>QXTE01000049.1:4492355-4637008 GCA_003942145.1 Platysternon megacephalum
CAAGGGATTGGGGCAGAGGAGGGGTGCGGGGTGTATGAGGGGGCTCAGGGAAGGGGGTTAGGGTGTAGGANAGAGAAACAGGAGGAGGACATGCCTCAAGCTGTTGGGGGGCACAATTTAAATGTTTGTGTCCCCCCCGTCCCCCCCCAACTCTCAGCAGGCACCAGTTGTCTCTGGCAGAAGCCCCTAACCCCACTACGCTACCGCAGGGCAGAAGCCCTGAGCTCCCCTCCCACCCCCCAGTCTGGTAGATAGAGAATGGGGGGAGACGTGGAGGGGGACACACTAACTGTAAAAGAACTGCATGCGGCTTGCAAGCCACAGTTGGCCACCCCTGCTATAATATAATTCTATTAGCAGCTTTATCCAGTTATATTATTAAGTTACAGTTGTATTAAAATTTAATACTGAAAATTGCCAAATCATTTTTATGTGCAGCGGTAACAAAAAATTAACTATTCAGGATTTAAGTTGCAAGAGCAGGATCAATAAAAAGCCACCAATTTCCCAATATACTTGATGGTACATAACTGAAATGCTGGCAAATCTGCAATTATTATTCACGGTCATACTAACTGTATTTTAGGCAAGCCCTGGTTACCTAAATGTGTGCTCAGTGAAGTTTGTTTTTGGGTGTCCTGAAACCTTAAATTAAAAACACACAGATTATCTACTCTCAAAGTGCTTGGCTTTCAAAGATGTTAATTACTACAAAATTTAAGTGAGAGGGAAGGAATAGAAGATTTATCTCAGTTTATTATGAGAAAAGTACTATTTCTGCATTTAATAAGTTAAGAGATTTTTTTATGAGAGCTATTTCCAATTTTAATAATATATTTATGGCATTTTTATAAAGTTGTTTCATTGACTAGATTTTATCAAATTATAAATGATTCAACAACAAAAAGTTAATTACTTTGGGCAAATTGAACGCTGTAGCATCAATTCACCTAGAATTGAATCGGTAGATGCCTACTTCTGAAGTTCACCAATCGAGTGAAATTTTGACTAACCATAGAAACAGCCTAGCCAATTACATGACTTTATGGAACTAACCTATCACATCCTCTCTCCCATAGTAACAAAGGCAACAGCATGGCCCTATCAGCTACTGCTCTAATATTCTTTTAAGTCATTTCCATGTTTTACCAGCATAAGGATACTTATATAAAAGTTACTGCAGATTAATTTGTGTGCATATTTACAGCAATATCCCAGCAGTTCCACTCTAGTCATGATGAATTATTTCCTTAATAAACCTTTTTTCAGGTATTCAGGGTACTCAGAGTTAATCTGTTTAAATTATTTTTTTTTTAAATATCAGAGGTTTCAGTTAGGGATGCTTCTTTAGTTCTTTGTGATGTTTTTAGATATTTGCATGAGGAAACACCAGGTAACTCATTTTGTTAAACAGTACTCAAACTATTAGGAATCCACACTAGCAGACAGGGACATCATTTAACCACCTTCTGAATATGAATACAGATGCATACAAATCTAAGCAAAATGATAACTGCCTTGAGTTTCACAAGCTCGTCTATAGACATCCACCCACAAAAAAATTCATTTAAATTAGGCCTAAAAATAAATTACAGTCTTCCTTTAAGTTTTACCTGCAAAGCACCAATAGCAGCGCTCTGGAAGCGCAGATCTGTTTTGAAGTCCTGAGCAATTTCACGCACTAGACGCTGGAAGGGAAGTTTGCGGATCAGAAGTTCAGTAGACTTCTGATAACGTCTGATTTCACGGAGAGCCACAGTACCCGGCCTTTTAATTAATAAAAAAATAATTAACATTTACAAATAATTTATATAATTTTAGAATATCAAATAACCCATGTTCTTCTAATCTGAACTAGGAACGTTTTGTATATGGTCTGTTTTTACTAGAAGCATCTCAGTATTTACAACACAAAAACACCTTGACTTACAAAAAGGGCCTGATCTCATTATTCATTTGTATATTAGCTTCAACAGGCATTCCACCTATGGATAAGCGACAAGAGTAGGCCCTCCAAAGCCTTGTCTTCAGCACGAAAAAAGGTGTACAACACATTAGCTAACGTACACTAATCAACATGTGTTAAACTAAGTGTAGACAAGGCAAGTTGTAGTGCTAACATGAGTTTTCTGGTCAAGTTAAGTCAGACTCTCCCCAAGGATTTACCTCAACCAGCTAATTCAGGGGTGGGCAAATTTTTTGGACCGAGGGCCACATCTGGGTGGGGAAATTGTATGCAGGGGCAGGGGGTTGGGGTGCGAGAGGGAGTGGGGTGTGCAGGAAGGGGCTCAGGGCAAGGGATTGGGGCAGAGGAGGGGTGCGGGGTGTATGAGGGGGCTCAGGGAAGGGGGTTAGGGTGTAGGAGGGGTGCAGAGTGCAGAAGGGGGCTCAGGACAGGGGTGCGGACTGCGGGAGGGGGCTCAGGACGGAGTTGGGGGTGCAGGGTGTATGAGGGGGCTCAGGGCAGGGAGTTGGGGTGCAGGAGGAGTGCGAGGTGCAGGCAGGGGACTTGGGACGGGGTGCAGGTGGGGTTCGGGCTCTGGCCCGGCTTACCTAAAGCGGCTCCGGGGTGGCAGCGGCACGCACCGTGTGGGCCAGGGCAGGCTCCCTGCATGCCTGCCCTGTCCCTAGCCCCGTGCCGCTCCAGGAAGCGCTGCGGCCCCTGGGGGTGGAGGGCGGAGGGCTCCGCGTGCTCTGCCCTTGCCGCACCTCCAGGCACCTCCCCTGAAGCTCCCATTGGTCGCGGTTCCCCGTTCCCGGCCAATGGGAGCTGCGGGGAGCGGTGCCTGGAGACAAGGGCAACGCACGGAGCTCTCTGCCCCCCCGCCCAGGGGCCGCAGGGAAGTGGTGCCAGCCGCTTCTGAGAGCGGCGCGGGGCCCGCGGCGCCACAGGGGGCAATCCTGCGGCCTGGATCCAAAGCCCTGAGGGGGCCGGACCTGGTCCACAGTTTGCCCACCCCTGAGCTAATTCATGTCAAAAACAGGTCACTCCCTCCCTACTCTGTAGCTATGACCATAAAAATGGCATTGAAAAACATCATATCCTTGGTTATATTTTATCCTAAGAACTTAAAATCGATTCTCATGAAATTTCCTTACATTAGTGTTTTAACTAAAAATTCATGTTAATACCATCTTTTTGCAAACACACAGTTCATTTCTGGCATGATTATTGTGTATATTTTATTTATTATGAAAATTTTGCGTTTTTTGCCTTAAGTTACTTACTAATTTGTAGTATTATTTTCCACCTCCCTCTTCTCATCTGTATTCTCTAATACTACTTATGGAGCATGAATGCAGACTAAAACATTCTGAAAAATATGCATTTGCAATGTTTCAAGATTACATTCACTTTCCCAAATGCCTTTCTGCGCTTCTTCTCAAAAGGAAACACACACACGCTTTAACAACAATGACCATCCCTCAAGATGAACAATCGTATTTAAAACTCTTGATTGTGCAAGGATCCTTCCGGATGAAAGAGTTTATTACAACATAATTGTCAGCAAGAGATTTACCTGTAATTCTAGCCTATTTCCTCCTCTATTTAAGTCTTCATTTTAGGTTAACTGAACATAAAATTATTTGCAGAGGTTCTGCTTATATGTAGACATGTTCTGCCCTCTAATGGTAGAATATCTTAACTACACTGTCAGTTCATTATATAGCGAAATAGCTGTGAAGACAGAATTGTACCAGTTTAAGTAAATGAAGATCAGTTCTGTGCATTAAAGTTTCTTCCAGTCTAATTCTGTTACAATACTTAAATTAATTAGAAGCCAAATCACCAAAGTGCATATATGTTTGGATGACATTTGTTTAAGCTTAAACGAGGTCTTAACTGCATAAATATAATTTAAAATGCATAATCTATTAAATAAAATAAGCCTATTATTACTACACGTAAATTTAAGCCACTGTGCAAATGTTCAACATAAAACATATTATGGATTATTTAAAACTTGTTCATAATCAAGTGGTGAAATAATGAAAGCATTGTAAAAATCACCCTGATCAAGAATTAAAATGAAAACCACCAAAGTTCCCCCAATGCAAAAAGTTCTGCTCCGATAAACGTTTCCGTTTGGTTAAGGGGATGTTGCATCACAAGCTTTGTCCCTGGTAATTTCTGTACCTGTAGCGATGAGGTTTCTTGACCCCTCCAGTAGAGGGCGCACTCTTGCGAGCTGCTTTCGTAGCGAGCTGCTTCCTAGGTGCCTTACCACCAGTGGATTTACGGGCAGTTTGCTTGGTACGAGCCATGTTCCTGAAAACTTCTCTTCCTTACACCTATCGGTAAAAAATTACCATGCGATCACACACTGCAACAAACTAACCACTAGCTCAGATGTTCCGGAAATGCAGATTTACCTTTTACACCTTAAAAATATTGTCTAACAAGAATCAAAAGACGTACAACATTGAACAAATAAAATGATCCCGATTATACCTCGGTACCATGCAAACACCACACTTCTCACAACAGAAACTGCGACCCTAGGTAACTGCTTGCCACATAAAAGAATCCTTCCCTTTCAACTGCTGAATTAGGAGAAAACACACTAGCCAAAAAGGACCATCGGCCTAATTTATCTAATTGCAAAAGAAATTAAGTGTCTGAAGACCTCAGATTATTATTAAAATGCAGTTTCACCCAAGAGTTAAACAGGAACGATGCAGCAGCAAAACCTAAACAGGTCGATTCAAACAACAGATAAGAGATTATTACTGCCCCCTGTAGCTCTCCCCCCGTCAGCTGAAAAGTGCTACAAATATTACCTGAAAAACATTGGGGGGCTTGCATCCAATTTATAGTCTGCATTGAGCAAAAATACCTCTTTCAAAACAGTGGAGAGGGGGAAAGTAGACAAGCAGCCCCTCAGTGCTTTCTGCAAAGCAACCTGCCCATTGCAATCGCTCGGCTCTGCCCGCAAATTAAAAAGCAAATACACGCAAATCGGTATTTATGCTGCAAACAAAAAGAGTCTGACTTAAGTTCAAGAAAGCAACAAACTTTTTTGGGGGGTTGTTTTTGGTGCTGCCTCTCTGTCTCTTTCTGTGCAATTGCTTTTCCAAGGCTGCCTCGCTCCCAAGCGCCTCTCACTGGCAAACTCATCTCCCAGACCCGAACAAAATGGAAACAATCACGAAATGCAGCCCTAGTCCTTTTGCAAAGAGGGAAAAAATAAAATTGCAAAAAATAATGCAAAAAATACAAGGAACTCCAAACCATGTGGGTGCAGATCAAGTGGGAATGGGGGGAAAGTTTGCAATCAAAATGCAAAAAAATGCACTGGGTTGCGGTTGTTTCTTTTGCAAATTTCTTTCCTTTTTTATTGTTTTTTATGCAATAGGAAAAAAATATGGTCGGTGACCAGAGAAAAGAGACAAGATGGTGAAGCTGAGCAACAACTGTGGGGAGCAGGGGAAGGAAGGCAGGAGAGTTACCCTGGGCTGGCAAGTGGCTCCTCTTTGCAGCTGCTTCCCAGCCCTGATCCGGGGAGATGTTGGGCTCAGGAGGTAGCTAAGGGGCTGGGGAGGGTGTTGGTGGGGGTTTGGAGTGGGGGCAAGGGGGGCACAGGGGGGCAATGATCGAGCGAAGAGGGGCTGGGGGTGCTGGGGAAGGGAGCAGCTCAGGCTCCTTGGCTGAGCAGGGGAAGGTGGCGAGGAGAAGGGGGACTCCGGATGCTGCCGCTTCCCAGCAGCGATTTCTGGCCCCCAAAAGTTTGTGCGGCGGGTTGGGGGGCGGCCACGGGGGCCCCCGCCGGGTTGCGGGGCGCGGGGAGTCTTGTGGGGAGAGCTAGGGACTTACCCCCGTCCGCTTGGGCTGAGAGCGGCTGCCGTGCAGGGAGGGAGGAAGCGAGGAGGAGCTACAGCTACTGCTGCTGGCGGCGGCGGCTGAGAGCACAATTGAAAGATGGCTGACTCGCGAGGGCCGTCCCCGCCGCCTGGCCCCGCCCCCTCCCGCCCCGGACACGCCCCATCCTCCGCCAAGCGGCCAATGGTGCACAATGGAGGGAAGGCTTGGCCACGCCCACTCCCCTTCCTCCCTCCCTCATCTCTGCCCCCGCACAACCTCTGAGCCGGGCTCTGTGTGTACAAACACAAAAGACACGCCGCGCGCGCGAGAGGGATTCCCTCCCCTCCTCCCTTTTCCCGCGAGCAGAGGGGGAGGCCAGCGGCCAGGAGGGAGCGCGAGGCCACTCCGGGGACTCTGCCGCGGCTAACGGCCGCGGGCGTGAGCCCAACAGCCAGCGCGAGATCAGACCAACGGCAACCGACCCCCAGTACCAGTCCGCCCCTCCCCTATCCCAACTGTATCCAGCCCCGCACCTCGCAACCAGACCCGACCGCTGCCCTGTCTCCACCCCCCACACACATGTCCCTTCCCCCTCCGAGATGGCAAGGGCCAGGCAGCCCCACACTATTGTGCGGGGCGAGCTCCTGCTCCCCTCCATGTGAAGGGGCCCCTAATTGCTGAACAAATAAAAATATTAGACGTGCTCCTGGCTCACCTGTGCGGCACTGCCCGGATGGGTCCCACAGGCTCCACTTGCTGGGACCCACAGGCTCCACTTGCTGGGACACTGCAATGTACAACAGTGCAAACACTGCGCGCTTGGCACTAATGTAATTCATAAATGTCAAAGGTGCTTTAGGGAGCCAGACGCAGTCCCTGCCCCAAAGAACATAAGCAAAATGTCTGAGGGACTGACAGGCCTGAACGGTGAATGTTGGGAGGTTAAAAATGAAATTAGACATGGCTGGAAAAACTCAGTTCTAGAGCTGGTTCTTGACACCTCCAAAGTTTGAGGATGCTCAGATCTGAAGAGCTGTATCAGTCCTAGGTCTGGAAAAGTATTTTAGGGAAACTGCAGGTATCTAGTTCAAACACATAAAAACAAAACCCTGTAGTGCAACCAGGTGAGACTTTTAGAACCGCCTTAAAATCTACAATAAAAGAATTCTCTTCCCCCTCCCTGCAAAATCAGACTTTTGGGTGCATGAGACTGGGAAGGGATCACTGCTGAGAAGTCCAGCTTGGAAAATATTTGTGGGAGAAATGGATTATAAGAAGGGATTTGAAAAGAGTGGGAACGAGAGAAGGTACTTGGAGGATCAGTAGTGGGAGGTTATTCCAAGGTGAAAGTGCAGTTATGGTCAGAAAAGTGACTATGTAAAAATGGCCCCCGCTCATCCAACTGATCTGATCCCTGTGTTCATTCAGAGTTATATTTGTTGCCTTATTATTTAATGAGAACATGAATTTTACTTTATATTTTTGTTAAACCTGAGAAGCTCAAATATCTATGGGAGGGTGAACTGAATTCTATTCTCACTTACCCATCATGAACAGATTTGCTAAATTGAAGCTGCAGGGTCAAATTCTGTAGTCAGTTAGACCTGTGCAACCCAATTGTCTTCAGTTGTACAGGTATATAACTAAGCTGAACCTTTACCAATGATGATGATGCAAGAGCCAGAAAAAATAGTTTGACTCTCTGATCTTAAGATGAGTTTGTGAAGCTAGCAGTTAGAAAAAAATATCATTTTACTTGTAAACTTTGGAAAAATCAATAGAGAAAACAAACCTGTTATCCTCTGATACTACTTTTACAATCACTTTTTAAAGTAGAACTGCACTTTAAGAGTTAGCAAGAAAGAAGGCCCAGAGTAAATAATTATAATAGTATAGAATAGGATATTAAAATAGGATATTATAAAATACAATATAAAATAATAAAGGCCAGGCACCCAAAATTAACATTATTACTGATACAGTGCAAACAGACTTCAATGACTAGTTGAAAGAGTTAACGGCCATTAGCACAGACAATTATTAAATGAGAGGAAGTGCCCAGCCTAAAGGCCATTATTGTTGGTATTAACTGTAAAAATATTAAAATGTAAAAATGAAGTAACTATGCTTTCATGTATTGAAATGTTGCATTGGATATGGGATTCCGTTTACAATATAGGTCTTTTCTTAGCAGTTAGGGTCTGACTCTGCAGTCTTGATTAGCACGAGTAGTCCTATTGATTTCAGTGGGAATCTTCATGTAAATAAGGACTGGAGGATTGAGCCATTAGATTACAGTCCAGTGAGCAGGGGGAAGCTGCATTCCATTCTCAACATACCATTAGGTTTAATATAATTTGTATTAATAACATTAAACTATGCTTAACTCAAGTTCAACATTGCTTTGAATGATGCCCTATTCCAGCGTTTTTCAAACTTCAGGTCGTGACCCAGTACTGGGTTGTGGCATGTCAGGCACTGGGTTGCTCTGGTCAACTGGGATGTTAAAAGTCCCATCAGCGGTGCTGCCCAGCGAAGGCAGGCTAGAGCCTACCTGTTTCGACACTGCGCTGCACCCCGGAAGTGGCCAGCAGCAGGTCCGGCTTCTAGGCAGGAGCACCGGCNGGGGGGGGGGGGGGGGGGGGGGGGGGGGGGGGGGGGAAAGGGGCGGTGCCTGCAGGCAAGTGTTGTGCCTCTGCCTAGGAGCCGGACCTGCTGCTGGCCGTTTCTGGGGTGCAGCGCGGTCCACGGTGCCAGGACAGGCGGGAAGCCTGCCTCTGCACCCCGGCTGCACCGCTGACCGGGAGCCGCTGGAGGTAAGTCCGTGCCCCAACTCCGTGCCCCAACCCCCTGACACAGCCCTGAGCCCCCCCCCAAACCTGGAGCCCCTCCTACACCCCAAACCCCTCAGCCCCAGCCCCAGCCCAGAGCCTGCACCCCCAGCCCAGAGCCCTGAGCCCCTCCCACACTCCAACTCCCTGCCCCAGCTCTGAGCCTCCTCCCACATCCTGAACTCCTTACCCCCGCACCCCAACCCTCTGCCCCAGCCCTGAGCCCCTCCCAAACCCCTCATCCCCAGGTCGTGGGCATCAACAATTTTCTTCAACTGGGTCCCCAGAAAAAAAGTTTGAAAACAACTGCCCTATTCTGCTCTCCCAGCCAGAAGCACTGCCTTTGGTGGAAATTCCCTCGAATTCCATGATGTCATAGGGGGTGGGACAAAGCATGAATATTCTGGCTCAGCTGGCTCAGTCTGTCTCCTGCTCTTGACCTAGTCACTTCTTCTGGTTCCCAAGATGCAAAACAGTTCCTTTCCCTTCTCACAGGTCCAAACCAAACCATTCAGGAGATAGTGAATGAAAGAAACCCCTATAAGCAACCCCTGAGCAAGGAATAAGAGGAAATCAAATGTGCATCTACCCATCAGGTCTTACAGATGTGCTGTTGTCCCGGTGTTGAACTGAAACCTTGCAACAATAATATCTTAAGGACCAAGCTGTACCCTCAGTTAACCATGCACATTGAAGTCAAAATTAATCACATATGAGTATTTGAGGGGAGAATCTGTCCCAAAAGCTTTCAACTTTCTTTAAATTTAAATTCTTTACATTGTCTTCTTCTCAATTCCTCTTTTCTTGCTGATGTTTCTAATATCCTTAAAGGCAACTTGCAAAAGAAAGAAAAATGGATTTATTTATGAATATATAAAGAATATTTGAAACAATATTCAAAACTTTTTTTTTCTTGTTTGTCCCTTAAAAGTACCAAGAATATCAAGTTTTACCTTCCCAATGTTTTGCTGGAGGATGGGGTACTGGAACAATTTCTATAGTGGGGGTCCTGACAGCCATTGAACCAAACTATAAACCCTGTATATAATAGAAAACACTTCAAGCCAGGGGGTCCTGCAGCACCCCCCATACTCTTAGTTCCAGCACCTATGGGAGAGGACACTTTTGAGAACCAGAGAACAGTTAATAGAGCTGAGGGTGCTACTGAGAGATGTTGTCTCTTAAGTGTTTTTCGGACATTGAGTTAAAAGGTTAACACAGAAGCAAACTAACAAATGTTGGATGCCTCACAATCAGGGTTCAGACTAGGCGCAGCACAGCAGGTGTTCTAGTAGCACTAAAAGACACGGCCTCAAATAAAGCCGGGGGATGGATGGACGGTCTTCCCTCTACCAAAACCCAAGAAACTAGGCAGAGCCTACAGCTGAACACATTTTGTATTTGCAAAAAGAACAGGAGTACTTGTGGCACCTTAGAGACTAACAAATTTATTTGAGCATAAGCTTTCGTGGGCTACAGCCCACTTCTTCGGCTGCATAGAATGGAACATACAGTAAGAAGATATTTATACATACAGAGAACATGAGAAGGTGGAAGTAGCCATACCAACTGTAAGAGGCTAATTAATTAAGAGAAGCTATTAACAGCAGGGGAGAAAAACTTTTGAAGTGATAATCAAGATGGCCCATTTCGGACAGTTGACACGAAAGTGTGAGGCTACTTCAACATGGGGAAATAGATTCAATTAGTGTAATGACCGAGCCATTCCCAGTCTCTGTTCAAACCTAAGTTGATTGTATCTAGTTTGCATATCAATTCAAGTTCAGCAGCTTCTCGTTGGAGTCTGTTTTTGAAGCTTTTTTGTTGCAAAATTGCCACCTTAACGTCTGTCACTGAGTGATTAGGGAGGTTGAAGTGTTCTCCTACTGGTTTTTGAATGTTATGATTCCTGATGTCAGATTTGTGTCCGTTTATTCTTTTGCGAAGAGACTGTCCGGTTTGGCCAATGTACATGGCAGAGGGGCATTGCTGGCACATGATGGCATATATCACATTGGTAGATGTGCAGGTGAACGAGCCCCTGATGGCATGGCTGATATGATTAGGTCCTGTGATGGTGTCACTTGAATAGATATGTGGACAGAGTTGGCAGCGGGGTTTGTTGCAAGGGTAGGTTCCTGGGTTAGTGTTTTTGTTGTATGGTGTGTGGTTGCTGGTGAGTATTTGCTTCAGGTTGGGGGGCTGTCTGTAAGCGAGGACAGGTCTGTCTCCCAAGATCTGTGAGAGTGAGGGATCATCTTTCAGGATAGGTTGTAGATCTTTGATGATGCGCTGGAGAGGTTTTAGTTGGGGGCTAAAGGTGACGGCTAGTGGCGTTCTGTTATTTTCTTTGTTGGGCCTGTCCTGTAGTAGGTGACTTCTGGGTACTCTTCTGGCTCTGTCAATCTGTTTTTTCACTTCAGCAGGTGGGTATTGTAGTTTTAAGAATGCTTGATAGAGCTCTTGTAGGTGTTTGTCTCTGTCTGAGGGATTGGAGCAAATGCGGTTGTATCTTAGAGCTTGGCTGTAGACAATGGATCGTGTGGTGTGTCCTGGATGGAAGCTGGAGGCATGTAGGTAAGTATAGCGGTCAGTAGGTTTCCGGTATAGGGTGGTGTTTATGTGACCATCGCTTATTAGCACAGTAGTGTCTAGGAAATGGACCGCTTGTGTGGACTGGTCTAGGCTGAGGTTGATGGTGGGATGGAAATTGTTGAAATCATGGTGGAATTCCTCAAGGGCTTCTTTTCCATGGGTCCAGATGATGAAGATGTCATCAATGTAGCACAAGTAGAGTAGGGGCATTAGGGGACGAGAGCTAAGAAAGCGTTGTTCTAAGTCAGCTATAAAAATGTTGGCATACTGTGGGGCCATGCGGGTACCAGTAGGAGAACACTTCAACCTCTCTAATCACTCAAACACTCAGTGACAGATGTTAAGGTGGCAATTTTGCTGATACAGACTAACATGGCTGCTACTCTGAAACCTGTCATTTTGTATTTAGGTCACAGAAAGACCTTTTTTGAGCTAACTTGTGTGAGCTAGACATCAACTGGACAACTGAAACTAGGTGAGCCCACTTTGCGAGACACCCGAGCATGAGAAATTTTATCCCAAAAGGAATTTCAAAGACAACATTATACGAGAGAAAATAGGGGTGAATTAGCACAGAGAACTGAGAATCAGGGCTCCTGGGTTCTATTTCTGATTCTGGATTATCACTGATTTGCTGTGGGTTTGAAAAAGATGAGTTCTGTCCCCATCATTATTGCAAAAGACTTGAATGTGCAAAGACTTGAATGTGCTTAGTCCAATTGACTCAAAGCTTAACTTTACACTGATCCTGTCTGCATCTTCCAGGCTCCCCCTAACATCACCACCACATACACACAAGCAAATTTATACTGCCATTGATTTCTGGACAGTGGTCTGTACTCTCTGACCCTTCCAATGGGGGCCATAGAGCATGGAAGGGTAATAAATGCTACTTGAAGCAGCATTAACTAATCCCTACTTTTTACATGGCCCAATGGCCATGTGCATTTCCTGTGGAGGAGAAAGTGATGGCTACACAGAGCAGAGAATGTCCCATATAACCACATCCCCTCCACACGAGCACCAGGTTTTTATAACATCTTTGCTGCCCGCCACACAGCACGTTGCAGAGGGACCACAGAGTTCATGATGTGTGGAATCATCCACTGTTTGGCATATGTATTGCAATAGCTGTTTTTAAATCTTATTATATATATCAGCTATGAAAGTCTTGTATACACGGTATCCACTGTATTGGCGGGGGGTGGGAGGGGAGAACACTTAAAATGTAACAGTACAAAAGAATCAATATTCCTAATACACATTACAAAAGTCCCAAACAGAATACTGAGGAACTTTTAAATAGTTGTGCCTGGTTTTACACTATGTTTCCATTTCCTTTGATTGTCCTTATAATCCACATGTTTATGCTGCTTTTTATTATATGTTAAATTGTTTCAGTGTATGGATAACTGACATGAATAAATACCACTACTATATTTTTAATACAGCTGTGGGCCTGCCCTCATCATGGAAGCTGCAGCCTCTTGCTGAAGAGTTCAATTGACTCTCTAAACTTGTGCATTTTGTTTTTCTTTCCTCTGCATAGCATTATACTACTAAAAATACATTTTTGACATATTATAAGAACATAACATAAGAACATAAGAATGGCCATACTGGGTCATACCAAAGGTCCATCCAGCCCAGTATCCTGTCTGCCGACAGTGGCTAATGCCAGATGCCCCAGAGGGAGTGAACCTAACAGGTAATGATCAAGTGATCTCTCTCCTGCCATCTATCTCCACCCTCTGACAAACAGAGGCTAGGGACACCATTCCTTACCCCTCCTGGCTAATAGCCATTAATGGACTTAACCTCCATGAATGTATCTAGTTCTCTTTTAAACCCTGTTATAGTCCTAGCCTTCACAACCACCTCAGGCAAGGAGTTCCACAGGTTGACTATGCGCTGTGTGAAGAAGCACTTCCTTTTATTTGTTTTAAACCTGCTGCCCATTAATTTCATTTGGTGGCCCCTAGTTCTTATATTAGGGGAACAAGTAAATAACTTTTCCTTATTCACTTTCCCCACACCACTCATGATTTTATATACCTTTATCATATCCCCCCTTAGTCTCCTCTTTTCCAAGCTAGATGTTGTAATGATGCTCTGTAATATGGTAACATCCTGTTAAATAGAAAGATCTGATGATTATATTCTTGGATAATGTTTCTCTAAACAAAAGCTAATATTGTTTTGTTTCTGATATTTACATGGCAAGGATTTATAAACTTGTTAAAACTTTCTAAATACATAGTTTTAAAAACCCCACACACTTTTATTAAACAGGGCACTGTGACCTCCTAAGGTACAAAAGGGTTAAATGAATCAGACACAAAATAAAGGAATGCATACTAGGGCTCTAAGCAACCTCAAAAAAGATTTAGTATGGCTTATGGGTAAGACAGATGCTTGCAGGGTTAATTTACAACAGGACCAAAGACTGGAAATTCTATGATATCTCAGAAAGTGATTTTTAGGGGAAATGTGGTCTAATGTTTAGAGAAGGGAGCTGGGAGTCAAGATTCTATCTCAACTCTTCCACTGATTCTGTTTGACGTGGGGCATACCATTTAACCTCTGCCTTAGTTTACCCATCTTAATGTATCTGTGATAATACATATGTGAGAGGTATTGTGTGGCTTGATTGATATTTATAAAATGCTTTTAGGTTCTTGGACGAAAGTTGCTGTACTAATGCAAATTTGTATTCATTATAAGGAAAACTGGTGGATAAAGAGAAACAGATTTGAAACTAAGCCCACCAAGCAAAAGATATTTTGAGGGAGTTTAAAAGGTCTTCTGCATACAGAGCAGTGGTTCTCAAAGCAGGGCCAGCATTAGACTCACTGGGGCCCCAGGCAGAAAGCCAAAGCCCTGCCACATGGGATTGAAGTCCGGGCTGAAGCCAAAGTCTGAGCAATGTAGTTTTGCAGAGGCTCCTGTGGCATGAGGCCCCAGGCAATTGCCCTGCTTGTTACCCCCTAACGCTGGCCCTGGCTTTTATATGCAGAAAACCCTATATTGTGACACAGGTGGGCCGTGGAGTTTTTATAGCATGTTGGGGGAACCTCAGAAAGAAAAAGGTTGAGAACCCCTAATATAGAGGATGGTAGCATAAGCATATGAGGAAACATAGCTTCCTAAAGTTACAGTATCAAAATAATTAACCTAATTCTAGCTGTCCAGGTCCTTCATACAGGACCAAGTTATAACTTTTTTGGTCTTTTTTTAATCCTCATGCTTTCCTGTGCAAGAAGCTGATTATCCCATGAGCCTCATCCCAAAGGAGGCTACTGTCAAATCTTTTATTTCCTAGTACTTTACTTCTGTGTTGATAGACTTGAGTTTAAGCTGCTGAGGAGAAACAACCAGGATAAAGTCTAATTAGTTCTCAAATGAGATTCCTACAACTCCAATGATTTATTTTGATCTCCTATTTAGCAGAACCTCAGTGAGTTGGGTTGCCCCAGGACTCTGGCAAACAAGCCCCTGTAGGTTTGCATTACAAAAAACACAGGCTTACTATTTTCCATCCATTTAGTCTCACATTGGCCTGATTTCATAGTGCCATTTTCTTATAAAATACGCTCACTTCTGCACTGATGCGGTATCCAACCCAGGCTGAAGTTGCCTTGAAAGGCTCTGACTTTCTCGGAGGCATCGTATTTTGGAGAACTAAAAGAGATGTATTATTTAATTCATATTTTTTCTCAGTGGAATAGACTCAGGAGATATGCATCTCAGTTTCAGGAGTGCCCAGGGGGGCAGCAGTCATACACCGGTACTCAAGCATACTGCAGTGCAAGGCAAACAACACAATGCAGGATACCCCAGCAAACAGCAGTCCTCAGTATCAGGTGTGGTCCTCAATATCATTAGTTTATTTGAAACACTAAGGCTCTTTTGACCCAGTACTTTCAAAACATGTATGTTCACCTCATTGTGAAAGTACAGGAGTAAGGTCCTCTTGAAACAGCATTAAAGCATTACAGGTCTAATTTTGAACATCTGCTGAGATATGTTCTCAGTAATGGTATCATTATTTTGTGATCTGACCCTAATACAATTTTGAGATACTCTGTGTGACGCTCTGTACCTCGGGAGAACACCCAGCACCCTCATATTCATCCTTGTAAAATGATTGTGTGGTATCCAATGCAAAGTTTGTCATGTTGGGTGTCTTTGGAAGGCTCATGATGCACTGAGCATTGTTGTTATAGTGATGTTATAGTAATTGTTGTTACAGTAATGTTATAATTTCATGTATATAGTTATGAGGCTGAAAATGTATCCTCATGGCTTAAAATAAGCCAAGGCAAAAACTCTCCAAGAGCAGAGAGGCAGTTCACACCTCATCAGGGCATGTATGGGACAAACCCAACCCAGCCTCACAGGAACAAAGGACACTGGCCTAGGCAGCAACAAAAAGATCTGTTGGACTCTCCAGTGAGTCCCCCCCCTTCCTTTGGTCAGTTTGGGATTGCAATGAGGTAATGCTCATCTGACTCTGAAAGGGGGGCAGGCAAAGACAAGAGGGAAGAAAGAACATGATAAAAGGGAGAGACGTTTGCCATACTCTTCCTCCTACATCTACAGACACTATACCAAGCGACTGAAGCACTGATTAAAGGGGAGAACCTGGCTGAATGGCAACCAGCCAGCCTGTGGTGAGAAGCATCTAAATTTGTAAGGGCATTGAAAGTGTTACTCTCAGCTTAGAATGTGTTTTGCTTTTATTTCATTTGACCAAATCTGACTTCTTGTGCTTTCACTTATAATCACTTAATATTTATCTTTGTAGTTAATAAATCTGTTTGTTTATTCTACCTGAAGCAGTGAGTTTGATTTGAAGGGTGTCAGAGACTCCTCTTGGGATAAGAAGCCTGGTACATAGCAATTTCTTTGTTAAATTGACAAACTCATATAAGCTTGCAGCATCCAGCAGGCATAACTGGACACTGCAAGATGGAGGTCCTAGGGTTGTGTCTGGGACCGGAGATCTTGGCTAGTGTCATTCGGTTGCACAATCCAAGGAGCAGCTTACATGCTAGAGGCTGTGCGTGAACAGCCCAGGAGTGGGGGTTCTCACAGCGGAGCAGGGTAAGCCTGGCTCCCAGAGTCAAGGATTGGAGTGACCTAGCAGATCACGGGTCCGGATAACACCAGAGGGGAATATCACACTCTGCAGCATCCCAACTTTTTTAATGAGTACTCCCAAGTCTCAAAACCCACTTTCAGGAAAACTGGACTCTTGAGGGACAATTGAAGAGGGAATGAGGAGCCGGAATGGCAGGCAGCATATTTTAAAATGACAGCAGGTAACTTTACATTCTTCTCAGTCTTATGCACCTAGAAGATTTTGTTTTTTAAATAAAAGAGAGCTTCCTAGCAAAGCAGGTTTTTCCAAATTCTTTGTCGATCACACAGATCACTGTGCCACAGTTCCAACCTGCCATTTTCTCCTTAGCAATAATTTCCCCCCCTCCCCTTCACCTCACACTCATGTCTCATGAGGCATCTCAAGGCAAAAGTAGCAATCACTATGAAGAATAGGTGCCTAGATTATTGTCATATAAATACCACAGATTAGATAGGTTGGCTCCCCTAAAAACTCTGCTTACACAGTGCTCACCCTAGTGTATGCATATGGACAGTGGGGCCAGAATGACACAATATCCAGTTCTCTGTTCTTCTTCTGTCTACCCATTCCAAGTCAACTGCTCTCATCACCGGAGTGATCCCCACAGCCAGCAAAACTGAGATCTGGAAATTCACTACAATGACAATTTAACAATGCTTAGCACTTACGCAGTACTCTTCACTTTCAAAGAGATTTACAAAAATTAACTAACTAGCTGCCACTAGACCCTGCAAGTTAGATATTAATATTATGCTTAATTTTTATGGACAAATAAATTAAGGTAGAGGTTGGGGTCAAAGTTTTCCAAAACTGGCCTCTGATTTTGGGTACCCAACTTGAGATACCTTGAGTATAACTTTCATAAGTGCGGGATACCCCAATTACAGCTGAGGACAAAGGGATCTGTAGGCACCAGACACCTGAAATTCAGGCCAAGGTGTCTCAAGCTGGGCACATAAAAAATGAGTAACCTCAAAACTGGAGGGTACCTTTGGAAGTGTTGCCCCATGTAACTTGCTGAAGGCCACAGGAGAAGTCACTGTTGTAACTAGAATTAGAATTCAGGAGTGCCTGGCTCCCAGACCTGTGCTTGGACCACATCTCTCTTCTGAGAGGAATATGAGTTGGCAGTACTGGGTCCAAAGGATTGATATGGTAATGTATAGCTTCTCAGGAGCAAATTGGTTGTTACAAGAAGGAGGGTGAAAAATTCTTCTTGTTCACCTCTGAGGATAAGACAAGAAGCAATAAGATTAAATTGCAGCAAGGGAGGTTTAGATTGGAGGACATTAGGAAAAACATCCTGATTATGAGGGTAGTTAAGCACTGGAACAAATTGCCTAGAGCAGAGGTTCTGAAACTGTGGTCCGCAGACCGAGCTCCATTCAGGTGGTCTGCGGATAGTTCCCTCTAAGGTGTGTGCCTGGGCGGCCGCACACAAGAGAATGAAGGGCCACCCACCTAATTAGTGGAGCTGCGCAGGACTGGCTCCACTAATTAGGTGCCTGGATCCTGGAGAAGACGCACACATAAGGTAAGGTGGTGGCCTTGGCGGGAATAGGGGGTAGGTGGGAGGAGGCAGTGGGGTGAGAAGAGGCGGTGAGGGGAATTTGGGACATGCAGGGCTGTGGCGGCCAGAGAAAGAAGCGATTTTCCCCAACCCAGGGCTGCGGCTGCCGGGGAGAGACGGCCCTCCTTCCCAGCCTCAGCTCTGTGGCTGCTGTGGCAGGGGAGAGACCCGCCTCCTTCCCAGTCCCAGCTCGGGGGCTGCCACAGTGGGGAAGAGAGGGAGAGACCCCCTCCTTCCCAGCCCCAGCTCGGGGGCTGTTGCAGCGGGGTGAGAGAGCACATCCATTGCATTAGAAAGGTAAGACTACTGATATTAAAATATGAGTTGTGTGCTTTTATTTGTAGAACAAAAAAAGTTTATTATTATTAAGGTTTTTTTTATATAGCGCTTTTATCCAAAGCACTTTACAATAGTTAGCTAACAGTACAAACAACATTTGGAAATATCATTAAGTGGTCTGCCAAGACCCTCAGCAATTTTCAAATGGTCCATGAAAAAAAAAGTTTGAGAACCATTGGCCTAAAGAGGGTGTGGAATCTCCATCATTGGAGGCTTTTAAGAACAAATTAGACAAATACCTCCCAGGAATGGTCTAGTTATTATTTAGTCCTGCCTTGAGTGCAGGGGACTGGACTACATGACCTATTGAGGTCCCTTCCAGTCCTAAACTTCTATGATTCTCTGATGGGGCTTAAGGAGGACGTGTCAAATATAGCGGGGTCTTTCCCCCTTAGTGGCTTTAACATCCAAAAATGATGTCTTAAAATTAAACCACCACAATCTGAGCCACTAAGGTAGAGAACACAGGTTGAGTTTAACATGATTGTGGCTACTGAATATCAAGAGCACGCCTCAAGCCACAAGCAGTGAGGAACCACTAATGGAAAGCTTACTAACAAACTACAGTACTAGAGGTTCTTCGTAGGGCTGTTGATTAATCGCAGTTAACTCACATGATTAACTCAAAACAATTAATTGTGATTAAGTGCCGTTTTAATCGCACTGTCAAAAAATAGAATACCAACTGAAATTTATTAACTATTTTTGGATGTTTTTCTACATTTTCAAATATATTGATTTAAATTACAACACAGAATATAAAGTGTACAGTGCTCACTTTATATTATTATTTTTATTACAAATATTTGCACTGTAAAATTATAAATACAAGAAATAGTATTTTTCAATTACCTCATACAAGTACTGTAGTGCAATCTCTTTATCGTGAAAGTGCAATTTACAAATATAGATTTTTTTTGGTTACATAACTGCACTCCGAAACAAAACAATGTAAAACTTTAGAGCCTACAAGTCCACTCAGTCCTATTTCTTATTTAGACAATCTCTAAGACAAACAAGTTTGTTTACATTTACAAGAGATAATGCTGCCGTCTTCTTATTTACAATGTCACCTGAAAGTGAGAACAGGCATTCGCATGGCACTTTTGTAGCTGGCATTGCAAGGTCTTTACGTGCCAGATATGCTAAACATTCGTATGCCCCTTCATGCTTCAGCTACCATTCCAGAGGACATGCTTCCATGCTGATGACGCTTGTTAAAAATATAATGTGTTAATTAAATTTTGACTGAACTCTTTGGGGGGAGAATAGTATGTCTCCTGTTCTATTTTATCTGCATTCTGCCATGTATTTCATATTACAGCAGTCTCGCATGCTGACCCAGCACATGTTGTTCATTTTAAGAATACTTTTTATGCAGATTTGACAAAACACAAAGAAGGTACCAATGTGAGATTTCTAAAGATAGCTACAGCACTTAATTCAAGGTTTAAGAATCTGAAGTGCCTTCCAAAATCTTAAAGGGACGAGGTGTGGAGCATACTTTCAGAAGTCTTAAAAGAGCAACACTCCGATGCAGAAACTACAGAACTCGAACCATCAAAAAAGAAAATCAACCTTTCTGCTGGTGGCATCTGACTCATGACGAAAATGAACATGCGTCAGTCTGTACTGCTTTGGATTGTTATCGAGCAGAACCCATTATCAGCATGGACGCATGTCCCCTGGAATGGTGGTTGAAGATGAAGGGACATATGAATCTTTAGCGCATCTGGCACGTAAATATCTTGCAACTTCGGCTACAACTGTGCCATGTGAATGTCTGTTCTCACTTTCAGGTGATATTGTAAACAAAAGCGGGCAGCATTATTTCCTGCAAATGTAAACAAACTTGTTTGTCTGAGTGACTGACTGAACAAGAAATAGGACTCAGTGGACTTGTAGGCTCTAAAGTTTTACATTGTTTTATTTTTGAATGCAGGGTTTTGTTGTACATAATTCTACATTTGTAAGTTCAACTTTCATGATAAAGAGATTGCATTACAGTACTTGTATGAGGTGAATTGAAAAATACTATTTCTTTTGTTTTTTACAGTGCAAATGTTTGTAATAAAAAATAAATATAAAGTGAGCACTGTACACTTTATATGCGGTGTTGAAATTAAAATCAATATATTTGAAAATGTAGAAAACATTCAAAAATATTTACATAAATGGTATTCTATTATTGTTTAACAGTGCAATTAATCGCGATTAATTGCGATTAATTTTTTTAATCACTTGACAGCCCTAGTTCTTGGTCATGAGGGGATGCGGTTCAGTTGTAGAATCTTCACAGATTAAATAAAGGGACCGTCCACACAAATTATGAGTTTGATTTGTCCTGTGTACCCCCACGTTTCACCTCACTTAAAAACTACTTGCTTACAAAATCAGACATAAAAATACAAAAGTATCAAAGCATACTATTACTGAAAAATTGCTTACTTTCTCACTTTTACCATAAAATTATGAAATAAATCAGTTGAAATATAAATATTGTACTTACATTTCAGTGTTCAGTATATAGAGCAGTATAAAGAAGTCATTGTCTGTATGAAATTTTAGTTTGTACTGACTTCACTAGTGCTTTTTATGTAGCCTGTTGTAAAACTAGGCAAATATCTAGATGAGTTGATGTACCCCTGGAAGACCTCTGTGTACCCCCAGAAGTATGCGTACCCCTGGTTGAGAACCACAGCTGTATAGGACCAACACCCTTTAAACACCAAAGCAACAAACTATGGTTAATTACATAGGTGATCACAGATCTAGTATAACCAAAAAGGCAAACTGACTGAGTCCAAAGCCAACAGGAGGCTATTCATGACTGTGACTAATATAGTTTCCGGCCCCCCAAAAGGCATAAAACTTGACTGGAACTTACCCATGCTGTCATTGTTATGGAGGTATAACCTGCAAAGGAAAAAAATTCAGTGTGGTAGATGTGAATGCACAACCACAGTTGACAAAAAAAAGCTGCTGTGTAGACACAACCCAATTGTGTTGGTTGTATCCAGGTTAGGTGACAGTGTCACAAGTTAAAAACACTGTTTTACTTTTAGTGTAAAAGGTCTAAGGTATAGAGATACTCCCTCCTTGTTCTCTGAACAGCCCCAAATGCTCACTATTACACTCCCCACCTTTATAGATGCTGTCCAGCAGCACTGAGTAGCTGAAGTGCAATGGTGTTATCGCCATGCCCCTGTGTGTTCTGGCCACACCTCTTCTGCCCCCAAAGCATGCTCCTACACCAGTGGCTACAATGTGGGGCCATGTAGCCATTCCACTGTCTCTATGTTGTTCAAGAAATCTCCTGCCGGGGGATTATCTAGTAGCTGCTTCTGCTGTTTATGACCATCGTATGGTGAGGGAACTGGTGTGAAGGGACTACACTTAACTCTGAATGAGGGGCCTTGGATCCAGGTATCATGCCGTAAACCACCCTCTTGTGTAGACCTTTCTTCTGTGCTCCCTCCCTTTTATTGATGCCCTTCCTTTCTGTGTTAGTTTCAGTCAGTGTCCCAAGTGAGCCAATACCAAGCAGATGTGGGTGGGGCACTATAATTTTGGAGTTACTCCCAGCAACTGGAAATGCAAGGAGACTCTTAGCCAGGAATTTCCAAATCAACACTCATCTCTGTTGAAAAACAAGGACACGTCTGGTTTTTTACTTCAGCTGATCATCTTAGTATCTACATAGTTTGCTTTGGTTTGTGAACTTCAAATTATTTCAGTGTTGTGTTCAGATGAAGAAGCTATATTACAAAGCCATGTGACGTTTGCCCTCTCCTATTTCCTAAACATTTTGATGCTCAGGGGCCTGGCTGACAGATAATAGAAATGTACTGTAGATAGTACACATCTCATACTGCATGTTCATTCTTAGGTTTGGATTTTGGCACCGTTGCCAAACACTCACATGCCAATTAGGAAACTAGAATCCAATGCTTAGACAGAGATTAAGTAATTCAGCACTGTGTCTCTGCAAGCTATAATTAAAGGCAGAGAACTTCATTACAGGCAGAGCAAAAATAAAGAGAGGCAGAGACCTATTTTTGGAATTGTTTTTCTTCTATAAAATCCACTGTACATTGCAGTTTACCCACTCATTTCTCACCAGTCCTAGTCACCTAAAGTCAATCAAAACAGACCAAATCTAAACAAAAAATAGACTAGCAAATTAGAGGAGATACAGAGTGAGAGGTCAAGGCTCTAAAAAGTCTGATTGGTGGAGTAGTATTAACTTCTTGAAAATTACTTGGCTTTTCAATAAACCTGCTCAACTTGAGCTATTGTTGCCAGAGTTTAAAAATATATATCCATATTACTATCTGTTGTAAATCACTGATAGGAGCTTATAACAATAATAAAACTCTTGGAGTTATTTATCACATTTACACATGATTTGTTAAGAGAATTAATCAGCCTCAGCTTCGTTTCAGGCCACTAATATCAAGAAACTGACTATAAGGCATTCGGTAAATTTGACAGTAGCTATAATATTGATGCTAACGTAATATAAGATTGTATTCTCCCAGTGTAGTATAGTGCGCCCAGTCCAGTATCAGGTATCATAACACATTGCTTTTACCCATTATGTTGATGACACAGCAAGTGGAACAGATGACTATTGACATTTGGCAGGAAGCTGCACTTGCAGATATCAACTTAGATTAATTCCACTTAATTACATTTTTGTCAAATGGCATGATGTCATAGCATCTGAAATGAAAAATGTTCCCTAATGTAATACAGCATTTAAATTTATTATCCTGAGAACACACACTAAGGCTTTTCTATATGTTTTCATGAAGTCTCCATACAAAAAATGAAATTGCTTACAAACATTTATAGATTGAAAATAGACCACCTGCAATTTGTAGCTTAGCACATTAAAACTTAATAGAAAATGTCTCTACTTATTCACATTAGCCAATCTCTGTGTACACTGTATTACTCAAAATACTGTTCTGCAGATTAGAAAACATTCTTAAAAGATATTTCTTCAAACACCTGTAATGATTACTTAAATATGATAAATTTAACTTAATGATTGATCCTACAACAATAATACTTTAAAGAGACACTGTCCTTTTAAAATAGAGAAGTATTTTTCATGTTTTTAAATAACATCTCTTTCTCTCTGTTGTGTTTAATAATGCCCAATCCTGTTTCTTTCTCAGAATGTATTTTCTCAACACCACTCACACACACGTTTTTTGTTAATATGGGGTACCTTGTGCGTTCAGGAGAATGTTTTATACTGATATTTTTAAAGAAGTTTACTCTGTTCTCCCTGCTTGTATCTTATATCCCTTAACCCCATGTCTGTTTAGATTGCAAGCTCTTTGTGGCAGGAACTGCCTCACACTCTGTCTGCACAATGCCTACCATAATAGGACCATAATCTTGGTTTGGGCCTCTATGCACTGTGGGATGATGATCACGAGGATGATGAAAAATGAACAGATATTTTGAATCAAATGACTGTACATGAGGATTACACTGACTTTGTATATAGATGTGAGATTTTTTTTAAATGTACACATAATTAGATTAGTAGATTCATAGATTTTAAGACCAGAAGGGACTACTGTGATCATCTATTCTAACCTCCTGCATAACACAGGCCTTACCTGACCCAATAATTTGGACATTTCATTTAGGAATTTCAACGTGAAATAGGAGAAAGATGTGTAGTCTAGTTGTTTAAGCATAAATCAGGGCAGCAAGACATTCTAAATTTTAATCCTGGCCCTGCCACTGACTTGCCATGTGATCTAAGGCAAGTAATGTAGCCTGCCTGCCTCGGTTTCCCACCTGAAAAGTTGAACTAATATTTTCTCATCCCAAAAGGAGGTGTGAAGGTTAATAAATCAATGTCTGTAAAACATTTTCAGTGTGAAAAATGGTAAGTATTATTTAATAATTATGTTTCAAAACACCACTGTGGAGCCAAGGACTACTCATTAATTATCAAGAGAATAAAACTCTTGCTGCCCGAGCTCAATGTAAAGTAAATGCAAAACAGAAAATTATGGAAATACCTGTCTGCTGTGATGACAGGTGTTTTTTTTTCAGCTCATTGATTTATAGATTTTTGGAAAGAAGGCAGAGGAGCTGTGGAATAGGTTCTGGTAATCAAGGCCAACAGACACAGGAACTCCTGAGCTCTAAATTCCACCTTTGCCACTGGTGTATGCCTTTGGGCAATTCATGAGAACATGGGCTATAGAAGCTGCTGCACTGATGTACCTTATCCTGTGACCAGGTTGAGGGAGGATTGCGAAAACCCTCAGCAGCACCGAGTCTCAGAGCCCAGTCAGCTGACTCAGGCATGCAGGGCTTGGGCTATGGGGCTAAACATAGCAGTGTAGAGGTTTGGGCTGGGGCTGGAGCCTGGGTCTGAGACCCTCCCTCCTCACCGGGTCTCAGAGCCCAGGCTCCAGCCCAAACCTTTACACTGCAATTTTAATAGCCCACAGCCTGAGCCCCGGGAGCCCAAGTCAGTTGACCCAGGCCAGCCGCGGCTGTGTGGCAGGTATTTTATTGTAGTGCAGACAAACCCTGAGATTGCTGCAGCACAGGAAAACTGCAGGCTTAATTGAAGTAAATTAAACCATTTCTGTTGGGAATTACTGATACTTGGGTGGTAATTGCTGGTCTGATGAGGCAATCGGCTCAATAATAGGGAGGATATATATTTGGGAGGAACAGGAAGTAAAGGAGGAGCCTCAGAAAGGAGAGAAAGCTGCATGGAAGTCTCCTCCTACTGTATACCTGTGGTTCCTTCTGTTATGCTTTGCAACTGAAGATTAAAAGCACATATGGTGAAAGGAGAAATATCATCAAAATTTCAGAGCAGCCACATGCAATGGCAGGATATGCCCCAGGGCTTTTGCACAGAAATTGTTGGACTGGGCCAACTGGTGGTTGAGGCCAGATAGTCAGGACTTAAAGGCCCAAATAGACTCAATTATTCTGGACGCTGAGCCTGGGTCTGGAGACATCAACCGGAAATGTTAGAGGCTGCTGTAAAATTAAGAGGAGTATGTGGAATCACACTTTCCATGAAAAGAGCTCTGTCCTCGTACAAAAAGGGAAGGGGGAAGGAAGCTTGAGGAACCTCATTCATCGAAGCCTGAGAATTGGTCACAAGACATGAACAAAGGTGCCCCAATCACTCACTCAATGGTTCATTACCAGTGCAGGGGTAAAGGTCATGAGAAGGAAGACTGGACCTACATGGATTGTGGGTTTGCAGAGTTCTGTGGGTGGACAGGCATAAAAGGGGGACCTGGGATGAAGATAATTCCCATCAAAGTGTGCTGCAGAACTACAAGGAGCATTGTGGATTCAGCAGCAGCGTGTTCCCTTGTACTGAGCACTTTGGTTAGGCTGTAGAGGTGACAAGAGGGGATGATAACAATGTATTGTGTACATGGGGAAAAGAACACTTATCCCATGATGGTTGTTCCATTGTCAGTGGAAAGAAAGTTTAAAGTTGTTGCCTTGCTCAGCAATGCTAGGAACTGACTGGACTCTGTTTGCAGTATGTAAATAAGGCAGATGATGGAGGGAGAGACTCCAACAAGTGGGTCCATGTAAAGAGTTCATGAGTGTAGGCCCTCCAGGTGCAGCACGTAGTAACCCTAGACATACCATAATAGCCCTGAAAGAACTGACATGCTAGAGGACTTGTGGGGGGAAAGAAAAACTCGAGAATGGGGCCATAGAGCAGGGAGTGCTAGTCCATCCAATGACATCCCCCAAACATTACAGAGGTCTCTTGCTTAAAGCCTGTTCACTTGAGCTTTTTGCATGGGGCCCCCATTTAGATATACAGGATTCTCCATTCTTTATTCTCCTGCACCCTCAGGTGTATAGGGAGTCCATCGGTTTCAGCCATTTCTTTTGGTATTGTGTTGGTCTGTTCAGGCTTCCGAGTGTCATGTTGATGGGTTTGGCTTCTTTCTCTATTGTTCTGTGTAATGTTTCTTGAAGTAGCTGTCTCAGGGTGGCTGGCCTCTGTAATTGAAGTAAGTCTAGCTCCCCTATGCCAGACCAGATGCTCCCAGCCGAGCCAATTAAGGATACGGGGCTGCACCTGGGCTATAAGGGTCAGAGGGAGTTCACTGAGGACAGAGACACAAGGTGATCCGCCGAGTAAAGCTGCAGGGAGAGAGGGTCTCCTGAAGTGGTCCCCAAAGAAGGGAGTTGGGGCGGGGTAAGAAGACCCAGCTGAAAGTTTTGTTTTTCCTTTGGGAGAAAACAATGAAGATAAGACCAAGCCTTAGATTGGTTTGCTCTACATAGAATTTCCAATGTTGCAATAAACTCTTTCCAATCAACTCTGGAGATCTTCCACAGGGATTTACTCTGGAATAAGCTGATCTTCTTATCAATTTCTGTTGTAGATTTCCATGACTCTGCTTCATAAAGGAGGACAGACATAATGCTGGTTTTAATAATTTGTATTTTTGTGTCCATGCCAATCATGCTACTTTTCCAAATCTTTTCAAGCTTATGAAAGTTGTTTGCTGCTTTTGATATTCATTGCTTGACATCTATCATGGTGTCACCATCATTGCACATCTCACTCCCTAGATAGGTAAAATCATTTACTTTTTCTAGAGTTTCTTCATCCACTTTAATGGTTACTTTTGGGACACTGATAGCCATATATTTTGTCTTGCCCTTGTTGATGAACAAACCAATTTGTTTTGCTGCATCTGGAAAAAGCTGGGTCTTTTCTTCCATTAAATGATGTGTTGAACTGGACAGGACAATGTCATCAGAAAAAACAAAGTCATTCAATTGTGCTTTATCATTTGTCCATAAAATTCCTTGGTTGCCTTCTGCAGTTATTTTCCTTATGACATAGCCATGACCAGTGCAAACAATTGTGGGGACATAATATATCCTTGCCTTACTCCAGTTGTCACTACAAATCATTGCCTGATGTTGTCACTATTTCTGACTGCACGTTCTGCATTATCATAGAGATCCTTTCTTATTCCAATTATTATTTTTGGTGGTATTCTGTAATGTGCCATAATTTCCCAAAGAACATCTTTGTGTACACTGTCAAAAGCCTCTGGAAATCTATACATTTTATCACTACAGGTGCTTGCCACTCAACATTTTGTTGTATAATATGTCTATGGACAACCATATGGCTTGCAAATGCGCTCAGTGATCAAAAACTTGCTTGTTCCTCTCTAAGTTGAGGTCTATTTGTTTCTTGGTATGTTCCAGGATAATGTGTAGCACATGATATTCCCAGGAACTGACAGCAGTGTGATTCCTCTCCAGTTATTGCAGTTGGTAAATCTTTGGCAATTTTACTATACATTTTACTATAAAGGTACTAGAAGGCCTCTCTTTGACTAGGTTGGGTTCTTTTCTTCATTCTATATTCTGTCAAAAAACACAAGGAAAGTCCGGAGAGTTGTTTCATCACTTGCTTTTTGCATAACTCCAGAAATGTTATCCTTTCAGCCGCTTCTCCATTTTTGAGTTTACTGATGGCTTTTCTAACTTCTTCCATTGTAACATCTCCAAAATCAATATCAAGCTCTAGTTGTAGATCTTCATCACATATTTCTGGTAGTTTGCTTGGGCTTGTCTATTTAAAACAGCCTGAAAATGTTTCTGTCCATCTTTTCCTTTGTTCTTTTTCTGCACTAAGAGTCTATCCATTGCATCTTTAATAGGGCCTCCACTACTGCTTAAGTTTCCTCTTTAGCTGTTTGATTGTTTTATACAAGGCTGTTTGGCTAGCATCTTCGGCCTCTTGACATTTTCTATCAATATATGCCTTTTTATCTTTTCTAGCACTCTTTTTATCTCTATCTCTATATTTTTCTCGTCACTTGCTTGCCTCTTCACGTGTCAGCATTCATGAGTTTTTGCTTTCTTCTTTTTTCCACTGCTGTCCAAGTAGCATCACTAATCCATTCTTTCCTTTCAGATTTCATTGTTATTAGAACTGTCTTTGCATTTTTTTAGATAGCACTCTTTGATGTTTTCCCACAGAGTATCAGTGTCCTGGTTTTCTTCAGTTAAGTCCATTAGAACACTGAACCTGTTCTTCAGTTCAAGCTGAAAAGCACTTTTTGTGTTTGGGTCTTTTAATTGTGCGCTGTTGATGCACAGTCTTCTTTTAACCTCCTTCATCCTCTTTAACTTCATCATCAGTTTAGCAGTACAAAAGTTATGGTCACCGCTCACATCTGCTTCCCCGTACACATGTACATCTGCCAATGAGCTGTGAAACCTTCTTGAAATGCAGAAGTATTCTATCTGGTTCTTTGTAGTACCATCTGGGGAGTTCCATGTTACTTTATGGACTTCTTTATGAGGAAATATTGTTCTACCTATCACTAGGTAGTTCACACTGCAAATTTCTACTAATTGTTCACCATTCTGGTTCATGTTCAAACCCTGCCACACTTTGCCCATAATTTTATCCAATCCATCATTGTTACTTTCAACCTTTGCATTACAATCACCCATGGTCACTTTGATATCATGTTTTGGAATCTTGGTTAACATGTCCTGTAACAAATACTAAAAAGCATGTTTTTCCTCATCTCTTTTTTTTTTTTAATTTTATTTTTTTGGTTGGTGCATAGCATTGTATAACTCTTAATTTGAAGAATCTAGTCTGAAAGCGAGCTCTAATAATTCTTTCATTGACTAATTCACACTCAGTCAGTGCCTGCTCTTGTTCATTGGACATTAGGATTACTACATGTTTCATGTTTACCATCCACATTCCCGGAATAGATGATGGTCTCATTTATTTCTCTAAACTAAAGTGTAGTTTGTTCGAACCTGTGCATCTACACTCACTGATTCCAAGAGAAATCAAAATGGTATCTGTCCATTTCTTTAATTATTGTAGCTTCATATATTGGTCTTGCAATCCAAAACCTGATTTTCATTATTGATCTGGCCTTGAGCAAGGAACTTTATGGGTTTGACCAATGCCCGTCATATTCTTCACAGGAAGCTGATCCATTGTTCTAGTATGCTGAACACTGATATAGCTACTGGTCTTCTGTAGTAAGTTTGTTTCTTTGTGGTAGGGTTAACAGCCCTGTGCACAACCTTAGGTCCATGGCTCCTTATTCATTATTCAGAGCTGTCCAAATGTGAACAGGCTCCCATCTGCACCCCGGGACATGTGGTTGGAAGCTTTGGATGCCCCGAGATAAAGCATTATACATAAGAAAATACTTGATACTAATGCACCAAAACCCCTTACATGATTATATATTATAGGTATAGGGACTGACTCTCCTCTCACTTATGTAGATTTTATATTACTGTGACTCCATTGCATTCAATTCTGATTTACACTGGTGTATGTTAGAGGATTACCTAATGTAGCTGAGGATAGTATTTGGCCCTAAAAAAGTTCTAAATGATGGTGGCTGCAGAGGAAGATGTAATTTGTTCCTACTATGGCTGGGGCAGCAACTGTATTAGCTAAGGTGTTCAGTCTTGGGAGATGGGGAGTTATAGCTCTAGCCAGAGCTAAATACAAGCCCCACCAGTAGAGATTGCCTAGGAGATGTACTGAATCAGTTAATCTCATGGGTTTCCTGGTTCTCCTTGTCCCTGGACAAAACCACATATTCATAGGGCTGGTTTGGTGAACTCCAGACCCTCACTGCCAGCAGCCTGGGTTCCCGCATAGGAAGTGAATCATACATTCAGAGAGCAATTGAAATTCCTAAGATCTAAAGCTACGTGTATACCTCTTAAATATTGCAAGTTACATTTAAACAATATTCTGGTTATGATTAAAAATACTCAGAAAAAAACAGGGAATTCCGAATTAAAAGTGACATTCCAAAGGTGAGTCACATGGTTCTGAATGAAAAGGCCACTACCAGGTGAATTCAGGAGAAAATGTTAGCCTGAACTTTGGGCCTGATCCAACACAAACAAACCACAGCTTTCCAGGTTACGAAGACCTCAGAAGGTTTTGGATGTTAGCTCTGTAGTAAGATGGCCTATGCTTGAGATGTATCAGCTTGCTTTTGGAAGCTAAGATGCTAAGGGCTTGTCTAGGCTCAGATAAAAAGTGTATGCTTTTTTTTAAATGTGTTAGCTAACATGTTTTAAACCTCCAATGTACAATAAACAGGGAAGGTTGTATTTTAATATGTGTTAGCTGGTCGAGATGAACGCTGGAAGGAACCTGTTGCCTTCAGTTATCATTAATTTGTATTACATTTAGAGCCTTTAAGCACTACTGTAAGTCATTTCACTTCTCTATGCCTCTGTTTCCCCTCTCATTCTTTGTCTATCTTGTCTATTTAGATGATAAACTCTTTGGGGCAGGGTCTGTCTCTACTATGTATTCATACAGTGCTTAGCACAATCGGGCCTTGGTTTTGGTTGGGGTCTCCAGATGCTACTGTAATACAAATACTAATAATATTTGCAAGCATTGTACATACAAGGTAAAACTAAGTCCCATTTTCAAAAACAATTTAAGCATAGTAGTCTAAGTCATACTGACTCGCAATGAGACATAGGTTACTACGTGCCTGCGGGTATGTGTACAAAGCAAAAGTTGTGCATGGGCTAGCCTGCCTGAGCTAGTGCAGGTAATGATAGCAGTGAAGACAGCACAGCACAGGTGGTACAAACCCAACACAGAACCTGGGTATATATGTGACTCGTTAGCCCATGCTGAAGCCTGTGCTGCCCTGTCTTCTCTGCTATTGCTACCCATGCTAGCTGGATTCAAGCTTGCTCAGGTAGGCTAGCCCATGCACAGCTTTTGCTATATAGACAAACCCTAAGTCACTTTTAAAAATGAGACAGACTCCTAAGTGACTTAGGTGCATCTGACAGTTTTACCTACACCTGGTAAGAAACTGTCCCTGCCCTGAAGAGCTTATAATCTAAAATGACAAAAGGTGGAAGAAAAGTATTAGTAGTATCCCTGCTTTACAAATAGGGAAATGAGGTACAGAGAGACTAAGTGACTTGTCCAAGCTACATAGGACGTCTGTGGCAGAACTAGGAAATAAATCCAGATGTCCTGAGTCTCAGCCCAGTGTGTTAATAACAAGGCCGTTATTCCTCTCCCAGTGGGACACGCATGAATAAGGGTTTTGCAGGGCTGTGCCCTAGAGAAGAGGTTCTCAAAGTGTGGTCCGTGGACCACCAATGGTCACAAGCTCCATTCAGGTGGTCCGTGGATAGTTCCATCTAAGGTGCATGCCTGGGCGGCCGCACACAAAAAAGTGAAGGGCCACCCACCTAATTAGTGAAGCCGCGCAGGCATGGCTCCACTAATTAGGTGCCTGGACCCTGGAGATGATGCACATGTAAGGTGAGCTGGTGGCCTTGGGAGGAATAGGGGGTAGGTGGGAGGCGGCAGTGGGGTGAGAAGAGAGGGTGGGGGGAATTTGGGATGTGCAGGGCTACAGTGGCCAGAGAAAGAGGCGACTTTCCCCAGCTCCAGGGCTGGGGCTGCCGGGGAGAGACCCCCCTCCTTCCCAGCACCAGCTCGGGGGCTGCTGCGGCGGGGGAGAGAGGGCACATTCATCGCATTAGAAAGGTAAGACTACTGATATTAAAATATGAATTGTGTGCTTTTATTTGTAGAACAAAAAAACCTTTATTATTAAGTATCAGAGGGGTAGCCGTGTTAGTCTGGATCTGTAAAAGCAGCAAAGAATCCTGTGGCACCTTATAGACTAACAGACGTTTTGCAGCATGAGCTTTCGTGGGTGAATACCCACTTCTTCGGATGCAAGTAGTGGATCTTCGGATGCAAGTAGTGGAAAGTACTTTCCACTACTTGCATCCGAAGAAGTGGGTATTCACCCACGAAAGCTCATGCTGCAAAACGTCTGTTAGTCTATAAGGTGCCACAGGATTCTTTGCTGCTTTATTATTAAGGGGTTTTTTATAGAGCGCTTTTATCCAAAGTGCTTTACAATAGTTAGCTAACGGTACAAACAACATTTGGAAAGATCATTAAGTGCTCCGCTGAGACCCTCAGGAATTTTCAAGTGGTCCGTGAAAAAAAAAAGTTTGAGAATCACTGCCCTAGAGGCTCTCTGCTCCTGTATTCCCCAGTATTTGGGGCCATCTGTCTCATACACTCACAAGAGTTACTGGTGCTGTAGTAAAGGGTGGGTTAAGAACAAAAAATAAAATAATTACTGAATGAGGGCGGTGGCATTGGAACAATTTTTATAGTGGGGTGCTGAAAGCCAGTGAACAAAACTGTAAACCCTATATATGATGGAAACCACTTCAATCCGGGGGGGTCTGCTGTGCCACACCCCCAGCACCTGTTGTTCAGGCACCCCTGAATGAAGGCTTCCCCTACGCCCTGGTAACTAGAAATCTGTGATTACGGGTCTCCCACCTTCAGTCACCAACAACTGTCTGTGCAGAGGAGCCTCCTTCCTCCCACTTGTCAAGGATTGTGAGACTGGGTGCCTGTGTCTGAGCTCTCTGTGACCATGTCTCTTCAGGCTGCAGGGGCCCTTGTTGCCTCCCCTTGACTGACCTCTGGAAAGAAGCTGTCAGAGGCTCCTGTAACCATCTCTCTGGCTGTCAATCAGCCAGGGGAAAATCTGCCCCCGCTCCATTAAAGCATAGCGAGACTCTGACGTCACTCCTAAGGCCAGTTGCCATGCCATATATGGCTCTCTGGCTGGGTGGAGTCTTGTACAAATGGCTGGCTAAGCTGGTGTTTGGCAGCTGCTGCAGTACTACCGAGGGCTGCAACTGTAGATCTCAGGACTATCAGATGGGCCAACAGCCGCTGAGGAAAATTTTTCATGGATTTGATCCTTTGGGTTTCCTGGTTTATAGGTTTGTGTCATAATTTCAACATTATTTGATTTCCTTTAAAAAAGAGGGGAACTGGATGTCTGAAGGGACTGACACTGGGCTGCAGATATTTTCATTTCTACAGTGGCAGTTGATTCATATCAGTTCAAATCAGCTGTTGTGACTGCAGCTGAAATCTATGCAGTAGCCTTCATAAAATGAGTTGGAGGGTCTTAGTGCCATTCCTGGTGAACACATCACAAAAGCCACCATCTAATTTGGCACTAACTGGTCCCCTTCTTGGGCGCTGCTGCAGCAACAAAGCCAAAAATTGAATAGGTTATGGAGACTGAACTGCACTCTGAACAATACCTCAGGTGGAAAAGAAGCCCATGAGCAGAGCAATGTGTACTGCTGTTTCCTATCCTACATCTACTTAGACTTAGAGGCCAGTCCCCAGAAATATTAATTTAGAACCTTTTACTGCCATTGAATTCACTTTACAAGTACTGTAAATACAGCTGTTATTACCATAATTTAGATGGGGGGGGGGGGGGGCTAAATGAAGATTACAAAGCAAGGCATATATCTCAGGTATATGTTATAGAATCATAGACTTTAAGGTCAGAAGGGACAATTATGATCATCTAGTCTGTTATGATCTGAATGGTGTTATTGCCACGCAGTCAGTTGAGGCCTCTTCTAATGTATACATATTTAATGTGAATATTACTTATCCAGTTGGCTAAAAGAATCATTCCAGTCCACCTCAGGTAAAGACATCATTTACAATTGTTTTTAAATGCAGATCAGTTACTGAAAAGAATAAAGTATCTCCTTGAAGCCCGCCAGCCATTAATCTGGAGTGTTGTGTCAAATTAATAAAGCAAATGTGTAAACTTTAAATCACAAAAACAGTGATAGAAGTCTGACTTCTGGCTCACTCATGAATTCCTGGAGCACCCACTGAAGTTACAATCAGAATGAAGTGTGAGACTGGTCCTTTAAACATCACAGTTGGGACATTCAGAGAATGCTGGAAATGTGGTTTGATACTTTGCCAAGTTATGCTTCCAAGGAAACTTCAGTATTCCATTAATCTTTACCTACAGTGAGCTTCCTTGCTAAATTTCCCCCTATTCTGTTCCATATAGGTTCTTATTGCTCCCATCACTACAGTATCTGAGTGCCTTTCAATATTGCGGTTCGAACCACTGCACTACCGCCAGTGCAGACCTCCCATCAGTGACACAACAACAGTGGGACTACTAGTGTGGACTGGCCACCATTGCATCGTGGACTAGCCAGTGGCATTTTAACTACCTTATGATCTAGGCCTGCTTTGAGCAGGATTAGATGACAGAGGTAAAAATATCAGCAGCTAGCCCTCAGTAGCTCTACTACCATTGCTACCTCCAAAGGAACTGAACTGGTGCTTAAGGAAACCATGTTAAAACCATTTTTAATATTGTTTGTGCAAGAAAGGTGTTAAAAGAAGGTAACACCTTAAGTGGTTTCTCTAGCCAGCATACTCCAAACCATTCTACAAATTATGCTCTGGCACCTTGTCTGATGGGGTTAGGCTTACTACCCCAGGAAGCTACATTTAACATGTTTTCATGGCTAACATGGTTTCACACCTAGTATAAATTCCTGGACTACACAAAGAATATTGGGATCTGCAATTCTTCACCAATCCAGGAGGTGTACATTTTTGCCACTACCAACATGGCGGTTAAAAATGCCTTGGTATTGCCAATTTCAAGTGTTCAAAAATTGTGACTCAAGTGCAAAAAAACCCATGAGATTTTAAAAAGTAATGATTTGGGCGATTCTTTTTATTTGCTTTTTGATTGTTGACCCTTTAGGGTTCGTGTTTTTAAACTGTCTCTTCAATCATAAGGTGTAGTAGAAACTTACTTTTTTAGTGGAAGCTGAGAATCTTACACAATCACAATTCTAGAATCTGAGACTTCAAGTAAAATACTCAATATTGCAAGATTCATGAGGAAGATGAGAGTTGGCAGCAGAGTCCTTTCTTTACTCCAGCCTTCATCATGACTACAACTAATGGAGTTACACTGGTGGAGAATTATGTGGCCTAATTTTCCTAATGTAGAAGCAGTTAAGAGAGGGCCTCTGTGCTAGGTGTTGATTTTTTTATTGTGAGCTCTTTAGGGAAGGGATTGTCTCATAAAAAGGTTTGTATAATAACTTACATATTGGGGGTTGCTTCTGCAGTACACATAAATAAAAATAGTATCTATCTCCCAAATACCAGGGCCCTAATAAAACTTGCACTGACTTTTAAAAAGTGAAGTTTCCAGGACCACTGCCTGGAAAATGCACTGTATTCTCAATTACTCACAGATATCTTTGTTTTGGCCTAAATACTCAGGCCAAAATTTTCAACTGTGTGTGCCTAAACTCAAGTAATTAAGGGGGACATTTTCAAAAACACCTGAGGGACCTAGGAGCACAAATCCCATTGGCATTTTTGCTCCTTAACCCTATAGGGTCTTTTGAAAGTCTCCTCCTAAATCCATATTTAGGTGCCTACATTAGTCACTTGGAGTTTTAAGCATGTATTTATGTTGCAAATTTTTGGTTTCAATGCCTAATTTTAGGATTCAAAGCCTGAAAAAGTTGGCCTAAGCACCTAGATAGCAAGGCAAGGACACACTGGAGTTTACAGATAGTGTGAGGGTTGCACTGAGTTTCTGCTGGTGTACCGATCACTTTGTAGGTAAATATCCCGTGTGGCTTCAAAACTACATCAGCCGCAAGAAGAAAAAGCTCCCAGTTCACATGATGGGCTGGGGGGAAGATTTCAGTCCGACACAGGCGGCTGCCTTGTAGTTACGGGAGCACAAAGGCTGCAGAGGGAGCAAAGCAGCAGCAGCTACTGCTGTACCCGTCTCTGCTACCCGGGACCAGAAGGAGGCGACCCACGGGCGGCCTCTTGTGGCTACCCCACAGCTCCGCCCCGGCAGCCCCCGCCCTTCTTTATCGGTCTTCTCCAGCGCTGCCCCTCCCGCTGCGACCCACGAGCAGCGCCCCTTCCAGCCACGTGACGGGTGCCCAGCTTCCGGGTTGGCTTCCTGCGTCATCAGCGTGCACCGTGCCCACTGCCTGCCCTGCGGCACTTTGTCTCTCGGCTAGGTCGGGGCTGCTGAGCGGGGGAAGATGGCGCTGCTGGTGCGGGACCCGGACGCTTCTCGAGCGCAGCTAGTGCCGCTGCCCCCCGGGGGCGGGTCGGTGCGGGACTGGCTCCGCATTCGCTGCCGGGCACAGGTAGGAGCGGGAGGGCAGCTGGGGGCGGCCCTGCCCCTATTGGGGGTGTCCCTGTTCTGGGGGTCAGGGGTCACCCGGGGCACTGGGGGTGGGGAGGCAGGTGGGGGAGTCCCCCCGGCGCTGTGGGGGGCAGGCAGGGGCGCCCCCGCGGGAGGGGGCGAGGAGGAAGGTGATGTTGATTTGGTCCCTAAGATTCCACTGTTGTCCTCAGAACCTGGGCGCTGCCCCTGCCCGGTATCTCGGGCCTGCTCATGGATCATTCTCTTCGCTACAAAACCTGCCCGTGTGTGTCTGTGCGGACTAGGTTCTAGTGTCCTGCTACTGGAGAGTTTGCTTTTGTTTGACAAACTAGAAAATCTCTTTACCAGCGAAGACGTGAGCTTGACGATCTGTCCTTCCCCCTCTAAATCTTCAGTAGTTGAGGCGATCACTGAAATATCAACAGTCCCCATACTTGCAGCTTCTTGGGCTTCTTTCAGGATGTCACTGACGCTTAAACTGTACTAGAGGAGACCCTGGTTTTGGGTCTTGGCAAATAAATGAGGAACTGTTTCTTTAAAAACTCTAGTAGGGTCCTTTTGATTATGTTTTTCTTAATATGTACAAAACAATATCTTATTGCATTTAGAGGCCCCAGCTGAGATTGATGCCCCTTTGTGCCAAATATTGTACAAATGCATAATAAGAGCAATCTTCTTTCTCTTAAGAGCGTGCAATCTAAATAGCAAGAGAGATGAGGGAAAGATGAGGAACTGAGACATAAGAGAGATTCTGTGATGTGCCTAAAGTCACACAGGAAATCTGTGGCAGAGTAAGGAACTGAGCCCAGATCTCCTGAGTCCACATCTGGTGCCATAAATATAAGAACATTATTTCTCTCAATTACAAATGATGGTCTGCTATAGCCAAAGGCTACCTTCTTAAAAAAAATCTGGTTTTGTATCCTCTTCCACCTTCACAGCCTTAGGGAGAACAGCAAGGCTCGCACTCCCAACATCTGCAGGTGACAGCAGTGAAATCTTTCACTCTTTCTGGCCAACTGCATTAGACATGCTCTGCCCACTTGCCATGCAGGGTGTCAGGAATCTCTGATCTCTTCTTCCTACAATTACTGGAGGAGTTGACAATGCACTAGACAAACTTTGATGTCCTGGGGTTGTGGGTATCTTCTTTCTTTTCTCTGATTGCCCTAGATGAGTGGAGGAAGAGGAGGTGCTTATTTTATTTTTTGGCTAATACAAAGTTTAAGCACCTCTAGTAAGTGATATAAGAATGTAAACTACTCTGTAAGCACCTTTAACCTTCATTAATAACTTGAATTGAAAATATACCTTGCACTTTGTACTTTAATTCCAGTTCATCAAGTGAGTTACCCATAACTTGATTTTAAAATGTATTTGTCATTTGTAAGATTATACATATTCAGTGAATGATTGGGGGTCTTAGAAAGCTTCTCCTGTTTTTAATTTCTTATTAAAAAGGAGGTAAAAAGCCTATTCTCCTTTTATTGTTTTTAAATGGATTACTCAGACTGATCAAAATCCGTTTTTCTAGACTGAATGTTTTTGTTTCTAGGGCATTCCTGAGGACAGTTTCTATGTGAAATGTAATGGACGACTGGTTAATACTGAAGACTTGCTACAGGATGGAGTTGTTTATAGTCTGGAGCCAAGACTTTGTGGTGGAAAAGGAGGTTAGTTGCTGATGCTGCCATGGGGGACTGTCACATTTTTAGTGTATTAGAGTCTAGGGGTAAAATTTCAAAAGATCCTAAGGGATTTGAGAAACTAAATTTCAATGAAAATCAACAGGAGTTAGGCTCCTCAGTCACTTTGATGTTTTTGAAAAGTTCACCCTAAACCATGACCTTTGGAGGTTCTTAGCTTATTTTATTCTACAATAAACTTGTGAGTCAGAAAAATCCTTGATAGCCAGAACCCCCTCATTCTAAGATTTCATGGCCATAAAGTTCATCACAGAATCTACCACTTGCCATGCAGTCCTGCTCCAGAATTCAAGCTTTCATTTAAAAAAAAAAATTTCTAACCTTTATGATCATAAAAATGTGAAGTGAGTGTAACTGATGCAGTGTTGGTTTCCTGAGTCTGCAGTGCAGACAATCTGAAATTGTACCTGTGAAATCTAAACTTGACCATTTAAATGTCAAAATAAACTGTTTCTGCTAAAGTAATTATCAGTGAAAGATTCAACTATAATGTGTTTATTGCACAAACTCAAATTGCCTCCCAGCTGGTTAAGTTTCAAAAGACCCAGCTGCCTACTGCTCAGCTGCCAGAATAACCCATTTCCCTCTCAATAACTGCATTAAATATATTCTGTATCATCAATACAAAGATATGCACCGCTCTGAAACACTGAAATGTAGGCACATTATAAAACTGAATTTAATAACAAAGTTAAGCAGGTTACTGGACTAATTATATTTTCATATTTGATAGATAAATGCATTCATTGTAAAATGTTCAGTAAAGTTCCCCAGCATTTCCTATCTGCAGGCCACAAAAATCAAGGGGGCTTCCTTTAGAATTCCGGTCCAGCTTGCTACACCTTGTTTATAGAATTAGGCAGAATGAAAGTAAATACTGCTTCTGTGACTTTTTTAATCCCCCCCGAAGACAACTGGCTGCTGGTATCTGTTTCCAAACACCCACTGTCATGCCTGCCAGCTTCTACTCTACTATGACAATCCAGCATGCATCATTCTGTGATGTCACAGTTGCCATTGGAGCCCTGCTGGGCCTAGTCAATTAAATAGCATTTTTCAAAATCATACCCTTGTCAAGTACTTCTGTTGTTTGAGTTTTAAAATGAAAATGTGGGGTAAAACAAGGCACGCAGCCTCTGAAGGCCTGCTTAATGGTCCCTTTGGGCTCAAAATCAGATAGTAACAGAGAAACTGAAAAGTTTATGATAGGGCTTGGGAGCATTGCCATTGACTTCAATAAGAGCAGAATTGGGCCTAGGTTTAGAAAATAGCGCTCTCTTCTTTTTTTTTTTTAGAATATAAAATCCAATGAAACCTGTAATAAGCAACTTCCTCACAAGTGTCTGCTTGGAATCAGCTTTGCAAAATTCTATTCACCTATGGCAATAGTTTGTTTTAATAAGGGAGTGAATAGGTGACTCTCTTATTGTATGGGTGGGTGCCTGGCCTGGTAAATTTCCATGGCATTTTTTTCAAGGCTGCTTTAAAGGATCTTCAAGGATTCTAGTACAGTTTTGTTCAACTTATAGTTAAAGAATAGTGTAATAAATGGCACTTACGTAGTACTTTAAAGCTCTGCACTGACAGTAGCCTGTAGTATCAGGAATACATATTCTAGGGATATCAGTAGCTCAGGAATCCAGCTGGCATGACTTCAGGAGAGCTAAAATTAAAAGATAGTTTAAACTTAGCTATACCTGGAATGCCTCTCTTTGACTTGATGTTTGAGACATTCAGCTCAATAATATAATTTATCACATTGTATCTGTTAAATATTTACAGCTCATCTTTGGCCTCAGTTATTCTGAGAGAAAGCAAGTCACTAAACTTTCAGTATCTCTTTCTTCACCAATGGTGGGACTAACACGATTTTTTTCTCTAGTATATTATGTCTCATTACCTTGATCTTTATTACTGGGGTGTGGGGAGGAAGGGGAACAGCTATTTTTAAAAACTGTAATGGTCCTGATCCTGTAGATCTCCCTATCACAGCTTTGTAGCTGACTTCTGGTAACTTTCAGGTTTTGGATCTATGCTCCGAGCACTTGGTGCTCAAATTGAAAAGACAACGAATCGAGAGGCTTGCCGAGATCTTAGTGGAAGGAGACTACGAGACGTTAACCACGAAAAAGCGTGAGGCATTTATTTTCTCAGAAATATCATTATAAAATACAATGACCTATCTTTCATTGTTAGAAGAGGTCAGACGAGAGGCTGTTATAGTCAGAATAATGAAACTTTATGGATATTAGAAGGAGCTTTTAGCTCTGTGAAACCCTTAGCACAATATGGATAGAAGCCAGGAGGAGTCAACTGTCTGCTTGAAGAGTATACAGCTAGTGCAAATTAAAGGTGACCATACTGCAACCTGTTTGTGACGTGCTTGTCTGCACCTCTTGAAAGTGTTTCTCGGGGGTAGAAGAATGTTCTCACACAATAGAAAAATTATAGAATCCTCAAAGCACACTACCCTGTAGCTGCAGGCCAGGGAGCTATGGAGCCCATCATTAGTCTATCTTGCATAAATAAACATTTCTCCCTCCTGTAGTGAAATTTCCTTGAGTTGCTGCAGGGTGCATCTTTTTTTATGACTAACGCACTTATTTCCTGTCCTCTTCCTTTTTCTGTCCCCATCAGTGGGTGAAAGTGTTCTGTAACTGCAGAGCAATAATCATTGTTAGATTAAAATGACTGAATGGTTCCTATTTCCTGGACCTTTTTTTCTCTGCAGAATGGCTGAGTGGGTGAAGCAGCAAGCAGAGCGAGAAGCAGAAAAAGAACAAAGACGCCTGGAAAGGCTGCAGCGTAAACTTGCAGAACCAAAGCACTTTTTCACTAATCCAGACTACCAGCAACAGTGTCACGAGATGGCTGAGCGGCTAGAGGATTCAGTCCTTAAAGGTACTACTGAGCACTTGGAATGACTCTTTAAAATAACCGTTATCAGTCAACATAGGACTGTTTTCAATCATATCTTATTAAAATATGGCCGTTTGAATTAACACTATTTGAGAAATTGTTACTGACCTTAAATATTGCGGGCTACATCTCACTATTTCATCTGGGTGAAATAGACCAAATTTGACTTCTAATTAGGCCTGTGAAGTGATTTAAAATATTAATCGCGCAATTAATCACACTGTTAAACAATAATAGAATACTTTTGCACTGTAAAAAACAAAAGAAATTGCATTACAGTACTTGTATTAGGTGAATTGAAAAATACTCTCTTTATCATGAAAGTTGAACTTACAAATGTAGTTATGTACCAAAAAAACCTTTCAAAAATAAAAGAATGTAAAACTTTAGCGCCTACATGTCCAATCATTCCTACTTCTTGTTCAGCCAATCGCTCAAACAAGTTTGTTTACATTTGCAGAAAGTAACGCTGCCTGCTTCTTGTTTACAATGTCACCCGAAAGTGAGAATAGGTGTTTGCATGGCACTGTTGTAGCGACATCACAAGATATTTACGTGCCAGATGCACTAAAGATCCATATGTCCCTTGTTGCTTCAACCACCATTCCAGGGGACATGCGTCCATGCTGATGACTGGTTCTGCTCGATAACGATCCAAAGCAGGGCGGACCGACGCTTGTTCATTTTCAGAGTCAGTTGCCACCAGCAGAAGGTTGATTTTCTTTTTTGATGGTTTGGGTTCTGTAGTTTCCACATCAGAGGCCCCGTCTACACTACCCGCCGAAATCGGCGGGTAGCCATCGAACTATCGGGGATCGAATTATCGCGTCTTGTCTGGACGCGATAAGTCGATCCCCGAACGCGCTACTTCGAACTCCGGTACTCCTGCAGGGCGAGCGGAGGTACCGGAGTCGACGTGGGAGCCGCGAACTTCGATCGCGGCGCCGCGCGGATGCGAGGTAAGCGCGCCAAATTCGAACTAAGATACTTCGACTTCAGCTACGCGAATAGCGTAGCTGAAGTCGAAGTATCTTAGTTCGATCCCGCCCCTAGTGTGGACCAGCCCAGAGTGTTGCTCTTTTAAGACTTCTGAAAGCATGGTCCACACCCCGTCCCTCACAGATTTTGGAAGGCACTTCAGATTCTTAAATCTTGGATTGAGTGCTGTAGCTATCTTTAGAAATTTCACATTGGTGTCTTCTTTGCATTTTGTCAAATTGCAGTTAAAGTGTTCTTAAAACGAACGTTTGCTTGGGTCATCATCCAAGACTGCTATAATATGAAATATATGGCAGAATGAGGGTAGAACAGAGCAGGAGACATACAATTTTCCCCCAAGGAGTTGTCACAAATTTAATTAACGCATTATTTTTTTAACAAGCATGATCAGCATGGAAGCATGTCCTCTGGAATGATGGCTGAAGCATGAAGAGGCATATGAATCTTTAGTGCATCTGGCACATAAATATCTTGCGACGCCAGTTACAAAAGTGCCATGCGAATGCCTGTTCTCACTTTCAGGTGACATTGTAATTAAGAAGTGGGCAGCATTATCTCCCATAAATGTAAACAAACTTGTTTCTCAACGATTGGCTGAACAAGAACTGAGTGGACTTGTAGGCTCTTGTTTTGTATTTGAGTGCAGTTATGTAACCAAAAAACCTACATTTGTAAGTTGCACTTTCACAATACAAGTACTGTAGTGCAATCTCTTTGAGGTGAATTGAAAAATACTATTTTTTTAATCATTTTTACAGAGCAAATATTTGTTATAAAAAATATAAAGTGAGCACTGTATGCTTTGTATTCTGTATTGTAATTGAAATTGATATATTTGAAAATGTAGAAAACATCCAAAAATATTTAATAAATTTCAATTTATATTCTATAGATTAATAGTGCGATTTTAATCACAATTAATTTTTTTAATCACGAATAATTTTTTCGAGTTAATCGCGTGAGTTAACTGCGATTAATCAACAGCCCTACTTCTAATGAAAACCAATAGAATTAGGTTTTCCTCCTTTGAATAAAATTAATTGGAATATTACACAAAAGTTGCAACACAGATACAAATGATATATCATTTTACACCAAGGTAATCTACAGGTAGGCTACAAGAGTCCCAGGTTAGCAGCAGTGCCATCAAGAACTCTCTGAAGATGCTGGTAGGAGCTTAGCAGTAAGAATCATATGTAAACTTTTTTGTAGTAAAAAGATCATAGATTAACACATTTTATGGAGAGTTTAGAAATGGAATATAATCTAATAAAATATCTGCATTACACAAGTGTCATTTGCAGTTACTTTGTTTAGCCACTGATTGTTACCCCGTTGGGAGATTCAGCAGGGGCACAAGATACCTTTTCACCTCAGAAGGGCTCTCTCCAGTACAGAGTTGACTCTCTACTCCTGTGGGGAAGCTTTTGCTGCTGCTGCTGCCCACACTTATGCCTGTTCTGAGTTTATGTGGAAGACTTCACTCTCCAGGGCTCTCAGTCCAGCACCTTCCACGAATACTAAAGAAAGACATCTCACATATTTATGGAAAGTAACTGGAACCATAGAGTTCTCCTTGAGCAGCTATTTGGAGCTTTAAAATCTTCTTATATGGACTTGGTAATCGCATAACAACCTAATAGAGTAGAATAAATCTGCAAAGGTACTAAACTTTTAACTTTGCTTTGAAGGAATGCAGGCCTCTTCCAGTAAGATGGTGTCTCCAGAAACCAGTGATTGTCGGAAGCGCCCAAATGAGTCTGAAAAGAGTGGAGCAAAATTTGGGAAAAGACAATGTTTTTGGTAAGTGTTATGGCTTGAACAAGCTTTGTAAAGAATAAGAAAAGCAATAGGTAATTACCAAGGGGAAATGATTACTTTTTGTACCACTGGTACAGATTTAAAAATAAAATTAAAATACTATTTTAACTAATCACCAGTAAAAGTCAGACAGCTGAAAGTGAGCACTCCCAGGTACAGTGCTACCGCCATTCTACAGGCACCAAGGAAATCTAATCTGAAGGAGCTTTGACCGCTCTCGTCTTTCCCTCATACAGTTGCGCCTCACTTAACATCATCCTGGTTAACGTTGTTTCGTTGATGATCTATTAGAGAACATACTCATTTAAAGTTGCGCTATGTTTGCTTATAACGTCATTTGGCCGTGGGGGCTTGGAACCAGGGTGGGCTGGCAGCCCCCTATCAGCTCCCCTCCAACACCACCCAGCACCTCCCACCTGCTGTTGGCCCCGCGGATCAGCAACTTCCCCTCCCTCCCTGCGCCTCCTGCCTGCAGCAATCAGCTGTTTCCTGGCATTCTGGAGCCTCTGGGGGAGAGCAGGGAGGAGCGAGGATGCGGCATGCAGCCTCCCCCCTCCCGCCTGCAGCAATCAGCTGTTTCGCGGCATTCAGGAGGCTGGGGGGACAGGGGAGGAGCGAGGACGCAGCCTGCTCAGGGTAGGGAGGGGGTGGAGCAGGGGCCGGAAGAGGCGTGGCAGGGGCCTTGGGGCAAGGGGTGGAGTGGGGGCAGGCCTGGGGTTGAGCACCCCCGGCACTTTGGAAAGAACAGCAAAAGGAGCAGCCGGACGATTCACCCTCTGACTCCACCACCTCAACCAAGCTTCACAATCATCATTGCTGAGTACAGTATTCCATTGTTTGTTTAAAATTGTTTAAAACTTATACTGTATATGTATATAATGTCTCTTGTCTGGCAAAAAAAAAAATTTCCCTGGAACCTAAGCCACCCCACCCCACCGTTTACATTAATTCTTATGGGGAAATTGGATTTGCTTAACATCGTTTCGCTTAAAGTTGCGTTTTTCAAAAACATAACTACACTGTTAAGCGAGGAGTTACTGTACTACTTCATGCCCTGGTGCCTCCTGCTGCCCTTCCCTCATCAGTATTCATCTGGATAATTAAACTGGGCTCAACCTTTCCTACCTTATGTAACTTGAAGACTTTTTTGACCCCTTTAATCTTCTCACACTCCAGTTTGTTCATCTTTCATAGAGAAAACAGTGAGAGAATCATATATTGTTCCGTTCTTTTAACAAAATGAGTTTTTGAATTCCATTATTTAAAATGATGAACTAGAATGGTTAGACATAGTAAAGATGCTCATGTGGCTAAAGCTCTGCCACGAGGCAGTAGTAGATTTGACTCATTCTTTACTAGGAGTGCTTCAGAAAGTATAGCTGGCTCCTCAGGGAGTGCTTGGAGTTATATACAGTGACAGTGACTTCTACCCTTTTGAGTGCAGGAATTAAATTGGTCTGGAGACAATCCAGTCTAGTCCTCCTTTGCTAGGCTAGTACAGTGAGCTCATTGGGGCACGTGAAGGGGAAAGTGACTCTTTTTAGTTACAATTTTTTAACCAGTGTTGTTTGTGACAGGATGGGTGTGGAAGGACTGGCGGATCCCGAGAGCTCCGGTGATGGTGATAGTGAAGATGATTCTCCTAGCAGGGCAGAAGGTAGTTGGCAATCAACTGGCAGCCATGTTGAAAAGACTGAACTCACAAGTGAGTGGCCCAGTAGCTCAGAGGATTCCATCGGATGCAGTTCAACCTCCGATGCTACTGAGAAATCACAGGAACAACCAGAAGATCTTGGAAAAGATCTACCAGAGAAGGTGCCTGCTGGTGGTCAGACTGAAACTCCAGCCGCTGATGAAAAAAATGAAGCACCGAAGACCCTGAAGGATGGGGAGCAAGAGACTGTTTCAGCTACTCAGCAGGAAACAAACCAGTTGCAGAGCACAGTAAGCAGTACTAAATATGAATGTCTAGAGATGGACCTATTGCTTTTTTTTCCTCTCTGCCCATCATCTATCTTTGGACCACTTTTTCTATCATCCAGTTAGTGAATGACCTACCTAACTGACATAAAGGGACCCGGCCAAAGTAGTTGGGTCTAAAAATTAATTTGCCTTGATGGTTCTCATGATAATTCGTATTTCTAAAGAATACTCACTCTGGCCTCTAAATAGCTCCTTATAGCAGCTCAAAACAATTCCCAAGTCACTGCATGTACCACTTTAAAACAGATTGGCTTAGATATGCTAGATCAGGGGTCTCAAACACACAGGGGGCCCGCAGAGTTATTTGCTGCGGCCCGCCAAGCTCCCNCCCCCCCCCCCCCCCCCTTTCCCCCCCCCCCCCCCCCCCCCCCCCCGGAGTTATTCCCTGCAGCCGCCAAGCTCCCCTCACCCGCCGCCCCCCCTTCCCCTCCAGCGCGCCGTGTCTCTGCTCCTCTGTCTACTTCCAGGCGCTTCCCGCCGCCAAACAGCTGTTTGGCGGCACTTAGTGCTTTCCAGGAGGGAGGGGGGAGAAGTGGGGAGCTGCGCGCTCAGGGGAGGAGGCAGGGCAGGGGTGGGGAAGGGGTTGGAATAGGGGGTGGGAGTTCGGGTGGGAACTTGGGGGAAGGGGTTGGAATGGGGGCGCGGAAGGAGTGGGAAGAGGCAGGGCAGGGGTGGGGCCTCATGGAAGGGGTGGAGTGGGGCCAGGGGCAGGGGGGTGGCTTTTGTACCTTTATATGATGTGGCCCTCGGGCCAATGTACTAGTCCTCATGTGGCCCTCATGGTGATTTGAGTTTGAGATCCCTGTGCTAGATCCTCTTATGATCTGTATGCAAGAGTCTTGTTCTGCAGTCAGAGGCAAGGATCAAAGAGAGACCAGAATTCTTGAGGCAAGAATTCCAATATGATAAATTGTCAAATCAGTTTTTTGGCTTACTGGAATGTGTTCCTTGGCTCTTGGGAAATGTAGGATATTTAGAAAAGAAACTTTCCTTTTTCTCTAAACTACTCCACATATAAGTAGCCTGGGCTCTTTTAACTGAGGAGTGACTACACTGGACTGTCATCAGGGAAGCACAATAAACACAAACTGAACAATGCATCTCTGTTGCTATTGTAAATTGATCTAGAAGAGATCCAAAATATATCAAACATAAAAATCCTGTTAACTGCTATTATGTTTGTTTAGAATACACTTATCTGTCAGAAGGGGTTTGGTTTGCCTTTTGTATGACTATTCATTCAGTAGAAGTATTCATAAAAAACCTACTAGTGCGCCTGGGCTCCTGCAGGAGATGGTAACTAGAATGCTCCCTAAGTGGCTATATTGCCTCAGTATCATGTGGTCCATATATCTGTTGGTGAGGTGATGGTAAGTGATCATTATACTAGTGTCTTGAGGCCACTTAATTATCTTAAATACAATATTACCCTGAAGCCATCACCTTCACTCAACTGAAAAATCCCACTGGTTAGGACAGGAGGAAGGTCAATGAAAGATGCATCCTGCATTATGGACTAAATGTAGCCATGTACTAGCTCTAATGGAAACTAATACCAGAGAGGGTCCTCCACTGACACCTATCACAAAACCCCCATGAGTTCAGCACTGGAACCAAAGCAGTAATGCCTCAGATTGTAACTGGAGTGATAGGTCATGGGGGAATGTTAATCTCTGAGATAGCCAAGTCCTAGCATGTTTAGGGCTCTCCATGTCTAACTGCTCTCAACTATCTGTTCTCTCTCTGTCCTGAAGGGGTTAGGCACTTCTTGTGAGTGTCTTCCCTTCTCTCCCACAAGTGTAGCCAGAGATCATCCCCTTTGCGTGAAAAGTTCTTCCTCTGGGAAAATGTAGTCTGCTTTGTAGGATGAAAGATTTTCCGGCTCACTGTATCAGGTTTGGTCACATCACCTGTAAGTGTAGGTTGACCTTAATATTCATCCTCGAAGGTCACCTAAGTTAGAAGTTAGTCACTTGGGGCTTTTATTTGGAGCAGACAAAAGCCAATTGCCTAGTTCATCTATCTTGGTTTTCTCTTATATAAACACTTCAGTGTGGTGCTTGGACAAACCACCTTAGATGTGGCTGAGACTGTAGCTCTCATTCAGGCAATAAGATTCGGTTCCAGTATGTCTCTTAGACAGTAGCAGCTCCTGAGAGGTGGGAGCAAGGATTTGATGTGCCACAGTTGAGTTTACAAATCTTGGTGGAAGAGCAGATTTAAAGGAAACAATGAATCCATTATCTCAACAGTGGAGTAACCTGCTTACTCATATTTCCTTAATAGATGGGCAGTTCATAGTCTTATGAAAGCTCATTCAGTCACATCACCGACATGGGCATATTACTTTGTTTAATTTTTGTCGGCTACGTGAGAGGCCTGGATTAGCTTTCTAGCCAATGAAAACTTGATTTTCAGCCTTTGACTCCTGCAGAGTCTTTATTAGTCATAGTAATATGTTTGGACGCATTCATTCCAAAGAGTTGAATCTTGACAATTGGCAAGTAAGTGAACAAACATAATTGAATGAGGGAAAACCCATCACAAAATGTACTTCAGTTTTTAACAGGTGTAGTTCAGTTAACTGAAACTTTGTAGTATACACTTGAGTACACAGTAGGAACCATCTTAAACTGGATATTTGCAACACTGCAGTGTTTTATCTTTCCCTCATTATTTGCAGTGTTCCCTCCTCTTAGAACAGGAAACTTCACCAGTGGCATAGTAAATTCTTCTTGCAGTTGGCAAATATTATGATGGTGCCCACTGCATTTTGTAAAAGTAGTGACCATAGTAATAAGACCTCATAACAGCTCCACTCGGTGCTAAGACACACCCAAGTGATCTTTTTTTTTTTTGTATGTGTAGCTTGGCAGTGTGCGATACTGTACAGAATCAGACCCTGTTCTTAAGTAAACACTTACTGCTGGGTATTGGGCCGACAAATGAGCAGTCTCATTTCAGTCACTGGGACTGTTTATTATTAAGTCCCTTTTGTTAACTCCAGCATGATACTTCAGAGACAGCACTATGCTTGTTACTAAGTGGTGTAAGAGTTGTCCCAAATTCCATATTCGGTTCAGTGGATACTAATAAATTGCATTGATTTGAATCTTCCTAGAAGTTGAAGATACTGATTTTCTTCATCTAAGGCATGGTCTGTGTCAGCTGTGCTATGCGTCAAGATAAGATGCACTCACTCCTAGAGCTTTACTCTTCCCTAAACACCTTATAAAAAGATAATATTTTGTCTGCAGTTCTTGTAACTTCAGGGTGGTTGCAATAGAAATGTAGGCTGTCCCACCCTCTTTCCTGCTACTCATGGTGACTATTTCATCTGGGCTATATTCTGAATGAAGAAGGCTTGTAGCTTTATGTCCTGGGTAGTGGATGCCCTGTGCAACTGAAGGATAAGGCTGTTGAACTGCTAAGTGTTTAAGAATTCTCTGTTCATGGGATTATTTATCTTTCTTCCGAAGAACAAGAAGATAAGAACAGGTCACTTGTTTTTATTTCAAGTTTGTTCAGCCCTCTCTCTACAAACACTGTTAAACTCTGACCACTAATTTGGTCCATGGTATTTTGGCAGGATAACTTAGAAATATAGTTGTCTGTAGATCACAAAAAGGAGTCTTAGATTACTGGAATTCAAGTTTAATTGTGAAAATATCCCACTTACTGCACATAGATGTTTAATTATATTGTCACACTTTGAAAGTGTTTGGGTGACTTCCAAATAAGCCTGGAGTAGTAGTCTTCTGTAAAATGAATTCTTGTTGGAGACCAAATGAGCATAAACCAAGAAGAGCATATTGTTAATCTGTTAAAACAATGAATTAATTGCATGTTCTCTCTGCAGGAGCCTACACGACTAGATTTGCTGGCATTCAACTCTGCTGCCGAGATGGAAGAGCTAGGATTAGAGACGCTGAAGTTCGAACTGATGGCTCTGGGTCTGAAATGTGGAGGCACTTTACAGGAAAGAGCTGCAAGGCTTTTCTCAGTGAGAGGTCTGTCTAAAGACCAGATAGATCCAGCCCTGTTTGCAAAGCCCTCTAAAGGGAAAAAGAAATAAAATATATGCTGTTGTTAATCTCTGTTTATATCTGCACACTTCAGAAAAACAGCTTCTGTTCTGTTGTCACTCTGTAACTTGCCACTTGCACTTGATGTGTGTAGATACTCTGATTTCCATTTTTAATGGTCTTAATAAAAGCATCAGTTGTTACTGTAACACACAGAGTAAAGTGCATAGTAGTAAGTACTAAGTATTAAAGAAAGCTAAAAATATAAACTGCTACATTAAATCATGTAATTAACACACACTGTCCTGGGAGGATAGGAGAAACTGATGCTCAGAAGAGAGAGTGCTTTCCAGAAATGGATGTTCAACACTGTCAGTACCCAATTAAGTAAAAGTCAAACTAACTGAGTTAATATAGGATTACTAATCTGCTTTAATCTCCAGTTAGCCTAGCTATACCCTTCAGATAGTGAAAATTTAGTTAAAACATCATTCAGCCTTGACAACTGAAGTCTGTCTTGAGGGAAAGGGAAAACTGTTGTATGGGTGACTTCAGATATGGATAAATACACTCTTTGTGAATTGGCTTGGTGGTGCTGTCAAGCATTAGTATAACAGGCTAATGCAAGTGAAAACATTGCCGTTTTGTACGTGATATGACTTATTGGTGTAAATATGTTTTCTTCATATGAAAAGCAGTTTAATAAAGGAATCTTTATATATGAAGGTGTAGAAGAGACTCTGAATGGGGGAAAGGAGAAGACATCACTTATAAATACTTTTGAAGTAAGTAATACACATGAAGGAGGCAAATTAATTGGAAGACAATGTGGAGCAATGGCTTGAAGCTTAATGAGACGTCTTCCTAATAAAAGCAGCAGAGTATGTTCTCCAGGGAGCTGGATGAAGCACTATTATTGTAGGTATTCTAAGGCATGTTTTATACCACAGTAGTGGAGAGGGCTGTCATGAGTGGTCCTGCAAAGTTACAGGGGCCACGTGTGGAAAGTCAAGGGCCACATGCTGCCATGGATTCGTGGGTGCAACTTCCATTGTCTTCAGTAGAGGTTTGTATAAAAAGATAGCAGGATAGATCCCACAAGTGGTCTTTCTGCCTGTTGCCGCCTATGAAATATGTTCTTTACCATTTTTATTTCACTTCGACTTAAAGAGCCAGTAGAAGCAAAGAAAAGATCCTTTATGCAATGGATTGTCAACCTGTGGAATTGCTACATGAAATCACTAAAACAGCATGCAGGTGTCTAATACAGAACTGGGTAATCTTGACCTTTAGCACTTACACTTTGATCACAGCTGCTGGTGATCCTGCAAGAAATCCACTTACAGCCTGAATATGAAAGTTTCTGTCCTGCAGGAATACACTTCTTGCATAACTACTTGCCAAAGCTGCTGTAACCTCTTTCCCAGAGTAATGTGTAGGTTACAATCCAGCTTGGGAGCTCTGTTGCATTTGCTGCCACTTCCTTAATCCAAAATATAGTTGTATTGGCTAGAGGCAATACTATAGAAAATAAAATATAGAGCTGATTGTAAAGTATCAGCAAGAAACCCTGTACGTTATGGACACTCGAGTGATGGGCAGACCATACAGATAGAAACTGCTCTTTGAAGATCAGGCTGATCTTCAAAAGCTCATCATGGGAGAGGTCTCCAAGCTGAGTATGGTCCTGCTATGATGGGCATTTGCCAGTTGATGATTCTTAGATATGCTATGAATGCCTACTGTGCTAGAAAGATTCACCCTTCTGGGAAAGCAATCTCATTAAGTGCTTCCTGCTCACCCTATTCTTTGCAGAACAGTAGCTTTTAATTACAGAAACATGGGGAAATTGGGTGGATAGTCTTAAGATAAGTGTCACTTATAAAATAAGGGAATACTGAATGTAGAATGAGAGCAGTTGTCATACTATGTTTTGAAGCTAGGTACTGCAACTTGGAGGGTGAAAACTTGACCATTTAGGTACAGTAACTCCTCACTTAACGGTGTAGTTATGTTCCTGAAAAATGCGACTTTAAGCGAAACGATGTTAAGCAAATCCAATTTCTCCATAAGAATTAATGTAAATGAGGGGGTTAGGTTCCAGGGAAATTTTTTTCACCAGACAAAAGACTATATTTTATACACACAGACAGTCAGGGCCGTCCTTAGGATTTATGGTGCCCTAGGCGGGATTATTAAACTGGTGCCCCTGTGCCTGACTTGCTCTTAGCAACACAAACATAAGCTTACAGTATTGGAAAACTTGCCACATGCACGTTATTAAAAACAGTTTAACTTAATGAAGCACACTAATGCTGATGGACTAGCACTGAAGAAGTAGCGCTATAGAAACAATTCTGATTTATTGACGATGAAAATAATTTTTTTAATTTTTCAACATTTTATTGGAAATTTCTATGAAGAGGTATTGAAACAAGGATTTGTTTTTAATTAAAAGTGATCTTTCTGGCTTTTTTGGCTGTAAAATCAGTAATAATGTCATCGTATGACAAACAAAGTGATGTCTTGTTCGATTGCAAGAATAGCAAGACCAGTCAAGCGTTCCTGACTCATTGTAGAATGGAGATCGTTTTTAATGAGCTTTAGTTTTGGGAAACTCCGTTCTCCTGATGCTACTGTTACAGGAATTGTCAGTGGCAATGTACACATTAGGATATATGTCAACAAGTTTGCTGGTATGAATAAACTGTACAATGTCCATCACCAATTTTGCATGTGGCAACATTGATGACAATGTACTCAATTCTTTGTACAGTTCAAGTCCATTTAAATCAAAACGATCACCGTGCTTCAGGAGGCTCTCTAGGTTCTTGCACTTTGTCATTTGCTGCTCTTGTTTTCCTGTTTAGTTGAATTTAGTTATCATACAAAAATCCAAACTGTTCATGGTATGCTCGTAAGGTATTAAACCTTTCATCAACGGTAGATATTGCTTTATCCATCACAACTTTAAAAAAATTCAACCTCAAATTTCTTTTCTGGATCGTCTATGGGCTCATCTGCGCATTCATATTCTGCTTGCCGTTTTTTCCTTGAAACTTGTGTCACGTTCGGACATGGAAATTTTGGTTCTACACTGAGTGCCTGTGCAAGCTCTCTTGCTGTAACCTGTACTTCTTTGAATCCATTTTCTCTGTATTTCACTAAAAAGTCTTGTGTGTTGTTTAGTAAGGTAAGTGTTGAATCAAGCTGCATCATTGGACTCTGCATTATTTTGCTTACACTTGAGATTTTAACAAGAATGTGTTTTGAATATTTGCCATCATTGAGTGGAAGCTGAAAAGAGCACGTAAATGCGTTGCAGCAAACCAAAAAAAGAAATAGCTTCTGCAGAAGACTTGGCCATATCACACAAAATCAAATTAAGGCTGTGGCATGCACACGGAACAAAAAAGGCTCGTGGATTTTCTGCCAACAATCTAGCTTGCACGCCAGAAATGCAACCTCTCATATTGGCACCATTATCATAGCCTTATCCTCTAATGTTCATTACGGACAATCCCATTCGTTTTAGTTCATCAAGGAGAGCTTGAAGAAGTCCAAAACCTGTAGTGTCCTCTACTTCTAAAAATGTGATAAACGATTCCTTAACTGTAATCTGTGCTGAATCACTAATGTCGACAGATCTCACTACTAACGACATCTGTTCTTGATGATTTATGTCCGGAGTGCAATCTAGAATTACGGCAAAATATTTTGCCAAAGTAACCAATGAAACAATTTTGTCTCTCACTTTATCACTCATTAGCATAAACAGTTCCTTTTGAATTCTTGGTCCCAAATAGGGGTCATGTATTTCATTTTCAGTTACTCTTCGGAGATGTTCACTGTGTCTAATTTTCCCAGCAGTTGTACAAGGCCCAAAAAATTGCCATTTTTGGGCTGGAATAATTTCTCAATGCTTCCTCTAAAAGCAAGATTGTTTGTTGATAGATATTCAACAATAGATAAGACGTTCAAGAACACGACGCCAATGCTGCTTCTCTGACTCCAGAAATCTTTGATTTTGGGCATCAAGAGTTATCTGATTTTTTAACCTTACACTCAGCTCACACCATTTGTGCATACTTTCAATGTGGTGGTGTGCCTTTTCATGTTGCAGTAATATGTGACTAAAATTTTGCCAATCATTAATACCTATCTTAAAATTGCAACTATTGAAAAATCTTGCATGGGAAACAAAATACAGCATCCTTGCATTTTGAGTACACAAGCCACCGTCTGTTGACAATTTCACCATTAGAAAGTCTTTTGTATTAATTGTTTTCTGTGAATTTCCTACCTCTAATGTCTTTAGGATATTCAAGACCTTTTATTCTCCCAGGGCCTTTCTCAAGTATAACGGCACGGAATTCGTTGTTTAAAGATTGCGGCCATGCACCAATGTCATCTATATCCCATGCTAGTACAGTTTCAACAGTTGTAATTTCTTGTTTTGTGTCTGCATCTGTTTCAAATTATTGTTCTGTGTGTTGTTCCATTGCTTGAGCTTTGTCTGCATAAAAATTTTCTTTGGCAGTTACTTGATGATCTTGATCAAATTCGTTGTTTTCATGACATACAAACTTAAGTATAGAACCCTTCTGTGCTTGTACAGCTAATCCTATTTCATCTTTCCGTTTTCTTTTTTGTGAGCTGGAAAGTTGTTTTCGATACGACATAACTTATAAGGGTGTTTTTTAAAGAAATAACTGTTTACATTATTGTCAGATTATCAGAAATATTATTTAAAATAACTAACATAGGATAGCCGTGAGTCTGTGACCTTGAGCTAGTGTGAAGACACCTCACAAGCCGCTCCGCCCTGACTCAGACACGGTAGAGTTGGAAACCCATGTCATTTTTACAAAGCCACTTTTTAGTTTTAAATGTATAGTGGGCATCAGTCTTAATGTTAGTTACAACTCTATATCAACCTTATATTGTAAATAGATCAATGGCATTATCCAGTTTAATAAGCTGGGTTTCCAAGCAGTGGGAAAATATAACCCTAGTTTTACTCCTAGGTAAAGCATAAAGTGACCAGAATGAAGTCCGTACAGAATCATCTCATCTAGATTAAGGTAGCACAGAAATATTACAGAAGTCCTATTGCCTTATTTTTGTTTGGAAAGATGTTAGCAATAGCAGCACATTTTGGGCACTGCCAGAAATACATGATAAATCACTACCTCTAAAGTTCCATCAAAAACTAACATTTTCACAGCTCTAGCATAATCTGCTGCACAGATTCTTCATAAGGAAGTGTCCCTGGCCTTTTTAACTCGTATTAACCATGTATTTACTTTATGAAAGTTGGACAAAACATTGTGAAAATGTAAGACATTGGCTGCCTAACCTCTGGGCTGGCAAAAGCTATACCGACTCACTGGGAAAAAAAGCAAGAGAATCTTAGTACAACATATGGTCACTCTATACACTAGTAAGGAGATGAGCATATTACAGTTGTTGGAGGGCTCTATTTAGCAGTAACAGGGCTATAGGAAAGCCAGTCAACATTTTTTGTTTCTCTGACGAAAACTGGCCCACTCCCTGCCTCAAACCACACTTGTCACAAATAATTGTCAACAACTTAATTTTCTGTTTTTGGCTAAGATATTGATTTTTAAAAAAAAAATATTGAAATTGGATTCAGGATTGTTAGCAAGCATTTTTGGCAAACAAAGTTGTTAAATGACAATCTAAATGGCAACACAGTACTGCTTTCATGCTTGGCTCACCCCCCAGGCTGCTGGTCCAACAGCTGCAGTAGAGGAGGAGATAGGTGGAAAACTGCAGGACCCCAAAATCCACCTCTTGGGGTGTAGAGTGGCAACAGCAGCAGCAAGCCCTCAGCTCTGATCACACGCCAATGGGCACCACCGCTAGCCCAACGGACCATGGTGAAGTTAGCACAGCATCTGATCTCAGGGATGGGGCACCCACGGAGCCACAGCAGCTCATCCTGCCCTGCACAGTTCCCCCCGGATGAGATGGATTGCTGCCAGCCTGGGGGAGAGACGCGCTCCCCAGCTAGGGTGACCAGATGTCCTGATTTTATAGGGCCAGTCACGATATTTGGGGCTTTGTCTTATATAGGCACCAATTACCCCCCACCTAGGGTGACCAGACAGCAAGTGTGAAAAATCAGGACAGGGGGTGGGGGGTAATAGGAGCCTATATAAGAAAAAAACCCCAAAATTGGGACTGTCCCTATAAAAGTGGGACATCTGGTCACCCTACCCCAACCCACATCCTGATTTTTCACACATATCTGGTCACCCTATCCCCAGCCAGCTGTGTGTGACATTCTAACCCTGGCTTGCTGCTGAGGAAGTGAGTTACTTTTACTTTCATTCCTCAGCATGCAGCCCCCTTCCCCTAGCACCTCACCCAACCCAGCCCTGCCGGAGGGGAGGGGGGTGCTCTGTGGGGGGGGGGGGAGAAGAATGGACGTTATGGGGGGGCAACAAAGGATACTGCCAGAGCCGCCGAGCCTGCCTCACCTCACGCCAGGGGGGAGAGTCACAATCACAGGTGAAAAGAATAGGAGTACTTGTGGCACCTTAGAGACTAACAAATTTATTGTAGCATAAGCTTTCGTGGGCTACAGCTCACTGCATCCGATGAAGTGAGCTGTAGCCCACGAAAGCTTATGCTACAATAAATTTGTTAGTCTCTAAGGTGCCACAAGTACTCCTATTCTTTTTGCGGATACAGACTAACACGGCTACTACTCTGAAACCAATCACAGGTGAGTTCCTTCCCCCACCCCTACCCCCTCCCCTTCCCAGAGACCCCAGCAGCCAATCCCCTCCCTCAGACTGTGCAGGCAGGGCATTCGGCTCTCTCTAGGACCCAGTGCTGCTCTTACATGCTCCACTGCTTCCGGTCTGTCCGGCAGAGTGTGTGGTGCCCCCGGAAGAGCAGTGCCCTAGGCGACTGCCTATTCTGCCTATGGCTAAGGACGGCCCTGCACACAGTATAAGTTTTAAACAAACAATTTAATACTGGTACACAGTGATGATGATTGTGAAGCTTGGTTGAGGTGGAGGAGTCAGAGGGTGGGATATTTCCCTTACTGCTAAATGATGAACTAGCAATTGGCTGAGCCCCCAAAGGTTAACTCTCTCACCCTTCAAGGCAGCAAGAATGGAGGGAGATATGCGCATTTCCCTTAAGTACACGGCCTTGTTAATTAGATCAGCTTGCTGAGACCGCAGCTGCTGCAAGCTCCCTCCGTCCTGAGCCCTGCTCTATGGAAGATGGGGTAAGCGGGGTGCAGGGGGGGAGGGGGACACCCTGACATTAGCCCCCCTCTTCCTTCCCTCCCCCCCCGGCACAGCAAGAAGGAGTCTCGGGGAGCAGCTCCAAGGCAGAGGGCAGGAGCAGCACATGGCAGTGGGGGGAGGGACACAGCTGAACTGCAGGCAGCTGCTGCACAGGGAACTTAGGGGAGCAGGGAGCTGATAGGGGGCTGCCAGTCCACCCTGGTTCCAAGCCCCCACCAGCTAGCTACAACGGGCTGCTCTTCCTGCAAGCAGTAGACAAAGCAGGCGGCTGCCAAACGATGTTAGAAGGGAGCATTGCACAACTTTAAATGAGCATGTTCCCTAATTGATCAGCAACGAAACAACGTTAACCAGGACGACTTTAAGTGAGGAGTTACTGTATATGCACTCTGTGTGTGTGTATATATATATATATATATATATATTTTTTTTTTTTCAAACACCACTTGAGTTCTTCACCTAGGGCGGCTCCTGTGTGGCTGTGGCTCTGAGGTGGTATGTGCTAAGCTGGTGTTGGAGGTTTTCACTAGCATCCTGTCCCATCTTTATCCAGTGCAAATGGTTTAGATTTATCTTCAAATTAAGCAAAGAAGTTGGTTTGCTTAATTTGACACATTTGAAAAATGGAAAGAGCAATCTCTTCTCTCCTGCCCTGAGACTATGGGCAGTTTATTTGTACTAGGGTTTGCTTCAGAAGAAGGTGTAGTCGAGGATTGCAGTAAATAATACGAAAATAGGTATCAGGCAACCAGTTCACCTTCATTGCTTTTAACATAAACCGTTTGTGTATCAATATTCCATGTCCAGCTCCTGCCCTCTTTACAGTATTCAGTCATCAGCAACTGAATCTTCTAGTCTAGGAATAACCTTACCTCTTTCCCAGTTAGCCACAGAGTTATACAATGTTCATGCAGCTGCTTTGGAACTAGTTGTAAGCCTGTGGCCTTACGCTCCCCTCACTAACATGCCCTATATTGTATTTCTTGCATTTCCCAAAGGAATATGAAAGTCACAGAGTGCTCTTCCCCATTGATTATTGGACAGGCACGCTTGTTTCTTGTAAGGAGTAATATTGCTCTAGTAAGTTTAATTATTTCTATAGCAGTTAGAGCATAAGCCTAAGAATGAACTCTTGGGGGCTTTTCTACTGCTTCTGTGTGTGGTTTTAGCCAAGATGTGTAAGCTCTCTGCATCTGTTATCCATCTATCGAATGTGGGTAGGAGATATCTTAAGGCTGTTGTGATGCTTAGTTAATATTTGAAAAGCACTTTGAGATCAAATTCTTTTTGACATTTACAGAATAAATCATTTTAATTTCTTTGAAATAACTGTTTTGATGTTACCTTCAGTTTTGTTTGTTTTTTTAAAGCTAAATGATCAATCTAAATGGAATGTTTAATTTGACTGGATACAAATTTTTCTACTTTTTGGTTGGCTTGAAAAACTGTAGTTTAAGGTTAACCTAAACAATTTTTTTATTTTTTTTTAATTTTTTTCAGAACTGAAAAACCAGTTATTCACACAGTTCTAGTGCTGGCAATCCTCCAGTGCTTTCGCACACTTTTCCTTGTGTGCCCAGACAGACAAGTTCTCCCATGACTCATTGGGAAAGAATTAAAGCAGCACAGCTTACTGCAGAACTGTGGGATATGCTGTGAGAAGTCCTAGAACCTAGACAAGTTAGTACAGCAGCAGTGTGAATGCACGTGAGATAGGCCAATGCAGGTGCTCACAGCTGGATGCTGACCACCGAGTTAATTCTACAGAAAATCTATATGCTGTGTGCTTCTTGTTTCGGGGGAAAAAATCTGCCCTAGAATAATTTATGGTGGAAACTGACCTTTTACTAGTTCCTTTCCACCTCACCTACTATGACTACAAACTTATCCGTCATTCACCAGTGCTTTGTCTGAAGATGTGTTTTTAGTACGAGCTGTATCATTTAGTAGTCTTGTTTTGCTAATACCACTATATTAATGGACACATGGCCCTGCTCCCACAGTAGGAGAGCAGAGAAGCATCATTCTTCCACTAGATGTCACTGTGCACTGATAACACAGGGAAGGCTGTTGCATTGCACAGCAGCTTGAAGAGGGGGGGAATCTGAGTTACATTTTCATGTACAGAAGAGTTTTTTGTTTTTCTGGCTGGCTAATTTTTTTTATGAAAAATTGGTTAGATGCCAAATTGAGTTAATAAATATTAACCTGGCCCATAAACGTAGAGAGTTTCTGATCTCTGCTGTAAATCCAGAGTAACTCCACTCTGAGGAGTAATTCAGTGGAACTATCTGGATTTACCTTAGTGTACCTAGAATCAAAATCTGGCCATTAGGATTCACAAGTGGCTTGTTGGCAAATATGCTCTACAGCAGTGGTGCCCAACCTTATTACACAGGAGGGCCACATAAACCTAAGCACAACCTTGTGTGGGCCAAACAGATTCTACCTATTTTAATAAGATTTAAGCTCCCCTGTACTGATTTATATTTTAAGTTCAGCTTGTTTTGTAGGCATTGAGATAGACAATACTGTACCTAGAAACAACCTATTTACATGATGATTAAAATGCTAATGAATCGGCTGTTAGTATATAGCAGGGGTTGGCAACCTTTCAGAAGTGGTGTGCCGAGTCTTCATTTATTCACTCTAATTTAAGGTTTCGCGTGCCAATAATACATTTTAACGTTTTTAGAAGGTCTCTTTCTATAAGTCTATAATATATAACTAAACTATTGTTGTATGTAAAGTAAATAAGGTTTTTAAAATGTTTAAGAAGCTTCATTTAAAATTAAATTAAAATGCAGAGACCCCCGGACCGGTGGCCAGGATCTGGGCAGTGTGAGTGCCACTTACAATCAGCTTGTGTGCCGCCTTCGGCACGCGTGCCATAGGTTGCCTACCCCTGGTATATAGTGTTGAAGCAGGCTGCAGGCCTTATGATGTGCTCTGGTGGGCTGTAGGTGGGGCACCCCTGTTCTATAGAAAGGAAACTATTCCTAACAGTATAGAGCTGGACTATTAGAGGTGTGACATGTTATTTTCATTAGAACTCCTGAGCTAATATTCCTAGAGTCACTTTGGGTGTATTAGAGTTCTCATGGAGTTAAAACAGGGCCCTGGGAGTCAGAAGATCAACTCCGCAACTCACTTGAGTGGTATGAGGCAAGTAATTACATTTCTCTGTGCCTTGGTTTCACCATCTTTATAATACATCTGAAAACACATAAGGCCATTGAAAAAATGCTCTATAGAAGTGTGAAGTATTCTATAATAACACTTAGCACTCTCAGGGGGCCTTTCATCTGAGGATCTTGGAGTGCTTTACAAGCATTCACTAATTAAGCTTCATGACACCCTGAGGTACAAAAGGATATACATACATTTTCACTAATGTTAATTATGCCTGCCGGATCAATGGCCTTAAAGTCTATGAGTCTATCATCACAGCTACTGCTGGGTTATAGGAAGTCGACTTGCGCATATAGTTTTCTGAAAATGTAGGGTGTAATATTTAAGTGCCCATCTATTATAACACATGGAAATCTGTTTTTTTTTTAACATATGTACTCTAAAGATAATGGGTGTGCCCTTGAACAGATTAGCACTAGTATAATCCCATTTGCTTTAAAGTGTAATGACTATTTTTGCCATGAGGAGCAATTACTTAGATTGAGCAGATGACTACAAAGGAAAATGGATATTTGGTGGCAAAAAAGGACAGACTTGAAATTACGCTCATAAATAACCTTTTAGTCATTCTCAAGTGGGGGGAGCCCATTTGAAAACCACATCTTGTAGGCACCATGACAGCCACTGGAGACAAGGAAGCTTGTCTTGTTTTCCAAGCATGTGTTTTACTAGGGGCCTGAAATCAATGGTGAAATCCTGGCACCATTGAGCTCAGAGACAAGGGTGTATCAGAGTTTCCCTTTTCCCCAGAAGGGAAACACTTGTTTGTATTGCTGGAAGGACTGGTCTACACATGGAGTTGTTCATGATTAGCTCCATGTGTGGACACTCACTCTGGAATAAAAATGCCTTGTCCCTATTTAGTTTAACCCATTGAGTATTCTCTGCCATGAGACCAGAATGTTATATGCCAAGCTGGCAGCCTTCAGAAGATCGTGTGATATAAAGACTAAACATAAAATGTTACATAAACATAAAAATGATCCCTCAGTGACAAGGGGAAGTGCTCTGAGGTGTCCTGAAAGTCATCCAAGGCACATAGAGAATCCAGATTCAAGCAGTCAAGGGAGACTATTTAACTGCCATCAGCAAAAAGAACATATTGTAAGGGGAAGTTACACTAACATTCTCTGAATGGTTCCATAATCTCCCAGTGTCTAGTAATGTCTGAAGTCTACTTCAGTTCCTACTGGATATGGGGCACCCTCATGGATACTTTCAGCAGGAATGAGTGTGGAGACCAAGGCCTGGTCTACATTTAACATTTAGATTGACATTGCTCAGGGGTGTGAACATTTCACATGCTCCATAGCTATGCAGACCTATCCCCTAGTGCAGATACATTTATATCAATGGAAGAATGCTTCCTTCGGCCTAGCTACCCTTGCTCAGGGAAGCGGATTACCTACAGCGACAGAAAAACCTTTTCCATCGCTGTAGGAAGCATCTACTCTATGGTGCTACAGCAGCATAGCTACAGTGCCATAGCCATGCTGCTATAGCACCTGGATTGTAGACAAGCCCTGAACCATCCTCTCAGCAGCAGAGGTGTTCCCTCTGGTAGGGTTGAGGCACAATTTGTGAAGTAGAGTGAAGTAAAGCTTACACTGCCATTGTTCATACTGGATCTATTCTAGGATTTTCCACAACCTTCATGAGATCTCCTCTTCCCTCCATATAGCTGAACAAGAGGTATAATTATAGGCACTGATCCTGAAAATTAATATTGCAAGGTTGGGACATTAGGCCTTGTCTACACCCAAAACTTGCATTGATTTTAACTAAAACCTGCTTTCAAATCGATTTGGTTAAACTGCTGCAAAGCCCTGTGTGAACACTTAATTAGTTTACAATTGGCTTGTAAGATTTACCTGAAGTAATAAGCCAGTTGTAAACCAATTTAAGGGCCTGGCGACATAAGAAAATTGTATCAATTTGACTAAATTTGTTTAGAAACTGATTTAGTTACATTGTCCATGCAATAGCTAAACCACTACAACCCCTAGTGTGGATAGTTAAACCAATATAACGATGCCTTATATATGGGATAAACCACCTTTATACTGATATAACTGCAGACATGCTGGAGGGTTTGTACCATTTAAAACTATATTGGTATAGTTTAAGCGGTACAACTTCTGTGTGTCAGTAACTAAAACTGATTTAGTTAAACGGATACAATTTGTTCATGTAGACATGGCCTAAGTGGGTTTACGCAAGGTTAACGGAACTAGTTTACAAACCTATTGTAGTCACACCAGTGCAAGTTGTGCATGTAGTAGACCATCCCTTCTTACATCTCTGTTTTCGTGTATATTCATAAGGCAGCTTGCACTTTGTTGGTGCTTTACACATAGTAAATCAGNAAATTAGAGTGAATAAATGAAGACTCGGCACACCACTGCTGAAAGGTTGCTGACCCCTGTAGTAGACCATCCCTTCTTACATCTCTGTTGTCGTGTATATTCATAAGGCAGCTTGCACTTTGTTGGTGCTTTACACATAGTAAATCATAGCAATTAATAATAATTCAGGAATAAATTTAAATGTAAATAGAAGCTAGAAAAGAAAGTTTTAGATATGAAATTAGTTAACTTATTCTGAGCAGGGCTACAGCCCATGACACTAACAAATCTTCTATCATAGAGCAGAACTCTGAAATTGCCTGCAACTTCTCCTTTTAAATTGAGTTGATTGGAAAAAAATTGATAAAACCATTTACTGTTGGAGAATGCAGTTTCATTGAAATCAAACCACTTTGCAAAATCATGTTGATGTTGCCAAAATTTCACCGTGGAGGGGAAAAGGAGGAAAAAAGTTCCAACAATGTTAAAATGCCACATTTTAACATTTCAGCAATTAAATGTTTCAATTTTTCCTTTCAAAATGACTACTTAAATTTTTTATTTTCTATTATGTATAATAAAATTTTAAAAAGTCAAAATCAAAGCCATCCACTCAAAGCAAACTTTTTTCAGAGTTCTTTCATCAGGCATTTTGAAGTTTTTAGATTTTGTTCCTAATCAGAATGAAAACAAAATTTTGAAATCTGAAAATCCTTTGCAAAATGGAATTTCCATTCTTCACACAGCTCTACTTTTAAATAGTTTCCTCTAAAGTTTTTAGCAGCTCCGGTTGTTAGAAAGAGTGCTCTGGTTAATACAGCTAGGCTACAGCTTTGGTTTCAATTCTAGCTGATTAATTATAGTGACTTTACAGATTAACATAATAAATGCAGCCTAAAGATAAGGAGGCGTCAATTATTTTAAATCGCTCTGACTATTGGAGGGGTTAGACCTGCAGCTTTACTTTTGCAGATCATTGCAGCTTTAAGCAGGATACGCACACACTGTCCAAAATGGTTGGTCTGAAATTAGACGGAACAGCTGTGATTTCTTTTGGAGGTGCCCAAGTGGCATGAATGTATGTGGACACTTAGTGCCCTCCCTCTGCTCTGCCTGGCACAAGGGCTTGAAACATACAAGAAGCCCGATCTTTGACCACTTCAGAGGGCAATGTGCTACTTAAGCACCTTCTTGTAATGTGTGGAAAGAAACATTGCGTAATCATGAGGAACTGTCACTCTGAGACACGCTGAAAGGCTCCTGCAGCTAGTAGTAAAGCATCATTGGAGTTTCTAAAAATTATAGATAATTTCTAACACAAAAGGTAGTTACCCCACATTGGGTAGAATATGTGAGACCTCATTATGATGGAAAAACTTTAATTGATCAGTGGACTGGAAGTTGGCAGTTGCCTAGGGCGCAGTGAGCGTAGCCTGATTACATTCATTACTGGCAAACAGAGGACAACCAGTAATATGGTCCAAAAGAGTTAATTTCCCAAAGCTCAGGAAAATTATGAGCAAAATTGATAGAGGGGAAAAACTGAGACTGTAAAATGAAAATTAGGAGTTCTTAAAGAGTTTATTAGGCAGCCAAAAAGTCCCGATCCCAAAAAGATGACAACCTTGGTTAAAAGCTCAACTTGGTTACAAGGGGAAGTGAAGGCAGAAATTAGAAATAAGTATATAATAAATGGAAAAAGAGTGAAATAGCTGACAATCAATATAAATTAGAAGTAATAGTGTAGAAACTTGAGAAGAGAAACTAAAGACATCATGGAAAAATCACCAGCTGAGAGGTCCCAGCACAAGGAGTTTTTTTAAGTAGCTCATGAACAAAATAAATCCTCACAATGGTATATGACTAGATCATTCTCCCTCTGCAGTGTGACTGGATGTGCAGAGACTAGAAATGGGTTATGGAATCTTTGTTCAAATACAACCCAGGTTGGTGTTGACCAAAAAAATCATTAAAATCAATTGGCTGCTTGGTGTTTGATATTAATGAGCTGATGGGTCTCGGTCCAGTATCTAAAACATTTCCATAGGAGCCATTATCATATAATCTATGCACTGACTGCCTAGTGGGCCGATGTCCGTGCTACAAAAAGCTTGAACAACTGATGCCCATCACTGAGGCATCAGCAATAAGTGAAGACGCTGACACTGTATGCTGACAGGAGAGAGCTTTTCCATCAGAGTCGACATAAAAATACCCACCTTCACAAGCTCCCACCGACATAGCGCTGTGCATATGAGTGCTTATGTTGGTCTAACGTGTGTCGCTCAGAGGGTGGTTTATTCATACCCCTGAGTGACATAAGTCATGCCAACATAGGCTGTAGTCCACACATAGCCTTAGGCCCCGTCTACACTGGCAAGTTTCTGCGCACTAAAGCAGCTTTGAGTGCTGTAACTCCCGAGGTGGACACACTGCCAAGCCACTTAGTGCGCAGAAACTGCGCAGTTGCAGCGCTATAAAAAACAACAACACCCTGGCGAGAGGCGTACAGCTTTCTGCGCTGGGGCTAAAGCACTGCGGTGCCAGTGTAGACACCGTGGTGATTACAGCATTGTGATTGGCCTCCAGGAGGTGTCCCACAATGCCTGTTCTCCCCTCTCTGGTCATTGGTTTGAACTCTACTGCCCTGCTTTCAGGTCACCAACCGTAAGCCCCCCCCCGCCCCCCGTACATTCCTTTGCAGATTTGAAAGTCCCCTTCCTGTTTGCTTGGCGATGTGTGCAATGGTCTCAGCGCATCTTTCCAGGTGGCCATACCTGCTCCACGCACCAGGCAATTCCCCTCTTGGAGCAATGCCAAGCTGCTGGACCTCATCGGCATTTGGGGAGAGGAAGCTGTGCAGTCCCAGCTGTGCTCCAGCCGTAGGAATTATGATACCTACGGACAGATTTCACAATGCATGATAGAAAGGGGCCATGACCAGGTCTCATTGCTGTGTAGGGTAAAAGTGAAGGAGCTGCAGAACGCCTACCACAAGGCGCGGGAGGCAAACTGCCACTCTGGTGCTGCGCCCACGAGCTGCCAGTTCTACAAAGAGCTGCACGCGATACTCAGTGGCGACCCCACCTCCACTGCGAAGGCCCCTGTGGATACTTCGTTGACTCACGTGCCAGCTGAGAATGGACGGAGCCAGGAGGAGGATATCTTGGAAAAAGACAGGGAAGGAGACCCAGAGGCAGAGGACTCGGAGGTCAGAGATGTATGGTCAGGAGCTCTTTTCTATCCCATACGAGCAGCCCCGGCTCCAGGGTTTTTGCCGCCCCAGGCAGCCAAAAAAAAAAAAAAAAAAAGCCGCGATCGCGATCTGCGGGAGGCCGAATTGCCGCGGACGTGCCGCCCCTCTCCCGAGTGGCCGCCCCCAGCTCCTGCTTGTTAAGCTGGTGCCTGGAGCCGGCCCTGCAGAGGAGCCTAGCCAGTCACAGCAGTCAGAGCTTGTCAAATCGCAAACAAGAGAGGAAGCCCCTGGTAAGTGGATCTGATTTGGGGAATTGCTGAAGCGAGTTGTTGTGGGCAGGCGGGTTGCAGGAAGCAGGCTTGTCTCCCACCACATGCCTAGTCTGAGCGGCGGAACAGGCTGTTGATAGACTCCCTCACTTCACGGGAATCTCCCTCAGAGATCTCCAGGAAACTCTTGTGGAGATACTGGGCAATCTGCTGCCGCAGGTTCCTCGGCAGAGCTGCTTTGTTTCTTGCGCCACTTTGCAGTGACGGAGGGGGGGGGGGGCGGAGACCATTGCTGCACACAGCCTAGCCAAATAGGCACCTGGGCAGAAGCCACAGGCTTGGAGAAGACCCTCCCTTGATTCCCTGCTCACCCATAGCAGCGAGGTATCTTCCATAATGATATCACATCCTGTGGAAAGGGTGGGGATAGGAATTATTATCAGGCCCACCCTACAGTGATGGCTCTCCCCAAGAGCCACGTACCAAGTGTGCAGCAGGGTCCGGGAAGAGTGATTTATCCTGCCCCTGTGGTTCCTCACCATTTTGGGGGTCTTGTGGCTCATGTGTGCCTGTCTGGGGTCAGCCAGTTAGTGACAGGTGTGTGAGTACTGGCTGTGTTTTAAAGCACCTTGGGAGGCCAGCCTTCCTTATCGGCGGCAAAACGGCTGCACAGAATTAGAAAGCGTCCAAGAAGAACTAAAGAGGACTTTCTGCGTGAGGTTATGATGCATCGGTTGCCGAGAAACAGGAATTGAAGGAGTGGCGGGACAGCGAGAAAAAGGACCAAAAGGAGAACGCGGCACACCTGAAAGAAGCCATAGAGCGGCTCCTAACAGTTATGGAGCGCCAAGTGGACATGCTCCAAGCAATACTAGCTCTTCAAACCGAGCAGCTCCGCGCCCGCCCTCCCCTGCGGCTGCTGTGGCAAAACTCTTTCCCATGTGCCCCCCCACACACACCACCACCACACTGTTATCAACCTCCTGGCTCCACTCTCTACCCACAGCATTCCACTCCTCCCTCCTCACAGTCCAGCGGTGTGGACTCTTACTGAACTCAACACCCATCCCTCAACAGTTTGGCCCTGCTTAAGTACAGCACCTGGCGCATTGTACTCCAAAGGAGAAGGTTGGGTATGATCCCTGGACATACACATAGCTGTAGCCATCCCGGGACCCCTCCTCCTCTTGAGACCCGCCCTTCCCCCATGCCCCCTCCACCTCCCTGCTGATGAATTTTTTCATTTGACTCTCTCCTCCGGTTGTTGTCTTTTAATAAAATTGTGTTTGTTTGAAAGCAATCTTTATTCTATTACGTGAAAGCAAAAATAGCACTTCAAAGCAACATACAATAATATTAAGGCCCCTTCTTGCATCATGTGCACCAATCACCTCCTAGTATTACAAGCACTGCAATCCCAAGCATAGCAACAAATTTTAGTGGCTTTCAGCTTCAAATTGCTGCCTCCAGGCATCCCTGATCCTTATGGCCCCATGCTGTGCCCCTCTAATATCTCTGGTCTCTGGCTGTTCAAACTCAGCCTCCAGGCGCTGACCCTCTGTGGTCCAGCCCTGAGTGAAGCTTTCACTCTTCCCTTCACAAATATTATGGAGCGTACAGCATGCGGCTATAAGCATAGGAATATTGTCATCGGATATGTCCAGCTTCCTATAGAGGCAGTGCCAGCAGGCTTTTAAATGGCCAAATGCACACTCCACCGTCATTCTGAACTTACTCAGCCTGTTGTTGAACCGCTCCTTGCTGCTGTCAAGTTGTCCCGTGTATGGTTTAATGAGCCACAACATTAAGGGGTAGGCGCATAGGCAGAGCACCCCCGGGAAAAATTAGTAGGTGCTTTGCACCTACTGGCAGCCAAGCTCCCTCCCCCGAGCGCACCGCGTCCCTGCTCCTCCTCCTATCTCCCAGCGTTTCCTGCCCAGACGCCATCAAACAGCTGTTTGGCGGTGTGCTGGGAGAGAGGGGGAGGAGCGGGAACTTGGCACTCAGGGGAGGAGGTGAGAAAGAGGCGGGGCTGGGCCTCATGGAAGGGGTGGAGTGGGGGTGGGGCAAGGGCAGAGGCAGGTCGAGCACCCACAGTACAAACTCTTTTTTAAAGTCTAACTTCTTCATTACTCCTATAGTGCAGAGGAGAACCTCCTGACAAATCATTCCATCACATTGTTTTTTTAAGCTGTGCTACGTGGAAGAATCTTTTAATCTACTTAAGAGCCATTTGATGTTATCCATCATCTATGACTTTAGGTCTTCCTGTGGGAAAGACCACCACAGGTGGATAAAAAGGGAGGAAAACACCACTAATACATTCCCACTTAAGCTCTCCCTTATCATTCCACTAACAGGCAGGAAGAAATAGTTTTCTTAGCTTTCGTCATAGAAATAGATGACCCGATGGCTTCTGCACAGAACACAAAATCTTTCCACACAGTGCACCTGAGTGTCTGCATCACTTCTAGGGCTTTGTCAGACCTCCCTTCCGGTCCCTATCAGCATGGTTCCATTACAGCCACCCTGCCAGGGCTGCCCCAGGCTCAAACAATGGGTGCTGGGGGTGTGAAGCTTCAAGTAATAAGAGCGACCAAAAGCATGGTCTCATTCATATACTGGGTTTGCAGTTTTGTTCATTTGCTTTCAGTACCCCGCAACATCTTCCGCTGAGATTTCACCCTGGTGTGGAATACAGATGCCCAACATCCCTGGAAAGTAATGGGAGAATAGCTCATGACAATCTGGGCATAGGCACCAACTTCTAATGGTGCCAGAGGGTGCTTGACCCCCCCTTTGCCCCTGGCCCCACCCTGACTCCACCCCTTCCCCGCCACCTCCCAGCCCCATGCCAACCCCTTCCCCAAAGTCCCTGCCCCAACTCTGCCCCATCCAACTCCTTCCCCAAATCCCCGCCTCAGCCCCACCTCCTCCCCTGAGCGCACCACATTCCCACTCCTCCCCCCCAGAGCTTGCTACAGCTGTTTGGCGGCGGCAAGCACTGGGAGGGAGGAGCTAGGATGCGGTGCGCTCAGGGGAGGAGGCAGAGGTGAGGTGCGCGGCGGGGAGCTTAGCTGCCGGTGGGTGCAGAGCACCTACTAATTTTTCCTCGTGGGTGCTCCAGCCCCAGAGCATCCACGGAGTTGGTGCCTATTAATCTGGGGGCTCTGGTAAGTCTGCTTTCTCTGCTTTGCAGAGTGTCTTTCAAAAATTTTAAGCTTAAAAAAAAAAATTCTTATAAAAGTGCAGGAAGCCTTGGGAGACTAACAAAATTAATATGCACAAAAATGTTTTCATGGTTTCTTCATGTGATTTTTAATTTCAGTGAAAATCATTTTCTTGTTGAATTAAAACACATTTCCCTGCCATGATGGAAACTCCAGCACAACAGTCTGTTCTAGGGTTTGAGATCCAGGAAATGAAACATGACCACAGGAAGTGAAGAGAATTAAACAAACCAGAAGAATTTTCCTGCCCAAGCCGAGGGGAAGGCCAATGTTAAAAGAGAAGGAACCAGCAAAAATGGTGAATACTGAAATTCTTTTATCCCAGGGACACACTTGGTAAAAAAATACATAATGTGACTTCTCTGCATAACCTCCTTCTGACCACATTGTAAGTCAGTCATCCATGTGGGTACCTCTCTAACATGTGTTACTATACTAATTGCTCATCCTATTTTATGAATTATTCTCAATTTTTCACTATTGTCAGCTACTTGGAATGATCAACAGGACATGATATTCACACCTTTCAACTGCATCTATTACTCAGCTCCAGTATGTATATTAAGACCTGGAAATAACAATGAGTTATGGTTTCATTTTCTCAGAGCACTTTCTTATGGTTTCACAGAAGGAAGATACCGATGGTTTGTGCTGTCTATTTTAAATGTGCCTTCTAAAATTGGAGGAAATGGTTAAAGTTGAGATTTGCCAATATTTTTGGGAGGCCTAACCCTTTCCTCCCTCATTTACTTCCTCCATGCCTAGCAAACTTTAAATATGCCTAAACTATTTCTGTCTCTCAAATGAAGGAGGCTATGAATGGGAAGTGTACTGTCTGACGAATTGGAGGTCTTTTTCGTACCACTTTGGAATTGTGGATGACCTTCTTAAATTATAGAAATTAATGTATGATAAAATGCCTGTAGGTATGTGGATCCAACGTGAGTTAACAGGGTTGTGTATTGTCATGGGTGGTCACTTTCACCAAGAAAGAAGGAAACGTGGTAAAAGAACTAGAAAATAGCAAGAAAAAAACAAAGAAAAACGATGAAGCCTCCGAGGAGGAAAATCTTGTAAATAGAAAGTGATCAAAGAAACATTCTCCAACCAAACACAAATTCAGAGACATAAAGGAAAGACAACAGTCTACATAGGACCCTCAAACTCCAGTCTCAAGATTCCACACACAGAAAAGGACTGTATAGACATCATCATGACCACCAGGTGTTTGCTGCATGTCTGCCTCATACTGCTTTTCTCCACTGTAATCTCATCTCAGCTCTGTACCATGCTTCACTTCCAGCAGAACAAAATGAACAAAGAGCTTAGAGCTTCTGAAGAAAATGAGCAGAAATTTCTCCTCACAATGCATAAATGAAAGGGCAGCTTTCAAGCCCACCCAGGATGTTGCCCAACTCCCAGAAGGAGAATGCCAAGGTGGCCACCTAAAAGATCCTTCAAGAGATCTTCAACATCTTTAGCAAAAACCTCACCCAAAGTGCCTGGGATAGGACTTCCATAGTCATGTTCCAAAGTGGACTTTAACCAGCAAATTCAACAGCTGGAGGCATGTTTGAGAGCAATACAGCTGGTGTGCCTGGGAGATCATTTGCGTGGAAATACCCAGCTGTTTTGTACTGATTGACAAACTCACTAGAAGGCTTAGTAACTAAGGTACAGGACAAATCTTTTCCTTTGACACTAATATTCATTTACTCTATTATACAGCTGAACAGAGATAGCAGATATTTTATAACATTGCTTATATAGGGCCTGATCTTTCTTCTACAGGGTCAATGGCCAAATAGCAATTGATTTCCATGGCAGCAGCTTCAGGCTCTTCCCGTCCTCTGCTGGAAATGGATTTGCAATTACATGGATTTATTTTTCTGTGTTTCTACTGTTATTTAGGTTTGCGATTCTTCATAATCTCCCACATATCAGGTGCTGTTATTCGCCACATAATTGGCAGTCCATGCAACAAAGTACACATATTTGGAATCCTTAACCACCTCACCAGTACTTTTGTCATCAAATAATGATACTTCCCCTCCACCCGCAAAGTACTCTGACTTCTACATATGTAGTGTGTTTCTATTATGATCATGGTTGCTATTTATTAATCTGTCCTCATCGTATACCACAGCTTGAGAAGTTTCCTAGAGATGTTTATAAAATATATGAACTGAGCGTAAGACTTGAGATTATGAGGTGTAGAAATATATTTTCATTTAATGTATTGACATTAATACAATAGAAAATTTATTTTTCCCCTTATTTCAACTAAATTTCATTTAATTCCATCTGAGGATGCAGTGACTACAGAGGTTAAAACAGTTGGATGAAGTTGTACCGTGCCGTGGATTCCCTCCTCTCTACTGATCCTTCCCACAGTGACTTCTAAGACTCCATAATACTTGACCTTGTATTATGCAATACATTCACTCCATAATGAAATTCCAAGTGCCCATATTACAATTTATGTGATAACTCTGTTGATTTACTCAAAGTTTAANCAGCCTAGCTCAGTCGGAGGCCAGCCACCGCAGGGAGCAGACCTGCCGGAGGGAGCTCCTGAGGAGGAGCTCGCTGAAGCCCAGGGCAGCTCCCCGGACTGGCCCGAGAGTCCCCTCGCCCGCTACTGGGAGGACCCACCGGAGCTTCCCCGCGCCACCTATGAGGAGGAGCCACCAGGAAGTTCCCCGATACCCTGCTACAACCCCGAGGAACCCCCGGAGCAGAGTTGGCCGGACTTCCCCGAGAACCTACCCGACCTACCCCCCAGCCCGGGTTGGGAGGAGCCCATGCAGTGGGACTTCCCGGGACCGGACGCCGTGGACCAGGTAGGCCCAGAGGGGGATATTGGAAGTGGCCCGGGGGCAGCCGACCTCAGTCAGGCTGCTGACCAGACAATACCTATGTCAGTGTGTTGCGGTCAGGATCCCCGCTGACCGTCAGCGGTAAAGACCGCTGCCTAGGGCCCCGGGCCAGGACACAGTGGAGTGGGTGGGCCTGTGTCCCCCCTGCCACCCCATGCGCGGGTGGCAGTTATCCCCCCTCAGGTTTACTGCTCAGCCCTGATCCAAAGGCCTGAGCCCCTGCACTGTTTGTTGTTCAGCCCTGATCCAAAGGCCTGAGCCCCTGTACTGTTGCCTGCTCAGCCCTGATCCAAAGGCCTGAGCCCCTGTACTGTTGCCTGCTCAGCCCTGACCCAAAGGCCTGAGCCCCTGTACTGTTGCCTGCTCAGCCCTGATCCAAAGGCCTGAGCCCCTGTACTGTTTCCTGCTCAGCCCTGATCCAAAGGCCTGAGCCCCTGTTCTGTTTACTGCTCAGCCCTGATCCAGAGGCCTGAGCTCCTGTACTGGTTACTGCTCAGCCCTGCTCACCAGGCCTGAGCTCCTGTCCTTTTTAGTGTTCAGCCTGCCCCAAGAGGCCTGAGCTCTAATAGACTTTGACTCCGGGAGCTAGTCTTAAAGCGACAGGGCGGAGTCCCCGTTAGACCAGCGGGCCGGAGTGGCTCCCCTCCTCCCCTCAGAGGGTTGAGCCCCGGACCTGCCCCTTTACAAGCAGGTTAGACCTTAAACATTGTTGAACCACATAAATATATAGCAAACACATAATATCAACTCTTCTCTGATCAAATCTCATCTCTGAAATGTAACATGCAGTTTAACCACAGTATAACAGCATAACAAATATGAACTGGAAAAAACTTTCAAAGAAAAAAAGATGTGCATACTTTTCCTCTAATGACAGAACAAAGAGATTTCAGGTGGCCCCAAGGGGTTTTCAAGCCTCGAGTGTCCCCGAAGAGGAATGGCAAGGTGGCAATCCAGGAAGTGTTCCAACATATTTGCTGCTGCTTTTGCAAAAATCTCTCCGAAACTATCTGAGGTCAGCGTTCCATTCAGATATTCTAACACAGGCTCATCAGCAAGTTGGGCATCTGGAGACATGTTTGGTTGCAGTGATGGAAAATGGGACTGACCAGGAGGTAAGGATCTACAGTTTCCCAGGATGAAAGTGAAGAGATACCAATTATTTCATAAAAGACAAGCAGTTCAGTCTCAGTGTTAGCAGGATAATCCATGTGGAATTATGGGGTTTTCAAATATAGGACAAACTCAAAGAAGTTTAGAAATTTAAATACCAACATTTTTAGAAGTACTAACCAAAAAAATCAAGTAATATTTTATACATGATTTTAAATGAGATGCAGTGGAATTTTAAAAGCTGTTACTATTTATTCTAATCTGTGCACTGCGAAAATATTTTCAGATCATTTTACGATATTTGTAACAGGATATTTGTCAGTTTATTATTTATTGTTTCTATTTATGTATTTGTTACTTATAAATAATTTTACATAAAATGGCAACCTATAGTAGGAATGATTTGAATACCTATTGAGAATAAAAAAAGAGCCCTGTAATTGTTCAGCCTTAAACCCCCCAATTCCAGAGAGTACTTATGCACGTGACTAACAAAGTATGTGAGCCATCCCACTAATGTTAGTGCTCCAATTAGGAACATGCTTAAATACATTGATGAATCAGTGTCCCAGCTCACAGCAATTCCATATTAAAAATAATAGTTACTGAATGATAAATTAGCCTTTCCATTCAAGCAGACCACACACCACACGTAAAGTCTGCCACCTTTTCCTATTCTACTTTTTACCAGGTTACTTCCCCCACCAAAAAACCTGCCAATTTGGATGTTTGGTGTAGTAGACAGTTGTGCTGGAAGAGGCTAGATTGGTGCCCTTCCCCCTCCCACCCCCCACTAAGCAACATTGCATGCACCCCTTAATACACATCAATGTTTGGTTTGTATGCAGCCATTGGCCCCTGGCCTTGCGGAAGGTGGCAGGTGCCCCCTTTAAGCCGAAAGATAGGACCAGGAACTCATATAACCCCCATAGGCGCCAACTCCATGGGTGCTCTGGGGCTGGAGCACCCATGGGGAAAAGTTGATGGGGCTCTGCACCCACTGGCAGCTCCACGCCCTGCCCCCCCCAGCTCACCTCTGCCTCTGCCGCCTCCCCTGAGCTTCTCCTCCCAGCGCTTGCTGCCACAAAACAGCTGTTCTACAGCATAACAAGTTGTGGGAGGAAAGTGGGAGGAGCGGGAATGCAGCACGTTCAGGGGAGGAGATGGGGAAGAGGCGGGGCAGGCCCGCGGGGGGAGGGGAGGGAAGAAGGTTGAGCACCCACCGGCACCAGGAGAAGTTGGCACCTATAACCATCTCCTTAAGAAGGACAATGTAGAGCTGTGCAAAGAGAGGCTGCACATTGGAAAATTCACCAAGGCACAGCTAATTGCCCAGTTGGAAGAGAATGATCGCTCTAAGGAGCCGGTTCCTGAGCCAGCTGGGACCACGAGAGGCTGGGAGCAGCCAGGCAGCCCCAGGAGTCAGCCCAGCCACCGACCCAAACGGGGGATGTGGGAGGAGCTGAAAGCAGCCAGGCAGCCCCAGGATCCACCTACCCGACCAGCAGGGGATCTTCCCGACCAAGTTCCCCGTTGGTGGAGCTGAGACGGTTGGTGTTGGAAATGGGACTGAAACTGAAAGAACTGGAGGACTGTGAGAAGGAACAGGAGGACCGTGAGAGACAGAGGTAGCATGAACTAGTGATGGTGGAGCTGAGAAGCAGAGAGACCCCTACCATGGTGAGTGGAGATGGGCCCAGGGTGGCTAAGCCCACAGGGAACTGTGATATAAAAGTGCTGCCTCAGTTTAAGGAAGGGGATGATATAGATGCCTTCCTCACTGCCTTTGAGAAGACCTGCAATGTGCACCAGGTTGACCCTGCAGACAGGCTTCGGCATCTCACCCCCTTACTGGGTCCCAAAGCCCTAGAGATGTTCAGCGAGATGGATGAGGTGGAAGCAGGGGACTATGAACTGTTCAAACAAGCCCTGCTATGCAAGTTTGAGCTGACCCCTGAGGTTTACAGGAAAAGGTTCCAGAGTGTACAAAAGACCCAGGGGATGACCTATCTGGAACTGGTCACGCTGATGGGGGAAATACAACTGCAAGTGGGTGAATGGGGCCAGGGCCCAGACCAAGGAAGATGTGATTGAATTAATGGGGCTGAAGTCAGTGGTGTAGCCAGGTGGAGGGAAGAGCGGGTGGCGGGGAGGAAAGTGCCACCCTCTGCGGCGCTTTTACTGACGGGGCAGTGCTCCGGGTCTTCGGCAGCACCTCGGCGGCGGGACCTTTACTCGCTCCACAGGTCTTCGGCAGCATTTTGGCGATGAAGCTTCAGTGCCGCCGAAGACACCCGAAGCGAGTGAAGGTCCCGCCACCGAAGTGCCAAAGACCCAGAGCGCTGCCCCGTCAGTAAAAGTGCCGCAGTGGGTAGCGCCCAGTTCAGACCCATGCCGCGGCAAGGAGTGGAACATCAGGCCCGGCTGGGCCACACGTGGAAGGAAGGGGGCGGCCGGAACTCCCAGGGCGTTGGGACCCCGCATGCCGGGGGGGCTCCCAGGGGCTGAGGGGGGAACGTGGGGAGGGGGTGCTGCCGGGGGGACCCTGGATCCCAGCAGCAGGGGGCTCCCAGCGGGGGGCAGCCCAGCAGCGCTCTCTGCAGTGGGGGCAGCAGCATCGCCTCAGGGACAGCGCGGACTCGGAGTCTACGGGCCAGACCCAGGGCAGCGCATGCCGAGCAGGGGACCCCTGAGCCAGGCTGTACCATCTCGGGGGGGGGGGAGAAATGGGCTGCAGCTCCCAGGAAGGGACCCAGCTGCCCCCCCCCGAAGGCTAATGCATCCAGCAGAGCACCCCCAAGCAGCCGCCAGGTGGGGATGTCCCAACCCCGTCCATTCCCCAGGGATCGCATACTGTGCCACTAACCCTTTTCCCCCTCTCCAGCACATGGTGCAGTCCATTCCATCCTAGGGCGGTGCTGTATCAGCCAATCAAATCATAACTTGGGGACCTTCTGACCAATCAGCTGCTGCTTCATGTTACAACCCGATGCAAGGAGGGAGGCATGGGTAAAGTTCTTTAAAGGGTCACCCAGGTGGCAGGGGGTGGAGAAGGGGAGAGTTTAGATAGACCAATGGGGGGCGGCGCCTTCCCCCCCCCCCCACCACTGGTGTGAGTTGGAACCCAGGCGCTCGGGTGAGTAAAATTAAAAAGGAGCCACTTGTGCTCGGTGGGGGAGCTGCCGCTCCCCCCTAGCTATGCTACTGGCTGAAGTGACTATATGAACTCTGTCCCCCTGACCTGAGGATGTGGTTCGTGGACAAGAGGCTGAAGGACCTGCGCCACGCAGGGCTGCTGGCTGACGAGTTTATAGACAGCAGGTCGGGATATGGAATGGAATCCCAGGGGGACAGGCCCACATCAGTGTGGAAGTGGGGGAGGGGGTCACCCAGGGACTTCCCTGAAGGGAGTCTCAGATAAATCCCTCCCGAGAGGCACAGCCAATACCAGAGCTGACCGACCGGCCCCAGGGGACCAACAGGACCTGAGGTGTAATTACTGTGGGCAGAGGGGCCACAGATGGGCCCAGTGCCAAAAGCTCAGGGACAGGATGAGCAAACTGAGCCCTCAAAGGGTTAACTGGGTGGGAGCCCAGCCGGGGGAGGGGCTGGCTCCCCAGGCAGGAGGGGCTGGCAGTTTAGCAATGGCTCAAGTGGGAGGAGTCTCCCAGGCCAGCTCCTCGGGGAGGCTTGATGCTCTGGATTCAAAGTTCTCAGTCTACAGGGTGGGTGTGGGGTGGCCCCTGAGGAGCAAGTTCCTGGAGGTGGATGGGAAGCAGGTCACTGGGTACTGGGACAGGGATGCTGAAGTGACGCTGGCCCGGCCCGAGGTGGTGGCCCCAAACGGGGTGGTGCTCAACACCTACCTAACCCTGACGGGCATGTGCAGGCCCCCATTTAAGGTACCCATTGCAAGGGTACATCTGAAATGGGGGGCCAAAGAAGGGCCCAAAGATTTGGGGGTGCACCATCAGTTGCCAACCGAGGTGCTCATGGGGGGTGACCTGGCAGATTGGCCGGGCAGCCCCTGGAGCACCCTAGTCATCATCACCTGTAGCCAGAGCCAATGAAGGGCACTCTGCCCTGACACCAGGGGCGATGCCTTGCTGGGGGTGCAGGTCCCTAACCTGGCAGGAAAGGAGTCACTGGGGACAGGATTTGGCGGGGCTGCAGCCTCGGATCCAGCCACTGAGAGGGAGCAGGTCCCCTTCACCAGCTGCTGAATTCCAGGCCGAGCTTCAGAAGGACCCCTCCTTAGAGAAGCTGAGGGAACTTGCTGGCCACAGCACGGCGAAACCCCTGGGGGAAGGCTGCTGGGAAAGATTCCTGTGGGAGAAGGGATTCCTGTACCAGGAATGGGCTCCCCAAGGGGAAGTGGAACTGTGGGGGATCAGGAACAGCTACTGGTCCCCCAGAAGTACCGCCGCAGACTATTGTACCTGGCCCATGATGTTCCTCTCTCGGGACACCAGGGAATCCAGTGCACCAGGCAGAGGCTGCTACAGAACTTTTACTGGCCCGGGATCTTTGATGCCATCCAGCAGTACTGCAGGTCCTCTGACCCCTGCCAGAGGGTGGGGAAGGCCCAGGACAAGGGGAAAGCAGCTTGGAGGCCCCTGCCCATCATAGAGACGCCTTTCCAGAAGGTGGCCGTGGACATAATGGAACCCCTCAGCAAGGCAACTCGGGCGGGGGCGGGAGGAAAAACAAACACAAAAACAACAAACATTCTGGTGGAGGTAGATTTCACTACTCGCTATCCTGAGGCAGTGGCCTTGTCCTCTATCGAGGCAGAGTGGGCTTTTTTCAGCCAAGTGGGGTTCCCCAAGGAGGTCCTTACAGACCAGGGCTCCAATTTCATGTCAACTCTGCTCCGGTGCTCGTGGGAGAAGTGTGGGGTCCGACACACCTGGGCCTCAGTGTATCACCCTCAGTCCAACAGGCTGGTGAAGAGGTTCAATGGGACCCTAAAAATGATGCTGAAAACCTTTATGAACCAGCACCCACAGGACAGGGACAAGTATTTACCACCTGGGAAGTGCCCCAGGAATCAACCGTGTTCTCTCCTTTCGAGTTGCTGTATGGGAGGAGAGTGAGGGGACCCCTGGACTTGTTGAGGAACGAATGGGAGGGGAAGGCCTCCCACAATGGAAAATCAGAGGTGGAGTATGTACTGACTTTCCAGGAAAAGCTCACTGAGCTCATGGACTTGGCCGGAGAGAATTTAGCCAGGGCCCAAGGGAAGCAAAAGGTCTGGTACAACCGCTCAGCACATGTCTGTTCCTCTGTTACTGGGGACCAGGTGATGGTTCTCATTCCTGTGAGAAAGAGAAAACTACAGACTGCCTGGGACGGGCCCTTTAAGGTCATCAAGCAGCTGAATGAGGTAAACTCTGTAGTGAAACCCTTGTGGCCAGAGTTGGGCGCCGGCACAATGAGAGTACATGAAAACGTTACATTTCTTCCGGAACGATTAGATCCTCAATAGCTGAACATCTTTATGAAACTTATTCAACATAAGAATGGCCATACTGGGTCAGACCAAAGGTCTATCTAGCCCAGTACCAGGGTCTTCCAACAGTGGACAATGTCAGGTGCTTCAGAGGGAATGAAGAGAACAGGTAACCATCACATGATCCACCTCATCGCCCAATCCCAGCTTCAGGCAAACAGAGACTAGGGACACCATCCCTCTTTCCAACAGATTTTGCAATTTAAAGCAGATTCACCTAGTCCCTTAACGGTCATCATAAAGACACATGCACATATGTTGGACATGGACATCAGAGAAGCAATCTGCTACAAATAAGTGGAATAACTTTTACATTTCTACCTTTCTTTTATGACTCTCAGGGCCAAATGTTTAACAGACCTCCTTAAAGGCTTCCTCAACATTTGTAGGCAGATTTATTTGCATGGCAAATTGGTCAGTTACATGTAGCTTCTGGATTTGCATAAGACTTTGTGCAAATGCCAAGGTTTGGCCCTAAAAGATCTGTTAGCTAGCACTCAAACATATCAACTTTTATAAATAAAATATTTGCATGCCAAGAAGGGACACCATCAAAGTGAGTTGTCCTAACTCCGTACAACAAGTTATCATGCGTATGTTAAATTGAGGGGAAAACAATTGGTAAAGAAACAGATTTTTGTTTTATACTTCCAGGTATGCACAACAGAAGCAGGAAACAACCCTCCTGCCCATCCCAGATGAAGCCCTGGCTGCAGCAATACATGTCTTTACCTTCCACTCTACTTCCTCAATCAGCCCAATCTAGATGAAGCTTCAACTGGTCCAGCATGCTGGAACAACTGACAGCATCACCTTGGCAACAGATTATTAGGCCACATTCAATGCACTGCAGGGTCTCCCGAGTGCAGGATTTGCTTTGAGATCCTAGCCCTAATCTATAAAGCCCCAATAATGTGAGCTAGGTCAGGGGCTCTGTGCAACCCTTCAAGAATACACCAATCCACACAAGAAATATGACTGACAGAGCCTGGGGGGGGGGGGGGGGGGGGGGGAAAAAAAAAAAAAAATTAAAAAACCCACTCACTGCTCAAGTTACACTTCCCTCTGGAGCTGAGAGCCCTCACCTGTGGAGCATCCCTCTGCTGGCAATCAGGAAGAGCCCATATATTTTACAAAAGAAAATGCTGGAACATCCTTGAAGGCCTGCCCCCAATAGAGGACCGCAGTGAGGCGGCCTGGCCCCCGACCGGCGCTGTGGGGGCCGAGCCAGAACAGCCGCCGGAGTGGGCGGCGTCACCACCACCTGTCCCCGCCCCCCAGAAGTCAAGGGGCGGGACAGGAAGTATAAAGGCCCGGGCCCAGCGCTCAGTTGCCGGCCTGCCACCGGAGAGGACAGACGCAGGGCCCCGAGCTCCAGCTAGGCCGAGCCTGCCCCGAGCCCGGTACCCTGAGGAGGACTGGCCGAGCCGGCCCCGAGCCCGCACGTTGGAGGAGCCTGCGGAGCCGCCCAACTTACCCAGCGCTCGCTACCCTGAGGAGCCCATGGTCTGGGACACCGCGGAGGACGCTGGCGACGGACAGGTACCTATGGAGGAGGGGGAAATTGGAAGTGGCCCGGGGATAGCTGACCCTGGTCTGGCGGTAGCAGACCCTGAGCCTATGTCAGTGTGTTGTGGTCAGGATCCCCACTGACCCAGCAGCAGACAGACTGCTGCTGTCAAGGGCCCCGGGCCGGGACGCAGTGGTGTGGGTGGGCCTGCGTCCCCCCTGCCACCCAGCGTGTGGGTGGCAGTCTCCCCCTCTCCTGGGCCTCCTAAACTTGTTTGTTTGCTCAGCCCCTGCCTAAGGGCCTGAGCCCTGAAAGACTATTTGTTTGCTCCGCCCCTGCCTAAGGGCCGGAGCCCTGAGGGACTATTTGTTTGCTCCGCCCTGCCTGAGGGCTGGAGCCCTGAAAGACTAGTTGTTTGCTCTGCCCCTGCCTAAGGGCTGGAGCCCTGAGAGACTGTTTGGGGAGCTCAGCCCAGTGAAGTGAGGTGGCCTGGCTCCCGACCGGCCCTGCAAGGGCTGAGCTCCTTTCCCGGACTGTTGCAAGGACAATGGAGCAAACTTCAAAATGTGTCCCATTCCATAAATACACAGTGCATCCCAAAGGGCTCATTTTCTATACAGCAATGTATATATAGGTGGCTAATGCCATTAAAGTACTATGGTGATGGTTGTTATACTCATGGCTGGGGTAGATACATAGTCTGCAGCAGTTGGATATGGCACCAGCTGCACAATTATTTAGTGCTTCTATTTTGTGAATTAGACTGGGGGAGGAGGAAGAGGATGTGATCCTTTATTTGGGTTTATTTTCTTGTTTGGGGAATCACGGCTTGCTATGCCAGTGAGCAAATGAGTCAGGCAATCTCAGGTTCCTGTGTGTGTGTATGAATAGGCACATGCATGTATACAAATGAACTGATATCCATGCAGACATGTTCTGCTTCACCCCAACCCCCTACTTTTTTTTTTGCTGTCCAGCATCTGGAGAGTGACAAACACACAAGCAATCCTGAACCAGGCTGCTCATGACCTCAGACAGGTAGTGAACTGGTGAAAAAGGAGTATTTAAGAAAGCATATAATTGCAGGAAAATTTAAATTACAGTTTTTTGAGGAGTAGCTAAATCAGGGCTAATGAAACTAAGTCGTTTAGACATGCATGCGTACCTGGTTGGATGGTCTCTACATTATGCTGTTTAAGACCCTCTAGCAAGACTTTCCAGAGCTTGGCATTTATACCTGGGAAGAGGAAGAGTTCTGATCTTAGGTTGAAATAATCCTGGGAAATGTAGTTCAGCAAGCAACTACAATCATTTTAATTAGCTGAATTGCAGCATCAAATCTGTTCTATTATCCTGAGCTAAAATGTCTCAGAACTACTCTACCATAAAAGATCCCACATTCCTTCTGCCTTTGAAGAACATAATTGGGGCACTGACAAACATTTAGCATCAGATTTTAAAAGGCTAGAATGGTGGGAGCTGGCAGGCGTGGAGCACTTTTGAAAGTCTGGCCACTTCACTAAAGCACCCAAATGGGAACGGAGCTCTTGAAAATATGGCAACAAGGGATCAATTCTGCTATAGCACACACTTTTAGTATCTTATTAGTAAATTTTCCCACTGAAATCAGGGGGATGACTCATGGAATAAGAGTATTGCTCAGTGAAATTAAAGGAGAGAGTAAGCCAGCCCTTAATGCACAGAATGCACCTTTTCTAGTTTGGAGTTTATTTATTGTTACATTAAACAGTTTTTGAAAGTCCATTCCTCTTCTGCCAACAGTTCTTAGAAGAGATATTTTGGAAATAGTGTATAAATCCACAGATATTTAAAAGGATTATTTAGCCAAATATGCACTTCTCAGTTCTCTAAGCATCTAGCTGTAATAAATAAGCACTATACATTCCAGTATATCCTGGAACCAGAGTTAGATGATTTTCTTGTTCCCACAATCCACTTAATTGTTGTTTTAAAATCTGAATATTTCCATCTTACACACTTTTTCCATGTGTGCAGACAGTTCTGACCACCATCTCTTAATGACAGCTAGGAGCCAGTTTAGACCAACTATCACATATTCTTCATATTTGCTTTTAAGCAGTGATTTTACTAAAGGAAATAGATCTACACAGGAGCTAAGTACATTCAAATCTTAGCAGCACAATTATTTATATGACTTACCAGCAATACTTATCCCATCCAAAAAAAGGAGTTTCAAGTAGGCAATCTTTTATTTCATTTTGTATGAAGTTTCTTCCAAAGGACTTATGGAATATGGAAGTAAAGATTTCAAAAGCAAGTGCAACCTGGAGTGATTCCCCCAACCCCCTTAACCTTGTATCCAATATGGACAAACTAAATCATTTCATATTAACTTGCTGCTGAAAGAATCCCTTCTGCAGACAGGGGTCTGCCAGCACATGTACTCACGCAATATGAAAGTGGCCAATGACAGTCAGTCATTTACTGTTTGCCAAAGGTGCTATCATCAGTGAGACTGCCTTTGAAGGAAGTAGGACCTGGATGTAGACTAGGGCCTGGTCTACACTACGATTTTAGTTCGAATTTAGCAGCGTTATAGCGAATTAACCTTGCACCCATCCACACAACAAGGCCATTTAATTCAATTTAAAGGGCTCTTAAAATCGGTTTCTGTACTCCTCTCCGACGAGGGGAGTAGCACTGATATCGGTATTGCGGGTTCGAATTAGGGTTAGTGTGGACGACATTCGATGGTATTGGCCTCCGGGAGCTATCCCACAGTGCACCATTGTGACTGCTCTGGACAGCAATCTAAACTCGGATGCTCTGGCCAGGTGGACAGGAAAAGCCCTGCGAACTTTTGAATTTCATTTCCTGTTAGCCCAGCGTGGAGAGCACAGGTGACCACACAGAGCTGAACAGCACAGGTAACCATGCAGTCCAAGAACCGAAAAAGAGCACCAGCATGGACCACATGTGAGGTACTGGATCTGATCGCTGTATGGGGAGAGGATTCAGTGCTAGCAGAACTACGGTCCAAGAGACGAAATGCCAAAACTTTCGACAAGATCTCCAAGGGCATGATGGAGAGAGGCCACAATAGGGACTCATATCAGTGCCGTGTTAAAGCGAAGGAGCTCCGACAAGCCTACCAGAAAACCAAGGAGGCAAACGGACGGTCCGGGGCAGAGCCGCAGACATGCCGCTTCTACGAGGAGCTGCATGCAATTCTAGGGGGGGCCGCCACCACTACCCCACCCCTGACTGTGGATTCCGAGGAGGGGTTAATCTCATCCATGCATGAGGATTCTGCGGACGGGGAAGAGGAGGAGGAGGACGAGGACGAGCTTGCGGAGAGCACACAGCACTCCGTTCTCCCCAACAGCCAGGATCTTTTTCTCACCCTGACTGAAGTACCCTCCGAACCCTCCCAAGGCGGTATCGCAGACCCCCTGGAAGGGACCTCTGGTGAGTGTACCTTTTTAAATATCAAACATGGTTTAAAACAAGCATTTTTTAATGATTAATTTGCCCTGGGGACTTGGGATGCATTCGCGGCCAGTACAGCTACTGGAAAAGTCTGTTAACGTGTCTGGGGATGGAGCGGAAATCCTCCAGGGACATCTCCATGAAACTCTCCTGGAGGTACTCCAAAAGCTTTTGCAGAAGGTTTCTGGGCAGGGCAGCCTTATTCCGTCCTCCATGGTAGGACACTTGACCACGCCATGCTAGCAGCAAGTAATCTGGTATCATTGCATGACAAAGCTTGGCAGTGTATGGTCCCGGTGTTTGCTGGCATTCAAGCAACATCCGTTCTTTATCTTGCTGTGTTATCCTCAGGAGAGTGATATCGTTCATGGTAACCTGGTTGAAATACGGGAATGTAATTAAGGGGACAGAGGTGGCCCCGTTCCTACTGGGCTGTTTGCCTGTAGCTGAAAAGAAATCCTGAGATACAGTGCTTGCCATGAGATGTAGGAAAAAGAGAGAGTGGACAAGGAAAACTACAAAAGTATAGCTGTTTCAGACATGCTGCAGTTACATTAATGTAAGAAAAAAGCATTGTAACAGGGTTTACTCACCACTATGCACTCCCTCATGGCCAGGCATGGCATCACGGTGTCCTTGTGGGGTAGCAGCCCTTGTCAACGGTCACCCTGGGGCTGTGGTGGTTTCTTTCAGATAACTCATCTCTCCAGCCAGAGCACAGTCTTTAGCCCATTCCTTCTAGGGTCAGCTATCCAAACTAAAGTTCAAAAGTATCTTAACAGAAATAAAAAGCTTCCACCCTCTCCACAGCTCTTCTTCAGCAAGGTCATATTCAGCCTGCAGCCCTCTTGCTGGGCTCAGCTACCCTTGTACACCACTTCCTTGGGGCTGGTAGGGGAATCCAGTCCCAACCTCAATTCTGGGTTACAGCCCAAGGCCCTGTACTGCACAGCTAAGTCAAATCCTCTACTCATATCACAGTTTTCCCTGTGCTATTTCCTTCCTCACCTCTTTACTTCCCTTCTAGTTGCCCAATCTGTTCCCTGGTTATTCATGGTGCCTCCCTGCTCACTCAAGACCCTGCAGGCACCTTTTGATTCCCTGCATTCTCTTTCCTCCAGCCCTTCCTCAGCTGGGCCCACTCAGTAGTTAAACCTGGAATCACCTAATTTCTGTCAGGTGGGTCCCATTCTGTAATCAGGGCTGACTTAGTCAGGGGCTCTCTATTATTATCTCAGAGCTCTGGATGATCTCTGAGTGTTGCTCTCTCTCTCTCTCTCTCTCCACATATATATATATATATATGAATTTTATTGTCAGGCTCTGGTCCTGACCCTCTTACATCAATCACTGTAACTGACTTCTATTCTGGGTTATCTGGATTCTTCTAATGATATTGGGCCAGCCAATGGTGCCATGTTGCAGTCCATGAGCTGAGGATTTGGCCCATTGTTCTCATGTTGGGCCAGATTCTGCCACCCTTATGCTGACTAGTACAATACCCCACAAGCAAGCCCCACTGAAATCAGTGTTAGGAGAGTGAGGTATTACTCAGTGTGAGCAGCGGTGGCAGAATCTTGCCTATTATGTCTAACTATTCTCTCTACACGTAGCAATGTAAATTAAAGGCTGTTTTCTAAATAGTACACTTTTTAAAGTAGATTTTCTCCCTGCCTAATGCAGCTGCCATCTTGTCCTTAAGATGCAGCATGTTACTGTCACTGTGTTTTCTCTGTCATGGAAAATTTCTATTGTTTAGTCTTTGGACCCAATTCTGAGAAGTGCTGAGCACCCACTATTTCAGTGGGAGTGCAGGGTGCTCAGTACCTTGCAGGAAGCGGTTAGTGCCTCTTAGGGTTAAGCCCTTTCTTTGATGTTTTTTCTTGACCTGAAATGAAAACAAATCTAGACTGAAGAGTATATTTTACTCTGGGAGTATGAGCATCAAAACATCGTTCCTGTGACTTGGAATCACCTTTGCCATAACCTGTGGAGGTTCTTCACCTTGTGTAAGATTTTGTGTTTAGGTAACAACTATAGCACCTCTGTCTTGTCTATTTATATCCTTCTGCTTGTACGTCAGTCTGTGTTGTGATCCTGAGTGTCATATCAGTGCACTTACATTTTCTCATACATTATACAAAGAAGTATCTGTCAGATGTTCTTTTTTTTATACCACCCATTTATACATGGGGAGAATTGATGCATTCTGACTTGTATATTTAGTATATGTTTTTGAAAGTCATAAAATTTCAACATAGAAGATAGTTTAACATTTTATTATTTTGCAAATGTCAGTTGCATACATGCTGCAATTATCTGTGCATTTGACCATCAACAGCATGAATACACAGTCAAGTAATTGAGAACAATCACCCCACTAGATATGAAATTGTTCTTTTGTGAAAGGCGTTGTGCTGAGGGGTTGCCACATTGTCAGAAGTTCAGACGAATATAGGCCAAGATGAGCTTGTCTTTTAGCCAAAAAGCTCCCCAAGGTTGGAAAGCCTCTCAAGGGAAGGGAAATTAGGATTAAAGGGGTTCATTTGATGGCCCTGACTGGTTATCTAGCACAGTTTTGGTCTAGCAGGGAGATGACGCTGTACACAAAAGGAAAAGTACAGACAAGCTTGACACAGACCGAGAGGAAAAGGAGGAGAAATGATGTGGGAAATATGCCATGAATTTTCTTGTGGTGCCATAATTGTTAGATGAACAGTAGGAGTAAGGGAAATATAGAAGATAACTATTTAGACCTCATTGGAAGATCTGTTATTTTCTAAAAGGTATTTATTGCCTGGACAGCCCAACAGCGTTTGGCATTTTATAAAACCTCTAGCTTTGTGAAACAGTTTTTATGATGGTGGCAGGAGAATAAACATAACAGTGTCTAGTAGAATGGAGAAAACATCCTCCCCAAAACAAAAATGGTGGATCAGTAAACTGGGTGCCTTGTATAAATATACAGGGATGAACATGAAGAAAAAAGACACTAAAAATTGTGAAAAGAAACCACCACAGGAAAAATATGTATCTTGCTTTCTGTGTTTTTTGACAGGTGGGATATGAATTTGCTCCACGGTTAAGAATCGAAAACAGATCAAAAAATCAGTAGGTGTGCTTCTTCCAGGTCCAGTTATAAAGTAGCCAAAATCTCATGAGCGGGTCTAAAAAGGGTTTGTTTTTTTTCATGAAAAGAGTCGGTGCCGGCCCTGGCCTTGCTGACTTTCTTGGTTCCTGTAGATGCCAACAGACTTGGCAACAACAGTCTATTTGGATGATCTACATCTGCTTTTTCTATCCTATGCTTTTCCCAGTTTAGTCATTACTGACGGGGAGTTTACATAAAGCCTCTGAAGATAGTATGTAAACGTGCAGAGTTAAAATGGCCTGCTTGAAGAGAGATTACATCAAGTTGCTTCTATGCTTTGGCTGGGCCAATATTTGTATTGCCCATTCTGTCAAAGTAAAGTGTCTACACTTTATATGCTAACCTCTAGTGTTTTCATTAGAGCAATTTTCCCCCTCAGCAGGTCATCCAAGTTTGGGAAATACAGAAAAACCATGATGCTACTTGTTTGTATTATAGTGTAATTTACCACCATTTTCAATTCTGTGTGGCACGTTATCGAATGCAATAAAGTATGGGATCCTATCTGGGTTAGCCTCACTCCATATCGGTTTTACAATTTTGACATCAAACTGATTTACCTTGGTGCTTCAGAACAGCTAGCGTGCACTCTGCTTGATCTTTGCTTTAGAGTTAGGCAAGGAAAAGTAGTCAGACAAAAGGATAAATAAGATGGCATGGATATGGAATTGACAATTTTGCCATTAGTCAAACAAGCATCATTTTGTTCATGGCCATGCACATACATTGTGCTTCTGTGCAGAAGACGACGACTATGTATTAGCAACTTGGAATGCACTAGTTGGTGCATAGCTTTGCCCCCTTGTTAGTGAACCACATTTCCTTGGGCAATGTAGTAGTGTGGGGTACCTGGACTGCACCTTTTAACGTTATCTTGAGCACTAGATATATACCCTGTACTTGGGGAAAGGATCACTACACCTTATTCTGGCCCTGTATCCTGAGAACTCCCAAGTTATTTCTTTTTGTTAGGTGGAGCACTTGGTTTCCATTGCTATTGGTCATTAAACTACCCTAATTATCCAAGTATCCAGGATTGTTCATTCTAATCCAATGTGTTTAAATAAATTCAGTAGAAGGTTGTAAATAAGGATTAAGAACAAATCAATACTCGGGCTTTTTTTTTTCTTAAGCTTGAGGACATGCTATACGTTGTACATCTTAAGTTCATCTACTGCTGCTTATCTACCACATACCATCACTGCTTATGACATTAGAAACAACTTGCTATGGAAGTTATGAGGTCACAGAAAAGGAGGATTATGGTATGCAAATATCTTTAGCAAGAAATACAGAACACATGGGGCCAAACAGGAGCGCCGCCAGCTTTTTCGGCACCCTAGGCGGCGGAAGGTCCCGCCCCCGAAATGCCGCCCCCGACAGCGGCGGCAGAAGGTCCCGCCCCCAAAATTACGCTGACGACTGGGGCGCCGGCGCCCCCCAAATAGTAGCACCCTAGGCGACCGCCTAGGTCGCCTAATGGGTTGCGCCGGCCCTGGGGCCAAATGGTGCCACCTCTCAACAAAGCTCAAAAATCTGGCTTTGGGTGGAATATGTTGCCCCTTAGCCTGCTGGGTTGGCATGGAATAGCTGCACTGGTGCTCTAATGGTAGAGACAAATGGGGTTCCTATACACCTCATATATTGGTTGTCACCTACTGCAGCACAGACCTGTCTAGTGGCTACACCCGCAGCCCTCCATTCTGTTGCAAAGAAAGGCACGACAGAGTCCAAGGGGTTTTGTATATAAACAGAGGGTAGGGCAGCATGTGTGACTTAATATAGTGGCTGATTAGTTTCTAAAATGTTTGAGAGGTTTTCTACTCTAGGAGGTGCCAGCTTTCATTCTTTTACACAGCAAAACTGAGCAAAATTGAAGGACATATAATCTGATTTTATGAGGTCTTGCTCAAGAAAAGCAAGGATGTCTTAGACCACTTCACCTATTTACATTGTAGAGACAGTCTCCCTTTGTACACCTTATAGCAGATCTAGAGTATCTTATATCCTGAGATGCAGGACTGAAGGAGATAGGCCTAGGAAATACTTCTGTCACCGCAACACATTTTCAGTGTGTATATTTTCCTCACATAATGTGCCTGAACTGTTTTAAGCATTTTGCTCAATTTTACATAAGGTGGTTACATCTTTACTAAAGGAAATATGTTCTTATAGTCACAATGTNCTGCACTGCTTGAGTGGTGGAGGCTAAAGGCATTCTTAGTCTTGGGAGTCTCACAGTGCCCTTCAGTGGCAATTTCTGCATCTACAGACCAACAATAATACATGTTCTCTTTGGTTTCTTTCAGGGGTGGGTGGGTCAACTTTTGAGGCCTGCATCATGCAGGAGGTCAGACTAGATGATCATAATGGTCCCTTCTGATCTCAAGTTCTATGATTCTATGATTCTATGGTGCATGCCTACACACACTCGCCTGGCGGGTTATAGCCACCCCATCCTGCCCACCACCACTGCATGTGCATATAAGGGGTGTGTCTATGATCATGCTCTTCACCCACCGGCCACACATGACTCCTTTGTGGGGCTGATGGATACCAACAGTGCCTTCCTTGCACTCAGGCCACATTTACACTATGGGCACTACAGCAGCATAGTTATGGTGTTGTAACTATGCTGCTGTCAGTGTGTAGTGTAGGCAGACAACAGCAACGGAAGGGGTTGTTGTTTTTTCCATTGCTTAAGAACTCCATCTCTGAGCAATGGTAGCTAGGTGGACAGACGCATTCTTCTATTGACCTAGCTGCAGCTACACTGGGGGTTAAGTTGGCATAGCTACAGTGCTCAGGGATATAGCTCTTTCTCACCTCAGTGCCATAGCTATGTTGACCTATATTTTTAGTAAAAAGAACAACCAGTCTCTAAGGTGCTGCAAGGACTCCTCGTTCTTTTTGCTGATACAGATTAACATGGCTACCACTCTGAAACCTATATTTTTAGTGTAGGCCATTTCGACTTCCCCTACGGTGATCTTCTAGTCAGGGAAGAAAGTCCTGGCTTGCAGCTTCTTGAACAGGCCAGTGTTCTGAAAGATGTGTGCGTCATGCACCTTTCCAGACCAGCCTGCGTTAAGGTCTGTGAAACGCCCATGGTGATCCGCAAGCGCCTGGAGAACCATTGAGAAATACCCCTTGCGATTAATGTACTCGGTGGCTAGGTGGTCTGGTGCCAGAATTGGAATGTGCATGCCACCTATCGTCCCTCCGCAGTTAGGAAAGCCCATTTGTGCAAAGCCACCCACAATGTCATGCACATTGCCCAGAGTCACGGTCTTTCGGATGCGATTAATGGCCCTGCACACTTCCATCAACACGACTCCAACTTTCAACTTTCCCACTCCGAACTGGTTAGCAACTGATCGGTAGCAGTCTGGAGTCGCCATCTTCCACAGTTCAATTTCCACACGCTTCTCCAGTGACAGAGCAGCTCTCATTCTCGTGTCCTTGGGCCGCAGGGTCGGGGCGAGCTCATCACACAGTCCCATGAATGTGGCTTTCCTCATGCAAAAGTTCTGCAGCCACTGCTCGTCATCCCAGACGTGCATCATGATGTGATTCCACCATTCAGTGCTTGTTTCCCGAGCCCAAAAGTGGCGTTACACTGTGGTCAGCAGCTCCAGGAATGCCACAAGCAATCTTGTGTTGTAGATACTACACGTGGCAAGATCAGTGTCACACTCCTCTTGCCTTTGTAGTTTAAGGAATAACTCCACTGCCACGCATGACGTGTTGGTCAGAGTGAGCAGCATATTGGTCAGCAGTTCAGGATCCATTCCTGCAATCCGAAAGAGGCAGGACGCGCAGTACACAAACCACTGAAAGATGGCGCCAAATGCAGATGGAAGCACAGGGATTGCTGGGATGCGAAGCAATGCATCATGGGTCATTGGGACTGGACCCAGGATGCCCCGCAACCCCCTCCGCCTTCCCACAAGTCTTAGTGGCAAAAGAGAAAGAGGTGCTCTGTGGGATAGCTGCCCAGAGTGCACCGCTCCGAATACCACTGCAAGTGTGAACACCCTATTGCGCAGGCAGCTCACAGTGTGAACACACAACAGTGGTTTTCCTTCAGCGCTCTCTGAGCGGCACTGTAACTGCCAGCGCTGTAACTTTGCAAGTGTAGACATGCCCTCATGTATCTCATGAGAGTAGTCAAGGCTGATGGGATTATAGAGAGTGAACTCCTCTGTACAGGTGGTCCCTGCAGGTCACAGCTGAAGCACATTGATGTAGGGTGTGGTAGGACTTGCACAGTTGCTGCCCATCTCTGTCAATCCAGCTCTTTTAACAAGAAAGACATTCACATCAAATGTAAAATGTCGTATAAAGATAATGTTAAATAGCTCTTTAAAAATATGATAGCACTGATGGAATCACACAGTGTCCTGAAAACTGCTTACTTCCCCTTCAGTTTTTTTCCTCTCTGTATTTGTCTTGAGTTCTCCTTTCCCAGACCTTCACCTGTTTTTTGTAGAAGCCCAGTGGAACTTCACTGATTGCCACCTTTGTTCAGATGTGGATTGGGCATTTGCCATTCTACTTAGATTACCACTTAGGACCGGCCCTGATAGGCTAAGTGTCAGACACAATTTGCAGGACTTTGTGAAATGCAATAAATAAATAAAGAGGAGAGAAAATAAGGTCCCACCAACAGATAAGGTTGTGACTTATCATAGTAATGTAGATTGAGACAGCAAATAACAGAGCAACATAACTTAAAATGATAACAGATCTAAGGATCAAAGACAGTGAGGGCAATTTAATTAATAAAAAAATCATATCTAATGTGGTATGAAAACATCTGTTTTCTGTTTTGTTTTTCCCCCGTCCAAAATACTGAAATAATATAATACAAAGATACAAGTTAAGTAATCTTATCTATTCTGATAAAGTCACATACATGCATTAGGAGGAAAAAACCTTCCTACTACTTAAATGAGGGAACAGTCATATAACAAATCTCCCTACAGAATCCCATTAGGATCCCATGCCAGCACTGCACATTTAAATGTCATCTTAGAAGTACAGATCAAGAAGCCCAAATCTTATTATGACATTGAAGATTAGGTTTAACTCAGGTACAACAGTAATGAGTTCTAGTGGAAAACCTCATGATAGCCAACAAGGTCCTGATCCCACAAACATTTACACATGTGCTTTACATTAAGTAGACTAATTGATTTCAGTGGGACTACTTATGTGCTTAATGTTAAGCATTTGCAGGATTGGGGTTTAGAACGGCACCTATCAGTGAAATGCAGAAGATTTTTATAACATCTTCCTGTACTTAGGGCTTGATTCTCCTCTGTTACATCAGTTTTACCCCACTGTAACTCCTTAGGGCCAAATGGAGCTGCATTTGTTTTACATCAACTGAGGCTCTGGCCCCATGTTTTTTAAGTGGAGAGTGTCTTTCTAATGTTTGAAAAATTAGGACACAGCTCAAGGTTTAACTGACATTTTATCCCAAATTTGAGGTAAACATTCAGTGAAGACTAACATAATATGAGTCTGGAACAAGTGATCTAGTTAGTTGGTGACAAATCTTGTATTTGTATAGCTAGATTGTAATGTGTCTATTAGTGGGACTCTGTTAAGATGAAAAACTATATTTTTAATATGCCATTGTCTTTTACACTGGTAACTAACATTGGGAGATGTTTAAAAAACTGGGCCCAGATCCTGCAATCTGATCCATATTAATAGCCCCTTATGCCCTCACAGAGCACTGCTGAAGTCAATGGGGGTGCACAGATCTGCTTGTATGGATTCAACTGCAGGATCAGGCTCTACTTTCCTTATTGATATTAATTAGATTTGTTCAATTTCTGCATTTTACTCAGTATAGTCAGTTTCCCTTTCCACTTCTAGGGTTCACTTTTTCTTTTTCTCATGTACTAACCCAGTGGTTTTGTGCTTTCAACATTGCAAGAGGATGTTAACTTTTAAAAACCCTGTTTTCACTTTCTAAAAAAAATCTTACTTTTATGTAACCATATCTGTTCATACTTGCTTTTCTGAGCCCCTCCCTCTGCTCCTTCCTTTCTTATAAGAGAACCTGAATGTTGAGCCTAAACTAAGATGACCGGGTGTAGCTAAAATGTTTTCATGTCTTTCCTCAGAAGGCCCGTTATCACTCAAACAGAAGGAAAAATATGACAGCTCAACAAGCTTTTTATGTGTTACAATTTGTACAGATGTTAAAACAGCAGGCCAGTGCACAAAAAGATACCATGCAAAAGGCATTCTGGATGCAAGATGATGCGCTTGGAGATGCTGCTGTGATAATGGCTGGGGGTGAAACAGCCCCAGGCAAGGATGCGTTTCTCACCTTGTATTTCACAAACTCCTTTCAACCTAGTAGTCTGAGTCATTATGGGAACTCCTATCCAAAACTCTGTTCTCCTCATCCCCTCACCTCAAACAGTCCCTGGTGTCTGTCTCTCTTTTTCACTGTGAAGCATATTGAAGTTACAAATGCAGAATGGAGTTAAAGGAGATTTGAGAAAACATCATGGATGTCAAGAGAATTGGGCCTATATCATTTTGGTGCTTTCTAGTTTATCATCATGCTTGTGTCCACTGGTTATAGAAAGGAATGGAAATCTCGTCCCAGGGGTTGTATTCCCAACTCTTCCACTGACTTACAATTTATAATAATGGTGTGTGTGTGCATGCAAAACCTTTTATCTGAGGATCTCAAACCACTTTCAAATACTAATGAATGAAGCCCCACAACAGCTTTGTGAATTGGGGAAGCATTATTACCCCCACAGGGAAACTAAAGCTGCAAGAGGTTAGGTGACTCATCCAAAGTCTCAAAGGCAGGTTTGTGGCAGTGCCAAGAATAGTACCCACAAGTTGGGACTTCTAGTTCTGTGCTTTAGCCACCATCTTTCCCCTCTCTTTAGCTGAACACAATGTAAATACCCACATTAGGATTTAACCAGGGCAATCAATCTTCATTCTCATGCAAGGAACCAATCCCTTCCTCCCTCAGATAGTACTGGATGTGGCTAGTTTGTTGAGAAATTGGCTACTTTGCACTTTGTTATGCTGTCTTGGTGTTTGTCAGAGCCTTCAGGCTACTCCCTGAAATGGAATAAGAAGCTGGGCCTGAATTTTAATGACAATAAAGGCAGACTTCTACATAATCATGGGAAGAAGGTGTCCAGAGATAATGGGGCTCATCTATTTGTATTCAAATAACTTTCAGAAAGGTAGGGAGTGCCACAGATCCCCTCATTGAGGACTAATGAGTCTGTTTATTTCTTTTCTTTTTCTCTCCCTAAAGTTCCTTTATTTTATTAAAAGGAATTTATGGCAGAGAAAGGTGCCAGAACACCAAACTGAGGGCCATCATTTAACCATAGAAAAGATTGAGCATGGACAGCACCAATACAAGCTTTCCCATGTCTCAGACCTGACCAGCCCAAAGGTATGAGAAGTGTTTCAGGCCTTAGGCTCTTCACTAAATGAGTTAGAGAGACCAAAGGCTCAGGGGTGGGACCTGGGCTGGCGCCTTATTGTGGGGCCAGCCAGTCTCGGGGGCGGGGCCAGAGCCTGCACCTTACTGGGGGGCTGGCTAGTCTCAGAGGAGGGACCAGGGTGGGCACCAGGTTGGGAGGGCCGCCAGGCTTGGGGGCGGGACCAGGGCTGGAACCATGCTGGGGGCCGGCCAGACTCGGGGGTGGGGCCAGCGCCAACGCCATGGTGAGGGGTGGCCAGGCTCGGGGGCGGGTCCAGGGCTGGCATCTTGCTTGGGGGCCAACCTGACTCGTAGGCAGGGCCAGCACCGGTACCTTGTTGGGGGTCGGCCTGGCTTGGAGGTGGGGCCAGGGCTGGCGCCTTGTTGGGGGGCCGTCCAGGCTTGAGGGTGGGGCCATGGCCAGCGCCACGCTGGGGGGGGTGGCCAGGTTCAGGGGCAGGGCCAGGGCTGGCACCTTGCTGTGGGTCCAGCCAGACTCAGGGGCAGGTCCAGGGCTAGCGCTGTACTGGGGGCCAGGGCCAATGCCTTGCTGGGGGGCTGGCCAGGCTCTGGGGCAGGGCCAGGCCCATGCCCTCTGCTGCCCCTAGTGTCTGTTGGGCCGCATGGCTGACCCTGGCCACTCTCTGCCCTCTGCTGCCCCTAGCGGTCGGTAGGCAGCACATCCGCCTCTGCCTGCTCCCCATCCTCTGCTGCCCCTAGTGGCCGTTAGGCAGCATAGCCGCCCCTCTCTCTGCTGCCCCAGTGCCCTTTTGGCAACATAGTTGCCCGTGCCCCCTGCAACCCCTTGTGGCCGTTAGGGAGCATACCTTCCCCTGCCTGCTCCCTGCCCTCTGCTGTGATGGGATCCCTGGGGTGCAGCCTGGGACTGTGGGACCACTGTGCCCCCTGAACTCTCTCCAGCCTGGGCTGTCTCTCACAATGCCTTGCTAGTGACCAGTAGCAAACCCCTCCAGGCGCTGTGATCACTCAGCACAACCGCATGTGAGCCCCACACCCAGCTATATTGCATGAATGCTCCCAGAGCCACTCATGAATCAGACAGGGAAAGGCACCAGACAGAACCTCCAGCACTGTACTCAGGAATATACTGTCTTGCACTGCTCAAGACGAGCAATGCAGATTTATTAATTGGTTCACCACTTCATCAATGGAAAGTGGATATACACCAGCCTTTGCAAACCTGAGCAGTTTTGCCACACACTTCATACAAACTCACTGGTAAAGATAAACAGTGAAACAAATGTATTGACTACAAAAGATAGATTTTAAGTGATAGGCAAAAAGTCAGAGTTAGTTACCAACAGAAATAAAATATAAGTATGCAGTCTAAACTCTCAATCCTGTTAGACTGGGCAACATCTAGATTAAGCAGTTTTTCTCACCCCACTGGATATTGCAGTCCATAGTATACAGATTTCACCCTTGAAATCTGGGCCAGTCCCCTCAGTTGGAGTCTTCTTGCTTGCAGTGTAGGTGGGTGAAGGAGCAAGGCCCAGCATGTGGCCACTGTGTCTGTTTTATACCCTCAGTCCATGTGCTTGGAAAACACAAGTCCAGGCATGTCTGAGTGGGCATTGCTGAGTCTCCAGGCAAGGTTGAGCAATTCCACTGGGGTGGCCTCATGCTTCCTCTCATGCATTGTAGCTCCCTTGCTGGACAATGGTTGTTGATGGGTTGATTGGCACCCAGCCTGAGTGTTGGTTACTTTCCTTGCTGTTGCTTCTGGGGGCCTAATATCTGGTTGATTTCCCAACTTACAGCATGTTTTAGTGACAACCATACAACATAATTCTCATAACTCCATATGCGTTAATGAAATACATGTATATGGATAGAGAAATGACTTACATCACATCGTAACCTTTCCAGATACCTTACAAGGCATGCTTTATATGCAAGATCATAACCATATATAAGTGAGGAATATGGGGGGTCACAGCGTGTTCCCCCAAGGTACAGAATGTCACACCTCCCTCCTTAGTTTTCTGAAAGAGGGTTAGTCACTGACTAACTCGAAGGCAGTTTGTTTTATAGTTCTCTTGGCATCCAGCCATCAAGGCCATGAGGGGGTGTGCCTCAGTTTCCCCCTCACCATAGCAGAGAAACCATAACAAACCTGGTTTGCTGTGTAAGTGTCAAATCTGTTTACAAGTATTAACGAGAAGTAGCATTATCATAAGGTTTAACATCAGAATCAAAATTCTCATCCCAAAACTTTACATTAGTACCAACATTTTTATCACAGATAGTTGTTTACAAGTATCTTTATGATCCCACGCCCTCTGTTCAGACAGTCTGGTTTGAGGTTGATTTGTTCATTACCCATGGTGACATTTGACTCCCTCCCACCTAATCAGTTACTGGCTTTTCTTTCCCTCCAGTGTTCCCCTTTATGTGGGCTCTTAATTTAATCATGTTTCTGGGATTTTGGTACCTCAGGGTCTGGCAAGATAGGGGTCCAGGGAGATCCTGCATATTGGTTGGCCCTTTGGGGATTTGTCTCCCAACCCCAGGACGGTACATATGCAAAAAACCCAGCTCCCTTTTTGGGGTTACCCAGTGTTTCCCCCTCCCAGCACTGAGTCCTTCCTTGCCCCCTTTTCCTAGAGGACTGTGGTCTGTGCTCTCTGGGCTAGGCGTGTTTACCCTTTGATCAGATGCAGCTTTCCCATAACTACTCTCTGTGTCTCATCAGTGTGGGGAAAGACACCTCCCTCTCTGTCAGTTGGGCCACTTGCATTCTCACATGCTAATACCATACTCAAGCACCACTCACACTCCTGGAACAGCTGGACAATACTCCTGAAAAGTTCAGCAGTGAAATAGTTAACAACTTGGCCCTCCACTGCACCCTGTCTTATAATATAGGAACAAGAATTTATTCAATGAAATTTAAATATAACCAATTTAAAACTGATAAACTTAATGTGTGGAGCTCATTGCCATTAGCTAACACTGAGGTCTAGAGCCTAGAAGGATTCAAAAAAGGATTAGACCTTTATATGGATAATAAGAAAATCCACAGTTGCATTAGATCGGATAAAACACTTTAGAAGGGATATAAACCCTCATGCTTCAGGCATAGACAATCTTTATGTCTTTATGATGGGGTTGAGCATGAAAATTCCCCTATGATTAATTTTTCCGTAATTGTCCACTTCAGGGTTTCTTGCACCTTTCTCTGCAGCCACTGAGACAGACACAATATACTGACAGACAATGAATAGACAGATCACTGGTCTGATTCAGTGTGCCCATCCCTGTGTTCCTATTATTTAAAAGTGTCTCAATTAATCTTCAGAGTCAACAGCCTTAACCATGAATGCGGCAGTTCACACCTTTCAGAGTTGTTATTTCAGGTTTATTGGCTGCAGGGGCAGCGTTAGCAATGCATCGGATCATGTTCAGAAGATTTTACCTTTCACAAGGATGTAATGTTTCTTTTTTCAAAGAAAATAAAAGCTTAAATTCTGCAGAAACTGATGGAGTCAGGAGAGAACCATTTGTGCTGTGTGTTGCCACTTAATGGCTGTCTGCATAGAAAGTTAGATAGACATATAAAAAGTCATCATATATATACTTAGGTCCAGATTGACCTCAATCTGAATGAGATCAGAATCTGGAATAATTCCATTAAATTCAATGGAGTTACTCCAGATTTGTAACTGAAAGCAGAATCCGGCTCATACAGAAATATAGGATATATGCATATTCATTTACCAAATGTACATTTTGTCTAGTCATTACAGGTATATCTTACATGAATGTGATTTATCAGTTTAGATTTGTCAGTAATCTTTCCCACAATAAAGCACCCACCTAGCTAGTAATAGTTACCAACAAAAGACATCAACATTTTAATTTTATACTTTTATTGTTTTCCTAGTGTTTCAAAATATACAAGACGGAAGGAGAAAAAATCTACTCTGGAATGATTGTGACATACAACTTGAAAAAATAAGGGCCTGATCCTGCAAACCCTTACTCATCATGTGAGCGGTCTTTACCCCCCCAGCATTCCCATTGACTTCAGGATTGAAGGATCAGACCCTAAAGTTATGGCATAAAGATGAGAAATAGACAGCTTTGAGTTGTAAAGTATTTACATTTAAGTGCTTCTGGTCTGTGATTCACGGTAAGTATGGTTTTATGGTCAGGACTGACACCCAGACAAAATTACTGGGCATGAGATTTCAACACACGGTTAAGAATGATTGGTTCAACAGTTCTTCAGCTGGAAATCATCACTGCTATTTCTGCTTTCCTCTGCAGGCGTTCGCTATGAGTCTGATTCTGAAGTCAATGGCGTTACACCGGTGTAAGGAGAGAGCCAGGCTTCATATTTATCAAGTACATAGGGCAGCAAAATACATGTGTATGTACGGACTGTCTTTATCGGCCATTGCTGCATTAGTGGTGGGCACCACACTGGGTGCAATGCCCAGAGTCACACAGCCAGCAGAGGACACAGGCAGGCACAATTCCTCAACGGGGGCAAATGCAGTTCCAAGCAACTGCCAAACCCTTTTACAGGGTGCAATATGCAAAGTCCTTAGCGCCAGCCCCGACAACCAGCTGGCATGAAGGGGCGGGGAGGGGAGCTGAGCCATCTCTAGGACCCCTTTTGCAGCATCTGGGGTTGATGGCAGCACTTGCCTGCACCTTGCACACAGGGAGTGCAAGCTCTAGGACTGTGTCTACCTCTGTGGAATGTAAGGGAGGAAAGGACTCCTGAAGGTCCCCTCCCCCTTGCAAGAGCAGCCAGGCCCCGCGCCATGTGTCTTTATTTTACACCACTGCTATGTTGTCCATAACGCAGCCACATTTTTCTACGATCATGTTAGGAAATTCAGCCACTTCAATTTCCGTGTAGTTTCCCTTCTTGACGAGGTACATCATGGGAAGTGGGGAGCTCTCCACCACGGCACAGGTTCTTTCTCCATAGCCAAAGCGGCGCAAGAGGCTCTTGGCCTGCACACAGCTCCCCATGCAGAGGTAGGCCTGGTACCCCGCAGGTTCAATAATCCAGTACTGAGTCCAGGTCAGTTCTCGGAAGTTGATGTAGTGTTCCTGCCGGCAGCAGATGGGTTTCTTCGTCATGCTTTCCTCCTTGCAGTCTCCAGGCCCCCTATCAAAAAACAAAGCCAGAAATAATGTCTCTGTGACTGAAAATCAGGACTCGTGCTGAAAGATTGGGGGCGTGGGGGGGAGAACAGTCCTTGTCATTAACATCAGAGAAGGGCCTGAGCTGCAAAGCTTGGCTCTGGATTAGCACCCCGCCTGCCCCCAGAATTCAGGGATGTTTAGATCCAAGGTGAGGGTTCAGACCCATTCTTAGTACAAGTATTTAAGTACAAAATGAGCTGAGTAAATCTGGGGAGAGGAGAGGCTTTAAAGTAAAGAAACTTCCTAGCTATTCCATTTGCAGTGATTTATTTCTAACTGGGAAAGCTGCATCCTTTGGGCCTGAGTCTCCCTTGCTATGCACCTTGTGCAGTCCTTTACACAGTGCAAAGTGCAAAATGCTATCATATCAGAACAGGGGTGTTTTACAAACTCTTGCACTTACTTTTCCTCTGTGTAAATGACTACATAAGATGCAAGGCCATGGAGAATCAGTCCTTCTGTTCTCTGGCTCTAAAAATTCAATACTATCCCAGCCCAGATATGTTTGTCTCCTCTATTCTCTCTGTGTTTCCGTGATCTGAATGATTATTTGTAAAATATATTACAACTAGAGACCCTAATCAAAACCCGTTTGGATCTAGATCTGAACTTCACAGCTGGTTCCTAGCTCTAGAATGGGCCTAACTAAAACCCCACGTCCAAATAGTCCAAATTTTAGGGAAGTTTGGAACCAGATCTTTATCCAAACTTTGTGGCTCATTTCATTTCTAATTGTGACACATTATTTACCTCACTATGCAACTTTAAGACCACCTTGCATTTTCGCCTACCGTACCCACTCTAGGAGTTTTGCAACTAAATCATGCCTATCCAAACCTGGCCTGAAATGTTATCTTCAGTATGAATTAGCAACCAAATACCAAAGACAGCATAGACTTGGATTTGACACATACCCATATTCTTCCAGGTTGAGGGTATAAAGCACCAACTCAGGTTTGCCCAGGGCTTTATCCAAAGGATCCTGAGAGGTAAACCGCACGACTTTGGCCATTTCTGAGGCATAGCTGCCTAGCCTTTCTCCTTCAATCCAAATCTCCAGAAGCATTGGTCCCGGTTTCTTGGCTTTTAGCCAGTAATGTACAGCCTGGGTCACGTCAAAATTCCTCCAACCAGATTCCATTATTGGAACCAACCTGTGTGACAAGGTAGGGACAAAAAAAAGAGTCAATTTCAGGGAATTGAAGGCATAGGACCTGCAACTCATAGCTGTCTTCAGCCAGATAATGCCTGGTGAAGCTCTGTTTACAACAACGGCATTACACCGGAGATGAATTTAGTCCCTCTAGTTTGCCATGTGCCCTGAATGTACAATAATTCTTAATGGATAGCAATTATTAAACTTTAATCAAAAATAATAACACTTATTTTTAAGAGATATACAGATATACTCATGTAGCAAATGTTGAGGTACTAACTAAAGAACTACTATATCCATTCACATCAAAGAATTCCTTAGGATCTGACAGAGTTTTGACAATGCAGGACTATATTCAGCCCTCGCATAAACAAGTGCAAGCCCTTTAAAAACAATGTCATTTACATCTGTTTTTACCAGAGCTGATTTGGGTCTATAAAGTACTACGCAGAAATGAGTTTAATAGCTTTTGTGTCTGATCTTGCCCTCACTGAAGTCAACTGCAAAGCTTTCATAGACTTCAGTGGTGCAGAATCACAGCCACTGTACAGAAGTTGTAGTCAATGACCAATGAAAGAAATCTTCAGAAGAAGAAAAGCCAGCAATCCATCAGCGTTTTCAAAATAGGAAACACAGAGAGAGAGAGATGTGAATGAGACAGAAGGCTATGCCAGAGCAAGAGACTAGAACTAATTATTAAGATTGCAATTTTTTACTGTATTATAATGTATAGCTTTCAGACAAATTACAGAAATACAGCCACTTCAAGATGAATATTGCAATCTTTGTAAGAAATAAAGATGCCCTTGCTCTTACAAACTCCTTATGGAATTAAAAGAGGATACAAAGCCAGAGCCTGCAGTCTTTACTTAGGTATCCACATTAAAGGATAATTTCTTACCTGGAATCAATCAGGGAAGTCCTGTTGGTGCCATCAGCTTGGATCTGCACCCAGTACACGCTGACTCTGGCATTAGTGACTGGCCTGTGAGATTGCTTGGTTGTAGGCATGTTCGTTCGGTTCAGGGGCTTTTTGAAAAGTTTTAGTTCAGCCATGGTCACTTCACTGTTTTCAGGTATTCTCCCTTCCATGTCAAAGACCAGATTCTGGCGTGTGGTATCAGAATAGAGAACTTCTCCTGCAATATCTGTGTACATTGGGAACAACAAGGAGAGCCTGGCTCAGCATCATTTCCATCCCACACAAGCAAAGTCTTAACACTTCCCTTTCATTCCTAATTATCACAACACACTCATCTCATACTCCAAAGAGCGGGCCTCTTAGTCCCTACACAGGTACTAAACACGTCTTTTCTAATGCACATTTGAATCAATGCCTTGTGAATGCCCTCATCATCTCCCTCTGCATGGCTCTCTGTAACCTGGTGGATAATGGGAAGGAATAAGTATTTTATTTCCCCCAGAACTCAAAAACACCAATGGCTGGGCATATTTATTTTACAGATCTCTGTATGAAAACAGGCTGTTGGACTGTTTTAAACAGACAACTGGCTTTTGGTAACTGCCCCGGAAAACAATGTAAATCTTTTGAATGCTGAGCATGCTGAGATTTTGGGTATAAAGAGCACTAATATAACATGTAAGGCTAATCAGAACTTTCCTGCTGACATTTTTTCTGACTGAAAATTGCATTTTGACTAAACAAAACTTTGCGTGGAAAGTACCTGCTTTCCTCACAACGTTTTGATTTTTTTGTCAAAAAAATGAAAACTGACATTTTTGCAGTTTTTAGCTAGAAAATGATGGGGGAGGGGAGGAGGTTTTGATTTAAAAATATTTTTTAAATTTTTGTCAAAATTTTCTATAGGAATAAACCCACTTTTCAACCCGCTCCAATAGCAATTATAATGACCATGCAATCCTCCTTGTTATGCTTTAATCTTTAAACCACCATTACTTTATGCACATCTATTTTATCCACATAATAATAAATAGAGAAGGGTCCTAAGCTGTAACGTTCAGCTCCAGAAACAGATCCAAATTGAAATTCCCCCAAGTTTTGCAGTTGGCACTATGGTTTTTGTTCACCCCATTATATATTTGGAATCCAGAAAGTCTGGATGCATATCTGGATCTGAACTTCCCCCAAATTCAGTGGGTGTTTGGATCTGGGGCTTTGCTAAACTAATTGTAATAATACTAGCATTTTTACCTGCATTGCCCGGGATTCCTCTCAGGATGCCAGCCAAACTTGGCAAGGCTCTTCTCTTCACTCTGTGGCGCCTCAACATGGAGATGTATTTGTTCCTTATGTGATCTGGGATAACTAGATTCACTAGGTCTCTCTTCTGAAGTTTTGGAACCTCAGAAAGCCCCAGTTTTTCCAGCAAAGCCTCCTTCAGCTTTTTCTGGGTTAATCCACTGGCAGTGGTGGCTAGGCAGAGTACACAGACCATCCAGCCAAGCCTCACACTCATCCTCTGTCAGTCACCAAACAGCTTATCAGAATGGATGAACTGATCACTCTCCCTGGAGGCTGCTCTTGGCAGAGATGCCTCTTCAAGCTCCCAAGCTGCCTGAATGGGAAAGGGACCTAATGTGCTGGATTTTTATAGCAAGTCCGGTCCCACTGGCACAACAAATTCCACAAGTGGAGGTGAAGCAGAGGACTTGAAAGGGATACTCTCACATTGGTAGTAACAAGACACATTAACACCTTCATGTGCTGTGAAGTTAATATAAGAAATATTTACGAGAGTCTCCAGTTATTTTAGGTTGGAACAGGGTTTCCATTCTTTTTAGCTCCTTTTTCACTTTTGCCCTCCAAAGCTCTTAATGGCCTGAAATGTCTCATGCTCAGTCTGGGTCAAAGGGAACATTTCTGCAGAGTATGAAATTATCATTTATGTACACCACCACAGTACAACTCCCCGGAAGACACAGTTCCTACCATAAGGAGCTCACAACTACAATTGGGCAGACAATATCTTTAAGATGCATAATTCATCAGCGGGACAGGTGAAAGTTCAGTCTCAAAACGATACAGATATTAAGAATATTTAATTCTAAATCATAAGGTCTTTGGGGCAGGGACTGCTTTTATCTTTGTGGACTGTGCCAAGCCCATGCTCGGTGATAAATAATCACAAATCCTACCATTTTGATGGCTTATTGCCTTGTAAACCAAGCAAGATATTTCTGAATTATAGAACTCTGAAAATGTACTGTTTCTACATTTTAGAAAACTGTCCTCAATTTTATCTCTTGTAGATTTAAGCATAGCTTGTGTTTTAAAAAAGGCTGCATTATACAAACATAGATTATCTTTTGGCAACTGTCAGAAACCAAACTCTGCTTTTGGGGGATACTGTCTGCCCAACAGTCCCCATCACCCATCCCATTGCTTCAGCAATATCAATTATCACAGCAGATGGCTGTCAGTGGGAAATAAAGCTAACCTGGTAAATCAGGTTGTTGTTTTTTAAGTTACCTTTTCAACTTTGAAACGTCTACATCATTTGCTTCCCTGGAGTTTGCACGCATAACAACTGGAAGTCTAATTCCTCACAAGCCCCACGAGGAGGGAATTGAAAAATAGCATCTTGATCAATGAAATGTTAGAGCAACTTGACATTTTTTGTGAGTTCTAAGGTTTCATCCTTTCCAGACAGGGAGGTCACATGACATTGACATTTCTTTTAATTGTAGATGGGCCTGAAGTTGAGCCCACCTTCAGATGTCACCAGCCTCCACTGTTTTTGTTTGTTTCTACAGAGATAAGGCAAACTTGAAAAAATGTAACCCAACTCCTTGATTCTTTCTGAATAGGGCCTGGTTTGAGGACCCAACTACTAAGGTTCTGTCAAGCCAAAATAAAACCACCCTCTTTTGGCCCATCTATAGTTTACATAAACCTGAGCCTACTGCTGTAAAAGGGTGAAGGAAGGGAATAGAACCTTTTGAAAAAAGTTATTTTACTAACTAAAGGTTAAGGTTAGTAAAGGTTACTTTACTTTAGTAACTGCCCAAATTGTCTCCACAGGCTTTTCATAAGCAGCTTTATTTATAGACTTACATTCTCCATTATGTTGTCATGGACAGGATAACCCATAAAATTCAGATCTATGGCTAGATTCCCAAACCAAAATTTGGGGCTGTTTAGATTCTATTTATGAAGTATGATATTATACACTAATTAATTAGTTTATTTAAGCACCATCAGTGTGCTCAGTGGTTTATAAAATATAGATTAAGACAATCCTGATCCTCCTGACTTCAATGGGATTACTTACATGACTTATGTTGCAAGTGTAAGTGTAAGGTGTGTTTGTAGGAATTGGGCCCCTTCCTGCATTCCTTCTGGCATTCCACACTGCATCACAATTTAAATGTAACGCTGTTTTGAACACTGATACATCGGGATGCAACCTTTTGAGTTACATCAGTGGTTCTCAACCAGGGGTATGTATACCCTTGGGGGTACACAGAGGTCTTCCAGGGGGTACATCAACTCATCTAGCTATTTGTCTAGTTTAACAGGCTACATAAAAAGCACTAGCGAAGTCAGTAAAAACTAAAATTTCATACAGACAATGACTTCTTTATACTGCTCTATATACTATACACTGAAATGTAAGGGCAATATTTATATTTCAATTGATTTATTTCATAATTATTTGGTCAAAATGAGAAAGTAAGCAATGTTTCAGTAATAGTGTGCTGTGACACTTTTGTATTTTTATGTCTGATTTTGTAAGCAAGTTGTTTTTAAGTGAGATGAAACTTGGCGGTATGCAAGACAAATCAGACTCTTGAAAGGGGTACAGTAGTCTGGAAAGGTTGAGAGCCACCGAGTTACATAATGGTAGCATGGANGGGGTACACAGAGGTCTTCCAGGGGGTACATCAACTCATCTAGCTATTTGTCTAGTTTAACAGGCTACATAAAAAGCACTAGCGAAGTCAGTAAAAACTAAAATTTCATACAGACAATGACTTGTTTATACTGCTCTATATACTATACACTGAAATGTAAGGGCAATATTTATATTTCAATTGATTTATTTCATAATTATTTGGTCAAAATGAGAAAGTTAGCAATGTTTCAATAATAGTGTGCTGTGACACTTTTGTATTTTTATGTCTGATTTTGTAAGCAAGTTGTTTTTAAGTGAGATGAAACTTGGCGGCAGGGGCGGCTCTATGTATTTTGCCGCCCCAAGCACGGTAGTCAGGCAGTCTTTGGCGGCGTGCCTGCGGGAGGTCCGCCAGTCCCGCGCCTTCGGCGTACCTGCTGCTGAATTGCCGCCGAAGCCACGGGACCGGCGGACCTCCCGCAGGCAAGCCACCAAAGGCGGCCTGACTGCCACCCTCACAGTGACTTGCTGCCCCAGGCATGCGCTTGGAGTGCTGGTGCCTGGAGCCGCCCCTGCTTGGCGGTATGCAAGACAATTCAGACTCTTGAAAGGGGTCCAGTAGTCTGGAAAGGTTGAGAGCCACCGAGTTACATAATGGTAGCATGGGCAGATATAGCATTAGCAATGAGTTGCATCGGAATGAAGGACAGTGGCAAGACTGTAGTTGACAAAATCTTCCCTAAGACACAGATTTTCCAACAAATCATTTCCAGTGATGAACTCATAACCTTGAATTTGGAGAAGTTTAGGGAGTGAGAAGAGTCACCAGTTGTAAAATACTTATAGTCCATGCATTCTGATTTTTCTTTGAACCAGTTAGAGGGCCTGATCCTGGAACCCTTATCTACCCACACAGTCCTTGTTCATGTCAGTAGTCACTAGTAAGAGCTATTCAAAAAAGTACTATTATGGAAAGTGAAAGCTACTNTTTGTATTTTTATGTCTGATTTTGTAAGCAAGTTGTTTTTAAGTGAGATGAAACTTGGCGGCAGGGGCGGCTCTATGTATTTTGCCGCCCCAAGCACGGTAGTCAGGCAGTCTTTGGCGGCGTGCCTGCGGGAGGTCCGCCAGTCCCGCGCCTTCGGCGTACCTGCTGCTGAATTGCCGCCGAAGCCACGGGACCGGCGGACCTCCCGCAGGCAAGCCACCAAAGGCGGCCTGACTGCCACCCTCACAGTGACTTGCTGCCCCAGGCATGCGCTTGGAGTGCTGGTGCCTGGAGCCGCCCCTGCTTGGCGGTATGCAAGACAATTCAGACTCTTGAAAGGGGTCCAGTAGTCTGGAAAGGTTGAGAGCCACCGAGTTACATAATGGTAGCATGGACAGATATAGCATTAGCAATGAGTTGCATCGGAATGAAGGACAGTGGCAAGACTGTAGTTGACAAAATCTTCCCTAAGACACAGATTTTCCAACAAATCATTTCCAGTGATGAACTCATAACCTTGAATTTGGAGAAGTTTAGGGAGTGAGAAGAGTCACCAGTTGTAAAATACTTATAGTCCATGCATTCTGATTTTTCTTTGAACCAGTTAGAGGGCCTGATCCTGGAACCCTTATCTACCCACACAGTCCTTGTTCATGTCAGTAGTCACTAGTAAGAGCTATTCAAAAAAGTACTATTATGGAAAGTGAAAGCTACTGGTAGATCCTTCAGCGGCAAAAATCTTCTAATCAGAAAGTGATTTCTCTCATGGCTGGTGTTCAGCCTATTAGGTTGAAGACTCTTCATTGTCAAATGTGTATTGGAAGCAGATTTATAGGCTCCACATGTAAAATAAAATTATTGAGCAAACACAGTTGAAGCTCAGCTTTAAAAAAAAAAGATGTGGATTGCAAGCTTTTCACAGGATAGTGATTATCTGCTCCAATTGCAGGATTTGCCATTCTCTCTTTGTCATGCAAACAAGAAAAGTCAGGAATTTTATAATAGCTCTTTCTGTGAAATGTGTATTGGAACCTACATGGTGCATTTAAAATGTCAGACAGGGGATTTAAAGTGGCTGCAAGGAATGAAATATGAGGGACTGACAGTTTCAATACAAGTCAATAGTTGGTGGGAGGGAGGTCAATAAATGCAAGATTTTAGTTTCATTCCAAAGCAGCTCTCAGACATGGCTGCTTTGTTGGCTGGGCATATCTGCACAATGTTTACAAGCCTTTTGTAAATAAATCTAATGGGTTAAAAGAGAAAGTGTGAAAGACTTAGACTTAATTGTACAGATCTAACCTAAGTAACATGGACATTTCAAACAGATTTGTTGTGCCCAACAGGAAAGTCTATTTGCTGAGTGTGGGGGAAGATTTGTGTCCTTAACTTTTTGAGATTTATATTTCCATGTACACAACAATTTTGTGTCATAACCAGAGCCATGTTTGAACAGCTCCTGCTTGAGAAAATGTTAATATGACAGTTTCTGCATGTTAGGAAAAATGCCAAGTGTGGTTTGTGCATCATGTGTATTGTACAGAGGTGGGCCCAGGCTGCAGCTGTGCAGCATGATATCTAGATATGGTGTTTGGGTCTATAGATCTGGAGCTGTGATGTTCAGGCCCATATACAAACTTCCCCACATTTCAGAAGTGCTCAGTTTGGGGCTTCAGGTTTGATCCCCATCTCTAATATTTTCTTATTTGTCTCTGTTTAATTTAAAGCACATTGAGTGTTACACATTTATCAAGTAAACCCACAGAATGTAATGTTCATGGTAAGTGCTGGGCCTACACCTTTGAAAACTGGCATCATCGTTTTATCCACAGAACAGGTACAGTACATGTAGCAGCTGTGTAAACTGACCCTTTCCCCCCACCTCATCAATGGATCTCATCCCTGACCTGTGGGGGGAAGATGGGGCAATTCAGTATTTTACCCCTAATTTTTAGTAAAGATAGCCCCTCGCATTCTGACTCAGAGTTGTATTTGCATTCAGTCTTTGGCCTCTCTCTTGTGACTGCCAATTAGTACTAGTTCTGGGAATGCTGTCTGTGACGCTTTTCCACTAAGAAAAAGTACCATGCAAGTCAATGGGAATTTGGACATTTAATTCAATGGGCCCAGGATCGGCTCCTAAGAACTGAAGGGAAGCGATCAAGCTTATTTCACAAAGACCACGTAACAGAAACTTTAGATCATTATGGATCTGGGCCAAATTCAAAATGGTGACCAAGAAAAGAAAAGCTCCATATCCTTTGCTATGGTTCTGCAAACCCTCAGTCCTTGGGACAGGAACCTGGGTCCCACTTTCAAATGCAGTTCTTCAACATGGCAGTGTAGAGCTCTAGGTTACTGGTTCCTAAGTAGTTTTTTCCATTGAGGTTCTTCCTTTGAGAAATTCCTTCACTGCTAAGGATGAGTAAGCAGGAGGACACAGGGTCACTATCACACTTGTTTGCCACTTTAGCCCCGAGTACCCTCTTGTAACAGCACCCTCCAGTCTAGACTATGTTCCAAAAACTACCACACACAGTTCATTAAAACGGCACCTGGCCCACTGCAAGATACTGTAAAGGAATCTTTACCTGGTGGTGGCCTTCCCTCCATAGCTATATCTGCAAGCAACTCCTCTTTCATTCAGATATGAATAACTTGCTGGTGAAAAGTGGCAAACTACCAGCCCTCCATACTTCTATGTGTCCATGGGACAGGTACAGCTTGCTAGTAGCAGTGTGAGCCTCCCCAATGTTGTCCTCCAGTGTGCTTCAACCCTGCCCTGGAAGGATTCATTCTAGACTTGAGAGAAGAGTTCATCAGTCTCCATGGTCCACCCAGTCCTTTGCCTGTCTGCTGTGACTGCCAGAAAGGGAGCCAATTTTGGTGTCAGGTTTTGTGACGTGGATACTTGTCTGCTAACAACTGGATCAAAATCATCACATCTAGGGCACCAAAGAGCCATTAGAGAATAACAGCCTTTACTTACTATCAGCCTGGGCTGGATTGGAACCAGCAATCTACATCAGAGAAAGTCTTGTAGCCCAGGCCAGTCTCATAACCCATCAAGTCCTCCTTATAGACAAAACATCATATTCAGTCAGTGAAGCCCCTGAAATCAATGGAAGTTGTGCTCACTTATGCCAGAGACCAGGGCTGCATCTGTCCCACAAAGTAAAAAAAATGTATATTTAACTAATGTAACAAGAGCCACATTTCAGTGTAAAAAAGGCTCTACAACTCATCTGACCTTGAACTCCAGGATATCATAAGCACTACCATGATGAAGGCAGTCTCCCTTTAACTGTGCAGTCCAGATTACTCTGACATTCAGACTCTCTGAATTCACTGCTTCTATACTCAGAGTTCTGCTTCTCCTTATGGACTTTCTCCAGTCAAATAACTCAGACAAGAGGTTGACTGTTATGGTGGGAATGGATAGAAATGTTTGGCCTCTTACTGTGCCGCAGATCAGGTGATGCCAGCCAGGTCAGATAGCTTGCTCACATTATTTGTGTTATCAGCATTTGCAAAGTCCCACAGTCCTGGCACAAACGTCTCTCTATGTTATTTTTACAGCAATAACAAACACAACTGTTTAAATATACTGCTTTTTCTCTTACTTCAGTGCCCTCCTCTCCAGCCATTCCCCGCCAGTCAGTAGCTGGAGAAGTTGTGTTTGTTACTGTGCTAGGCCAAAATACTGGTAAATGCTGTCAAATCAAATACATATAATTTCTCAGTCATATGACCTTAAACAGTCTGTGGCATACCACAGCCTGTTTATTACACATTGTTTTATGTCACTAACTGCTCTATGACTTGGGAACTCTTTCTCAGGATTCAGTTTTGCAGTTCTTAAGACAATGGGAGTTTTGCTGAGCAGAAAGGCTGTGTAAGAACTGCAATACTGGCCCTAATTGGTACCTGTGTAGAGGGACTGGTTTGCAGGAGCCACTTACTTGTCTACTAAGCACACACTTAATTGCCTATATCTTAACAATGGGGATCCACTTTGTTTTTTCGAAACAACGTAAGGCTGGTCTACACTTTAAAAGTTTCAGGGCATGTCTTCACTAGCAACGTTAAGCAGTGCTGCTGCGGCAGTGCTTTAACGTGGCTGTGTAGCTGCGGCACCAGCGCTTGCTTTAAAAAAACCCGCCTCCACGAGGGGAGTAGCTCCCAGTGCTGGTGCACTGTCTACACTGCCATTTTACAGTGCTGAAACTTGAAGTGTTCAGGGGGGTGTTTTTTCACACCCCTGAGTGAGAAAGTTGCAGCACTGTAAAGTGGCAGTGTAGACAAGGCCTTACAGTATAACTGTCAATTAGGGATGTGATTTTTTTTTGCTGGCATAGTTATGCCAGTAAAAACTCTAGCATAGATGCAGTTGAACTAAAAGGTGCTTTCTACTGGTATAACTTACTTTGGTTCCCAAACTGGGGCGTGGTCTACACTAGAAAGTTTTACCAGCATAGCTATGTTGGTTAGGAGTGTGAAAAAAACACACCCCTAACAGACACAGGTACACCAGCAAAAGCCCTAATATAGACACAGTTATGCCAGTAAAAAAAGTCCTTTTGCCAGAATAGCTTATTCCATTTGGGGAACTAGTTTAAGCTATACCAGCTAAAAAACCCTTTTGCCAATATACGCTGCATCTCCTAGAGGAGTTTGCTGGTATAGTTCTTCCAGTATATCTGTATTGGGAAACCCTTTTAAGCGTAGAAAAGGCCTGGAATATATAAACACTTCTATACTGGTATAACACACGACTCTCTGCTAGGTGTCATTTAGTTCCATTAATACAGAGCCTACAATGGCAGAACTGTTACAAAGCACGTGCTAATGAACAGCGAATAATTTACATTACCAAATTTACTAGGAGGTGTCTTCTCAGTAAGCAAAAAAATACATATTAAAGGCCAAACTGAAGGAAATTTTAAGTGAGCGTCTTCTGCTAAACATCCATGAGGATTCATGTGCAAATAAATTGCATTCTTTGGTAGAGTGTAAATAAGGAAAGAAGCAGTTCTTTGTGGTGATAACTGCAAAAGTCAGATCAAGATAAATTGCAGAGGATGATGTTAGACTGTAATATATACCTAGAAGAGAAGAACTGAGACATACATGTAGCTATACATTACTAATGGTAACATCTGTTAGGCCAGGGGTAGGCAACCTATGGCACGTGTGCCGAAGGCGGCACGCAAGCTGATTTTCAGTGGCACTCACACTGCCCGGGTCCTGGCCACTGGTCCGGGGGGCTCTGCATTTTAATTTAATTTTAAATGAAGCTTCTTAAACATTTTAAAAACCTTATTTACTTTACATACAACAATAGTTTAGTTATATATTATAGACTTATAGAAAGAGACCTCCTAAAAATGTTAAAATATATTACTGGCATGTGGAACCTTAAATTAGAGTGAATAAATGAAGACTCGGCACACCACTTCTGAAAGGTTGCCGACCCCTGTGTTAGATCATGGATTAGTTGCCCAAGGGAAATAATGGAAGAAGTCCCACTACTTGAGATATTTAAGACTTTCTGGGCAAAGCACTAGAAAGTATACTGGAGAAAACAAACCTACATTGGCAGGAAGGTGAGCTAAATTATGCTTATACATCTTTTTTTCTGACATATGTGGCTATAGTAACGTATGTGACTATGTGTCAATAGGTTTTACATTGTGGGACCCAGATTTATTCAATACCAAAATAATTACTTGTGCATGGCTTCTTTTCCTGTTCTTAACAGCACATTAGCTCCATAATAAAAAGAATGATGACGTGGAGTTCCTAATGGATCCAACAACAGTGCCAAACCTAACATGTCTGAGCCCTGGACAGACCTGAGTAATACAGAGGAGGAATGCTTGAAGGGTTTCAGAATGGATAGGGTTAAAGAAATGTGAAATAATTCTCTTATTTTTCTTATTTTAGAGACAGCTTTTCTTTGCCATGAACTTGAAAGGATACTGTCTGGTTAAAAAGTCTGTATTTTTAAAAAATACCTTAAGTCTGTTAATAACACGTCAAATCATTAAAACTAAACCAATGTGTAAAAATCTAATGTACTTTTTACTATTTATGCTGATTGTTTCCATTATACTTTTTACTCATCTTGGACAATGACAACTGTTTGGCCTGTTTCCCTTTTGTCTATATCTAGTTTCTTTTCCCTTTGTTCTGTAAAGCACCTACTTTGGGGCCTGGTACAAAAATAAGTAATAAAATGAAATCCTAATATGAAGTTTTATTGTCTGGTTCTCATGTCCTAGAACAATGCTGCAATGTTTAGGTTGCAGAAGTTTCAGGAGAGTGTTTATAGCCAACAAACAACAACAATCGAAACTGTTTTCATTGAAATAAAAATAAAATAAATTAATAAAAAACTCATGACAATATTTGTAATAACTTTATAAATCTTTTTAATGAATCCTGCATTTTGGACTCCCTATAGCCTTTTTCTGTTTTACTACTTAAAAGGAAAATCACAAAGAAAGGATTAAAATTCTTTATGCGTTTGATTCTAAACCAGAACACAAAAGAATATTTTATTTCAGGACACAGGTTAAATTGTGCAATTTCCTGCCATGTACCTACATCAGTGAAAACAAAGGGACTAAAACCCTGGATTTAACATGGTCCTTGCAAGGCCAAAAAATAAAGCTGTGCAACCCACACTAGATTTAATCCATTTAACATCCATACTATAGAGCCCAGGGAGATGCATCTTGCTCAATTGATTTTTAAAGGAAGAGCTAACCAGGCTTTGTCAGGTCCTTTGATGTGTGAAACACAAACATGCAAGCACGTCTGCTAATATTTTCTTACCTGACCATCTGCTTATACAAATGTATTAAATCAGCAGTGGCCAAAGTGCAGCCTGCAAGCAGAGAGTTCTACAGTGAAGCTGGCTGCATTCCTGACGCTTAATCTTGATGTTCAGCCCATGGAAACCATAGGTCCCTGCAGACAATATCATCCATCCAGTGCTGGAACCTGTGGGCTTCCCATGCAGCACCTCTCTAATAAAGATACTGTGGCTGTAATCTACTCCATTTTATGCAAACTTCTTGTAGCCCTCAGGTTTCTGGACAACTGCCAATCCAGTCTTGAGTAAAGGTGCTCCTGTAGCAAGTCATATGTATGGGGGAGATTTTCAAAGGCACAAAGGGGAGTTAGGAGCCCAATTTCCACTGACTGTCAATGAGAGTTGGGTACCTAACTCCCCTTTGTGCTTTTTAAATCTCCCCCTAAAATTGCAAAACAAGTAGGAATAGCTCACTGCGCCCAAAGACCAGAACAGCTCTGTCAGAGCTGGAAATTCATGTGAGCCACTTACCCATTTTTTGCTGTGACCTATAGTTACACCCGTGAGACAGGCTATCAGGAGATAGTGACTTCAATAAGATCCAGATCCGGCAAATCCAATACGTATAGAATTTCAATTGACTTCAGCAAGAATTCCACATGCATCAGCTTTACGAGATTAGGCCCCGAAAGTCTTCTTCAATCTTTTCACAGTTTGATTCACGCTCAGCCCTTCATGACAGTGCCAGCTCAGTTGTGGATCTCATGGGCCTGGGTCAGGAAGGCACTTTAGCACATGCTGGTATATTGCACATAGGGACAATTTCTTGTATCAGGACTCACAGTCATCATACTAGATTATTAAATTCTCTACTTCTTGGGCTTCTCTTGAAAGTGATCCAGAAACTGCAGTACAGGTCTGTCGCATCTTAGGCGCATTTAACATGTGCAATTTCAGCTTTATGCGGTCAGCAAAAACAAGAAAAAACAAAAAAATGAGAAAAATAACAGTTTAAATACTGTTTCTATAGGGCGGTCGATTCTGCCCGCCATTACACTCAATGTAATTTTGACTATACGTGGTTTTCGCTTTAGGCGCTGACCGCGGAACGTAACCCCAGCGTAAGATGAGACAGACCTGTAGTTGCAGAATGCAGTTGCCTGCTTACTCCTTAATATAAGTGTCTGGGTGTGGCAACTGCCCTCTATGAAATGCACTGGCTGCCACAAGCTTATTATTGATGTATAAAACCCTAATCTAGGAGAAAGATTTTGTGAACCCATCTATCACCCTAAGGTACCCCCAAAGCAATTCAGATTGACTGGTTTATCCTTTCTTGCCATTCCCAAGTATAATGGACAACTAGTTAACCAGTTAGAGACAATGCCTTCTCACTGTTAGGGCCTATCTCACTCATGAAACTCTCTCCCCCAGGATGGCTATCAGAATCACACTGTGGGTGTTTTCACAATTTGCTTGAAGTCTTCCTGATTAGGTAAATTTAATTATAACCAGTTAGCATCCCCTAGTACCATCTGCTCTTCTGAAGCAGTGTTGTGTAGCGTTGGGAGTGGGGAGTCTAGAAGACTTGGTCACTCTTCCCAGCTCTGTCAGGAAAAGACCTTGAGCAAATCATACAGGCCAAAATTAAGTCCATATTTAGACACCTAAATGAGCAGCAACCTGATTTTCAAAGTTGCTGAACAAACTCAGCTTTTGTTGACAAAGCTCTCTTAAGCAATGAACTCTAACAAGGTACAGCACACAAAGCATCCTGGTAAGCTAAACAATATGCACCTTGCAAGCTGCTATTGCTTATTTATGAAAAAGATGATATTCTCCTCCATGAATTCACAGATGACAAGTGAGATGCTTGAACTCATCTTACAATTATTGCATTCCATTTTCTTCCCCTTTATACAGAGCAGACCATACTACTGCTCCCAAGCCAGACATGGCTCGCAATCTGGTGAAATATGCTGCCTATGGCTGGAGGAGATGCATCAAACACGTATGCACCCTTCCTTTATGTTCAGATGTGGGAGGAGGGAACAGAAAAGAGAGAGATATCCAGAGAAATAAGGCTCACAGTAAAAGGAAAGAGCAGGCATGAGAAAGGAAGAATGAAACAGAAGGAGAGAATACTATAAAATTGAGAACAGGAATGAGGGAACAGAAGGGAAGAAAAAAAAAAGAGGAAAAAGGAGAGAACATTGGAAACAGAGGGCTTGGCTACACTGGCAGATGTACAGCGCTGTGAGTTAAACCTGCCTTCGTACAGCTGAATAGGGAGAGCGCTGCAGTCTGTCCACACTGACAGCTGACAGCGCACTGTCGTGGCCACATTGGCGGCACTTGCAGCGGCATTGGGAGCAGCGCATTATGGACAGCTATCCCACAGAGCACCTCTTCCCATTTTCGCGCCACTTTGGTGCGGTGGCTTGTGGGAAGGGGGTGGTGGGCGCGGGGCATTGTGGGTCCTGTCCAAACGCCCCGTGATGCATCGCTTCACATCCCAGCAATCCCTGTGTTTCCGTCCACATTTGGCGCCATCTTTCAACGGTTTTTGTGCAGCGCGATCTGTGTGCTCCGTTTCGGTCTGCGGGAAATGGAGCCCGAACTGCTGAGGAGTATGCTGACGAGTCTCGCCTTCACGTCACGTTTAGCAGTCGAGCTGTTCCTTAAGATCCAAAGTGACAGTGAGGAGTCCGACGAGGATTCCGACGAGGATAGCGAGTCACGTAACGCGTACGACACGAAATTGCTTGTCTCATTCACGGACATGCTCAGCACCGTGGAACGCCGCTTCTGGGCTCGGGAAACAAGCACTGAGTGGTGGGATCACATCGTCCTGCAAGTCTGGGATGACGAGCAGTGGCTGCAGAACTTTCGGATGAGAAAAGCCACTTTCATGGGACTGTGTGAGGAGCTCGCCCCCACCCTGCGGCGCAAGGACACGAGATTGAGAGCCGCCATGCCGGTGGAGAAGCGGGTGGCTATTGCAATCTGGAAGCTGGCAACTCCAGACAGCTACCGATCGGTCGCGAACCAGTTTGGAGTGGGAAAGTCGACCGTTGGAATCGTGCTGATGCAAGTTTGCAGGGCCATTAATAAAATCCTGCTCAGAAGAACCGTGACTCCGGGTAACGTGCAGGACATTGTGGATGGCTTTGCACAAATGGGTTTCCCTAACTGTGGAGGGGCAATAGATGGGACGCATATTCCTATTCTGGCCCCGGAGCACCTAGCCTCCGAGTACGTTAATCGGAAGGGGTATTTCTCTATGGTACTCCAGGCGGTAGTGGATCACCGTGGGCGTTTCATTGACATTAATACAGGGTGGCCCGGAAAGGTGCATGATGCACGCATCTTTCGGAACACTGGCGTGTTCAGGAAGCTGGAGGCCGGGACTTTTTTCCCCGATAGGAAGATCACAGTAGGGGAAGTCGAAATGCCCATTGTGATCCTTGGAGACCCCGCTTACCCGCTAATGCCGTGGCTCATGAAACCCTACACAGGGTGCCTTGACAGTAGCAAGGAACGGTTCAACTACAGGCTGAGCCGGTGCCGAATGACTGTGGAGTGTGCTTTTGGCCGTTTAAAGGGCCGCTGGCGATCTCTGTATGGGAAGCTGGACTTGGCAGAAAACAGCATCCCCGCGGTTATATCCGCGTGCTGTACCCTCCATAATATTTGTGAAGGGAGGGGTGAAATATTCAGGCAGGCATGGACCTCCGATGTTCAACACCTGGAGGCTGAATTTGCACAGCCAGAGAGCAGGGCTACTAGACGGGACCAGCACGGGGCTGCTAGGATTAGGGATGCCTTGAGGGAGCAATTTGAGGCTGAAAGCCAGCAGTAATGTCTGGTGCCCTGTGGTTACAATGTTGGTAGGAATCTGTGTTTGCTTCACTGATTTGCAGTGCCTGGTTCCTGGCCTAATGGATCTTTTACTTTATGCAATAATAAAGAATGTTTTCAAAACCAAAATATCCATTTATTGAAAAGAAAATAAATTTATTGAAAGAAACAACTGTTTGGGAATCAAGAAAGGGCAATGGGGTGGGGTGGGGTTGGGATGGGGAATGGTACAATCAGAGATCTGCGTATGTCCTGTCTCCACTGCTTTGCATTGAGTGCTGCACTTCATGATGTCTATACTGCATGGTGATGGGGGTTGAGTGCAGGGGGTAAGGCTCGTAGTTTTCAGAGCTGGGTGGTGAAGATACCGGTGTTGGAGGCAGCAGTTGGCGGTAAGAACCCGCACGTTGGGGAAAGTGGGTTGGAGGGGACATGGGGGCACAAGGTAACGAGTTTTGGGGCAAGGGCTGCATGGGGGTGCGGGCGCGGTAGTGCTCCGCCTGCATGGCTACGAGCTCCTGGATAGAGTCTGCTTGGCGCTCCATGATGGTTATCAGCCTATCCGTGCTTTGCTGCCGGTGCTGCGTGGCCTGCCGCCGGTGCGATGAGTTTTCCTGGCGGATCCTGCTTTCTGTCTCCCTCCACTCCTGCGCTCTCTCCCTCCACTCCTGGGCTTTTTGATTTTCTTTAACAGACTGCTGCATGACTTGGTGCAGCATGTCTTCCTTGCTTTTCCGCGGTCTCCTCCGGAGTCTTTGCAGTCTTTGAGCAGGTGTAAACACGGACGGCTGAGGTCTCAAGGTTGCATCTGCAAAGGCAAAATGCAACACTTAACAGAGGCAGCATTGTTTAAACCAGACAGAGTAATCATTCCCCCGCACTTGAGGAGGGCACACACAGTGTACACAATAGCATAATTTTCCTGTCCCAAAGAGAGCGGACATAACCCACGGGAGCCCCAAAATGGTGAGTAAGGGGGACTGATTGTTTCTGGGCTGTACTGTCTTCTGGGTTTCTGTGCCTTGGGGAGAGCCAACAGCTGCAGGGGGCACCTACACTGAACACTGTCCCAAAATTTTCCACAGGAGTTCGTCCTGGAAGATATCTCACTGCTGAGGGTGACCTGGGAAGCAAGGGAGGGTCTTCTATTGCAATGCGGCTTCCGCCCTGGCCCATATGCAGCTTCACTGTGTGCAGCAATGGTCCCCCCGCCCCTCGCGGCACAGTGGCGCGGACACGTTAGCCTGACTGGGACAAGGACCACGGTGGCTCTCCCAAGAAACCTGCGCAAGCGCATTGCCCACATTCTGGATGAGACTTTCGAAGAGATTACCGCGGCCGATTACCGCGAAGTGATAGACCACATCAATGCGCTATTCCACATCTAGGCATGCATGCAGCCCTAACCCTCCTCTCCCGAAAATCTTCCTTCCCAAAAAATAAAGCGCTTACCGGGAACACGCTCTTCAGTTTGTCCTCCACCAGTTTGTCCTCCACCAAGTACCGGCTGCTGCGACTGGCTAGCTTCCTCCGGGCTCGAGAAGAGCTCCTGGCTGCATGGACCCAGGTAGTCCGGGGTGTCTCCAACCGCCCCAGCACCCTGACTCCCGGTTTCCTCCTCGTCCTCCTCCTCCACCACCCGCTCTGAAGTGTCCATGGTGGTGCTCGGCATGGAGGAGGGGTCACCCCCAAGTATCTCATCCAGCTCTTTATAGAATCTGCAGGTCGTGGGGGGAGCACCCGAGCGGCTGTTTGCATCGCGGGCTTTGCGGTAGGCATTCCGCAGCTCCTTCACCTTAATCCTGCACTGCAGAGCGTCCCGGTCATGGCCCCTTTCAATCATGGCCCTTGATATCTGCCCGTAGGTATCGTAATTCCTACGGCTGGAGCGCAGCTGAGACTGGACAGCTTCCTCCCCCCAAACACTGATGAGGTCCAGCAACTCGCCATTGCTCCATGCTGGGGCTCGCCTGGCGCGTGGAGGCATGGTCACCTGGAAAGATTCGCTGATAGCACTCCACACCTGGCTGGCTGAGCAAACAGGAAGGGGATTTTTAAAATTCCCGGGGAATTTAAAGGGTGGGTCTGACGGTTGGTCACCTGAGGCCAGGGCAGTAGAGTTCGAACTGATGACCAGAGTGGCTAGAACAGGCATTGTGGGATACTGCCGAATACTTCTGGAGGCCAATCAGTGCGCATTGGGCGGCTACACTGGCGCCGCAGCGCTGCAGCAGCAGCGCAATTCTCCTTATTCCTCTGGTGGAGGAGGAGTACAAGCAGCGCTGTATCTCCGGAGATACAGCGCTGTACGTGCCTTGCCAGTGTGGACGGGTAGTGAGTTACAGCGCTGTGCGCGGCTTTAGTGCGTGTAGCCAGTGTACTGGCGTGTAGCCAGTTTTAGCCAGTGTAGCCAAGCCCAGAGAAGGAAAGATATGTACAAAAGGAAAAGGGGGGAGAGAGAAAGAGGAGGTACTGAAAGAAAGCAGAACACTACAGAGAAAAAAAATCTCTTGAAAAACAATTCAATCTATGCTAGGTAATGACGTGTTTTTTAAAGCTGTATGTGGGTGTGAGAATCATTGGACAGTCTTTGTTGTCTTTCCTTCTTTCTTCATTCCATGTTTGTCTTCCTCCTTTCCAAGGAAGTGAAGGTGTTAGTGAGTGCCCACCAGGGGCCTGAGCATCCTGTCAGTTGACTTCAGTGGGAGTGGTCTATGCAACTGGTGGCTTGATGCCTGGGCCCCAAACATTTTGCTCATGCTTTAACAAAACCAGATCTCCTGTTTTGGGGGTGGGGAACATTCTGCTCCTGATGAAGGCACAATGCTCTCGCTCAGAGCTGTCCGCTTTTACAACTACACTGTATGTTTTCATATGTAAGGCATTCTTCATCCTGTCACCAGGAAGCCTGCTGCCAATCTGCCTGTGACACTCCTGGCGTGTTTTCCTGGCACTCAGCTCCCTGGGTATGCTCAGTAGGATCATCCTGCTGTCATTAGTGGAGACCTCATACCACCTTCCTGAAGTAATGCATATGCGCAAAGCAGCAAAGAGTTCCTGTTGCTGTGGGAACCATAACACTGAATTTCCTGGCTTTTGTACAATCAAAATCAGAATTTTAGAGTTCAAGCCCATTTCTAATGGCCACATGGTAGGACTCTAAGTTAAATGAAACCTCACAGATACTATCTTTTACAAATCCATAAGCAATGCACAGAACTTAATGAAATGTAGCAGTTTCATTTTGAGTTTTGCCTTTTCTCCTTTGGTTTATATTAAGTTGAAATTCAAATCAAAGTTCTGTGAAATCCACACAGTCTGAACCCAGCAAGTTTCTTCCCGCTCCATAACCAAGGAAGAGTAGCAAAATCACTTTTAATTTTTGTCTAGGTAAGTTTTTTTGTTTTTTGTTTTTTTTGTTACATATAACTGTTTGGGTCTTTAAACGGAAGAATACATAGCTAAGCTGGCATAGGAAGTGTAGTGTAGACATAGCCATAGTGGCTACATCAAATCCTTTAGTGTATTGAGAGGCTTGTAAAACAGATTGCTAGATGAAAGCAAGGATTAAGAGGTAGCAATGGGCCGTCAGGCTAGAAACCTGAATTAGATCCATTAAGATAGACTTGAATAGGCAGATGTGTAAGTAACAGCAGTCCAGGCATACCGTTCTCTTCAGTCAGAGAGCAGCAGTAATGAAAACTCCAGAACCACAGGGAGAGGTGCCATGCATGGTAAAGCCTCAGACCACCTGCTGCCCAAGGTCCTGAGCATATCTATGTCCATGTTGGGAGTTCACCCATCAAGGAAAGTCCTGCTGTGAAGGATAAAGCCACAAGTGAGAGGATGAAGTTGAGCCAGAAGGCAGTTGCATAGAGAGTGGCCTTGATCAAGGATAGAAGCCACATAGGAAGAGAGTCACACATGTAAATGTAAATACTCGCACACTTGTTGAACTGGGTGCTAAAGAGCTGTCAAAGTGGATGGAGAACATCCAAATAAAGTTAATGTGGAAGGATTTCAAATTTTGTTGACCTGCTCCCTAGGTCCTACACTGGGTTTCCATATGTCCCCAGCAGTGAAATTTAATGTTTGTTAACTAGTGGAAGGATGTGGCTTTTGTCACCAGAAGAACAGACAGTGTCAAACAAAAAACTGTTTACAAGAACCCCCCTTCTTGTGAAATGTGGTGCTGCTGTTGAAATCAGAGATAAACAAAATCACACTACTTAGCTAAAAAGCCTGTCTAGACAGGGAAAGAAAGAAGCAAATGCAAAGGCTGTAAGTTACCAACCATTGTGAAAGAGAAAAAAAGCTATGTTACACATAGGCAAAAGGCACTAACAACAAGATCCAGTTCAATGTCAAGATAACTGAACATCACCTGTATTACACCACAAAATCAGATGTTCTAGCCAAAGTGAGGTTATGGGGGTCAAATCATCTTAATCCTAAAAAAGACAAGAAAGAAGAGCACAAATAGCTTATGAAACCAGTAAAACAACCAACCAAATGGGTCTTGGTTTTGAGACTATGTAAAATACATATACTAAGGCCTTGCCTACTTGGGTATAATTTCCTAGAATAGCTATAGAGGAATATCTATCCTGCTATACCTAGTCCAATATAATTTATCTATTTCAGAATAACTCCTTCATATGGATACTCTATTCTGGAACAATATTATTTCAGAATAATTACTCCTTTTCCAAAGCAGAGTGATTATTCCAGAATAAATTCACTTTTATTTTGAAATAGAGTGTCCATACAGGGGAATTATTCCAGAATAGTTATTCCACTGTAGCTCTGCCAGTCAATTTCCCCATGTAGCCAAGACCTTTGATACCATGGCTATGGTTAAGGTGTGGGAACCTAATTAGAAGAGAATACATACATTCAGGTAAATTCACCATTGGCATTAGTGGTTTAGAATAGAATTGCACCTGTTTACTTGAGCAGTGAATTTGACCCACTTGTCTTGGGGCTAAGTTTTAAATTTGTATAAATGTTTATGGCCAATTTCTAAATCCCCTAGAACAGTGGTCCCCAACCTTTTCCTTCTGGCGGGCGCCAAAAAAAAACAACAAAAAAACGAGGGCTGCCGGCGGGTGCCAAAAAAAACAAAAAACAAAAAAACCCGAGCGCTGCCGGCGGAGCAAAAACAAAAAAACCAAAGAAACACCTCGAGCGCTGCCGGCGGGTGCCAAGTGCTGCTGGCGGAGCAAAAAAACAAAACAAAAAACCACCCCGAGCGCTGCCGGCGGAGCAAAAAAAACCAAAAAACCGAGGGCTCCGCGGGCGCACTTACACCCCCCGGCGGGCGCAATGGCGCCCGCGGGCACTGCGTTGGGGACCCGTGCCCTAGAACAACCATTTACAATGGAGACCCTGGCTGACTTAATGCTGAAGCTCTATTTCAAAATTTCCCTGCCATGTGTCTTGTTACTGCAGATGATTTGGTGCTTTTTGTGGAGGAAGGGAGAAGGAGATCCGGGGGGGGGAACCATAGAACATTAGGTGAACTCATAGAACATATGCACTACGCTTCTGGCCTATTGTCTGGCAAGAATTTATTTTCAAAAGAGGGAGGATGTTCTTTTGGGTAAGACAGATGACTGGGAGTCTAGAGTTCTGGGTTCTATCCCCAATTCTGTCACAGACAGCCTAAGTCATTTTGTGCAAGACAGTTAAACTCTTTATGCCTCGTTTTCCCCATTTGCGAAATAGGAATGATACTTCTCTACCTTAGAGCTGTGTGGTGAGACTAAATTCATTAACATGTGCAAAGTGCTTTGAGAGTCTTGGATATAACAGTGCTATAAGTCATGTAACTTATTAATATAAGTTTAATTAATTACTATCAATATCTAACTTATTTTTGATTGATCTATCTTAGAGTTTTGCACTGCTGACCATCACCATAATATCTGAGCAGTTTCCACTTAATTAGATTGGAAATTGTGAAGTCTTTAGTAGCCTTCATGGACTCTCTGCCCTCTTCTGCCGTCTCAGTAGTAGAAAGCTCTTCTGGGGGCATTTTTTTGGGGGGGAGGGAGAAGAAAGGTTGGTTCTTATTGTGAATTATGGAAGCACAAAACAGTAAAATAACTAGTAAATGTTGAGTTATACTATTATAATGCTATAATTTATAAATGGCCAAATGGTTAGAAAAACTTCCATTCCTTTTCATTCCTTGTCTGAGATCTTGTAACCAAGATTCAGCACAGTGTAAAGTTTTTACAGCTAAGCTATAAATGCCTAAAACAAAGAGACCTAAGCCATTACTGGTGTAATGCTATTGACTTCACTGATGCAGACTCCCAACTCCCACACAAACCGTTTTGCTGCCCAAGACAAATTGGAAAAATACAACTCCTTACCCAACCCATGGTTACTCAAAGAATAAAACCACTTAGCATTCTGCTGCTGTAAGATGACAGTCTCCTAGCTGCCATGATAGCAGTGCTAATGGGAACCATTATGAAAAGAGAAGATGTAGTGAAGGATAAACAATAGCAACATGTCCCAAAGGTACTATTACATAGGACTTTCCACTCAAGTAATCATCAAAGAGTCCTGTGGCACCTTATAGACTAACAGACGTATTGGAGCATAAGCTTTCGTGGGTGAATACTGAATACGAAGTGGGTATTCACCCACAAAAGCTTATGCTCCAATACGTCTGTTAGTCTATGAGGTGCCACAGGACTCTTTGTTGCTTTCTACAGATCCAGACTAACACGGCTACCCCTCTGATACTCAAGTAATCATGATCACCCCCATGTTACTGATGGAAAAACAAGAACATATAAGTTGTGGAGAGTGATGTCCCCATAAAAGAGGTAATGGACAGTTTGGAGCCACGCTGCCCCAAAATTAAGGGGTGTCTGGATCCAAGCTTTGGCTTGGGACCATCTCTAATTAAGAGATTTATGCAGATTACGTATGCAGTCAGTAAAGAACCAAGACAGAACCCAAGTCTCCTGACTCCCAGTTTTCTGCTTTAAATATATCTTAATCTACAGATATCCGTGTACAGTGTAATGATTACATAACTGCACCTTTATTTACTTAACTTTATTTTAGCTCACGTACAGTGATTAAACTTACGTGGAAGGTATGTGGCAAGCACATATGTATATCCAGCAATTATCATAAGAGTTAGAGGTGGGGGAACAGCCCTCCTTCCTCTGCTAAAAGTGGAGTGTAGCCCTCCCTCTTCTCCCTGACTTGAGAAGAGGTCCCCCACAGCTCCTCCTCCTTGGCTGGAGCAAAGAGAGCTCCCCGTCTTGTTTCAATCTATTTTAACCACTGAGTAGCTGGGAGCATAATTAATCCCTATGTACACTGCAGTGGTGGTTCAGGAAATCCAGCCTCTGTTCCACATTCACTCCCCTGTGATTCCCAGTTTTGTCTCCACATCTCTCTTCCTTTCCACTTTGGTTTATCCTCCTCCTGGTTAGTCCTTAGTTTGTCTCCTCCCAAGCTAGACTGACAGTGTCCCATTGTGCTCTAACAATTGAGGGCTGCTCCTGCTGCACCTTTGATCAGCATTCTCCATTCTTGAAGTATGTGGTAAAGTGGGGCTCAGAGCTCTGACCAGGAGAGCTATCCCCACTATCTGGCTCCTAACTACGCCCATTTGTTCTAGTCTGGGCAGAACCAGGGTGCTGGTCAGAGACACTATAGGAGAGGTGGGGATTCAGAAAGCAGTGCTTTCATACTGTGAAGAAAATACCCCCCCCTCCTTTGTCCCCTCCAAGTTGTTTACCCCCCTCTTCTCTGCTATCCCCCCCCCCCTCGTTCCCCCTTGGCCTGGCTCGAAACTGTCAGGCCGGAAGCCTGGGACGGGCTGGGCCGCGGGGAGGAGGAAAAGAGGAACTAGCAGGAAAGAACTATTTGTAACCGGCATTGCTCAAGGTTTATAAAATGTATCTGCTTATATTAATTTGCTTATTAAGGATTATTAAAACTCATCCTGAGATCTATCTGTAATCAATGTGTTTATAATGAAATTGTTGCTTGGCATATAAGTATTAATTCCTTTAAACTATGTCCCTCTAGGTATGTCCCTGTATGCCCATATATTCGGGAAAAATTGGTCCTCTTCCTTGCCCCAGGGCCCGGCCAAAATGGCCAAATGGCATTGGGGGAGGACCCCTCTCTTGTGGCCCCTATCACAGTGGAAGGCCTTGGTAGCCCATGTAACAGCAAAACCCCCCTCTGTAAATTCTGAACAGGGCCTACCCTGTGACCAACAAAATCAGAAGCCAGAACCATACAAGGCAACGAGGCCGGGGGGGTGGGGCGGCGGGGAATAGCCAGAAGTAAGAGGGAACTGAAATATTTGTAATAATGTCCTTGGCCAAAATCCAGTCTAGCGTCTAACTAAACTTCTGCTTTTGTAATAGCTTTTGCTTTAAGGTTATATGGCCAAAATAGTAAGATTTATAGTTATTGTTATATAAGTAATTAAGGTATTAATCAAAGTTATTTGTTCTTAATTTACCCATAGGCACCTGTCCTTTATGCCTGTCCCCATCCCCCACCACCTCCCCTCCCCTTTCCTTCCCTAGCACTGTGCCAGCCCTGTAATTAATGGGCACCCATAATAAAAGATTAGAAAAACACTACTAACCTGAAACCAGTTAGCACTGCCATAGTCCTAGTGGTCACACTAAAGGGAACTATAACCCTTTTCTTGTCCCACTATGTACCCCTTACCCCAAAACCCCTATTAACGCTTATAGTTAAAAACATGGCAACTTATCATAAAACAATAGTGTTGTTTAAATCTACTATGTAAGCATATATTAAAATATTCTTGTAATCATTTTTGCAACCTGTATTTTGCAACCGGAATTTGTGTTAATGTTTTGCTCATGGCATAAGCAGAATAACCACAAGCTGCCCTTTGTAAAACCCCTGAGTTCGCATTAGGCCCAAAAATACCATCTTGTACCATACGGGGCCCGCGTGTTCAGAACATAGCAAAAGTCCCTCCTGGCATGGCCAGAGGGAAATCGCTGACAACTCTGGAAAGTACCCCCTCCTCTAATACCTAACTCGCTGACGACTCAGGAAAACACCCCTTACTCTAATGCTTGGCAATGACGTGTGTGCGGTTGCGGTTTAAGACGTTAAAAATGGCATGTAACCTTGTAATCGTGGTAGTTGATTTCGATCTGCTACCCCTATGCATTTGGTGTATGTAAGCTCAATAAAGCAGGCCTCAGGCTTGAGTCTATAATCAAATTGCCTAGGAGTGTTTGTTCCTAACAGGTCAAATGACTGCCTAGGGGGTCGTATTCGCGACAATACCATGGGACAACTTGTTTAATTGTGGACTGCCCCCAGACAATTAGGAACATGTTCCCCTTCCACACAAAATTACACAGAAAAGAATAAAACTCATCAACCCCCTCCCAATATAGATATATTACTATGTATGTACCATTCTAAGCTGTTATTTTAACTAGTATGGCCATCTTCCAGATGAAAAATCCATGTGGGAAAAGCTGCTACTGTGTTTACTAGGGAGCTTCAAAGCAGGAGCAGGACTTCAGAGAGGCCACTCATGCTTCATTAAACGGACCAGCAAAAGACTGAGGGGCATTTGTTAAAGTGCCCTTCTTCAAGGAGAAGTACAGCTAAGCAGGGGCACAATGATACACATCAGAGGCAAACCTTGAGCTGACACCCGTAAGCAAAATGAATTCCTGAATTAGAAACTGGCCAGCACACGTATCACGGAATCCTAATAACAAGCACCCATGCAGGGTCTGTAAGGACTGCCAGTTATCTGAACTTTGATTTTCTGCCTCAGTCTGGAAAACGCAGCCCCTCTAGCAGCACCGCATCCCTTGACAGCATAGCATGACATTCACAACACAGCCTCAGAGGGAAGCGCGCCCCCTACTGACTCGCAAGCACCCCTGCTTACAGCAGGGCTGGTTTTCTGTGGTCCCATGACTGTTTGGAGATGCCAAAATGGGGTAATTGAAGTAGGCCCCAGGTTGTGCTTTACAGTGAGATCTCCAGCTCTCAGCCACAGCAGGTTTGCCTGTGGCATCAGAATCCTGAGCACTCTCAGTGGCAGAAAGAGGTGGCTTTGAAGTAAGCTCTCAGGAAGCAAATGCCTTATGAATCTGGTTCCTAAGGGCTGTGTCTGCAGATGTGATAATCCTGGTGGGGAAATCTTAATAAATTTGGAGGGAGATTGCAACTGTCTCATAGACTAATACATTCCAAGGCCAGAAAAGATCATTGTGATCATTTAGTCTGACCTCCTGTGTAACATAGGCCATAGAACTTCTCCAAAATAATTCCTGTTTGAACTTCACCATATCTTTTAGAAAAAAATCCACTATTGATTTAAAAATTGCCAGTGATGGATGAACCACAACACTTGGTAAATTGTTCAAATGGTTAATTACTCTAACTGTTAAAAATTTACACTTTATTTCCAGTGTGAATTTATCTTGCTTCAACTTCCGGATATTGGATTGTATTACTGTATACATTTGTCTGTTAGACGGAAGAGCCCGTTATCAAATGTTTGTTCCTCATGTAGGTACTTACAAAATATGATCAAGTCATCCCTTAACCTTCTGTTTGTTAAGCTAAATAGATTGTGCTCCTTGCGTCTTTCATATAAGGCATGTTTTCTAGTCCCATAATAATTTTTGTGGCTCTTCTCTGAACCAGCTTCATTGTATCAACATCCTTCCTGAATTGGGGACACCAGCACTGGACACAATATTCCAGTTGCAGTCGCACCAGTGCCAAATACAGAGGTAGATTCCCCTGTTTATGTACCCAAGGATAATATTAGTCCTTTTGGCCAGCACATGGCATTGGGAGCTCATGTTCGGCTGATTATTCACTATGACCCCCAAATCTTTTTCAGATTCACTGCTTCCAGCTTAGAATCCCCCATCCAGTAAGTGTGGCCTACATTCTTTGTTCCTACATCGTGTATGATTTCACATTTGGTACTATTAAAATACATGTTATTTGCTTGTGTCCATTTTACCAAGCAAATCAGATTATTCATTATCAGTGACCTTTCAGCTTACTTACACACAACCCTAGTCTTTGTGTCATCTGCAAACTTGATCAGTGATGATTTTATATTTTTTTCAGCATACAGCCAAGAACCAATCCCTGCAGGATCCCACTAGAAACAGACACCATTGATTGACACCAGCAAAAGACTGAGGGGCATTTCCCTAATACGGAACAGAAATATTTATTGAACACTTTTGCCTCTTCCAAATATTCTCGACAACGCTACCATTTCAGCGTTGTGAAAACAACAAGTAACAAGAAATGCATGAGGGGGAAAGAGGGTCCTTCATCACAAGGGGGAAGACACAGAAGGAGTGGCAGGGGGCCACAGAGGGAGTGTGTGTGGGGGGAAGGGGAACAGACGGGGCAGTGAGAGGGCAGCACAGACTGTGGGGCGCAGGGGAAGCGAGCACCAAGTGGACCGTCGGAACGGGGAGGGCAGATGGGCCCCGAGCGGACAGCGCGGTCTGGGGAGCGCTCAGATGAGGGGGGTGGTGGTGGTTCAGGAGCACAGAGGGGCTCCAAGCGGAGCAGGCACCGGGCCGGCTCTGACACACGGGCGGGCAATGGCCGGGCTCGGCGCCGCGGCTGTGGGCGGGGGCGCATGCGCGGCTCCCGGTACTTGTTGCTTTGACTTTGTTACTTTTGGGCTCCGGACGCTGCCCCCGCCCTGGGCAGGAGGAACTCTCCAGAGCGGCCGGAGACAGCGGGCAGACGCCGCTGCAGGTAATGGGGCTGCCAGCAGGAGCCCAGCTCCAGTTAGGGGGCGGGCCGGCTTCCGGCCTTGAGAGCCGCGGGAGGCGCCCCCCAAACTTACGGGCGGGAGACCCACTGAGCGCCTACCTACAACCCTCCGCGCGCCCTGCAGGCCCCTAACCACTTGCGGGCCTGGCTGCGGTGCCCGTGCAGGCTGGCGCGTGGTGGCGGTGGCTGATCAAAGCCAGAAGAAGAGTTTTCCTGCAGTTCCTGCTTGAGACCCAGGGCCAGCTGCTCCCCAGGCCCCGTCCTGGTTGTTACCAGCCACCCAGTACGTGTGCTGAGAGCCCACCATGCCTTGCTTGGACCCTCTTCCCGGCCCAGGGGGAGCCGGTGGCGGACGGTGGCCCTCTCTCCACTGTATTGTGCAGATCAGGAGCAAAGGGGCCAGTGGACAGCGTATGGGGTTAGGGGCTAGGAATCCCATAGCACGAATCTGGCTCTGCCATTGACCTGCTTTGTGATCTTGAGCAAGACCTTTCACCTCCCTGTAGCCTCTGTTTTCCTATCTGTAAAATGGGGACAGTAATACTTCCCTACCTCCGGGGAGTGTTGTGTAGATTAACTGGTCAACATAGAGCACTTTGGAGAAGCTCTTGTATGGCTCTTTAGTATTATTAGTGTATAATGTGTGTGCGTGCACACCATTTTAACAAGCTTTTTTTGTGAAATTCTGTGGCTCTCAAGTACTGTATGTACAATGAGCCATTTTTGTAGAAGTCAGTCTGTGGGTATATTCCTATTCCCTATATGGGAAATAAAGCCCCTGGAAACTACAAATACTTCTAGCTGGGCAGATACCAAATTTGCTATTCTTCCTCTGCTGCTTCTGGGCATGCACTAGGGAGTTTGTTTTTTTCCATTGCTGCTGAATTCCACCAACAACCAGCTCCAGGTCATCTGCCAAGGCAGGTAAAGGTAGCTGTATTAGTCGCAGGATGTTAGAGACACTAGGTGAGTAAGGTAATATCTTTTATTGGGCCAACTTCTCTTGGTAAGAGAGACAAACTTTCAAGCCACACAAAGCTCTTCTTCAGGTCAGCGCTGTGTGGCTCGAAAGCTTATCTATCTCACCAACAAAAGTTGGTCCAATATTACCTCACCCACTTTGTCTCTCTAGGGCAGGTAAAAGCATAAGAAAATATTAGCAATGTGTTTTTGTTTTTTTGATACACATAAAAATGTATGCAAATATACATACTTTTGGTTGCTTATGCAGCCACTCCTCATGACAGAAAACTTGGGCTTTCCTGGTAAAAACACAGCATACAGGACTTGACTGGTTGGCTACAAATCTGGCTCCCTACTGCCCTCTGCAGGAGATAGTCTCAGTGGGCTTGTCTTCATTGCAAAGTTGATTGGAGTTGCATTGGCCCCTGCTCAAGGCCCAGCCACACAAAAAACTTTACCTTGAATATAGTGGCGCTTTTGACTCAAGTTGACTGGCCTAGCAGAGGGCATAGGTTAATGTTCAAGTTAGTGCAATTTGTCAGCTGCTAACATGACCACTCTGTAGCGCGTGGACCCAGGCTAGCTCCCCTCGAGTGCTAGTAGTTCCCCAGTGCCTCCCCACAATACACCCTGTGCCCAGAAAGGACAGACAAGTTCTCCCACAATTCACTGGGGCTTAAGTGCTTAGGCCTACTTGCAGCTTAGGGCAGAGCCAGCCCTGTCACTCACCAGCTGCAAGGGAATGCCCCGCCCCCTGCAGTTCCCTCCAGTTTTCTGTCTCCACAGAGGTTGGCAGGAGGCCTCTCCAGACCTCCCTGCTCCGTCTTTTCAGAGGAAGACTCCAGCCTTCTATTTCCAATTGCTGGCGAGCCATTCGGATCTGGAACTGTCCATCAAATCCCCAGCCACAACCAGGGCTGTGTTTGCCTTTTGGGGAGATTGTCCCCTCGGCTTCGCTTTCCCTGCTGAGGCGTTGGAGTAGCTGGTGCCCTGACAGGCTTCGGGCAGAGAGCTAGGCCGAGAAAGCCAGAGGCAAAAGGAAAGGTCTGTGTCTCCTGCTCCCTGCCCCTTAGAGCAGTGGTCCCCAACCTTTTTTGTCTGGCGCCCCCCCCCCCCCAAAAAAAAAAGCCGACCAGTACGCANAAAAGGAAAGGTCTGTGTCTCCTGCTCCCTGCCCCTTAGAGCAGTGGTCCCCAACCTTTTTCGTCTGGCGCCCCCCCCCCCCCCAAAAAAAGCCGACCAGTACGTGGGCACACTCAGATGCCCCAGCGGGCGCCATGGCACCCACAGGCACTGCGTTGGGGACCCCTGCCTTAGAGAGTGTCTCCTTTGGAGCTCACCCAGTTCCATGGTCGGAGGGCAGTTTTCCCCTCACTGCAGGTTGTGTGGGGTTGTCTCAGCCCCGCTTCCTGGGGTAGGAAAGGAGAGGCTGATTTTGCTGGGCAAGGTGCAGGCACCATCTCAGTAGTCCATTCCTGACGGGATTGCCTTGCCTGGGCAGAAAAGGAGGCAGGCAGGCAGGACTGGAGAAGCTAGCAAAAGGTGCAAAAACCCTGCAGCTCTCCAGAGAAGTACTTCAGCCCTCTCTCTCTAGAACCCAGTGGACTCAGGGTCTGACAGATCAGCAGACCCAGCAGAGATTCCCAGTGAAAATATGGTGCAGCAGTACCCCAGTGGAATCCCTGTGGGAGATGCCATTATATTTGCCATCTCCATTGGTCTTCCTGCTAGCTACTGTTTCCAAACAGGCAAGTTTTCCAGTGTGGTTGCCATCCGTGACGAGACCTAGTATCATATTTTAATACGATAGACAGGTAGTCTTCACAGTTGCCGTAGCACCCATTCCCAAAATAAATTTAAAAAACGCTCTAACTTCCTTCTGTCAAAGCATCAAATCCCAATTTGTAGGAGCATGGATAATCTCATGGCAGAAAACTCATGTTTCCTGTGATGAGACCAGCTAGATACTACCTAACCATTTTTTAACATAATTTAAAATGTAAAATAATGTAAAAATTAAAAATCTGAATAAATGCATTAAGCTATATAGCTGCTTAAATAAATGTGTATAGATATAGTGATCTTCCTGGTTAGTAAAAAAAAGTGGTATGTAATGTGGTGTAAAGGCTATATTTAGTTGCAAATCAACATGATTTAATGGTTACCAACCAATTAAAATCAGCCTTTCTTTAGAAAAATAACTAAAAACTACAAATGTGAAACAGTGTTAAAACTGATTATTTAAGGTTTCTGGCTTGCTGATTTAAATCATGATTAAAATTAGTCATGTAAATCACTTTGATCACTTAAATCAATCCAGCCTGTTTCTTATGCCATGACAGTATTACACTCTGACTTGAATTTTTAAGGCTACTCAAGACAACATTTATGTATTTGACGATCTGGAACAGAGGTAATCACGTCTCTCTCTGTTGAAGATATCGCTGCACTGTGATGGACTGAGGGCCTACAAACTCCAGTAGAGAATTACTAGAAATAAGGCCTAAAAGTCACTTGTTCTGAAATGCTGTACATTTTACTATCTGCGTGACAGTATCTTGCAGACCAGCTGTAGCTCATGGGTCAGGCGGTAGTACTGATGTTTAAAGTTATAATAAGGGGGTACTGGGAGGCTCTGGGTATTGATAATGTGCTATAGAGCCTTTCACCTTTTGGCCACCAATATAAATTCAGACCAGTTTGTAGTGACTTAAAAATCATTACAAGTTGAAGGTTATGAAAGGGACTATATGCAATGAATTTGGAGGTCCCCATCAAGGACCTCTAGTGGACACAGTGCACATTTTAAAAAAATCAGCATAATGGGTAACATCCCAAAGAACGTTCCCTTCAGGCCAGGGGTGAAGATATAGCTAAGGCAGGGGAGGAAGCTTGCATTGCCACTGCTCATGCTGTATTTGCCCTATAGAGAAGATTGAAGTCTTCTCCAAGATTGTTAAGCTAGGACCTTTCACCAGCACTAAACAAAGAAAAGGAAGGGGGGGGGAAAAGAATAATTTCTGTTTGTTTCTTTCAGCATCCAGAGCAGTGTTTTCTTTGTCAAATCTGGGAAATACTTTTGTGAGAAGTATATGCTTGCAATCGGATGTACTGGATGTCACCGTCCTCGGCACGGGTTCAGAGACTTGCAATCTTTGCTCCCAAGAAATTGAGCTCTCTAGGGTGTATTCTCCCTATGAATTTGTCATTTACAGACACCTTCCATATGATGATCTTTTATTCCAAGTAATTGAGAGCTACTGGGAATCAAGTTTAGAAGATTTGAAAAGAAACTTTAAAAACAGCAAACCCAGAAGTAAGTGAGCAATTTCTTCCACTTGTAAAGACACCTTTGTATGACTGGAATAATTTTGCCATTTTCCAGATGTTGCTAAGTTAACTGAGCAGTTTAATTAATAATTGAACAAAAGTAGAGAACTCGGAAACATGCACAGTTCTTTCTTGTTAGATATCGCATACTTAACACTTTACCCTGTCAGCCAACAATCTCTAACTTTTTTAAAAACACTGATTAAACCTCACAACGTGCCTGTTGTAGGTTTGTTTTGTGGCTTTTTGTGGAATGTATAGTCAGTTTTATTAAGTTCCAAGGCCTTTACATTTGATAAGTCTAAAATTCACAATCTCATATGCCACGAGCCCTCAACAGGAGACAAAGTCCTTCAAACCATCATAGATCATTGGAATAGCTAACTTCTTATGTCACTCCAAGAACCAGGAATCAAAGCTCAAATACTTAGTAGTTTTAATATTCTAGATGGGAGAATAGCAAAGTTTACACATTGGTCTCATGCAACCTTAGATTGCACTTGTATTTTAAGCATTTGAGCTTTGATGCCTGGTCTCTAAGAGGCCTATGTTTTGTTAGATGTTTAGAGTACATGGATAGAAATCCTGCACCAAAGAATATTTTGGTAACAGATGCTGCTCAGTGGCGTTATTGCAAAATCTTTTCTCAGTGGTGGTTGGGGATGATGGTAAAATATTCATTCTGTATGAGGACACTTTCTTTTGAATCTTTCTGCACTGGGATGTTCCTGATTTGGACGCTTGTTTTGTTTGCACATTTCGCAAATATGAGTCTCATGACCCATTAGGCAGGCTGTTAATGTGACTGCTCACTTCGTTTTTCAGGGGAGACACGAGATGATTCCTTTCCTGTTTCTGGATGTTGGACAGTCCCGTCTTGCCTACTTCAGGAATGGAAATAGATCTGACGAGACAGATAAGACTTACTGCTACAGCAATGCACAGGGCAGTACTGTGCTCCAAGGAGTAACTTTTGGTGGAATCCCTACTGTCCTGCTGCTTGATGTTACTTGCTTTTTGGTAAGCTTTCTTTTTAACTCTTGCAGCTGTAATACTTCTGGCCTGTCCAGAAGCTCAGTGTTGTGTAGAATACTCTCGCTGTCTGATGGGGATTTAGGAAAGGGGGATTTCTTTCCCAGAATCTTTAGAACAGAAATATTTTAGGAGGTTGCTAGAGAGACAGGACTGCAAGGCAAGCTGGCCTCATAAGTTTCATTTGTCCTGCTTTTTGCTCTTCTGAGCCACCTTTCATCAGGGAACTCCAAAGCACTTCACAAGTATTAATGAATTAAGCTTCACAATATCCATGTGATGGGATTCTGATGGGTAGGCACAGAGGAGCTAAGGGACTTGCCACGGTTATGCACTGAGTCAATGGTAGTACCAGGAATAACACCGTAAGCTACTGGTTCTGTGCCTTAGCCACAAGAACATCCTTCCTCCCTATTGGTCATTCTTATGGGATGTGAGAGTCAGCTGGCATTTGAAGATTTCTCAAGAAACGAAAGCTAATGCTGAATACTGTTACTGTATTGAGGAAAAACTTCCTAATGGTGAGATCTATTAGATGGTGAAATAGTCTCCTAAAGGAAGCAGAAGGTGGAAATTCTATCACTTTAGACCCTTCAAATTAGAGTGTACAAAGCAGTGGAGAAAACAATGTACAGAACAATCTGGACTGGAAGAAGGAGGAACAAGATGACAAGGCATGGTGCTAGAATTTCAAAGAGAGGCCTAAAATACAATTGGGAAGAAATTTCCTTGAACATCTACATATGATTTAATTTAAATCATAGTTTATTTACTGATTACTATTTTTTACTTTCTTCTTATTTGATAGCTTTTAAATTGCTAAAGTGGATATTTTGTCCCTGTTTAACTAGTTTCCTAATTGTTAGCAGAATTTCAGATTTTACCTAAAGTTTTGTGTTTTTTTCTGTTAAGAAATATACTTAAAATGCTCATCTGTGCTGAAAAAGTGACACCCAGGGCCTCATTGGCATCCTTACTATGAGAAGAGCACAAAATTGAAACACACAGTTGATTGCAATACCCTGTAGGCCAGTGGTCACCAACTGGTCGATCGCGATCGACTGGTTGATCCTAGAGAATCTCCTAGTCGATCGCGATCTCTGGTGGTGCAGCGTGGCTCCCGCTAAGGCAGGCTCCCTGCCTGCCCCCGCCCCACGCCACTCCTGGAAGCGGCCAGCGTGGCCCTGGGGCCGGGGTCTCCCTCTGCGTGCTGCTCCTGCCTGCAAGCACCGCCCCAGCAGCTCCCATTGGCCAGGAGCGGGGAGCTATGGCCAATGGGAGCTGCAGGGGTGGTGCTTGCAGAGGGGCAGCGTGCGGAGCCACGTGCACCCCCCGTCCCCAGGGGCCACAGGGGCGTGTTGCTCCCTTCTGGGAGCGGCGTGGGGCTGGGGCAGGCAGGGAGCCTGCTTTAGCCTTGCTGCGCCGCCAACCTGGAGGCACCCAAGGTAAGTGCTGCCTGGCAGGAGGCTGCACCCCAACCCCCAGCACCCTCCTGGAGCCAGCACCCCAAACCCTCTCCTGCACCCCAACCCTCTGCCCCAGCCCTGACCCCCCCCCTCAGAGCCAGTACCCCGCAACCCCTCCTGCACCAACATTTTTCCCTAGCCCTGAGCCCCCTCCCAGAGCCAGAACCCTGTACCCCCTCCTATACCACAACACTTTGCTGCAGCCTGGAGCCCTCTCCTGCACACAAACTCCCTCCCAGAGCTTGCACCCCTCACCCCCTTCTGCACCCCAACCCCCTGCCCCAGGCTTAGCCCAGAGTCCCCCTCCCACACTGCGAATCCCTCGGTGCCAGTCCAGAGCCCGCACCCCCTCCCGAACCCCAACCCCCTACCCCAGCCCAGTGAAAGTGAGTGAGGGTGGGGGAGTGCAAGCAACGGGGGGAATGATGGAGTGAGTGGGGCGGGGCTTTGGGGAAGGGGTGGGGCCTCGGGGAAGGGGCAGGGTAGATCCTGGGTTGCCCTTAAATTCAAAAAGTGATTTTGGGTGTAAAAAGGTTGGAGACCACTGCTGTAGGTTATTTGCTAACCAGCACCATCTATTGAACTTCCTCTATTCAAGAAAGCGTAAATGCTTCGACCAGGCTGCACTTCTCCATTAGGGTTTGCAGTGTGAAGTCAATGGGACTTGTGCTCCTAAGTCACTGGGGTGCTTTTGAAAATGTCGCCCATAGGTGCCAAAATATTTTTGAAAATTTTGATGTATTTTTCACAATAACATTTTGAATGTATTAGAAGTCTAAATAACTTTGTATTGTTAACACTGAAGGAGTTTTGAAGTACCTGATGTTATGCCACTAAAAAGTTTTTAATAAAAATAAAATGTTAGCCCCTTATGCCACAAACAGTTATGTACATGCTTAACCTTAAGCACGCGAATAATTCCACTGGAAATCAGTGAGACTAATTCATATGAGTAAAATGATGTTCCTGCCTAAATATTTGCAAAATCTGGGTCTTAACTTTCAATATTTTTTTTTTGTTTATAGCAGTTTTGTAGAACTCAAATATGATACCCTACCAGCAGTAGCATTTTAAAATCCAACCAACCAGTGTTACAATTCAATTTGTTATGCATTTTAATCTAAAATTGCAATGGCAAAAATTTCCAAATTTAGTCTTACAAAACCTCACCTTGATTTAAATAAGTGGATTAAAAATAATAAAGTGAGTAATATCACTCCACACTGGCTGTGACTCCTTTCATTTGTCAATTGTAATGGCATGTCTAATATTTATAAATATTTCCCAGATGATGACTGTTGGAAGTAGAGATGGATGGGCTGAGGCAGAAACTTGTGGGTGCAAGTTCCACACTCTAGTATCCCTGTCCACTGACCAAAAGCTGCTACCTACTTTGTCCTCACCATATTTCTGTTGGGCTAATCTAGACAAGGATGATGGGGGTCAGTGACTACAGTTCTTAATGCTTGACCTGCATCACTTTGTGGCAGGCTGCACCCTCCCCCCCGCTTCCAAGCTAAGATCATTGCCGCTTGAAAAGAGACAACACTAGCCTGTCCCCAACCAAGAAGGAGAGCTCCAGAGCCCCTTTGGAAAGTGGCAAAGTAGATTAGAACATCAATGAAGAGCTCCTTAGGATTGACATAAAACACTGTTGTCCTTTCACCTCCTCCAAAGTAGGAGCATAACTTTTGCTGACCGCATGCTGAGTTTCATTTAAGAGCCTCTGATAAGAAATAAGCAGCATTATAAGGGATTTTAACACTATTATTTCTGGAGGTTTGTTTGGGAACAAGTTTTCCAGTGAAAGTTAATAGCCAGTGTGTTGAACACAGAGGATCAAATCCATCCCTGATGAAACTGCAGTGAAGGCTAAGGATATACACCAGGGATGAATTTGGCTACAATATCTTAAATAAACATAGTTTTAAGCCACCAGGAAAATAAATTTAAAACCAGCAAACAGACTTGGTAATTGAGGTTCCTAGTAGTAACGTGAGAATCAAGGAATCATTCAATTACTGAGTTTAGGAAACTGTACTGAAGAGTAGTCCAAACTTTGCTCATCTGAAGGCCATGCTGGCAATTCTCTAGGAATCCAGAGGACACCCCTAACTTGTTTAAAATAAAATAAAACACAGTGGAACAGCTAGTGGCCATCTTCATTTTCAGTATGGAGGCACAGTCCAATGTGCAATGCTGTTCCTGGGTGCCAGTTTGGATCTGAAGTACTTAATCCTGGACTTGTAGTCCTTATTAAAGAGGAAGGTGACTGTGAGCCACCCTGTAGAATTCTGTGCTGGCCATTGTTTGGGTACAGTTGTACTTCATAATGACACTTGACTTTTAAAACGTTGAGTCTTTGCTTTTGGGCTGCTTTCCGTAGAGGACAGGGAGGTATCTTCTCCCTCCATGAACAACATTGCACAGTGAGCCAGGCACATTGTGGAGCATTTTTGCCTTTCTCCAGCTATCACTTATTTGCCTCTGGATGCCAGACTTGAAGGTCCAATGACCTGAACTCATCTGACAACTCCTGTGTTCCTCTGTTTGTGACAGAGACGTTTGCAGACTTCTTTTAATAAGGACTCCATCGCCTATCTGATTGCTTCTCAGAGTTGTTGTTTTTAAAAAGTTCTCTGTAAATCTACGAAATATGGCTTGTTTTCTAACTTGCATGGTCCTAATTGTTTGTCTTGCTACAAAGGAGTTAATTTAAGGGCAGGATTTAAAAAAGGCCTTGGTGATGGCTTTTATGAGCCATAATAATTGTAATTATCTACACTGAGGGGGATGTAAGCAGATTTCAAGGTTTACCTGCACAAGGACTTGCTCCCACCACAACTATCTGCATTACTGTAAAACTTGCCATTATGAAGTTTTATTCATCATACATTTGGGTACTGTTAAATAATAGTAATAGTCCATTATGAAAGTTTTAGCTTCTTCTGAAACATTTAGTTGTAACATACTGATTAATGTGTATGTATGCTACTGCCTGCCACTGGATTGTATCAGAACTGTTCCTAGTCTGTCATAAACATTAATACAAGTCTAGTTAAGAATTTTTTCTTTAGCTAAAACTTCAGGCCTGTGTCATGAGAGCAGGAGGACTGGAGTTCTAGGCCTGCTGACTCTGTAGTCCCAAACAAACTGGTTTGTGGCATTGTGGCCACTGGATCTCTTACACAGTACGGGTTAGTCCCAGAGATGGGATACCAGCTTTGATGGACCACTGGCTTAATCCGATATAGTAAAGTCTATGTTTCTAAGAAAGGTATTTTCAGCTTCAAAATTGAAATCAAGGATTTTTATTTCTATTTTCTAGATTTTAATATTAGCGTTTTCCCTTATAAGGAAGCGATTCTGGGACTATGGTCGCCTTGCCTTGATGTCGGAAACTGAAAGGTAAAATGATGCACAGCCAAGTCCCTTTGTTGAAACCAGTTGGTGGATATAGTATTAAGTAAGATAAATGGGATGTTAGGTAACTGAACTTTGCGTAAATAAGGTGTTATTGTAATCATGTATTTTTCTTTACTTTCCTGTTTAAAATTCTCTCCTGACTTCACTGTGTGAAACACACCTCTCCTTCCAACAGTCTCTCACTGTAGGACACTGTCAGTAAATGTGTGTTTACAGTTATCATTAAGACTCTTTCTCAGTTCTCATGGGTGAAGGAAGTGTCAGGAAGAAGAAAAAGCAATAGGCTGCTCAAGTCTGTTAACATGTCATCTGCACTGTTGTTAGTGCTTCTGCTACAGAAATACAGTGTAAGAATGTGAGCTACTACATTTAGCTGGGTTCGAACCCAAGATCTTCCCATGCTGATATAGAGGATGCAGCTCTCCACAGAACTTGTCATGGCTCAATCTACTGTTTACAGTCAAAGGACCTGATTCTGCTTTCGTTGAAGTCAGTGAGAGTTTTGGCATTGATTTTAATGGAAGCTAGATTGAGCCTATGATTTTAAATTTCTTGATGTCATCTTAGGACCCTTAGAAGCTAGTGATCTAACTATTCTTGGAGAGTGGGGTTAAACTTGAGCACTGTTGCGTTTGTCTGAAGGAAGGGCATGTGAGTTTTAGGTGTTTGTTAGTTATGAAATAATTTTGTTTTTCAAGAACAAACTGAAAACAGTAACTTCCCATTTCACCAGACACCAGACTCTCTAATGGCTCTTTGCAATGCTACAGGACAGAAGTGAGCTGGGTGGTAGAGCCCTGGGAGAGAGGTGAATCACAGGAATTATTGTAATGCTTCAGGGGGAGTCTGAGCTAAGAGGCTGAAACTGTTGTGGGGTAAAGGAGAGGAGATGGGGAGAGAAGATTAGCTTTTGTAACGTTGCAGTACAGGTCTGAGCTGAGGAGCAGAATGCAGGAGGAACTCTGATAAAGCTGTAACCTGAGTCTGTGCAGGGATGAAGCCTGCAGAATTGGTCCTACCAGGTTCCAGACTACCCGTTTTTTAAATTGTATTAACATTAGTGTCCCATGAAGTATTCTATCCTTTTTGTTTGTTTGTTTGTTTTTTTTTTGTTCAGTTACATGCTCTTTTATTTATTCTGAATAAAAGGACAAGCTTTTGTAATTAAGTATAATTCTGTATACTACAATATTGGAAAAAATACAACTTTGTATTCAAGTTGCCTCACATGGTGACTTGAGAATTGTAAAAGCTGGTTTAAGAGCTAATGAGTAACTGCAGCATTTCCATAGTCACTTAAATGTCTCTTTGTGTTTTAGTGAATCAAGATACCGCCCATTGTCTTTTTCCTCGTCGATACATGATCCTGAATATGACAGTGTCAGTATTTGAATTAGACACATGAAGCATTTTGGTGTATGTATGTATGTAAAAATATGCAGGTACAATGGAATCTGCCATAATTCAGTCTTGCACCTAGCATAGATAACCCGACTCTGCTCAGAGACAATCTCTACAACTCCAATTTAGGACGCAGTAACACATTATGAAAGGTGTGCTTATACTGGAACCTTTGATGGCTTTATGGCATCTTGTTTCCAGCCCTCGATAAACACTGTTATAAACCAACATCCTGTTGTCACTTAAAAATATTTTTTTTATTTTTGAGAGAGGGATAATAGTCTTAATATTTTGAAGAAATGAAATACTAAACTTACACAGTATTTTTTATGTTCAAAGCACTTGGCAAATATTGCCTACTAATCATCTCAAAATACCTGGTGGTGTTATCCACGTTTTACAGAATGGGAAATTGGGGCACATATGGGAAAATCATATAATAAGGCCATATATAATTGGTGGAGAAGCTGGACAGAGAAGGAAAACAACTCTTAGGCCAAATTTTCAGTTGACCTCATCCACGGCCATTGGTTTTGAGGGACTCTTTGAATGGCTATGATTCAAAGTGCCTTAGTCATCCTATGTTTGGCTACAGAATCAAACTATGGAAGTGCTGTCCAAGCAATGCTACTGTTTTAATGTTTTAAAGATCCATCTGCTTAATTTAAACTGTCGAAGCATCTTGCTATTACCTGAAGATTGCTCTTTTAATATGTTTTATTTTAAATCTTTCTTCAGCTCTGGAGGAACTTTATCATTTAAATTGTTAAATAAAGCCATATTTCTCTAGCTTGGGAGTTTTCTATTATGGAAAAGGCCTAGGGAACTTAATAAAAATAACTTTTTTTCTGTAGCTTTTTGAACCCTAATATAATTCTCTATTAAATTCTATATCTCTGCTATAAAATTCTAAAGGATGGTTCAAAATCTTATATGAAAGATGTAATTTTCTATTACCTTCTTCATAGATGGTTAAAATTGAAGTCTTCAAAATACTGGCTTCATCCCTATTAAATTATATAGGATTCTTCCATGTGGATTTTATTTAAAATTGTGAGGGACCTTTGAAAGGTCTTTAAATATCTTTTTTTGTTGTTGTTCTGAAACTATTAGTTAAATCCAGTTCTACTTATGGGGCTTGATCCTGAATTGAATTTAATGGGAACAGGATTGGGACAAAAACCGATATATTTTCTTAAAATCACATCTAAGATTTTGCACTTCTTTAATTACTTCAATATTCATCCCTTGGACTTTCTAATGTTTTGCTAATTGTAAATTGATTATTGGGATGAGTTTAAAGCATATGTTCTCTGTGTTTATAGACTATAAATCGAATATGATGCGCTGAAATTATCAAGACCAATTTAGCAGCTCTTTTTTTAACCTAGTAAGAGATTAGTTTATATTAAACACTCCTATTAATTGTAAAGATTGTAGACACTATTGTCTCTTGGAAGCAATCAACATTTAGAAGCTAACATACTTCCTCTTTTTTTCTAGGGGTTTTGTTCCTGGATGACATCTGCCTTTCGAATGCAGTAAGTACATGAACCAGAAAGAGTGAGCCATGGTTTACTTTTTCTGATGTGTATATATTTTTAAAATAGGGAGGCAGTTTCAAAGATGGAAAGTGATAGACTGTATCAAGGCATAATACGTAGGGATAGAACTGACCGTATCTGAGCCCAAACTGGCTCCCTTTGAAGTCTGGGAGCATGAGGTGGGGCTAGGATCGTAAGTTCCCATTCTTCAAAGACCCCCAGGAAAGCCAGTGGGGCTCTAAGCAGGCACGCAGTGTAAGCAGACCCCCAGGAAAGCCAGTGGGGCTCTAAGCAGGCACGGAGGTCTGCCCACAGGGTTCTCCTTGCAGAATTGGTGCTTCAGTAAAGAGGGAATGAGTCTGTCCCCAGAACAGTTTCTCAGTAGTTGAATATTCAAGATTTGATATTGGTTCTTAGTACCTATCTGCCTAGGAAATCATGATTTTTTTTTTGTCCTATTTGAGTAAACAGATTTTTTTTTTAAAGGAAATTGTTGAGGGTAGGTAATAGGGAATTCTCTGGAACTCCTTTTCCATGCTGTCCTCCATTTTTCCCATTTATTCTCCCCCTCCCAAGAACCCATGTTGGACTGATTTTTGTCCTCTTGACAATAGATGTGGTTCTTGCAAAGCCCTTCAGTGCCTTTCCTTAATTGGTTGGGAGTGGGTCTAAGACTAACGTAGTCACCTTCCTCCTCGGTCTTCCCTAGGGCGGAGTGTACTTCTGCTGTAGGAGCCCCATCCCAGATATTAAGGTCTAAGTTTAATTCAGTCTTGCAAAACTGCCATGGAAAAGCAACACAGGTGCAAAAATATATTTACTCATCTTTTTCCAGGCTGATAATGAGAATTTTACTTGTCAAAAATATTGCCAGCCCAAAGGAATAGAATTTAGCTGACCTGGTTTAATTCTTTATGTATTTCATACCCCAGATGGGTCAGTAGAAGGCAGTCAAAATAAAACCCCTTCTTCCCCTTTGGTGGCACAAAGCATTTTTCTAGTACTCTGTGTCTTTTGCTGTGTATTCAGTTGATGAAGATGTACATGTGAATGTTGCTGTAAGTGCCTATTTGGATTTCAGAATAGCCTCTCATTAGTGATTGTGTGTTGGTCCCATGATATGAGACAGACAAGGTAGGTGAGGTAATATCTTGTATTGGACCAACTTTTATTGGTGGAAGGTATGTGCTGTAAGATATTACCTCACCTGCCTTGTTTCTCACATTTATTTTAATAAACCATCCCATGTTGGTCTTTCATTTCTCTGAGTTTAGTAGAAGGTAGAAGTTATAGGGCTTATTTAGAAGTCAGTATTTATAAGCACAATCCAACTGGTAAAGCATCCAGACTGACCTGCTCCTTTTTGTCTATGGTGCAGCGATGAAGAAATTCGTGAAAAATGTGGTGATGATGCCATGCACTACCTCGCCTTTCAGCGCCACATCATTTGCCTGCTGGTTGCTGTCAGCATTTTGTCTGTTTGTATCATATTGCCTGTCAATCTTTCAGGTGACTTACTTGGTAAGAAAATCTTTTCATCTCCTGAAGACAGGGGTGTATTCTGTGTTACTGTCAGAGCTCTCAGATTACCTCCTATTGTGATAAACTTGATAAACGTAGTCCCCCAGTCTGTAGTGTAATACTATGCAGCTAGATACATCTGACAAAGGCCACTGTCAGAAATAGGATGACAGACTACATGGTTTATTTCCCTGTCCTGGTGTAGCAATTCTATGTTTGTATGCCTCAATAAACATATTGTAATATGCTGGCTGGGCTCTGTGTGTGTGTGTGTGCGCACTACTGCCCTCCATTGGGTGGAATTGGAACTGCTCAACTGTCATAGGCCCTCTACTGCTAACAGAGATTCTCTTTTAGCTCAAGTGACAGGGGGCCTATTCTTTCTGTAATTGGAGGATCAAGTTCTGGTCATGTTGCTGCATTAAGTTCTGAGTAGCCACAATGTGTAGCATACTAGGTGGACAAAAATTTGTCACATTTGTATGTTCGTGGTGCGTTTTGCTCTGGTGGTTTAGAGAGTAGCAAACCTTGTGATGTGATTAAGTATTTTATCCAACCTGTGGTGGAAGGTCATGGGTTAGGCTACGTTTTAGTCATGGGTATTTTTAGTAAAAGTCATGGACAGGTCACAGGCAGTAAACAAAAATTCACGGCCTGTGACCTGTCCATGACTTTTAATATATACCCCTGACTAAAACTTGGAGGCGGGTAGCAGCTCGGGGAGGGGTGGTGGCCCTGAGGGCGCCGCGGGTGCTCGGGGGGAGAGGGGGGCACGAAGACGCGGCCCGGGGGGGGGGGGGGGGGGGGGGG
>QXTE01000049.1:4637456-4866455 GCA_003942145.1 Platysternon megacephalum
CGGGGGGGGGGGGGGGAGAGGGTACCGTGGGTGCGGGTTGATGGGGCTGAGGCAGGCTCCATACCCAGCTCCTGGGAAGCAGTGAGCCTAGCTCCACATGCTGTCTCCACTCTGCCCCAAGCCCCGGTTCTGCGGCTCCCATTGGTTGGGAATCGTGGCCAATGGGAGCTGCGGGGGCAGTGCCTGCAGGTGGAGGCAGCACGTGGAGCTAGGGGGAGGGGAGTTCCTGTTGTCCTTCCGGGGAGCTTCCCTAAGGAAAGCACTGCCCCGCACCCCAATCCCCAGCCCTGAGGCCCCCTGCCCCCAAACTCCTGCTGCTGGAGGGCTGGGGGGCCCGAGACTGCCCTAGCAGCAGCCAGTGTGACTGGCCCAGGAGCTGCCCAAGCTGCTCAGGCGGCTCCCGGGCCAGCCACACCAGGCTGCTGCAGAAGTCATGGAACGTCATGGAATCCATGATTTCTGTGACAAACACGGAGCCTTTGTCATGGGGTTGTATTTTTGTTTTTCCAGAAATACTATTACTCTTTTTTTTTTTCTCTTTTCCCTGACAAACCAGTGTTTCTTTGGATTGTCTAATTCCTTGTTATCATGATTAGCGATGCTGTCAGTACAGTTGTGGAAATAATAGTTCTGTAATTTGAACAAATATTTGAGATAAAACATCATTAAAGGTGGGAAAGTGGACTAGTCCCCTAACAGATTTTTTTTTGCAAACCCGTGGATACCCAGCGTCCAAATGTTAAAAAATCAGCTTCTGTTTCCCTTTGCAGGCTGAATGCAATATCTTCTTGTTTTACTCAATTTTAAAATAAAACCATGGTTAGGCCAGCATTAAGTATCTGTCTTATTTTGAATATTTATTAACATTAAATGTGATGAACATTAACAATAAACATAAATTTATTTTTGAAGTGTTTTATATTTTATTTCCTTACATTTTTCATATGAATGCTACAGCAGATAAATATACCATGTATTTTGTCCTTTTTTTAGATAAAGATCCTTATAGTTTTGGGAGAACAACTATAGCAAATTTACAAACTGGGTAAGTAAATGTTGGAAAGTTTTAGAAGATATTTTATATTTGCTGGAAATATTATGCCTTTCTGAGGCTTACCTTAGTCTTAAAAATATAAAATTTTACAACATGCTTGGTGATGGTATTATTATTTATTGCTGTTTTATGGGTGTGTAAACTGAAACTGAAGTTATGCGACTCACTTGAGGCTACATTGCAAGACAGTTATGGTGCAGGGAAGAGAAACCTGGAGTCCTGGTTTCTACAATCTGCTTTTACTAGACCACATGCTTCCCTTGAATAATAGATGTTGATGTAGCAATGTTGCTGGCAGAAATTTCCACACTAGAAGAAACTATACTTGTCAGTATTGTTTTGATCTCACAGCTTTAATACAATGTATGGTTTAATTGATTAAAATTCTTTCTTACACTGGACTTATGTGCCTGTCTCTCTTGAGAAGACTATTAAAATCAGTCATGCACTTGAAGAAATGCCATAAAAATAGTTGGATGACTAAATACAAACATAATTCTATTATGTATTGATCTCAACTTAAAAAAAATCCCATTCCTAAAAAGCCCAGCTAGGGTAATTGACAACTTGTTATATTTTTTTAGTAACATAATACTTAGTAAATGGGTATTTAAAAAAGTTTAAAGTATAAAAATCTGTCTGTCTTATCCGTTTTCAAATAGAGGCTTTGAAACCATATTTTAATTACTGATCCTATTACAGATAAGCAGATTGTTGACAATACACATTTTGTTATGTAAGTTTTGAAAGAGAGGTTGACAAACACAGAAGGTAACGGAGTTCAGCAGAGTTAAGGTTGCATAGACTGTTACATTAGATATGTATATTATTTTTTCAGTTCATTCCATTTCACTCATCTTTCCTCAAATGGTCAGTTGTTAACCTAATACAGACCATAAGTCATTCTGTTTCTCTTAATTCTTCTGGTCAACCAAAATCATGTTTTAGATTTGGGTAAGAGTTGGGCCCACGGAGAATTCAGCTAGTTACTTAGTGCAGTGAATTGTAATATGTACAGAAAAATTGTCTGTAAATCAGCTGCGTGGCAAAGTGTGCCTATACACAGCTGGACAAGAAGGCATATGTTCAAAGGCTACCCCAAAAATGTGGTGCTCTTAGAATAGTTGCATTCCTTGGAGAGCTACTATTTCTATATGATGGGCTGGTAAGTCACATGGTTAGACCAGATACCTGCATGGGCAAAACCACCCATCAACCAATCCGAGACCAGTTTTCCTACTCTAATGCCTGATGAACTGTTGTATTCTTAATAGCATTTTAATAGTTACCCATGCAGATGTGGCTCTAAATTCCATTCACTTCTAATATTCTTAAATGTTTTGTTCCACAGCAACAATCTTCTTTGGTTGCACACTGTTTTTGCTGTTATTTACCTGATTTTGACTGTTGTCTTCATGAGACATCACACCAAGTACATCAAGTATAAAGAGGAAAACATAGTAAGTTCATTTACTTGGAGAAATATGCAGCACATTTGAAAGGGGAAAATGCTGAAAAATAAAATACAAAAATACTTTCCCACCCCGCCAAAATGTCAATAGATGTGAAGGAATCCATAAAAGGTAAACACTCTAATATAGTAGGTTCTAATCACAGCCAGAAAGACCAGGTAGAGTAAATCACAAGAGGAGTAAAAACACACCTGAGATTTTGTTTTGGCCTGTTGCCAATATAGGGCCAAATTCAGTGCTGTTGTAAGTGGATGCAACACCCACTGAAGTCAGAAACTGGTCTTCTGTCTGTTTGTTTATTTAGTAAAGATACAGTAACTCCTCATTTAACATTGTCCCACTTAATGTTGTTTCAATGTTACGTCCCTGCTCAATTAGGGAACATGCTCGTTTAAAGTTGTGCAATGCTCCCTTATAACGTCGTTTGGCTGCCTGCTTGTAAGATTCTGTGGAAGAGCAGCAACTTTACAAGGGAGCATTGCACAAGTTCCGCTTCTCTGCCTCCTCCCCCTCCCTCCCAGCGCTCCCCCCACCACCAAACAGCTGTTTGGCGGCGCTTCGGACTTTCTGGGAGGGAGGGGCAGGAGCGGGGAAGCGCCGTGTCTCTGATCCTCCCCTCTCTCCCAGAAAGTCCTAATCGCTGCCAAACAGCTGTTTAGTGGTGCTTAGGATTTTCTGGGAGGGAGGGGGAGGAGTGGCGATGCGGGGCTTCCCTGCTCCTCCCCCTCCCTCCCAGCACTTCGCGCTTAGGACTTTCTGGGAGGGAGGGGCAAGAGTGGGGAAGCCCTGCGTCTCTGCTCCTCCCCCTCCCTCCCAGAAAGTCCTAAGCGCCACAAGCGCTGCCAAACAGCTGTTTAAGGACTTTGCGGGGGGGAGGGATGTGGCGTGCTCTGGAGAGGAGGTGGAGTGGGGGTGGGAAGAGGTGGAGTGGGGTGGGGACAGGAAGAGGCGGGCCTGGAGCATTCCCGGCAAAATCCGAGCCTGTTCTCCGGGGAAGCTGCCGCTGCTGCTGCAAAGGCGCTTCCTAGCGTCCTTGCCTGCAGCGGGCTGTGCCTGTGTGGGGTAAGCCAGGGGCACTTCCCAACCACAGTACAGTACAGTACAGTATACAGTATAATGCCTTTTGTCTGCCCCCAAAAAATTTCCTTGGAACCTAACCCCTCGCATTTACATTAAATCTTATGGGACAATTGGATTAGTTTAACATTGTTTCACTTAAAGTTGCATTTTTCAGGAACATAACTATAACATTAAGTGAGGAGTTACTGTATTTTGATGTGCTGTGTCATAGTTTCCGCCCCCCTACCCCATGTTCCTTTGGGTTCTCTTCCTTCTGGTTGTGAGAAACAGAGATGTTTTTCTTCTGCAGGTCAGGCGCACACTGTTTATAACTGGCCTTCCCAAAAATGCAAAGAAGGAGGCTATAGAAAACCACTTCATGTAAGTCAAGAAATAGCGTGTGTAGGGGAAGGGGTTTAAAGCAATGTCATGGCAGTTTTAACTATCCAAACTAGACGTGTCCTTGTTTTTAAACTATTTAAAACCTGTATTCTAATTTCCATCTCTGGAAAAATCGTACTAATCTGGTTTTGTCAGATTAAGAGGATAGAATGCAAATTATCCGCTTTTCAAAGGAAAAAAAAAAGTTAGTTGTTTTTAATTTTAATGCCAAAGAAGTGACTGCATATTCACACTAATTTTTTTCATGCTCTCACCTGGCCCTTGCTTGAAAGCAGAACAGCTTGTGTCCTGTTAATCATAATCACTGTAAATTAAATTACAGCAACTGTTTCCAGTTCTCCAATATCTGTTTGTCAGGAATTCGTGTTGGGAGCTAAATGATTGATTCTGATGTTAATTAGAAATCAGTGATAACCTTATGAGACATTCTCCATAGTGTCCACTCTCTTCTAACATGTCTCTTTTCCTTTCCAGTGCTGCATATCCGACCTGTAATGTGCTAGAGGTCCAGCTGTGTTATGATGTAGCTAGGCTTATCTGTTTGCACAAGGAAAGGTACCCATGTTTATATTCTAGCTATGTTTATTATAGTGCTATAGAAACAATGTCAAGCTTTATTGAAAACATGGCAAAAGCAGAAAGCTTGTAGATGCCAGAGATGAACCTGACTGGGCCATCTCCAGTAGGTTCTACACGCTTCACATGAATGAGTTGCCCTGACTTGGTGATTTGACAAGGCAGTATAGTGATTGTCAAGGTATGAAACCTTAGTTTTGAATTATTAACTTTGGGACTCTGGTTCCCAGCACAGTGAGGCTAGGTGCACACAGAAGGGGTTACACTTAGTAACAAAAGCCAGATTGTCCTCCAGACATCTTGGTTTTGTGGAAAGGTTCACTGAGGTGGCCCTGGTCTGGTAGAGAAGTAACTTTATTTAAACTTGTGTATACTGAAAACTCTTGAGTAAGGAGTGCTGGATCCACTGAAACTTGTAGCTGGATGGGAAAACTAGAACAGAACTCATACTGGTGTGGGTTTTGTTTTTTTTTAAAAAAAAGCCACGTCCTTGAAGTATCTTTCCAAAATCTGGCACATAGTTCAGGGCAAGACTTTGACTCTAGCCCTGCACCACAAAATAATCATCCTTGGTACTTCTTAGTATTTTAGGAAGGAATTTGTTAAATACAATGTACCCGGGGTAATCTACAGTGGATGTCCAGAGTGCAGTTTAGACAGTTCTAGATTAGATCTGGGCTGGCATTCTAAATTAACCGTAATTCTGAAATAATTCTGAAAATAAGCACTACTATTACTGAAGAAGCTCTTATTTTAGTGAAAAAAAGGATCAAGAGAACCCCCTTATGTGTACAAACGACATAAAAGCAGCAGCCAGAATGTTTTATGTGGAGATTTTATTTATTTATTTTTGGGGGGTGGGAGAAGGGAGTGTAGGTTTATTCCTTGTCTCGTCTATTCATACGACGTTTCTTTATCAATCCTTGGGCTAACTTTGTTTCTCCCAGGATTATACTCCTCTTAGGTTTGTTATTATGAATCTACTGTTTCATTGCAAAATCTTATACACCTCTACCTCGATATAACGCTGTCCTCGGGAGCCAAAAAATCTTACCACGTTATTGGTGAAACTGCGTTATATCGAACTTGCTTTGATCCACCGCGCAGCCCCGCCCCCCCCCCCGGAGCACTGCTTTACGCGTTATATCCGAATTCGTGTTATATCGGGTTGCATTATATCGGGGTAGAGGTGTATATGTATTTTTTTTTATCCAGAAAAAAGGCAGAAAAAAGTCTGATGTATTTTACGCACCTGCATGAGAAGAATGGCAGGCAGGTCCGAATCAACCCAAAGCCATGTGGTCAGTTCTGCTGTTGTGAAATCAGAGGATGTGAAAGGGTAAGTTTCTATCACTGAGTTATTAGCCAGAACAATGGAAAACTGCAACAAAGAAATTGCAAAGCTTGCAGGAAACTTCCTGATTTGTGCAAAGAATTTAGCATCCTCTTTGTTGCATGTTTCAATTTCTGCAACATCCTTCCTGGCAAGTGGCAACTAGAATTGCCAAGAACATTTGAAGTGTGGTCTTGCTGGTACCTTACTATAGTTCAAGAAAAACTTCCTGTTTTTATTCCACACCACAATGTGATTTGTAATCCATGGAATGGGAGGAGGGACTGCAGTTTGTGGAGCTTGTGTTTGATGAATGTATGAGCCATTTGGTATTGATATGTAACAGGAATCAATTTTCCAACAGGTAGATGCTATAGATTACTATACCCAAGTGACAAATAAGCTGCTGGATGAGTACTTGAAAGAGGAACAAACTGTTCATGATAGCCCACTGGGAATGGCTTTCGTAACATTCCAGGAGAAATCCATGGCAACATAGTAAGTTTTGTGTAGTGTGTCTTTTTGTTTTGTGAACACCATAGTTATGACTGAGCAAGCCTCTACTTGTGTAATTTATATACCTAGGTCAGTTTCTCTTCATCCACTTTCTCAATTTGGTTTATTTTGCTCACTTATATGCTTTCCCAGAGATGCACATAGTCCCCAGACTTTGAATTAGAAATCAGCGTAGCAAGGAACTGGATGGGTCTGGGACTTCATGGGATAAAGAGCCTTTCAGTTCTAGTCTGGATTCCAATCTAAGTGAATCTTGGACTAGGTGAATAGGTGGTTTATGGGAAATGAGTTACTGATCTCCGTTCGTTTTCTAGTGAGCAGATGACCCAATCACCAAACCACCATCACATTGGTGCAAACTAGCACCCTGGTTAGTAGTTTCAACAAAGGAGAAGTCAGCAATTGAATTGGCCATAGATGCCAAACTATTCTGTCTTTTGTAGGTACACCGTCCATACTAGGGGGGGTGGAACATTGGCGGGGTAGCATGGAGATTTTTGTGCTGGCTGTCTTGCATCTGTTCTGTGGGTAAACAGGACTTCAGTGAACTTTGTACCGATGCGGGGTGCTAAAGTATATATTTGTGTGTGTCCAAATTTACATACATAGCAACTTTGCTTTCTTTTTCGTTATTAATATCCAGATTACTGGGATGATGAATAAACTCAATTCAGAGATCCCTAACGATACAGAAATGTACAATGGCCGGTGTTAGGCAAAAGGCTGAATATGATACTGTTAAGTAATGATGTTACTACTAACTGTGATGAAAGGATAGAGGGTTACTTGACACAACTTCATGTTCTTTCAAAATCCCTTCTGTTTGCAGCACACTGCTCAACCCTCACAGTTCAGCTCTGCAACTTACATTTTCTAACTCAATATATGCTTGACATTTACTATAGCTATAGATATTTATCAACCTGATCCTGGAAGTTGCTAAGCACCCTCAACTCCCATTGAGTTCAGTGGGAGTGATCATGCTCAGCATTGCTGAATTGGGTCATTGGTAGGGATAATTAACTTAGTCCCATTTTTCTTAGTGGGCTATTAGCTGTCTGCTTATCTCTTATTAACAGGCTCACAAAGAGGATTAAGGAAGGAGTTGAAGGTCTTTATTTTATAAAAATGTGGTTCCTATAGGACAACACATCATTCTCTGTGGGCCCCTCAGCTTTGTCATACATGCCCCCTTTTGTCAAAATATCCATAATCTCTTGACTTTCAGGACATGCTGTAAAGCCGGTCTTGAATGTGAGTTTGAAGAGGTGTAGGATGTGGGGTTTCTTGTGGGAATTTGAGGTGTCAGGGAGACTATACTTGAATTTCTGATTAGCGCTACCAAGAGGAACTGAAAAAGATGTTGCAATCTGTTTGGTGGCTTCATTTAGTTTTGGGTCGATGCAATGGACTTTTTCTTCTGGAATCTGGGTTATATTATACGTGAATAAAAGTTCCACATCAAATGACCAGGCAGTTGAGTACCAATGGCAGTCACTGCTCCAGAGAAAACAGTAGTGGAATAGCAAAGGTGTTGCAAGCCAGGATTAAGATGCTTTGATTCATTTTAATGTGGAAGCTTCATCATGATGCTTGGGCATCACATACTGAGGATACTAAATTTTACTTCAGATGTTGCTTGCATTGTTAAAACAAGTACAAGAGCAGTCACTAATTAAATATCTTCTGCTGCAGGATGTGGAAGTTTTATGGCAATACTATTATTGCAGTAAGGAAAAAAAAGCCCTCTTTCCCTGGTTGATATTTGTATATGTGTTGCCCTGTATCCTTTTATGTAAATGAAGAATAGTCATGATTACATTCACGAACTTCAGAGAGGTATGCCATTTAAATATAATGCATGCCCCTGCCATGCTTACATATCAAAACTCATCTGGGACAGGGTTTTTAACAATAAAACAAATAGTCATACCTTTTGAAATTTCTGCCTAAGACTATTGCATTTGGGAAGGTTATAAGTGCTCTGCTTGTGGCCATAATTGGATTGGGTGTGAATGCACCAAATGTCAATCAAATAATAACTCTAGAAGATATAATCAAGTCTTAAGTTTACACTTTGGGAAGGGGAAGAAGGGGTTTCAGGCAGTGAGAATAATCAGCATAGTAAAAACATGCTCAAAAGTGCTATTCTAAACTGGTGTCTGATGTTGGTTTCAGTATCATCAGTAAGAATGCAGACACATTCACTGCTTTGTAATTACCGGCCTGTAGAGCTTTTTACTAAGGCATGTAGAACACAGAGAAGAGTTTTGTCTTTTTTAAATATATTTATTATATTAATCATCACAAACTCTACTTTCATGATAGTGCTGTGCAGCTCAAAGCAAGACTGGTTAGGTGTCTATAAGCTGTGATCGAGCCAGACTTGGGTAATTGTTTAAATGATGACTACTATAATGTCACACATGCATATGGTGAAGTCCAAAATACTGTCTCAAGAGGGTGTGATAAAAGCCTTTCCCTTTATTGGCACTTTCCCTGCTTAAACATGTGACATTTCCAGCTGCAAAACTACATTGTTTTTTCTTTATTGCAGTATTCTGAAAGACTTCAATGCCTGCAAATGCCAGAGTTTTAAATGTAAAGGGGAACCTCAGCCATCAGCCTACAGCAAAGAACTCTGCATTTCAAACTGGAATGTTACGTATGCCACCTATCCAGAGAATATTTGTTGGTAAATTCTTGATCACTTTACATCAATTTATAATCCAGAATATAAATTTGGAGTTGGAGGGATTGGGTTATTTTTCTCCTCAGAAGAAAATTATTTTTTGCCCAGATACTTAGAGTTTGAACCATTGTCACATTGAACACTTGTGGTCTAGTGGATTGAACACAAGATTGGGAGTTGGGATATCTGGGTCCTGTTTGCCACCTCTACGACTGAAATGCTTAGTTGACGTTGGGCAAGTCACTCGTGGCCTGATATTTTTCAGAGGTTGTGGGTACCTGTATCTCCTATTGACTTCAGGGACAATTGAAATCAATGGTAGCTGTGGTTGCTCAGCGCCTCTGAAAATCATCCCCTTAACACCCGTGCCTCAGCTTTTTTATCTGCAAAATGGGGATAATGCATACCTATTTTTGTGAGATGTATGGATGAAAAAGCCCTATATTAGTGCTAAGTATTTATAAAAGTATCTGACTTCTAGTATTAGCTGCCACATTATAGCAATAGCTGAACCCACTGTATACTGAAACATTCTTTTAAAATCTTATTGCTGTCACAGTAAATTTCCCAGCCATTATGTGCCACTTGGGGGGAAAAGTTTTTGAAAATAAGCAAATGGTGTTAAATTGCTTTTTTCTCCCTTCCTGTCACATTCAAAAGCTAGAGGGGTACACCAAAGATCATTGAAAACTTTCCAGTTACCTTGCAAGTGGCTTGCATGTGATGTAGCCTTACTCATAATGCAGGTTACAGATTTTTTCACGGAGGTCGTGGAATCCGTGACCTCTGTGAATTCAGCCCCAGCTCCTGGCCGCCATGGGCGGCAGGGGGGTACCCCCGAGCTCCTGGCTGCCGCAGACAGCGGGGCTGCAGTTCAGGGGCAGCAGCGGGGGGTCCCCCTGGAGCTCCCGGCCACTGCAGGCGACAGGAGAGCCCCAGAGCTGCCCAGCCTCTGCAGGGGGTGTGGGGACCCCGCAGCTGAGCTCCCCATTTTGTCATGGATATTTTTAGTAAAAGTCACAGACCGGTAACGGGCTTCCCTGAATTTTTCTTTATTGCCCGTCACCGGTCTGTGACTTTTACTAAAAATATCCATGACAAAATCTTAGCCTTAATTATGAGACACTGATTTTTTGTGTGTGACTTCCTCACTGTCCACCACAAAATCACAGGGAGTTTTCAATAACACATTTATTCATAATACTGTAGAAGTGTTGAGCGATGATTTATTGCAAAAATTAACTTGTGATTCTTTTCGATGTTTGAATCCTCTTTAATATCAGAGCATCCATGTAAAAATGCAGTGTTGTTCCATCTGACTTCTGGTACTCCAGAAGTTTATTTTCTCCATAACTGCAATTCTACCATCAGGATAAAATACAGAATCTAGCTTCTTATAATTTAACAGTGTGGTTTGTACCTTTATTTTTGCAACCATGGTACGTTGAGATGTGAATTACGCAGTTCTGGTAAGCTGCAATGAGCGGGGTTAGGTTTAGTCAGTACTTGGATTGGAGACCCCCAAAGAATACCTCAGTAGTGCAGATAGTTACACTAATGACTAAGTTGGCAGTGGTGATGGTGGTGGGGAAGCACTCACATAGCCAGGGCCCTACCAAATTCACAGCCATGAAAAACGCGCCACGGACCGTGAAATCTGGTCGTCCCCGTCCCCTCCCGAAATCTGTGTTGTGTTTTGTGTGTGTGTGTGTGTGTGTGCTTTTACCCTATACAGTAACTCCTCACTTAACGGTGTAGTTATGTTCCTGAAAAATGCGACTTTAAGTGAAACGATGTTAAGCGAATCCAATTTTCCCATAAGAATTAATGTAAATAGGGGGGGTTAGGTTCCAGGGCAGCTTCCCCTACTCTTCAAGCACCAGAGGCCGGGGGTTTAAGCTTTAGCCTGCACACTCCATTCCTTCCCCCAAGCCCCCACCCTTGACCTGCCTCTTCTCCCCCCACCTCCTCCCCCTTTACTTCACTCGCTGCATCCTGGCTCCTCCCCCCTCCCTCCCCTCCCTTCTAAACGCCGCAAGCCAGCTGATTGCCAAGTAGGGGAGGGTGGGGGGAGGTGTGCCAAGTCCTTGCTTCTCCCCCCTCCCTTCTGCCCAGGGCAATCAGCTGGCTTGCGGCGTTTTGGAGGCAGGGGGGAGGAGCGAGGATTTGGCGCGCAGGCTCCCCCTCCCTCCCCTGCCTCCCGAACGCGGCAAGCCAGCTGATTGCCCTGGGCAGGAGGGAGGGGGGAGGAGCGAGGACTCGGCGCGCAGGCTCCCCATCCCTCCTGCCGGCGGCAATCAGCTGGCATTCGGGAGGCAGGGGAGGGAGGGGGAGCCTGCGCGCCAAGTCCTCGCTCCTCCCCCCTCCCTCCTGCCTCCAAAACGCTGCAAGCCAGCTGATTGCTGCCGGCAGGGGGAGGAGGGGGAAGGCGCTGATCCTCAGAGTCTGCCGACGGGCGGGAGGCGATGGGGGGGGAGGGGGCTGTAGGGAGGCTGCCAGCTGTGGAGAAAGCAGGCAGCCAAACAACATAAGAGTGGAGCATTGCACAACTTTAAATGAGTTATGCCCCCTAATTGATCAGCAACGTAACAACGAAACGTTAAGCGGGACGACTTTAAGTGTGGAGTTACTGTATTATACAGATTTCATGGGAGAGACCAGCCTTTCTCAAATTGGGGGTCCTGATCCAAAAGGGAGTTACATGGGGGTTGCAAGGTTATTTTAGGAGGGTCGCGGTATTGTCACCCTTACTTCTGTGCTGCCTTCAGGGCTGGGTGGCTGGAGAGCAGCAGCTGTTGGCCAGGTGCCCAGCCCTGAAGGCGGCACCCTGCCAGCAGCAGCCCAGAAGTAAGGGTGTCAGTACCATAGAATGCCACCCTTATTTCTGCGCTGCTGCCTTCAGGGCTGGGCGGTCGGAGAGAGGCAGCTGCTGACCGAGGGCCCAGCTCTGCAGGCAGAAGCGCAGAAGTAAGGGTGGCAATACCCTACCGTGCCATCCTTACTTCTGGGCTGCTGCTGGCAGCGGCTCTGCCTTCAGAGCTGGGCTCCCAGCCAGCAGCCACCATTCTCCAGCTGCCCAGCACCGCCGCCAGCAGCAGTGCAGAAGTACGGGTAGCAGTACCGCGACCCCCACACAACTCCTTTTTGGGTCAGGACCCCATCAATTACAACACCGAAATTTCAGATTTAAATAGCAGAAATCGTGAAATTTACTATTTTAAAAATCCTTTGACCATGAAATTGACCAAAATGGACCCTGAATTTGGTAGGGCCTTACACCAGAGGTGAAAGTAAGCCGGTCCGGTCCGGTACGCCGTGCCGGACTGGACTGGCTTCTCCGGCGGTGATTTAAAGGGCCCAGAGCTCCAGCCGCTGTGGGGAGCCCCGGGCCCTTTAAATCCCCACCCGAGCCCTGCTGCCCTGGAGTAGTGGCGGCAGGGCTCCCGCGGTGATTTAAAGGGCCCGGAGCTCCGTGGTGGCTGGAGCCCCGAGCTCTTTAAATTGCCCTTGAGCCCTGGGACTCCCAGCCGCCTCTGCAGCTAGTAGCTCCGGGGTGATTTAAAGGCCCTGGGGCTCCCAGCCACAGCCGAAGCTCCAGTGCCTTTAAATCTTGAAAGACCACGCCTCTTCCGGTTGAGGCCACGTCCCGCTCAGGACTCCGGCTTACCGGTAAGTCCTTTAAGTTATTTTCACCCCTGCCCTACACAGAGCATTTCAGAAATAATACTACTAACACCATTGTGAAGTAGGGAAGTATTTTCCTAGAAGGACAGGGTGAGGTGCAGAGGTTAAGTACTTACTCGTGTCTGTACAGTGAGTCATTGTTGGAACTGAGACTAGAACTCAGGTGTTCCTGTCTCCCAGACCTCTGTTCTAACCACTAGACAATGCTACTGTGACTGACTTCAGACATGGTGGTGTTGCATGTGCCATGTTAGTCAGGTAACACCTAAAACTAAGCTCTTGACTTTTATAGTCATTAAAGATCCCATCATTCTTTTCATAAGATTTCTGACCACAATTTCCAGATTCCAGAATTATTCTGCCTACTCAAATTCCTCCTGGAGTTTGTCACTTCCTGTGTTAAACTCCTGTGTATTGTAGCTGTGTTCTGGTAAACAGCAATAACATTTCATCCCAGAGGTGGCTGCATTTTAGTGGTGGGCTAAGTGATTCTCAAGTGCTGAAAGGCTTTCTAATTCTGTTTTATTTTGGTGAAAGTGCACTTTACTTCATCATTCAAGGAAAAGGGGTACTGTTTTTCCTTCCCACCTCCATTCCTCCACCACATTACCAATTATGTTTCTTTAACACTTTAGGCTTTTCTTAGCTGATGCCATGTCTGCTTTTCTGTTGTTTAAAATACCAACATCAGTCAAACTACAAAAGCTATTGTGACGGGTTGGATCACAGAAATCCCCTTGGGAGCTACCATCTAATGTACTAAGACTACTTCTAATCCTGTTTTCCCTGCCAGCTCGGTGGCTCCAGCACCCTGTCTTGTTGAGCCAGACGCACTTGTCTGCTCCAACACAGACCCAGGGTCTGAATTACCTGCCCCAAAGCTGCAGGTTTACCTGAAAACAGCTCACAGAAGTGTGCTTGTCTTTAGCACTCAGATGCCCAACTCCCAGTGGGGTCTAAACCCAGATAAATCCGTTTTACCCTGTATAAAGCTTATACAGGGTAAACTCATAAATTGTTCGCCCTCTATAACACTGATAGAGAGAGATGCACAGTTGTTTGCTCCCCCAGGTATTAATACATACTCTGAGTTAATTAATAAGTAGAAAGTGATTTTATTAAATACAGAAAGTAGGATTTAAGTGATTCCAAGTAGTAACAGACAGAACAAAGTAAGTTACCCAGCAAAATAAAATAAAATGCGCAAATCTATGTCTAATCAAACTGAATACAGATAATCTCACCCTCAGAGATGCTTCAGTAAGTTTTTTCTCAGACTGGACACCTTCCAGGCCTGGGCACAATTCTTTCCCCTGGTACAGCTCTTGTTCCAGCTCAGGTGATAGCTAGGGGATTCTTCATGATGGCTCCTCTCCCCCTCTGTTCTCTTCCACCCCTTTATATATCTTTTGCATAAGGCGGGAATCCTTTGTCCCTCTGGGTTCCCCCACCCCTCACTGGAAAAGCACCAGGTTAAAGATGGATTCCAGTTCAGGTGACATGATCACATGTCACTGTAAGACTTCATTACCCACTTGCCAGCACACACACATACAGGAAGACTCACAGGTAAATACAGCCATCTGCAGACAATGGTCCTGGTTAATGGGAGTCATCGAGATTTTAAACCACCATTAATGGCCCACACTTTGCATAATTACAATAGGCCCTCAGAGTTATATTTTATATTTCTAGTTTTAGATACAAGAGTGGTACATTTATACAAATAGGATGATCACTCAGATTATAAGCTTTGTAATGATACCTTACAAGAGACCTTTTGCATGAACCATATTCCAGTTACATTATATTCACTTATCATGTTTTTATAAAACTATATAGACTGCACAAGGTCACAGCTATATCTTATGGCAAGGAAAGAAATGACATTTGGAGAGACAGTAGGGCAAGAATGGATTTTACTCTTAGTTGGTGTTCATGCTATAAAATAGAAAAACATAGGACATTTAAGACCTTACCAATTATCTACTTAGTTGCTTATATGGCCCCCATCACCACAGCAGCGGAGCACCTTAAAGACACTTAGACCTCGCTATTGGTATTTGACTAGTGGTCCCACTGGGCCTACTGTTTAGACTTCTGTTGAAAACTCAGCAATACTTCAACATGAATATCTTATTTATTGTCGTCAGCTAGATGTTCTGTTGCAAATTGCTGTAAGGAACTGATCCTTCAGTGTGTGGGAGAAAAACGAGTCCTCACTCTGAGCTTGATTGCAACATGTCAGAGGCAGTTTATTCTCAAGCAATATTGCAAGGGGGAGAATGCACAACGGCAGGTCTCCCAAAAGATAAACAATTAGGGCAAGCGTTTATACCTTTTGTTACATACAGTAATGATCAACAACTGCATTTTGTTTATACATATTCCTTCCTGATATCTTACATTCCTCAGCAATTTCTGCTACAGTCTGTGCTCCATTCTTATCTAACACAAGGTCGAAAAGCAGCATCTCTTACAGTTCTTTTCCAAAAAGAACAGGAGTACTTCTGGCACCTTAGAGACTAACACATTTATTTGAGCATAAGCTTTCGTGGGCTACAGCCCACTTCCACTCGCCCAGGCCCTGCTTGGAAGTTATTAGCGGTTAGAGTTAGCCTGACTCTTGCTCTTCCTGTAAGACTAAGATGTCTGCTCTTTTTCCAACTTCCACAAGTGATATCAATTTGGTTAAATAAAACTTGGAGAAAATTCAATCTATTAACCCCCACCCCTCCAAACAAAGCCCAAACTGGAAAAGGTTTTTAATTTGGGTTCATTTTATTGATTACATAGGGGTAAAAAGTGACTTTCCAGCAGTCCAGCCCATGCAATTATGCTAATTTTTCATTTACTAACTAATAACTAATTGCAATTTGGGCTCGGTTAGTGAATTTCTGGTTTTTTGTATTATGATTTCTAGTTATATGAAAAACCCAGTTTAAAAAAAAAAATCACCTGTCACTTGACAGTTAGTATATCTGTGTACCAGCAAAAGACTTACTGATTGTTTTCTGTTCTGTCCTTTTGCTTAACAGGAACAATTTTTCAGTGCGTGGGCTAAGGTGGTGGTTTAGATGGTTTTGCATTAATTTGCTCCTTTTTATTGTGCTGTTTTTTCTGACTACTCCTTCCATAATCATCTCCACCATGGACAAGTTCAATGTCACCAAACCTATTCGTTACCTTAATGTGAGTATCACTTGTTTTTGAGTTTAGTAATACACCAATATCAAAATGTTACAGAAAGTGAACAAGGAAGTGAGCTGGCAAGGATGATATGTCTTCACACTAAGACACTATGGACAACATTATCAGCTGGTGTAAGCTGAAGCCAGTGGAGCTACACCAATTTACACCAGCTGAGGATCATCCATGCCTATGTGTTAATCAATCTCAACCAGTTCAGATCCCCAGCAAGGGCTGAAACTGATGCAGATTTTTAAAAAATAAGTTCAAAACGATATCCTCATAATTTGTATTTTTTTATGTTTCTTGATCAGGATTAGCCTGAAATCAGTTCATTTGAGACTTTCTGTGATCATACATTTACATTTTTATTTTACATGAACAATTAATCTTAAACTATATAACTTAAAATATAGTAACTTGGAGCAAAAAACAGAACCTCCAATCCAAACTCCTTTTAAAGTTTAGAATTATATGTGTGTGGGGATGACAACTCAGATCTGAAACTCTAAAATAAAACTTCATTCTTACTTTTTGGTTCAAGTTGGATCCAAAAACCAGGACGATATCTACATGTGGTTCCAGTTCAGTTCCAGCTGAAATTTCACACAAACTGAGATTTCAGTATCTTGGAATCTAACCTCAAACCCTAGCTCTGGTTTTGCCTTGTACCAAAAACTCTGAATGCTAACTGAACCCTAATCTGTATCAGAACATAGTTTCCTCAGTCGAACTCTAATATAAATGGGTTGCTTAGCTATAAAAGCTAATTTCTGCAGCATCTATTCTTCAGCCACAATGGTATTAGAATATTTGCACCTGTCTTTACTTTTAATTTATTTTTTTTAGACTCCTATCATTAGTCAGTTCTTCCCAACGCTCCTCCTGTGGTCCTTTTCAGCTCTGTTACCAACAATTGTGTACTACTCAACACTATTCGAATCCCACTGGACAAAGTAAGCAATCGATTTTCCTCTCTTTTTAACCTTGTCCCATAAACTGAGTCACTGGGAAAACTGGAGAAAATGGGTAAACTTCATAAAAATTATAGCTGGAAAAGACCTATTAAGCCCCATCTAGTTGATTCCTTGTCCAGTACAGGGAAGTCTATCCCCTGTCGAGAGCTTTATCCATTGGCAGATTATTCCACAGTCTAATAGGTCTTTTTGATAAACAGTCAAGGAATTTCCCCTGTTTTGTAGTAGATCCAATGAATAGCATCCAGCCTTGTCTTGTCTTTTTTTTGCGGGGGGGAGGGGGTTTGTCCCCCATGTGCCTCTTCCCCTCCCCCCCCCCCCTTTTTTTTTTTGGCTTCTATTTAACAGAAAAACTTTGTATTTGACTGACAGAATCTCTGTCATTCAGAAGCAAACTCTCCATACAGCTCGTTTGGACCTCTGACTACAGACACTGGTGATCTGTCACAGACTAATCTGAATTACAAAAGTACTACCTTCCCCATGTCTGTATGTGAAAAATCATCCTTACTGAGTGTCACGTACATTTGTCTTAAATGAGCGTTCTTGGGGACATTGACGTAGAACACTAAGGGTACGTCTACACTACCCGCCGGATAGTGATCGATCAAATCGATCCCCGATCGCTCTGCCGTCGACTCCGGAACTCCTCCACGGCGAGAGGTGGAAGCGGAGTCGACGGGGGAGCGGTGGCCGTCGATCCCGCGCCGTGAGGACGCGAAGTAAGTGATTCTAAGTCGATCTAAGTATGTCGACTTCAGCTACGCTATTCTCGTAGCTGAAGTTGCGTATCTTAGATCGATCTCCCCCCAGTGTAGACCAGCCCTAAGATTACACTAATGGGCTGCAGTGGTGCTGAGGGAAATGCATGGTTCTTGCTTTTGGTAGATGGAACTCTAATGGACATACCTGGGGTTTGGCCCACCAGATTTCTTGATGTACTTCCACCTGAGGCGTGTCGTGGATAGGAGCCAAATTAACAAGCTCTTGTTCTGCCTTTGCCCATAACATTTGTAACTGATGTTTCTTAGATAAAAAACATTTTGTCTCAGAAGAGATGACACTAACCGTATTAGTCAAGCAGCCCATCTGAATCTGTGTTTTTTTGGCACACTGCCCTAGTGAAACTGGCACAATGCTGTCTGAAAGACGAGATTGAATATGAGCAACCAAGAGACTCTGAGCATAACGTGTTTGGAGACTAGCCTTGAATATCCAGATGACAGGTGTCTCAAGTCTACATGCCTGTGGTGGAGGGCTGTGGTATCACTAATCCAGCTCTGATCTGGATTAATGATCAGAAACAACTTCCATGTCTCTGTAAAGAGAGACACGGGCCTGCCTGGCTCAGGTTTATAGATACACTGGTGGCCCTTGGACACTCTTGTCTCCAGGGTGGATAAAAATCAATGATTTTTTTGAAAAAAATCAAAAAAATCGGACTTTTAAAAATTTAAATCGGAGTGTTTTGATAGGTTTTTTTCCTCAAAAAGCATTTTATCTAAAGATAGCTTTACTTAAAATACATTCTTAAAATACATTATAGCTCAAATATATCTCATCATGGAACAGGGATTATAAATTCTAATTCTATAGTATGAGACAATATATTCATGTAATGTGTAAGAAAAGTTTTGTAAATGAGTTCCAATAGTACATGGATTAGGGTCCCAATTTTATGGGGTTCCACAGGCTTCGTATAGATTATTTAGGTTAATCTTTCTATCTACCCAAATGGGACTCAGTGCTCAGTCCAGAAGATACCATCAGAGATGCTTAGTTTTGCAGTTCTCAAACTGAATTTCTCTCCCCAGAGGTAACATGCTTGTTAACAGCAAAAATGTTTTAAAATAAATATATAGAGGTGAGAAATAAGACCTCAACCCTATTGTCCCTCTGCAAATTTGTGTACACGGAGTCAATCCCTTACCTCTCTAAAAGTGCAAAGTTTCAAAAAGTTCAATGAATAGAAGATTGTTGGGGGCAGAATAGATCTGAACAAGGAGAAGAAGTCTGGAGGTAAATGTGAGAAGCGAGGGACATATGCTTATTTTGTTAAAATATTATATGTTTGCTGTTGAAGAAAAAAATCCAGACTACTTAACGTTGTTGTTTTAGTTAAATAAAACAATTAAATGTCTGTCTGGTGATGTTCTCCTCCTAATACAGCATGGCAAGAAAATCCTCCAAATACTAATGATTAACCTGTTGAATTGGAGATAGTTCACCTCCCAATGACTTCATAAATATCTGCTTCAATTACCTTTGGTAAATGAAATAACCAAACAATCATTCATTTTCTGATATAGCTGTAAAACTAATCTGAAAAGTTTTCAAAAGAAATCACTGTTTAAAAATGTATAGTGTGTACCTTCTAAAAATGAAACCTACCTCTATCTCTGAGTTGTGAAGAATATGTATTAAGGTTATAACAGCCAACAAGAATGCACTTTTATGTAGAAAACAATGATTACACCGAGTTTTCCTGACTAGTGATTTAAATCATGATTTAAATCAAATCCACCCTGCTTCTCACAGCAGCTAACATTTTACAGCCAAGGTCCTTCAGGAGTGGTATTATATTCCATGTAAAGATATATTTATTGGAGGTGGGGAGGGGAGAATACTTGGAGACCTCACTTATCTGAACTAAAAGTTGGGGGGGGGGGGGAATTCAAAAATAACTAAACTAGTTTGTGTTCAGAAAACATTATAGATTCCTCCACTTATGGCAGAAGAACTAGTGGAGTTGGAAGAGGATGAATGCTTGTGTTTAGCAATAACAGTCTCTGACTTAATAATCTTTTCCTCTTTGGTAGGTCTGGAGAAAACAGAATAATGATGCATAAAGTGTACATTTTTTTGATCTTCATGGTGTTGATTTTGCCTTCCCTTGGTCTGACCAGGTATTCACCTTGTTCTTGTATCTTAAAGTTTGAATATTTTATAATTGGAGTTGGTCTGCTTTGTTTTTGTAACCAACCCTCCTAGAGATGTATAGCTGTTTTTGTTTTTGTTTGTTTTAATCTGTGTTTTGTAGTCATAATACCCTAAATTGCCTTTCATCTGAGGATGATAATAATAATAATAATATATGGAGATATACCTATCTCATAGAGCTGGAAGGGACCCCGAAGGGTCATTGAGTCCAGCCCCCTGCCTTCACTAGCAGGACCAATTTTGCCCCAGGTCCCTAAGTGGCCCCCTCAAGGATTGAACTCACAACCCTGGGTTTAGCAGGCCAATGCTCAAACCACTGAGGATCTCAAAGCACTGACAAGCACGTAAGGAATTAGGCCTCACAAATCCTCTGTGAGGTTGGAAAGTATTTCCAACTGCTTTCTGTAGATAAGCAATATAAGGCATTGAGAGATTAAATGGCTAAGGCACTGAGGGTCACATAGAAAGTCAGTGGCAGAGCCAGGAACCCAGACCTCCTGACTCCCACTCTTGTGCTTTAGCCACAAAATTATTCTTTTCGATCCCCACCTTCTTTGCTCCTGTAACACCCATCTGGCTGTCTCCTTGGGCACTGTGAATGTCTGCCTCCGGCACACTTTCTGCTGAAGATAAAACTTAGAAACATGAGCATTAAATGAAACACTTCCATTTTATTGGATTCCAAGTCTCCCTTCCCACCTTTGACCAAACAATGTTCAGTCATTACAATAGGCTAGAGTAAACTGCAGTTTATATAGTTAAAACTCTCCATTTTAGAAGAGCTTGGTTGGTTGGTTTTGTTTGTTACCACTGTGCTGAACTATGGAGAGTGAATGATATTAACTATCTTTTCTTCTAGTCTTGATTTTTTCTTCCGCTGGCTGTTTGACAGAGAGTCGGCTGACTCTGCAGTCAGGTTGGAGTAAGTATTAGCTACCCTTTTTTTTAGTGCATAATGAATGTGCGACATTATGGATGCACTATACCAGGGGTCGGCAACCTACGGCACGCGTGCCAAACATGGCACGCAAGCCGATTTTGGGTGGCACGCCGCTGCCTGCCAGTCCCAGCCCCCAGCCCGACTCAGCCCCCCCGCCCACCGCTCTCCCCTGCGGGGGCAGGAGGCAGAAGCTTGGTCCTGCGGCAGCCAAGCTTCCCCCTCGCCCGCTTCTTTCCCCAGCGTGGTGCTTTCCTGCCCCTCCTCCTCCTCCTCCTCCCCCCCCTCCCCCATGATCACCCAGGGGAAGGGGGGCGGAGCCAAGCCGCAGCATGCTCGCTGCTCCGTAGAGGAGACAGAGAAGAGGTAGGGACAGGGCCTTGGGGAAGCGGGTGGAACAGGGCATATCCCTTCCAGCCCCCTGCCGTGAGCCGCTCAGGGCAGGGGGCTGGGAGCACCCCCNCCACACATCCAGCCTTCTGCCCTGCACCCCCACAGCCCTCATCCTTGCCCCCCCTCACCCCCAGGTCTGGGGTCCCAGCTGCCAGCCCCATGCCAGCTGGCATCCCGGCCGCAGGCCGCGCTCAACCCGCTGCAGCCCTAGGTGAACAGAATCCCAGGCTGGCAGCTTAAGATCAGCATTTTAATTTAATTTTAAATGAAGCTTCTTAAACATTTTGAAAACCTTGTTTACTTTACATACAACAATAGTTTAGTTATATAATATAGACTTATAGAGAGAGACCTTCTAAAAACGTTAAAATGTATTACCGGCACGCGAAACCTTAAATTAAAATGAATAAATGAAGACTTGGCACACCACTTCTGAAAGGTTGCCTACCCCTGCACTATACTATAACATGGGGATTCAGAATGAATGGTGGGATGTGAGCTCCTTCTAGGTTATTAGGAAGAGGAGTCATGGATCCAAGCCCTTTGTGCTGGGCACTGTAGAGAAACACATAACAAAGAGATGGTCCCTGCCCCGAGAAGCTTACAGTCGAAGTATAAGACAGAAGATGGATGCAACAAACAGATGGGGGCAGGGAGAGAGCACATTGTATGTTGAAGGTTGTGCCATATCATTGGAACAGGAATCTTCCCTAGAATCGCACTAAGATCTTGTTACAGAAATTGATTTAGAAGAGGAGAAGAAATCTTCATGTTGTTGTTTGGCATAGTGGTATCGAAGATCAACATTTGCAGATGTTGGGCAGTGGCTGTTTTTTGTTCTGTTTTTGTACAGCACCTAGCACAATGGGATCCTGGTCAATGACTAGGGCTCCTAGGCACGATCGCAAAACAAATATTTAAGGCGTCTCTGCTGAAAGAAACCACTAGTCTAGCATCTTGCTGCCAACAGTGACTTGAGATATCAAATGACCCCCCCATCCAACAAGCCACCTATCAGATTGTGCTGTATATTCTTTTCAAATTAGTGTAACTTCAGATGCTGTTTATATTCTTATGGATCCATGTTTGATGGCATATGACAAAATATGCCCTTACTACTGCATGTAGAGAATTCAGCAGTAGGCACTTGTAATTAAACCACTGCAGTGTTTGTTCTGAAGAGGAGCTATTTCCAAATGTAACCTGTCCCCATTGTAAACCCTCTGCCTTCTAGTCACTGACTCTGTTTCCTTGTAGATGTGTCTTCTTGCCTGACCAGGGAGCCTTCTTTGTGAACTACGTGATTGCCTCCGCTTTCATTGGCAACGGGATGGAGCTACTGCGCTTGCCTGGCCTCATCCTCTACACCATACGCATGATAATGGCCAAGTCCCCTGCTGAGAGGAAAAACATTAAACAGGTATAAGAGCTCCTCTCAATAGCATGGGGGCAATAAAATCCTAAGCAGCCTATAAGAAACTACAATCCTTACACAAGAACAGTATGTGCCCTCTTCCTTCACAGCTGCTAACTATCATCTGTGGTCATTCCTTGTGGCCTTTCTTTTGCTCAAACTAACAGGTACATGTCCCCTCCCTGAGCAGCACAGTGTGGATATATAGGAGACTGTACAGTTTGAGCCCATGCCTGATTAAAACAAGCCATTCGGGGCCCATTCGTCCTTACTTGGGGCCTGAAAATCAGGTCCTCAGTTTCCACACCACCTCAAAATGAGAACTTTAATTAGGGAGTTGGCAAACAGGCTTAGTTTAAGCCCACCCTTAACCACCACTTTCTTCCCCTCTGTCCTCAAAACTTCATATGAAATTGATCTCTTTGTAGGTTTGAAAAAAGTTGGCTTATTAGCTTTCACTTCTGTTAATCTCTGCTGTGCTCTGAGGGTGTGAGAGAGGGTCTCTGTACTAGGATTCCAGCCTGAGAGGTTCAGCTGACCACTCAAACACTTGGGATATTTACCAAACCAAACTGCAACCTCTGAACCTCTAGAGCTCTGTCTGCTCTGAAAGCCAACGCACACAGCACCACAGAGGTTAAACTATAATCACTATAGAGATCAAAGTTCTGGCAGCACAGGCACAATAATTTTTTGCCCTGTGGTTGGACATAGCTTTTCCCCATAGCTGAATTTAAGGAGGAGACTGAAAACAGGCCCTTGGGGAATTCTCTTGACAGAAATATCAGTTTGCTGCAAGCGTGCTCTGTGTAAGCTGCATACAACAGTGTTGAAAGCACATAATTAATTTACATGCCACTTGTGCATCTGTAACTAGTTTGCCTGGGTGTCTCAAAAAAACAACACGTCTCTCTGTTGTGAGGCAAGAATAAGGAAGGGGCAAACTGAATTGTTCCCTTTTTGAATCTAGTTTAATCCTTGGAAAGCTAACATTTGTGTTTGTTTTTTCCCTAGCATCAAGCATTTGAGTATGAGTTTGGAGCAATGTATGCCTGGATGTTGTGTGTATTCACTGTCATCATGGCCTATAGCATTACATGCCCCATTATTGTCCCATTTGGTAAGTTTGCCAATGAGTTGTGTGCACAGAGCAGGGAAGGGGGGAGAGGTTTGGTCTGAGCACATGACCAGGAGACAGGAATTCCTGAGTTCTTATCTCAGCTCTGATCGTGACTTTCTGTGTCCTTGGACCAAAACACACATCTGCTCGGTCGTGAAAAATAGGGCACTACGCAACCTCACAATGTGGTGTTGGGGTGAATTAATGTCTGTACAGTGTTTGGAAGCTGAAAAGCACTACAGTATATGATGATAATTCTATTTCTACAGCTTGAGGAATATATTAACTCTGACTTCTGTACAGCTTTAACAATTAAGGATGGAATTTTCAATTGAAAAGGTTTAGTTACCATGCTTTTCAACCATATTAGCTTTTCATTTCTGCTTTCCTCTGTGCTCTCAGAGAGGATGTCTACATGTGACTTTCAGCCAAAAAGGTTCGGCAAAGTAGCCAAACTTTCAATGGGACTTTTGCTGCTAAATCCCTTAGTCACTTATGAAAATCTCACCCCCGAGTTCCATCAAAACAGATAAAATACAACATAAAAATAAACACAGTGCAAACCAGATCACAGTCGCGCCTTCTGGCCCTGGTATCTATGAATGTTTTTATGTCCTAGGTGAATAATAAAAAAAAAAGGCTAGACGGAATCCTGAATGCTGATAGGAACAGAACAAATATACAGCGGCACAAACATGTCATTACTCTAGGTTACTAATTAACATAAAAGTAAAGCTATTTTCTCAGGGGAAAGTTTGTGAAATTAAACTTCGTATCTATTAAATGGCAGTGGGAAACATGTAAGATCTGGCCTAAACCCACAAAAATAGATTTAAGACAATTTTGTCTCTCTCAATTCTCTGTGCTCCATATTGTAAAGATTTGAGGGTACTACTGCATACAGTGCTGCAATTCCTAGCTGCCACTGGAACTTGGAACATCTTGGCTTTTATAGGGACACAGTTGACTTGAAATAGTCATTTAAAAAAATTAAAAGTAGTTTTAGGAATCACATATGTCTGGGTCGCCCTACCAATTGGTGATTTTTATAGTCACAGTTTTCAGTAACCTGTCTCTATCTTCTTCTTCAGGTTTAATATATATACTGCTGAAGCATATGGTTGATCGCCACAATCTTTACTATGCATTTCTCCCTGCTAAACTGGAGAAGAAGATCCACTTTGCAGCTGTGAATCAGGCCCTTACAGCTCCAATCCTCTGTCTGTTTTGGCTCTATTTTTTTTCATTTTTGCGACTAGGTAAGGGTTATCTGTCAGTGATAAGCTTGAAATATTGCTCTATGATCTTGTGGTTAAAGCAGAGGGACCAGGATTCTGCTCCCAGCTCTGTCACTAAGTTGTCTAAAGTCATGTGGGAAGTTTCTTAACTTCTCTGAGCCTCTAGTTGTGCATTTTTAAGACAGGGATAATAATCCTTACCTGCGTCATGGGGATATTGCAAGGCTTACCGTCTTCACAGTACTTTGAGATCATCTAACAGGAGCTAATAGGGGAGGGCAAAGTAGACAAACACCTGTCAAGAGTGGTCTGGATAATACTTAGTCCTGAGTGCGGGGGACTGGACTAGATAACCTCTCGAGGTCCCTTCCAGTCCTATGATTTTATTACATTTAACTTTTAAGCTGTTAGTTGACACATTCTCTCACTGATCCCCACTCACATTGGCCTCAAATTATAAACGTTCATTGTGCCACAAACTTGCTGTATTAACAGAGTTGCTGGGGGAAGTTGGTGGCTTGACCTTTGGGCACCCCGAACAGTATGGGAGGTTGTTTGGGGGTTTTGTTACGCATGATGCACTTGAGGCTTTTGGTGCTGTGAAGGAGATTCAGCATCTTTTTTCTTCCCCCAGCTTCTCCCTTTGGGTTGGGGATGGAGGTGACTTTTTAAATCTAGAGCCTTATTAATAATTTATTTGTACTGTTCATTAAAGATATGTTCAGGATAGTCCATAAATGCCTCAGTCTAGCTGGAAAATATTGAGATTCCATTCCCTTGACATAACCACTGTAATTACTGTTAAAGTATTGTATGATCTAGCAGGGCCAGTATCCTGCTTCTAGCAAAGGCCTATTCCTGATGTTTCAGAGGAAGGCAAATGCCCATGATATGCACTGGCTAATAGTTAAAAATATATGATTGTCTTGTTTTGCAACTAGGAAGCTAAATGCTGATTAATCAAATTGTCTGTTGGTGTGATGATCTGCCCTGCCATGCTGGATACCTCAGTTTGATCCTGTTTGTTGACTTAGGATAGCACCCACTGTGAGCTAAGCACTTTCTTAGAAGGATGGTCCCTGCTCCAGCTAGCTCACATTCTTAGTCTTGGAGTTTTGGTCTCTAGTGCAGCAGTAGCTGAGAGTGCAGTGACAGCAGCTCACGTGGCTCAGGAGAGTGGTTTGTATCACTCCACAACGGTTGCTGTGAATGCTCAGGTGGTAGTGACTGGCACTGAACGCAGCTTTGTCTAGTACCTAAGGATGATGCCTGAAATATGGGGCTTCTGAGGATGGGGGAGAGAAAACCGGGGAAAGTCCTGTAGGTTAAGACGTGGACTTGGAGAGCTCCTCTATATAAGGGTCAGGAAAAGATCCTTCTATTGTGCTGTATGTAATGGGCAGGTCATGACATCAATGTGTCCCGCATGGTGCTTTGTTAGCTATTTTTTTTTCCTCTGTAGGGTTTTTCTTCTATTTTGTTCCATTCTCCAGAGAGTGAGCGCTCTTTTCAGATGAGCTATTTTGTGATCAGTGTGATTTTGTTGTTGTTGTTGTTGCTTTTACCTTCTTGAACCAGTGATGGATACATTCAATTTTGTATTCTGTTTGTTTGCTTTTAAGGTTTTAAAGCTCCCACGACCCTCTTTACGTTCCTAGTTGTCAACATCACAATTCTCGTTTGTTTAGCTTATACTTGTTTTGTCTGCTTCAAGTACCTGAGCCCACTGAATTACAAGGTAAACTCATATTGAATGTATTGGGGAAATAACCACCAGCATTAGCACTGTGCTTGGTACCGCACAAACTAGTCCCAGGGAAACAAATGGCAAAATTCATGTTTACTTCAGTAGGAGCAGGATCTAGCCACAAGGGTTCAGTTCTCTAAGATGGTGAAAACATGCTGCTGAATAAAGAGGCAGGTTGTTTTGCGCACAAGGGGAAGGAGGGAGGCGTTCCAAGCATGAAGAGCAGTATGGGAGGCAGGTACGAAGTGGGAGGCTTTGGAGGAGCACAGGCAGCAGCTGAGGTTTCAGTGTAATATATAATGGGACATGGTACTAAATCTGTTTACTAATAACCTGATGTTTATGATCAATTTCATGTAACTGGTTGATTTACCAGTTTAGTACTTCGTCCTTACTGTCTTTATATAGATAGAAGAATTGCCAAGTGGAAGAGGAAGTGACGCTGATGCAGAAACAGCTCCAAGATCTGCTGTAAGCCCTTAGCAAAAAGTATTTTTTACCCTTTCAAGGAAAACAAACTCCTGACCCTGCCCAGAAAAGGGCTTGTGTAGGAGATTACTAGTCTGAACGGTGTCAGGGTAGGTATTAGCTGACTTGAGGGTCAGCTGATCAGAACACTGCACTTACCTATTTGAAAGGGTTGCTCTAAAAATACCTTCTGACTTAAGCATGATAGGAATAACAGAGAGAGATTTTAAATACCCTTTACTTCCAATAGCTACATGTGTTGTGTTCTGATTAGCTGGGTCTCACACCAAACACTAGATGATTAGTTGCATTTGAATGCTGACTATGCAATCACACTGCTTGGAGACTACAAGAGATGTGATATGCACAGCAGAGCTTCAGTGCCACATCAACAAAAAATGACAAGACTTTGATATTTGCACTGGGTTTTGAAATACTGTTTGGGTGAATACCAATACCTCAGTGTGCAAGAGCCCATGTGATATGCAGGCACACTTGAGTTTTGCACTAGGAAATTTATTTTGAGGGACAAAGGGCAATGTTAAGATGAAGGGGACAGAGTGGGGGGAACATAAAAGTAAAAAGGAGGTATTGTGGGGAAAGATTTTAAATAATAAATTATCCCAATATTTTAAAAATATACTAGAGACTTGGAGTTTTATTATTTAATGTTTGCAATTTCAGATGTATGTCCCACGGGTCCTGCTTAGCCATTCTACGGAAAGGACAGCACTGGCTCAGAAGGAACAGCAGTCATATGGCACCATGGGTACTGATGCACTGGCAGAAGACAGCATAACCTACTTTGGGGAACCTGCAGTAATTGAAGAGGCATAGAAGTATTTCTGTTGATCTCCAGAACTAACACAAGGTGGTGCACTTAGTCCAGCTTTAATAGAACTGATCCCTCAAGCATTCTGTCAGCAGAAGAGGCACAGAAATAATTCAGCGTGTGATCTGCAGATCTACTTGGAGATTAAAAAGCAGCCACCTTGAGACCGATTGTTTTACAGGCCATCTACACACATTGTGAAACAAGTGTGCTGAATGGTATGAAGGAGACAATCCTCAGGGACTACTACTTTGGGTTTACTGTTTAATCACTTGCCTTATGGAGAGATTTCACTCTTCACAGAGATAAAAGGTCACTGAAGCAAAGCAGCCCCACAATTGCAGGTGTCAGTTTATTTGAAATGACTCCCCTTGAATTTTAACCAGCGCCAAGGATTTATTAACCACTTGGGATTGATAAATCCCGAAACTGTCAGTTTTGATGAAAACTTGAAAGCAAATACTACCCCTACTGGTGAGAACCAGGAAAAAGGCTTGTGGTGTCTCCTCTCCCACCACCCCAAAATACCCAGTCCACACAACGTTACTTTTCTGAAAGAGATGAGGGCTTTATTGTGCACTTTGATTGTGAATGTACCAAACCCAGAGGACTTTTGTGAATAAGGGATTGATCTGCTATAACTTTTATATATTTTTGCAGGGGATGCATTAGTTACTTTCTGGTGACTATGTTAGGGGCCTTGCACAAGAAACATTCACCTGCCAACAATAAAGGATGTAAACATTTTATCTTTTTCTTTTTTTAATCTCTCTGGTTACAGTGACACATTTCTGCACTTCCCTGGTAAGTGCCAATCGTATGAACTGTAAGATGTTACACCGTTTTTAAATTATGTAGTAGGAGCCAATTATCCTAAAGCTACATTGTGTCAAAACGTATCTAAGCAATAATCACATAACAATAAAACACTGAGTTCAGCGAAATTCTAGAGCTGTCTTTATTGACTATCTTTCTTTGCATATTTAAACACTCATGTGCCACCTCAGAGACCTACCACTATTGGGACACTAATAAGTGAGTGGACCTCTAGGGCCCAATCCTGCAACATGCTAAGTGGCTGCCGAGAAAGTGAGTACCCTTGATACTCTGAGAATGAATCTTGATGATTTGTATAGAAAATCCTTTTGTTCTTGTTCTGAGTTTTCTGCTTGTCTCTCCTTAAACTGTGAACTCCTCAGGCCAGGACTGTTTCTTGAATGTCTGAAAAATGATTGACGAACATGTCTTGAGTGGTGCCACAAATAAAGGTGTTCAGTGTCTTGCCAGATTAGCCCTATATTCCCAAAGACCTGTTTCCTGCTCTCTTGCTGGACTAATGCTGAGAATGTCAGAGATGATGATGGAAGGAACAAATTGGCAGAGTTTTGGAGAAGAGTCCTATCCTGTGAGTCGGAGGATACATAAAAACACCTGGTTCTACAGAAGTAAGTGAGGGGACCCTCCTGTTAAAAAGGGCTGCATTTGTGCCAGACTCTTCTGCCTTAAGTCATTATATGTTGTCCCTTTCCTTTTTAAAACTGTGATAGAATTGCCAGAAGTGAAATGTGCATTGGAGGCAAACCACTACTTTAAGGTTTGGACTGAAACCAAGTAAAAAAGGATATTCTGAGCTACAGCTTCTACTCCACATTCTGACTTGTGCAGGTATTACATGTGGTTATGAGTAGGGCCCTACCAAATTCACAGTCCATTTTGGTCAATTTTATGGTCATAGGATTTTAAAAATTGTAAATTTCATGATTTCAACTATTTAAATCTGAAATGTCATGGTGTTGTAATTGTAGGGGTCCCGACCTGAAAAGGAGGTGAGTAGGGTCGCAAGGTTATTGTAGGGGGGGTTACAGTACTGCTACCCTTACTTCTGCACTGCTGCTGGCGGCGGCGCTGCCTTCAGAGCTAAGCAGCTGGAGAGCAGCAGCGCAGAAGTAAGGGTGGCATGATATGGTATTGCCACCCTTCCTTCTGCACTGCTGCTGGCGGGGCACTGCCTTCAGAGCTGGGCGCCCGGCTAACAGCCACCGCTCTCCAGCTGCCCCGCACTGAAGGCAGCGCAGAACTAAGGATGGCAATACCGCGACCCCCTTAAAAAAATCTTGACACCCTCACCCCACATCTCCCTTTTGGGTTAGGACCCCCAGTTTGAGAAACGCTGGTCTCCCCTGTGAAATCTGTATAGTATAAGGTAAAAGCACACAAAAGACCAAATTTCACGCCCCATGACGTGTTTTTCATGGCTTTGAATTTGGTAGGACCCTAGTTTTGGGAATCCTGCTATTCATGGCCATGTTAGAGGCAATATCAGAAGGAAGCCTGGTAATTCTGCCATCCCACTGACTTTTCAATTGTCTGGTTCAAGTTAAACTTTAACATCCTCTTCACATGCATCTATGTAAGCAGTTCTCACCCCTTTTGTAGGCACCTTCACTGGTAATCATGATGCTGAAGGGTTTGACTCCCACACTTGTCCTGTTAGCTGTGGCTGGACACCAGTCAGGAATCCTTGTCTTCCACAGTAGAACTCAGTTCTTTCACATTTGTTGCCACTGATCTACTGAGTGAGGTCCTGGGTCTGATATCTAGGACAAGCGTTAGCTTAGTATTTAATTTCCTTTGGTGTCTGTCCTCTCTGCGCTCGTGAAAGGCAGGAGGCTGATAGTCCTTGACAATGAAGCTTCTTAACTTCAGGACAGATTCATCATGGACAGTGGCAATAATAGTGCCAGCTTCCACACGCAGCCTTGTCAATGTGCTTCAGACCTGCTCTAGATTCTAGATCAAAAACAAGAGTTGAAGCAGGGAGGAATTTCCATCTCACTGAGTAGTCATTATGTGGCCTCTGCTGAGTGCTAGCAAGGGGTCTGATGCAGAAGCTTATTTTACCTAGGCCACCAAACCACCATGTAGCAACCACTCTTGGTCACCACCAACCTATGATAATGTTGAACTCACAAACTGTACCTGTGAGAGGCTCTGTATCCATTACCAGTTCCCTGAGCCATCCAGTCCCTTTCCATTTTTGTATCCACTGTAGCATGACCTAGTGCACTCACTTCCTCAGTTTGGCTGGGGGATGGAAACATCCACTAGTAAATTACAAGATCCCCCTGCCTAGCAGCACAGAACAAAGGCTGCTCTGACCTAACTCTGTTTGCTATGTTGTCCTTTGGGGCTATTTCAGAGCTGGAAGAAATTCAGAAACTGCACTGATTGTAGTTCATGCTTTTGTGCTGGTGAAAGTTTCCAAGAGGATAAAATTAGATCAGTAATAGGAACGCCCCACATTCCTTGATGAGCCTTAGAGAAAAAGCATTTCACAGTAAGGGATGGAAACTTCATATGTGAAATCCATATTTAAAGGCATTGTACATTCTTTACTGAACCTCTTATAAATCCTTTGGCAAGCATCCTAAGCCAATGACCCAGCTGGAGTTGCCGATACTAACTCTTCAGAAGCCGTATTTCCTGAGATTCGAGGCCTGCAAACCTGCCTGGTATAGCTCAGAAAGAACAACTGCCTCACCCTCCAACTTCTTGCTAAGTCATTACTTGCTTTCTGAGCAGCAGCTGTGTCCTGGAACTCGGTGTTTCTATGGAACTTGAATTTTGGGGAAGCCTGACATTCAAGTGTGACTAAAAGCTAGAAAGTGTGAGATGCTACATACTGTACACACAGCAAAAAATACATTCTCCTCGACTGAAGCTAGAGTGGAAGTATGGAGCCTGTCGTGTAACTGGGTGCATTTCTGTTAACCTTCATGCAGTTGTGCAAGGACTGAATTCCGTTTAGAAAGAAGAAAAAAGTGAAGTGCAAGCACTGACAACCGAACGTATTACGAAAAGATAGAGTCATCCTTGGAGAAGCAGAGACGCGGAGGGGGGAGTTTTCTCAGCCATTAGTTGAAGTGTGGTGGGTAGGATAGTAGGATCTATGTGAAAGATTTTTCTCCTGCCTACGCTTCATCACTAACCTGATCACACCAAAGGCTATGACATACGGTCTATGCAGTGCAGAGGCAGGGCCTCTGCCTACTCTTGGATGGAACAATACTTGGAAACATACAGATTTTTATCTCTACTGGATGGATTGCCTCTGCTAGAGAGAATATTTTTCTTTTAATGATCTATAACCCTCTCTATTAACAAACACAATGTCCATTTTCCTATTGTGCCCTGATGGCCACACAAATATTTCTGTTAGATCCCGAAGTGACTTAACAGGCAGCTGTGCTCGTACTCTGCCCTTAACAGCTGCAAGTGTCTGCTTCAGATAGTTTAAAGCTAGCAAAGCTTGGGTATTTTGTATCCTGAGGGCAGCTGTTCCCCAGGTCATAACAATGAACAAACCAATAACGGCAGATGCACTGAAAATTGACCCATTGGGTCAAGTCTCTGGCTTGCTGATATGTCTCCTGGCTCTTGCTAACATCTGACATCAAATTGGTCAGGTCTGTGTGCAGAGCTCTCGGATCTCAGCAGCAGCAAGTGTGACTTCCCAATTTTGTGTTCTCAAGTAGAGAATTTCTGGACGATCTCGAATTGGTCTTTGTTAGTACAGTCTATAAGTAGTTGCCCTTTGGGAAGGGCATGAATCGGGGCCAGCTGTCTTTTTGCTGTCTACACCAGGCATTAACTTCTAATCCTTCTGACAGAACATAGAGAATGGGGCTCCGTGAATTAGCTGGCCCAGTATGTGAAACTACCCTTCCACATTTAATGTGTCTCCATTACTAATCTCTTCCAATTTGGAGCTTGCAATCCCCAGTTCAATGAATCTGGATTCCTGGCTGACACCATAAGCTGTCCCCTTTCCTGGGGGGATAGGATTAGTTTTCTTCTCTGGTTGCTTATTCCCTTCTTTCCTGAAGCTCTGGTACAGCATAAAATTGATCTTCACAGACCTGAATGCAATGAAATTCCCTCCTGGAGACCAGGTTTTATGACTAGAGGATAGTATGTTGCTTTTTTGTAGTATTAAGTATGGATTTCACAGATTTAAGGAAGCTAAATATATATTTGCAATGTTAATTTTGGATCAAGCGTTATAAGTCCTGTTTAGAAATGGCAAAAGCAGCAGTGTAATTTTGCCTCAATTCTGGCAATTCGATTTAGACCAATTTAGAATTTCCTTCTTTTTTACATGTATAAAAATATACTTATTTTTAAATGTCAGGCCCACTACTAGCTTTATGCAGCGTGTAGGTATTTACATATGTGTATTTATAAGACTAAAAAACAGGAAGAGGCGGCAGCATGGTCCAGTGGATAGAGCATGATAGCAGGAGCCTGGAGAATTGGTTTAACAGCAGCATAACAAAGAATTTTGGCCTGCTCTTGTTTGTTATAGCAAGCAAATAACAGGACTAGTCATAATACTTCCCTACCCTCATATCACTGACTGTCTAATCCCTCTTTCCCAAGCATGTGTGTATGTTGTGTATCTACATTTGAAAGCTGTACCGAGAACTGCAGCTTAATAGTGGCTACTCTCACTTTAGCTGCAGTCACTTTTCCCTGAGGCTCGAGGGGGCGTTACCGAGTCAACCTGGTTTCTAAATGAAGATCTAGAGCACTATGTTCTCCCCCATACACATGTACAGCAGCTACCCGCACCCAAAAAGAGTTGCTGGGGGAGAAAATATGGCACTAGCTCGGGGATTGGTCAGACCATACTGGAATAGCGTCTTAACACTTAAAAAAGGATGTTGAAAAATGGAAAAAACAGTTCAGAGAAGAGCCCTGAGAATGAACTGAGGAAGCAACGACTGACTGTTCTGGATGGCTAAAGCTGGGCTTCAATGGCAGCCCCAGCTATTGATTTTTCAAAGGTGTTGAATACCTGCAGGTCCCATTTAACTTCAATTGGATTTTTCAGGTGCTCAGGCCTAACTGTCAGAGGTGCTCACTTTAGTTAAACATTTTGTGAAATTTGATCTGAACTCCAGAATCTCAAGTCAGCGGCAGAGCTGTGACAAGAACCTAGGTCTCCCGACTCACTGTCCCCTCATTCTAACCAACAGACAAGCTCCCCCTCCACAGGTGCTGGAAAAGGAATCCCTTTCTGATCTATTCTGCAGTGGTGAAGGGGGAAAAAATGGTAAGTCACAGAAAAGTCACCAAATGTCATTTTTGCTTCATCAACATACACAAGAGTATAGCGGCAAGGCTGGGGTGGAGAGCAAACTCACCCCACAGCAGCAGCTCCTGTCCCCCCGGGCTGAGCTGGACTCCCCACTCTGGGTGTTGCAACCTGGTGCATGCCTGTCTGGCACTCTATCTCCAAGAGGCGCTGATGGGCTAACCCTGAGTAGCGCTGCAATGCCACTCGGGGCTACAACAAATGTGTTTTTACAGTTCTTTCCAAGAGTTCATGGACTTTATTCAAGATTACCAAGACCTCTGTGACAAAATCATAGCCCTCTGCATGAGGATGTACTGGGGTATCTAGGTTTGATCACTGAGAGTTTAGGATGGCTGCCTCATTCATGGTGAAGCCATGACTGAGTTATACCGGTCACCCTAAATAATTGCCAATACAATCTTCATACCACACCATCCTCTACTCTGTATATCTTACAGATTTTACTGCATAATACTTGAGATTTTTTTAAAATGTATTGGTACTATTTCATTCTTCTGACTGTAAAACCAGGTTTCTGTATGTGTCCTGGAGCAAAATATTTTCGATGAAGCCATAAGGCATTGGTTTTAAGATTTGGTGTGTCTCAACCTGCCTGCGGCAGCTCTAGGGGAGTTTTCTGTTGGAGGTAGTTTAAGCTTTAGTCAGGCTTTTCTCATTCTTTTGCTTCTGTGTAGTGTCCCAGGTGCTTCAGGTGGCTCTGAAGTGCAGATCCCTAGCCCCAAACAGCATACAATCAAAATCTGCTTCTCTAGAGAAACATTCAAGAATTCTGAGAAGTAAAATGAGCTGTGTGTGGGGGACGAATAGGAGTCATTAAGCAACACCTTCCACTTCCCAATTAAAAAAATAAAAATAAAAAAAAGAGGAGACAGTGTCGTCTAGGGGCTAGAGCAGGGGCCGGCATTATATCTGGGTTCCAGGAAGTTAGTGAGAAGTGTTGGGCAAGTTGCTTAATTTTTCTTTACCTACGTTTCCCCATCTGAAAAATGGGGTAAGAACCTTTCCTCACCTTTGTTCAACCTTCTGCTAACTAGGTTAATATCAAAGTATTACTGTTACAGTACGAGAGAGTGCAGGGACAGATTTCCTTTCAGCCCCTACGTCCAAGCAAAAGCAATGCTAGAGCACAATAGGCACAAATGTATTTTTAGAGGAAAGAACCCAGCAATGTCAGCCTATTTCTAAAACAGGTTCCCATCTGCTCAGCAGGGAGACGCTCATAGAAGTGTCACTCAGACCCCTGATAGATGAAAGCACAGTCTACAACTGCTGTTGCAGAGACTGCCCTAGACCAGGATGGAAATGTGACTGGGCTCAGCTGGAGGGGAATTAGTACAATCCAAAGGACTGTAAGCAGGGTGAACCCTCACCCCCACTAGGTTGGACTGAACCAGAGCTACCATGAGAGGAAAGGCAAATCTTAGCAGGAGCACACCTTCTTCACATTTCATTTGAGAAATATTGACAGCAAAGATAGTCCCTGTTTCTATCATTTATCTAAGCTCCACCTCCTGTCTTGCTTGTTCTTCACTCAGCCTCAGATTACCTGACTTCTGACAGTGCACACGAACAATTAGTGCTCTTCTCAGAGTGAAGTATGTACAATGTCCTTGTTGCTGGAGGCAATGACAGAAGGAGGTAGGTTCAGTGGTGAGCCCAATGGCCCTATAAACAGGATTGGAATATTAGCAGGGCACTGACAACTAAGCATGAAAATACAGACTAACTGGCATATCTTTCAGCTTCACAGATGTGGTGGTAAGTGATGAGCTTAAAAAAGTGTTGAACTAAAGGACGTCGCATAGTGCAGGGGCGAGTGCCTGGGAGAGGGAAGCAGGTGCCCAAGGCCAAGATTTTCCAAAGTGACCAGTGATTTGCGGTGCCTCACTTTTTGACATATAACTTGACACTTTAAAGGGGCCTGATTGTAACCAGGTGGGTGCTCAGTACTGTCTGAAAGTCACACCCCTTTAAGGTGTTACAAGTTGGGCCATGATCAGTTATCACTTTTAATAAGCATGGCAGTGTTCTTTTTCCATACCTTCCATTCACCTGCTGGGAGTCACTGCCTCCATTTACGCCTCAGTTTGCCACTCTGTAAAATAGAAATAATGAGGTCCTTCTGAGACCATCACCTATGGCAGTTTGAAACAGCGGCTGTAGAAGTGGATTCTTTTATTTTGAGGTGGACCTGTTGACATATTGAACTAGTCAGGAATAATACATCCTGATTTGCTGTCAGCACTTGTCTGTGTATAAATATAACAAGCTGGAAAACAACTGACAAAGCCTAAATGGGCCTAATTCTGCTATATGCATCAGCATAAACCCCATCAATGCTACTGGCATTACATATTCGCTGTGAGTGGAAAATTTGCCATAAGGGAGGGGTTTTAGATTTCAGTTAAGAATCATGTCACAGCAAGTGAAATGAAGGGCATCATTTTCAGTGTTTAAAGCAACTGGCCTGAAATCAATATGGATTTATGCCTGGTCTCCTTTGACTGTACCCACCAGAGCCTTTCCTGTCCAAACTCTTCCAAGCAAAGATTTATCTTCATTTAATGCATTTTGTATATTGCACCTGCTGTAAGTAACAACTACTTTTTCAAAGTCTAGGGTTGTCTTTACTTCAGAACTGGCTCACCAGAATAGTATCTTCACCAAACAGCCTTATAAGACTTTGTTTTACAGAAAATGAGGTGGAGGAAAGGAACCATGTTAATGAAACCAATCAGCAGCTAAAGAGCTCTGCTCCTGGATCAGAGAAGCAGTTTGTGTTTGTGAAAGCCACGACTACTGCTTTGAGGATCCTTTTTGGAACAGCTTAGGATAGAAATTATTCAACCAGGTGCTGAGTGGAGCTCTTTTGCTGGTTGAAAAGTTTCACAAAGAACAGAATCTCCAACAAATCAGCTGCTACTTTGATGAATGCCAAGATGCCCAGCTGGCTTAGGAACAAATCCCATTCTTTGTAAAAGGAGCTATTCGTCATTCTTATTAGCATTATCACTGCATCACAATCATTAGCTAATGGAGAACATGAAAATTCAAAAAAATGTTGACTGGCTCTTCTTTTGAACCTTTAGAATATGACCAATTACCATATGCTCCCAATAATGAGCCCTCCATCCAACGCTAGGGTAGAGTAGAGGCAAGGGTTATGTATTTCTAATTCGCTCAAAGCTGTGATAGCCAGATATCAAATCCAGCTGTTAGAGTCACACCAGAGTTTTGTCCATAAAAGAGGTGATGCAAACAGATCTCCTCCATCACCACATTTGGATAATGTCAAAACCTGCAATTTAGACACTGGAGTTGCTTCAAGTTTGCTAAATTAGGTTTTGTTATAAATAAAGCAAGAAGTGGACAGCAGGGTGCTTTGTTTTGTTTTTTTGTGTACGCTAGTGATAAGGATAGTGATGGGACACAGGTTAAACTTTTAGACATAGTACTTTAAATGTGTTATTACCAGGTGCGATTGATTAAAAATATAACTAAAAAAAATGTAGTTTTTCCCATATAGGTTGGTAAGGTTTGCATTTCACTCTTCCTAGATGATGAAAAGAGAGTAGTAGCCCCTGCTGCGACTGGATTTCTGTATTTTAGAAACTTGAATAAGAGACAACAGGGGAACACTTGAGTCAAAGACAAACCTTAATAAAAAATAAAAAATTAATGACAGATATTTCTACTGAGCTTTGAAAAACCTAAATTTTATGTCCAGATCTGGTCCGTCAACTCCATTTTCTTGTAGCCTTTGCAGTCTCTCTTGATGAAAGAAAAAATTTTAACATGGAAAATTGACAAATTTGATATAAAATTCTGTTTCCTTTGTTGTACAGAATGTGGCAAGGTGGTGCCCACTCATTTTCTCTCAGTGGCTGGCGGGCTTTATCATCGGTGTCTCAAATTACTCAGAGCAACAAATGCTGAATCATCATCAGGAACATTTTAAAAGAAAAAAAAAAACCCTCTCTCGTTAAAGACTGGGCCTAGGAGGGCTGCTGTAACATAAGAACTTGGAACAGACTCATTTACTTTCCTCTACCTCCTTTTGTTCAGATCTGGCCTCTAAAAGTAGAGCTACACCAGAAAGGAGATGAAACTGCTTCTGAGCTTTCCACTTACTCACATTAGAAAACTGATCTGGCAGGCATCATATAGCAAACTTCACTTCCACTTATTTTGTCTTTGCTGTGACTGATCAGTCCCTGGGGAAATATTCATTTATATTAGTATACAGCAATGTTTCCTGATGCTGTAGCAGATGTCTGCATATGCAATAAAGATGTGACAGGGTGACCTATTGCCCTGAAATGTAAGACCACACGTGGGGATAGGAGGGAAGGAAGACAAATATGAGTATCCAGAAAGACTTAACCAAAAAAGGAACATATCAGGGCCTGCAAACACCTGGTAGTATCATGAGCAAAAGAACTGACACCCCCCACCCCCATGGGAAAGCACTTTCCCCACAGTGTACCTGGAATAACTCAAGAAAGGCCCCTCCCTGCAGCAAATTCTTTCTAGAAACAAGAGGATGATTCTTCACTTACATCCTGTGCCCGCAAGCAACAGAGACTAGAGTGAGAACACAACAGAATATTTTACTAATGAAAACAGAGGTAAAGCAAGTGCAGATTTTGTTGTTCATGTCCCTACTGAGCTGGGGGACAGTCAACACTTGGAGAAGTTTGAGCTGAACTTTTTAAAATTTCCCTTCCATCCCAGACTCCCAAATTCTCCTGTTACTGGTTAAGTCATCCCATCATGCCTAGCAGAAATCTCATTACAATCAGATGCCACAGCATGAAACGTACTGGGATATTAGCAAGGGAGGAAGTAAGCAAAAACCTTCCAGGTCAGTTTTTCCTTTTGCTCAGAATAGAGCTTAAAAATTCACCAGAGACAGTCAGTAGGCTTTTCTTTATTGAACGATTAACTGCTGCAGTAGTTCAGTTAGTTATGCATTAAAATGCTACATTTCCCACCTTTCAGTACAGAAATCTAATGCATCCTATTAGCAGAGAAGTAAAGCCATAACCCCTGACTATAGATTATCCTCAGCTGAAAATCTCAAACTGCCACATGGTTGTAGTAACTAAGGAAATTTACTCCTCCAAAGACACATCTAAATCAAATAAGATCTACTTCCCACTGCATCTCCAAAGCAAAGAGAATTAACGTGTCAATGCTGACATTCAGAGTTCCGCATATGAAAAGATACATTTTCATCTTACATTCTTATACTGTTTCAGTTCAGCCTGCTGGTGAAGAGTAACTATTACACCCTAAAAATACTACATCTGAATATACTGTTGCTCTATTTTATTTTCTATTATATCTGGTTCAAGGTAAGCTTGCATATCATAGCACAGGCCATACTGAGTTTACAAGTGCCTGAAGTTAAAGGCACCTCACATGGGGGAGTTATTTTCCCTTCTCGCTCCAGGGTTCCTCCTTTTCCACTCTCCCCACAAATTGCTGAATATCTGCGGCAAGAAGTTCCGGTTCTTCAAAGGCTGCAAAGTGGCCACCTCGTGGCATGAAATTGAAGGAGATGATATTGAGGTACTTCTGCTGCGCCCAGGACTGAGGAGTGTGCAGGACTTCATTGGGGAAGGAAGCAACACCTGTAGGCACTCGCACAGGGAGCCTGCAAGGGGATAGAGAGAAGAGAAAATAACTTTGTCCTTCTAGAACACCTTTCAATAGCGAATCAAAGTGCGTTACAAACAGGTTAGCAAGACTCAGAACCCTGCTGAAATAGGAATTATATTCCCCTTTCTACAGATGGAGAAACTAAGACAGAAGTTAAGTGACAACAGGGTAGTGCTAGAGCTAAGAATATAATCCAACTGACTCCCAGGCCCTGGCTCTAACCACTAGACACTATCACCTCCAATTCCTGAACAGGAGGTGGCTACAAATTTTATGTAAATATAGGACCTGACTTCGTACAGTTTGTGAAGTACCCTCAGAAGGGGCACAGATACTCAACACAATTAACGTTAAGAACAAGGGGGAAGTAATGCCCCAGCTAGTGCCAGGTCTGCAGCAAGCCCGGCAGGGCAGCCTGCATCTGAGCCCGCCCGGCAGGCGGCGCAGTGGGAGGGGCTGCGTGGCGAGCGCCCCGCTGAAGGAAGCCCTGGCCGCCCCCCTTCTCTCTCCCTCCCCCGCTAGCCGGGGCGCGCATTCCGCTGCCCGGGTCACATCTGCAGTGCAGGGAGTCCCCCTGCACCCTGGCTCCGGCTGCCCCGCAGGTTTTTTTGGTTTTTTTTTTTGCTTGGGGCGGCAAAAAAGCCAGAGCCGGCCTGCAGACCAGCCAGCCCTACTTCAATACCTGGAAAGATACTGGTACAATTATTAAACAATCAACTGGTTAGCGTCAGAGGATAATAGTGTTATAAGGAATAGCCAGCATGGATTTGTCAAGAACAAATCATGCCAAACCAAACTAACTTCCTGCTTTGACAGTGTTACTGGCCAAGTGGAAGGGGGGGAGCTAGCGACATGTGATGTATCTTATTTTAGTAAGGCTTTCAACACAGTCCCACGTGACATTCTCATAAGCAAACTAGGGAAACAGTCTAGCTGATATTACTATAAGATGGGTGCATAACTGGGTGAAAGACCATACTCAAAGAGTAGTTATCAATGGTTTACTGTCAAACTGGGGAGAACATATCTAGTGGGGTACTGCAGGGGTTTGTCCTGGGTCTGGTATATGCAATATTTTCATTAATAACTTGGATAATGGAGTGTAGAGTATGCTTATAAAATCTGTGGCTGACACCAAGCTGGGATAAGTGCAAAGTATTACACTTAGGAAGGAAAAATCAAATGCACAACTACAAAATGGGGAATAACTGGCTAAGTGGTAGTACTACTGGAGAGGATCTGGGATTATAGTGGATCACATATTGAATATGAATCAACACAATGCAGGTGCAAAAAGGCCTAATGTTCTGGGGTGTATTAACAGGAGTGTCATATGTAAGATGCGGAAGGTATTGTACTGTCCCCTATTCTGGGCACCACACTTTAGGACAGATGTGGATAAATGGGAGAGAGTCCTGAGGAGAGCAAATAAAAGGTTTAGAAAAACCTGGTCTATAAGGAAAGGTTCAAACAACTGGGCATGTTTAGTCTTGAGAAGAGAAGACTGAGGGAGGACCAAATAACAGTCTTCAAATATGCTAAGGGCTGTTATTAATCAATTGTTCTCCATTTCCATTTGAAGGTAGGACAAGAAGTAATGGGAAATTTAGGTTAAATATTAGGAAACACTTTCTAACTATAAGGTTTGCTAAGCTCTGGAATGGGCTTCTAAGGGAGGTTGTGGAATCCCCATCATCGGAGGTTTTTAAGAACAGGTTGGACAAATACCTGTCAGGGATGGTCTAGGTTTACTTGGTCCTACCTCAGCACAGGAGGTTGGATTATATGATTATATGAGGTTCCTCTGAGCTTCCTTCCAGAGGAGGGGGGTGGGGGCAAAGTAACCACTGAATGGAAGTCTGATCAAACTACACCAAGGATCATGTGTTTGACAGGAATTCAAAGGACTGCAACAAAAATGTTGAGGGAACTGGACGGGTTATTTATGCGGGAAGGAAGATTAGAACTAAATATGGGGAACTTGCCAAGACAACTGAAGGGTGGGAAATGTATTAAGAGTCTATGTATTTGAAGAGTGTAAACGGCAGTGATGGAAAGGAATCGTTTAGAATGCTCCAAGGGGTTTTCGGTAGGGATGATGGGATGAAGTTGAACAAAGGTAAATTTAGGCTGGATATCAGGAAATATTTCATGGCACTGAGGTTACTCAGCCTGTGGAATAGTCTCCCGTGGGTGAAACTCTCCCATCTATGGCCATTTAAAACTGGACTGCAGAAAGTACACAGGAATATACTGTAGGGAACAATTCTGCAGTGGCAGGCGGCGTGGAAGCAAACAGTTATGACCTCAAGGGTCCAGTTTCTACGATCTTATTGCATTTGTTGTAAACCAAGGGTAAAATTCTCACAAGGGTGTAAGGGCCAGATTTTCAAAGTATTTAAGGTGCTAAAGATGCAAACGGGCACCTACTGGGATTTTCAGACATTCCTAAGCCCTATAGGCATCTAATTCCCACTGATTTTGATCGGGCTCAGGCATTTTTGTAAATCCCACTATTAACCTATTTGCATCTTTAGGTGCCCAAATATCTTTGCAAACCTGGCCCTAAGTCCCATTTTCAACAGTGACTTAAAGAGGCTTTTTTTCTAAGGCCAGGTCTACACTAAAAAGTTAGGTCGATCCAGCAATGTTGCTCAGGGGTGTGAAAACTCCATATCCCTGAGCAATATAGTTAAGCCAACCTAACACCTGGTGTTGACAGTGCTAGGCCAACAGAATAATTCTCCCCTTGACCTAGCTACTGCCTGTCAGCGAGGTGGATTAACTACAGCAATGGGAATCCTCCTCCTATTGCTGGAGTGAGCATCTACACTGAAGCGCTACCACGGCACAGCTGCAGCATTTCTACTGAAGATGTAGCCAAAGGTACAAAAGTCAGTTAGGCACCTAACCCCTATTGAAAATCAATGGGAATCAGATGCCTAATTCCTACTGGGGTCTTTGAAACTCTTCCCCTTTAGCTCCTAAGAGCCTAAGTACCACTGACTTTCAATGAGACAAAGGCTTCTACAAGCTTAAGTCACTTTTGAAAGTGGGACTTAAGCCCTTTTGAAAACTTCACCCCAAGTCAAGATAAGCAGGAGAACAAAACCAGATCACCAAGGGTGTAAGCTATGTAAGTGAATGCTGACTACAAGATTCAATCAAGATGGCAAATACAGTTTAATTCATTAGCTGAACTAGGGTCTCGAATTGTTTGCACACACTCTCTCTCTCTCACTTGATTAAGGTGCAAACATGATAATTCTCACCAGAAGTTTAACAGTAGAGTTGCTGTAGTGAAGTCTCTTATTTCTGAGCGATATACTGCAGCACATTTGGAAAATACAGCAGAAGTAAATAAGTAGACTTGTCCAATCAATGAACAAAATACATATTGTGATGCAGCTTCTCCCCCACAATACTCACTAACCCACACTGTGTCACTAGCACGCATGTGAGTGCAAGCCTCTTACTTCTCATGTTTCTGCGTACCAATCCCCTTCCCGATATTCTCCTTGTAGAAACGCATTGCAGAAACCATGCAGCCTGGCACCCAATAGAGCATGACGTTAGTGAGAAGGTCATCCAGAGAGTACTTCCTGAAAAGGTCAGCATAGAAATGGCCTCATGAGAGTTGAATGTAGTTTAGTTTATGGTAGAAGAATCATTTCAAATCTTTTTGGCTATTTACTTTGGTTAAATTATAAAAATTAAAGCAAAAATGGCTAACGAAAAATAGTACTAGTCCCCTAATTCAGAAGGGACTCGACGCAATTCCTCACCCCAACCCTCCATTCCTACTAGCCCAAGTATTTCAGAGCTACCCCAACTATTTTAGCACTCCCCCTTCCTGCTAGCCTGAGTATTTAGTGCTCATATAGACATGTAAAGCCTAACACTTTAACATCCTTACAAGGGAGACAGACTCCAAAAAATATCCCAGCTCCAATAACACTGTCAAAAGAGGCCATGAACTAGCACCACCTATATCGTCCCTTCAGTGAACGGGGAGACCAGAAGAGCATGTTGGGCAGCTTGTGCCATTTATTTTCATAAACCCTAAACACTAACATATGTTTTCAACAAAAGACTAAGTTAAAAAAACTACAGAAACTTGGCCAATCTTTGCTATGAGTATAGGTTTCATACCCCACAGTAAATCTGTCACAGGGGAGACATTATATTCAAATCATTTTCATTGGTCTTTTTCTAATGTGCACTCTGGCTCAGCTTCAGCCAGGTAGTTCGGCAAATTTCAGGGCTTCTTTAGAATCTCACACACAGATTTCTACCCCAAGCCAAGACTGACCCATTAGTAGCAAACTGTAAGTATACATTTTTATGACACTGGTTAACTTAAAGTAAATAAATCTGTGAAGAGACAAAGATTTGCATTAGATTGAATGAGAAATGATATTTTGTGAGCAAAAAATCTTTGGTATAAAACAGATTTCTCCTCCCTCCACCTTCCCTGACATTTTCTCTGTTTTTTAAATGTAATATTAGTACTAGTGAGAGGTGCCAGAATGACAACCCTAGAAACGAAAGTTCTCTGCTTATCCATAAAACAGACACCGCATAGGCAGTGGCAGGGCAAGTTTCTTCCATACACTGCCAGTGTACCTCTACCATGGCCTGGAGGGATCACAGATAGGTGTGAGGGTGTAGTTCAGTTTTCAAGGCCCATTCACTTTTGGCCTCTTTTCTATGATTGCCAACACAAGTGTAATTTTGTGCTATTGTGGCCATACAGTTTCCTTGCAGGATGGCAGGTAAACCAAATTACCCCAACAGAGCTTTATTTGAGAGACTAATGTGATATAAACATAACTCTTGGCTGAGTGACCTCCTCTAGAATAGGGAAAGAGGCCGAAGGCGAGTCAGAGGAAGAGGTTGTTCCCACCTTTCTAGACCTCCATCCTCTAGTTTCTGGAATTCAGGATCAGTCCATGTAGAAAACTTCTCCAAGATGTATGCAGCCAGCCCTACCGGAGAGTCATTCAGGCCACAGCCTGAAAAGGAGGAGAAAAATTAAAAATAAGTCTGGCGTACTCTGCTATTAATCTCAAACTGCATTAGAAGCTCCCCATTATAGTACAGAACAGTTACAGCTGTTGGAACAGCTTTGTGAGGGTGTGGGGTTTTTTTTTTAAGCTATCATAAAGAGAACAAGTCAGAACCTATTATTGTCTAATCATTAAACATGGTAATAGACTCAGCATTACTCGGATACCGTATGTATTTAAAATTAAATGTAAGAGTCATATTTCTAATGGCTTTTTCTGCAAGCTAATAAGATTAAGCTTTATGTGCAGTAAGATTTGCCTCCGTTATTAAGTGGAAGCTACTGTCAAATACTAAGAGTATTACTGGGACAAATTCTGCTTGCCTTAAGGGCTACTTGTATGAAGAGAAGACAAGCAGGATTTAGCACATTGTATCAAGCAGAAGAAACTCTTTTTAAGGAATACTGTCGAATCCTATATTACAAATACCCATTGCTTTAGAGTTTGCTTTTCGCCATTTCTGCTCTTTATTTTTTGCACATAGCTTGAACAGTGAACTTACACCTGTTTCTAGGTTTTTGCTCCCAAGTCAGAATATGTTAACACTGGGTGCCATAAGGGTTTCTCCTAGTTTTCTGTGATATAGGGATCCTGACATTTCACAGCTTCACACATGCCCAATTCTGGCTTCCAAAGGATGACACTGAAATGAGGAACGAGCATCTTTAAAATCCCATCCACACTCACAGGGTGCATTTAAGGTTCATGGATGAAATTATGTTAGCGACAACTTTTATTTAAACATGGATAATCCTAGCAAAGTTTTAACCATCTGGTGGCTGAGGCTTAAAAAGCAAGCTACCAAATGTTGTCATAATAGTAGTTAGCCTGAACATCATACTTTCCAATTTCACTGTACAGGCATGCAGTGATCCTTGTAACACCATAGTGAGGTGGGCAGAGTAGATAAGTGTCTCCATTTTCCAAATGGGAAAAACTGAGACATTGTCTCCACTAGAGACATCCGCTGGAGTAAAGGACCATTGTTCTCTGATGCTCACTTGAAATGCAACTTCCATGCACATCCCAAAGTGCTTCAGTCAAGTGCAGTGAACCAACAATCGGCACGTTTCCCCAAGAATTTGTAGGCATAAACACTAATCCATGCAGGCTCATTTAATTAAGTGCCAATGTGGATAAAATACAATGGCACAAACGGTGCACTGTCAACTGACAGTCAGATGACAGCTTACTCAGCTCGCAAACCTTCACAGTTCACTGGCTGAGAATCCCTGCTCTGCCACTGTCATGCCCTCCCAGCAGCATACCCTCTTCATCAGACATCCCACTGAGCACTGGTTTCCCCACTTGACCATGCCCCATCCAGCACACACATTATCCTTCCCCCCCGGGAATGCTCCCTACCACAACTCCACAGGTGCCCAGCTGGCAATCTAGCCTCTGCCATGCCCCTCCCCTCCCCTCTCCTCCATATTCCCCTACCCCCACAATTCCAGTAATGTCCCTGGCTTCAGCTCTGCGACTCCTGAGCCATCAAATTACCAATGATTCACAGCCTGAAAGTTCCACTCTGACAAATCATAGATGATTTGTAGGAGCAAGACTCTCAGCCAGCAAACCCCACAGGAGGAGCAGAGCTGCCAACTGCAGTCACCTGTCAGTCCATCAGCTATCCTTAACCATAATTTAATTAGTGACTTAAGTATAGCTAAGGTATAGTTGCAAATGATTAATGTATTATGAGAAATTTATACATAGATCGTTGTTTGTTTTTTCTGTAAATATATTTTTAAAAAATAATTAAATTTAAATTAAAAAGTTAATTGGTCAAAATAATTTAATTAGTGACTAGTAACTTTCTTAAAAAAAAATCTCAAAGTAAGCCAGAACTTTTTCCAGGCACCGTGGACTCTTAGTCTGAGGTAACCATTTTGATTGTATGGTGTAGCATTCTTAAAAAGCAGCTGCTATTATTCAATATAATTTCTGTGGCTACAGTTTAAAAAAAAGCATTACAGCATAATTTTTTTAGCACAGTGATATTTCACTCAATCTCATGTAATTTAACTGAATACAGCTAAGGAAACTAAGTGTCTTATTCCACCTTCTAGAGTCAGTTGTCCCATTCAGTTACAAAAGGTGCTTTTAAATGGAAGCATTTAGAGTGGGATTCACAAGGGAGACTTAAGCATCTAACTGCCACTTCAGGCACCTAAGTCCAACATTTAGTCCACTGGCATCCACAAAACCCCTGTTCTGCTCCTGCCCAACCCTGTAGGCTCCTAATTTTCCACCACTAAGGTCACCAAAGAGCCTAAATTTCAGCATGTGCTCAGCTGCCTAAGTCCTGAAAGTGCCCAGCAGCTCAGCACCTAACTCATGACTAAACCCAAGCAGGATTCACAAACTAAGCATTCCCCACTTACCTTGTCTTTGGGGCCTGATCTTGTAGATGTGATTTGAGCACATTTTTAATCCACACAAAAGATACAAGAGGAGGATGAGACGCTGCCCCCCGCCCCCATATAACATTTAGCCCAGTGGTTAGAGCACTCATTCAGGATGTGGGAGACCTGGATTCATCTGCCTGATGTGGAACAAGGACTTGGGTTCCTCATCTCCAAAGAGAATGCTCTAACTACTGGGCTGGTGGGGGAGGGGGTATTCTGGGCAGGTCTCAATCTCTCCTGTTGAGCGCTGTACCACTGTGAGTGAGCACTGCAGCTCTTAAGTCTCCCACTTTTAATCCTGGACATTTACCAAAGTGGCCTAGCGATCTGAATGAATTAGATAGTCTATGAGGAATAACCCATTGGTGTAATAATAAATGTGGCCGTTTTCAGCATCAAGTGTAGCATCAATTTAATATCTGATGCATTCTCTGTTGAGCGACTACACTCCTTATCAGGAATGTGGTATTAGGAATGGACTTTGGAACCCCATAACATCATAACAGAAGTGGATAAGTCTTAATGGATATGTATAAATACATTAGTTATATAAACTGAAAAACATGCCAACAGCATTTACAGAGGGTCAGGCACACAACTGCATGCCCAACTTTTACTCACAAGTTGCTTATTTGTGCATTCAAAGGGCCAGTTAGCTGCACAGCTGGCCACATGTGCACCTAAATACTTGATATGCATGCACAACCCTGCTATCTGCATGCACAGAATAGGTGCATACCTTTTGAAAACACAAACCTCCAGTATTTCCCCCCCTGCAAACACTGATTTTCTGCACATTTTCTGAAATGTACTCTGTATTTAAGAAAACAAAAACGGAATAGCTCCAAGTGTAGTTTTTCCCTGTGATCACAGGATGAGTGCACAGTGCTGTGGAGCAGAGCCCTGCGTGGGACTATTCTTTTAATCCCAGTCCTATCCCGCCCCGCACTACCCACTCCCACCTGTTCCCGTATTGTTTCTTGTATTTTTATCCTGCTCCCACCCGCAAAAACCTTAGATCCCGCAAATCCTGTGAGACAGATTCCCCCATGCTACTTAAAAAAGCAAAACAAAACACGGTTGGGTTAAGATATTATATATATAAATGGAATTCAGACACAATTTTTACCACTAAAAGAATAAAACAAACCTTGCTTAAACCATGTAAAAAAATACTTTAACTCCTGTTATAATAGACATCAAATCTCTTTCTACCCCTCACTTAAATTTAAATATTAAAAGTTTTTAAGTGTTTTCCTGCAAATTACTGCAGTCTGTTTTTTTTTTGTCCACCCAATCCCACCTGCAATAAAGTATATTTTACCCACTCCCACTATTATGGCAGTGGGTCCTGCAGGACCGGTGGGATCCCAGTCCTGCTGCAGGGCTCTGCTGTGGAGTTTTACAGTAATAAGTCTTTTTACCAACAGTGTCAGGCTTTGTAGCCTGTATGTGAGCGTAGCCAGTCTCCATCAAGATCCTATAGAGTCCCTTTTTCAAGAAAGGAAACATCCGCCTGACATCTTCATCCTGGAAACCAAAGAGTCCTGGGAAATAACGTCCCAACAGAATGGACAGCAGCTGGGTAAATCTCATGCTCGTAACTGAAACCATATTTAAGTGAAGGCCTTTCACGTGGCTAAACATAATAAAAAATACAAATTAACAAAAATAGTATTTGGAAACTAAATTACAAGTATTTTTAATCCATAAATTTAATGCATTAGATGCATTTTATCTAGTTCCAATCATAGGGTTCTGTTATAGCTCAAGGCACTGGCACTCCCATCCCAGCCTCCCGGGTTCAAGCTGCAAGATGAGTACACAGCTTGATCAGTTTCACAGTTCAGTGGGACAATGTTTATTGCACAGTCCACTAGACTCAATTGCAGAGAGAAGGGTTCAAATGCACATGCTGGGTCCCTTGCTAGACCTGATTTGTGGCCATGCCAAAAGCACCACACAACTGGCCATCTCTATTTGAGAGAAGCCCAGGACCTGAGCAGAAAGGGTGATCCAGGTCAGGACTGTGTGCAGAGCAATCCAGAGGGAGAAATTACACACTGCCCAGGTAAAGGCAAATCAAGAGACCCTCACATGCATGAGCATTAAATGTACTATTTAAAGGATACTCACTTGGGAGCTATCTGGGCCAGGTTGGTACAGATCAGCCAGCCCCAGTCACCACCCTGAGCATAGAATTCATGGAATCCCAGCCTGAGCATCAATTTATAAAATATGCAGGCGGCACTCACAGAATTAAAGCCTGTGAAAAGAAAAAGGCACCCAAGTGTTATTGACTAACAGTTACCAACTACCACACTGTATAGACAGTATTATTTCAGTGGTGCTGTCAAAGCCCTATGAGGTGAACAGCAGCTTTCCCTTGCCTAGCTTTCTCCCCCCCACCCCCCGAGTGCTCCACAGGGGCTCCCTTCACTTCATTAAGGCAAGGACTAGAGAGGCTCTTGGCCACTGAGCAGAAGCCAGGGGGGAGAGAACCCAACCCATTTCCTAATTGTCACCCTTCCTCATGCACATGCTGTACCACAGGGTTGGTGGTCTCCCTGGAGACTATAATGCTGCTCTAAACTAGCCCCTAGCGGGTATTCTTGAGCACTGCCACTGCAATGTATTCCCACAAGGAGGAGAAAACTTCAGGTTAGCCAGAGCTGGAAAATTCAAGCCTCAATGGTGATACAATGCTCCACTGCCATGCCCTGGGTCTTTTCCAGAATACACACACAGTGTGTCAGTCCATAAACTTGGTGCTAACATAAACCACATATACATTATCGGAGAAGCTGCCCAGCTTTTGAAGACCAAACAAACTTCCCTTTCCTCCTGCCTCCTCCCCAAGACCACTGGATGAATTAACACTGTGCATTCTATTTGATAAATGACAGCGCCCCCTGTTACAGAGCACAGCAGAAAAGCTGCTTCAACAGATAGAACTGATAAGGACTGGCCTTTCTGCCCTTATTCCCCTCCTCAGAGGCTTCATGGCCCTGACCTAACATGCAGTCATCCAAGTGTTATTCTGATCTTTAGGATATGAAAGCACATTAAAAATAGTATCTTGTTTCCACATTTGTTTGAAGTGACGTTAACAAAATATCATATTTAAAAATAATTTCTCAGTTGCATTATCCTTTAACTGCCTTAGATTTATGTTTCACCATTTATGCTGTTTGCTTACTTTTTGTTCTGAACTCAGCTTGACTAAAGATACTAGATGGAACAGTTACAACGAAAAAAACCCACCATTTGTGGGGAGAGGTATTGTTTGTGTTTTTCATTTACTTCATGAGGTTTCTCTTCATATTAACTTTTCTAAACCCTGTTCTGTTTTAAATAAATATCGATACATTGGCCCTAAAACTAAGTCATTTTAAAATCACACCGATTTCTCCACATCACATAAAAGTGCCTTATATCTGTACAATAAATTATTTAACTTCATTATTAACATATTATCTCCTACTCTGCATAGAGCATCAAATTACTACAGAAAATGCATCAGCCACTAAGGATTACTTTACCACAAGGAAGCTATCTGCTGTATTGATATAGTTTCTACTCCACCCACAATATACCTTTTTTGTGTGATGCTTCCGAGAAGCCATAGCCAGGGATTGATGGGCAAATGACCTCAAAAATATGTTCATCACTCAGGCCATGGCTAGCAGGGTCCGTCAAGAGAGGGATAATTTTGTAAAACTCATAGACTGAGCCAGGCCAACCATGAACCATTAATAATGGCTTTGCAGAGCGGCCCTCAGGCAAGCTGGAAGGCTTTACATGAACAAAATGGACATCAAGGCCTGTAAAAATAAATGAATAAATAAATAAAATATGCGAACACACACACACAAAGACTTCTGAAACAAATCATAGAGAACTGAGGGTTATGAATAAATCTGTTCATAAAGTATTTCTTATAATTATTATAAACAACACTCTGCACGGCTATGGATCCTTTTATCTAAGGATCTCAAAGTGCTTTACAAATGCCAATTAAGTCTCACAACAGCCAACTGAAGAAGGCAAATATTATTTACAACAGATTAGCAAAATGAAGCACAGAAGTTAAGTAATTCATCAAAAGTCAGACAATGAGTCAGTGGCAGGAATGGAACCCAGGAGTCTGAATTTCTACACATTTGAACTTGTTTTTTATCATGCTCTCCTGCCCATCTTAATAACAATTATTAATATTAAAATTATTCCTTCCAGTGCATTGCCCAGGATATCCTGTCCTGGTCTTCTTCAAGTCTACCTTTTAAACTGCAAGTCCTTTTTAAGGCAGCGTCTCTTTGCTGGAAGCTACACAAGATAAAAGTACACTGTCAGTGCTTAAATAAAGGCACCAAGTTCTAACCACTAAACGGCACTGTCTCAGTGTGACAAACCCGGAATGCCTCTTAGGGTCAGTTACTCCATTTCTTACAACATTCATTTATGGGCTCAAATAAAAAAAGGCATCATCTTAAGCTTGAATTTTGCTTTCATAGATTTCTTAATATGGGACAATTGACTTCTTTGCCCTGAATCTACACCTTGTACCCCAAAAGCACACATACATATAAAGCATTACTCTGCTCCAAGCATTTCAAAGCTTCCATTAGGCAATGACTGGTAAATCTCAAAATCTCCCCGGTCACTTTCAAGAGGTCCCTTTGATGTACAGTATTTTAAATAAATAAATAGAATAGAATACAATAGAATAAGCTAGCCTGGTCATCAAGTGCCAGAAGCACATTAAATTGCTACAAAGGGAAACATGGTTCTGTGTTCCTAGGCTGACAGAGAGTGCAGTGGAGGCAGACTGAGCAGTTGTTATGGGGAAGGGATCACCTGAATTTGCACTGCAGAAAATCTGATGGGATCCACCACAGGGAGCCACATCTAGGCCTTAGTTCTAGAGAGGGTTACCGAGATACAGAACCTATGGGTACTGATGGTGGCTGGGCAAGTACATAGGATAAAATAGGACAGGGAAAGAAGGTAAGGAATCTGTGGATGATTTTGATATTTTGCAGGCTTGAGAACAAATCGGTATTTTAAAGCCTTAAGGTCAAATTCTGCCTTAAGACACTTGTACTTGGCTCCCAGTGACCTCAACAGAAAATCTGTGCACGCATCAGAGGACTCCATCTGGCATTCTTTGGCCTTGTTTAAACTGAAACATTTAGGGAAATTTCTCACCATTGCTGTAGCAGTGGTGCAGTTTCACTGATACTAGCTATGGAGGGCAAGTTTGTATAGCCTGGCCACAAGCATTTTTACCACTGTGGCACCCAGACCTACTCAGAGGTAAGCTTAGATTACACAGTGGTAAATCTCTGAGCAGTCAGTCAACACTATTGCTCCCACCACAGCTAGTACCAATGCTACAACCATGGTGGGAGACATCCCTATATTTCTCACTGCAGATGCAGCCACTCTTGGGGTTTAACCTTAGCACCAAGATTTGGGTTTCTTGGTGTCACTCCTTCTAATGGTAATGGATGCACCAAACTACTGGTACTAAGTAGTTTACAGCAGTCCTGTATTGAAGTGCAAAGCCTGATCCTGCAAACCTTACTCATGTGCAACACTCCGATCTTAGCAAGACTGCTCAAGAGAGTAAAGTATTTTTATTTCATGGCATCAGAACCTCCCCTCAGCAAAGATTTGTTAACAACAGCACCAATCGGCACCGATATGCATCAGTATCTGCTAGAATTTTCATTTTAAACTTCTCAGAAACAGGCTTTATAACTGACCAGTTTTAAATGCACTGGAATGATTCCAACAGGCTAGATGTGATCTTTAAATGTTATCACGTGCTCTTTTTAGGGCAAAGCCACCCACCCTCAATCTTAGTTTTGAATTGTGGGAATTTGTTGAGAACTTCCACTTGCTTCTTCCAGTTGAATTGATTTCTCCAGTAGGAGATGACCTTCCGGAGATAAACGGAGTTAAATCCATATTGGAAGCAACTGTTCTCCAGGGGCTCAGTGAATCGAGCCTGATCCAGTCTTCTAAATAAATCCTAGAGTAAACAAGAAGAGAAAGAGGTTGAAGGGAAAAGAAAAGAGGAAGGATGATAATATAAAGATACTATAGATTCTCTTATGTGTTTTACTTGGCACATTTCCTAGTTTATTGCCAAGCAAAATAGTAACTGAAGTGAAAATAAAACCTCCTGTGATTCTTGTGTAATTTACTGCTTTGCTGATGTACTTATAGAGCCCCCATCAATGCCCTCTCCCCTTGTTAAAGCCCTGCCCTTTCTCTCCTGACTGTAGCATATCTGTCACACTGTCTTGGCTGTCCTTGTTCAGTCAGACCACAGGGGGAGAGAACAGTCTTTTTCTAGCATCCGATGGGCAGGAGATCAAAGAGTCTTCTTTACAGTGCTCGCTCCCATTCTGTGTCACGAGGATACCTTCCCTTTTCCATTTATTTGGGTACTGAATAAGGTGCTTTAGGGTGGGATTTTCAAAACCACCTTAAGTGACTTAGGAATACAAGTCCCATTTCCTTCCAATGGTACTTGTGCTCCATGTTATTTAGGTACTTTGGAAAATCCCACCGTTGGAGCCCAGTCCTGCAATCCCTCCACACATGGAACTCCAACAAATTCTCTTGCTCCCCTCAGTGAGTGAGCTGGATATTTTCCCTGCAAATTTATTTTGGTGGATTTGTCGAGTCTACAAAAGTGACCCTCCTAATGTGGATTCAGGGCTCATGTGGAATGCTGCAGATATGGTACAGTCAGCTAATAATCACTCAGCAGAGACAAGCAGCCTGTATGAAGCAAGAGACTTCTCATACTTGCAATTATGGGGGTTTTGACCTGGGAAGTATTTTCTGATGTCAATGTACATGGTTAACTCCTATTGCAGCTAACAGGAGTTATACGCACACGTTCACAGAAAGGTTAGGCTTTGCCTAGACAAGGATTTGAAGTTGTGATGTTAGCTAAAATGTTTTTTAAAAGTCTAGGGTAGACAAGGCAGTGTATACTTTAGCATGTACTAAACTGGCCAAGTATAAATCCAGGCTTTCTCTAGGCTTTAACAGGGGTTGAAGGTAAAGTGACTTGTCTAGTCTACATTTATATAAAAAGTGTTAGCTAACGTGCTAACATCACTACTTTAAATCCTAGTCTAGACAAGGCCTTATTTATGCCCAACCAATATCGTTTGTTGCTGCTGGGTTGTTATTTTACAATAGCTTTTATATAAAACAAAACTGTATTTAATTTAGAGACAACCTCAAGTAAGCAGCTACTCACAATTTTACCATGCAACGGAAGAGAACATTTAAGAGGCCACCTTCTATTTAAACCCAGAAGTGGAAGAAGGTAAGAGTTATAGAAGCCATGACCAATAAAAGAAATGGAAACCAGTTATAAGGAACTATAGGGACAACCCCATTTTGTGCATAATATTTGAATAATCACTCCAAGCAGCTCTATAAAGCTGCAACTTTCCCAAATATGTACAAACATGTACATGTAAAAGCAAAATCTCTATCACTTGCAAGATTCCACCACCTACATATTTTCACTGTATTCATTACCATAGTATCAGTGTTTTAATGCCAAGGCAGGTCAGTCATCCTATAAAAGGCTTTAACAACATTTTCAAGAGCTGTGCTGTTCTTTACTTGCAGCCAAGTGGCACTCAAGAAGGTGAGAAATTCTTATCTGCTTCTGAAATGAGTAAATTAAAGACATTTCCCCAATCTGTCTTTTATAATCTAGAGCCTCAATAATCAGTCGGAGGGAGGGGCAAGTACTGCAGCACAGAGTTGAATGATCACTAAAACCAAATTCCACTTTTATGTGCTACATTTTCTGGAATTATCAGACCCCACAAAGTAGGCTCATACGCTAACATGATAGCAGTCAGCTGGGAACAAAACAAAACATTGGGATACAGAAGTCTATTTATCACTACTACTTTTTGAGAGCAAGGGAAAGTCCCTTGCTATTAAGATTTGTGCATCACGCCTCAATTTCAATAGTTCTATTTCACTTCTATAAATTTAGTTACTGGTTTAATTTAAAATTGCTCCAAAACAAATCACGCATTTATTCTGCCATTTCATACTCTCCTCTCCCCAGGAGAGATGTTTCCTTACATTCAGCTCTGCTTCTGTGGTTTCCACCTTAAATGGACGAACAGTTGTATCTTCTTCATAGTCAGGTTTCTGCCCTTTGCCCCACCATCCCTCTTCAATGGGTAGTGTCTCCTCCTTCTTTCTGGTAAGGAACAGGTAGATGATGATCCCCAAGGCCAGTGTCAGGAATATTTCAAGCAACATAATGACTGCAACTGCAAGAGAAAAGCACAACCCTGTTGTTAACTGATTGAGGCATGTCACATACAATTTTCAAAAGAGCTTAAGTAATTTAGGAGCCTAAGGGCTTGTCTACACTACCCACCGGATCGGCGGGCAGAGATCGATCCAGAGGGGGTCACGATAAATCAACCGCTGAACGCTCTCCTGTTGACTCTGGTACTCCACCAGAACGAGGAGCACAAGTGGAGTCAACAGGAGAGCATCAGCTGTTGACTTACCGCAATGAAGACACCGTGGTAAGTAGATCTAAGTATGTCGACTTCAGCTACGCTATTCACGTAGCTGAAGTTGCGTATCTTAGATCGACCCCACGGGGTAGTGTAGACAAGCCCTAAGTCCCACTTTCAAATTTAATGTAAGCGGCTAGAAGCCTATCTATGCTGTGGACCAACCATATTATAACATGGTAGATACCGTGGCTATATTATCAGATTGCTGTAACTTTTGGTCACTATTGCCTTGTACAAAAATATTATTAGTCACTTGAACCTCCCAGCCTAGCCCTGAAAATTCATAGAATACATATATCAAGGCTTCAGATTCTTGCACAGACCCATACCTCATTTTAGCATACCAAACTAGTGAAGAACACTGAAGCAGACAATTTTGCATCCTTGAATGCTGCTGGGAGAAAAGATATTCTACATTTACTATACTCCCTCCCAGACTTCATCAGTGTAAAAGGTAGACTGAGGTTGAAGTGTTCAGAAGGCCTCCCCTTTCCTTTCTTGTGGACCCTCAAAAGAAAAAAAGTACATAGACTCCAGGATCCAAAACACCTCCCCAAGTGATGACATTTTGCCAAACCAAAGCCACCCTGGTTTCACCTTTTCTTAATCCCATTGCTTCAGGCTGGTTGTACTTTTTTAAGAGCACTAGATGTAGAATACTTAAAATATTAAACAATTCCATTTGGAACATCTTTAAACTGTTTTGTGCCTCAAGTAAAAAAAAAAATACCCCAAAACCAGTTTCTCTTTAATATTAATGTTTCTGAGTAGCCTTTTAAATACAAGAAATGTGTGTGCGGCGGTTTGGGTTTTGTTGTCGTTTTTTTTAAAGTATGTCACATTTGAAAGACCCATCATGCTCGAGGAATTATTGTTAAAATATTAATTATTTCAAAACTGTTCTGTATGGCAGACATTATTTATGACACATACTATTCCATACTCTCTCCAGCGCTGGAAGGGTTTTTGTTGTAGTTGTTGCTGTTGTTGCACAGAGTAATTTGATGCTTTGAAATTGCTCTAGGGGATAAATAAAATATTCACTGAAAATGCTGGGCCAAATTCATCCATGAAGCTAAACAAGAACTGTAGCATCTAAGTTAAGGGAGTTCACCCAGTTACCTAAGGGCTAAAATTGACCAATGTCCTTTAAAATTATTGTAAGGCAGGAGATGTTGTTAAGCTTCTGGGGTCAATTTTGCAAAGGCTGGCATATAAATTGTGCTAGCACAATTAGCACCCATAAAAACAGCATTTGGAGAAAAATCAGATACTTGTGTGCATACATTCAGAAGTTTTAAGGATGCACGGGGTACACATGCAAATGTTGCAACTTTTCAAATTGACCTCAAATTCCTCAGAAACCCTCTCAGCCTAGAAAATGGAAATTAAAGGCAAGTTAAGGATTGAATCAGCTGACCAGTTTCAGTCAAAATTCCATAAAAACCTCTCTAATCACTCAGTGACAGACGTTAAGGTGGCAATTTTGCAACAAAAAAGCTTCAAAAACAGACTCCAGCGAGAAGCTGCTGAACTTGGATTGATATGCAAACTAGATACCATCAACTTAGGTTTGAACAGAGACTGGGAATGGCTCGATCATTACACTAATTGAATCTATTTCCCCATGTTGAAACAGCCTCACACTTTCGTGTCAACTGTCCGAAATGGGCCATCATGATTATCACTTCAAAAGGTTTTCTCCCCTGCTGTTAATAGCTTCTCTTAATTAATTAGCCTCTTACAGTTGGTATGGCTACTTCCACCTTGTTCTCTGTATGTATAAATATCTTCTTACTGTATGTTCCATTCTATGCATCCGAAGAAGTGGGCTGTAGCCCACGAAAGCTTATGCTCAAATAAATTTGTTAGTCTCTAAGGTGCCACAAGTACTCCTGTTCTTTTTATAAATACCTCTGTATCCTCTGAGAAAGTGCTAATTTCTCTTAGCCACACTCTTCAGAGTCCTAACCCAGATTCTCCCTAGGTTTGCACACAAACCCTGGATTACATGCCAGTTTCAGCGTTTCAGACTGGAAGTTAGTCCCCATAAAAATCATCCAATACAAAACATTTTAGTAGCCTTTCTTCAAGAGCAACCAGTTTAGGAATAACATAGCAGTGGTGCTGCGTGTCAGAACTGAAGGGCCATTTAAAAATTGCAAAGCACTTGGCAGAGGCTTGTAAATATCATCACTATTTAATAGATGGTAAAACTGAGGCACAGAGAAATGAAGTGACTTACCCCAGGTCACACCACAACTCAGATATGGCTTGTATTCTGGACTGTCTAGGAATCTGTATGGCCTCATCACAATAGTAAACAAATGCCTCACAAACATTTAAAACAAAATATCTCTCTCCTCCTCTCCCATCTCCACCTGTGGGCTAAAAACCTTAAATAGTTAGACTTTTTTTAATTGTGTGGGTGTATTCTGTGTCTGTGCAAGAGCACATGAAGAACTTGCTATGGAAAAGCAATTCAAAGACATTTGTTTTGCAATTCATTCCAAACGCACTGAGGTAAGAGGTTATTCTGATCTTATCTGGTAGTGAGTTCCATAAAGCACATTCAGCACTTGTGAAAGTTCTGTTCACTGCACAGGTCTTCCCCTATTGGACAAAAGGGTCATGGTGTCAGTTAAATGTAGCTGTCATGGGAGGTCCTGGTTATAAAGGGAGAGGTAATCTCTCCGGTAGCAAAGGCCAATCCAATGGAGGGGTTTGCATATCAAGACACAGACCCTGAGTTGCTCTCTGTATTCAGTGTACACCTCTCAGTCCTCTTGGAAGTACGTATAAAACTCCCAATCACTGTGGTATATAAGAACACAGAGGCCCCGATCCTGCACTTTGCTTGACTGTTGCACCTGAGGACAGGGAGACAGGGCAAAGTGACACAGAGCTGTTCTAACCTGCACTGGCTTGTAATGGCCTCCAAAAAACCATTATGTTAGTGACAGATTGCTAGAGCACAGCATACGCCCCCTGCCACCTCATGCTCCTGTGCTGGGTGGTGGGAGCCAGAAGGAGATGGTATTGAGCCAACTAAACCAGCTTTACACCACTTGCAGATTCCCCAGTTTGCTACTCAGGCCAGTTCTTTAAAGCTGCTTTGTGCTACTGGAGCAATGCAAAGCATCTTCGGCAAGGCTGAGAATCTGGCCCAGAATATTTTCCTCTAACAACTGGACAGTGCTGTCCCCAGAGATGAAAGTTAAAACCCCTTTACACTTGTTCTAGCTCTCTCTTGGTAAGGGAAGGATTCATTGCACCGATTTCTTCTTTAACTTTTCTGATGCTATATTAATGTTCTTGCATTTTTCAGAGATGTAAACAATAAACTGTTACTGTTTTTACTCTCTAAGGTCTCTTGATGTGGCATTGTTGGCATGTTGCCTTTGAGATTACAACTTCAAAGCGAGCTAACATTATTTATTTTTTGTAGTGGCTCAATGCCAGATCTTAGAAAGAGATCTTTCCATTCATCCTCCAGTAACATATTTACAGTCTGGAAATTAACTATTCCTCAGAATGAATGACCCTTCATGGATATTGTTTAAATAAATATCCTAGATGGTACCTTCTTATGAGCAGTCTAGCAAAGAATTATGTTTTTGTTTTGCTCCTTTCAAAAACACATTTTAAGACATATTCTTAACAGCTAAATAAAGTAACAAAGACTTAGTACATTTTTTTTTGTTTTTTAAAATTTTTATAAAAACGAAACATCCATTTGAAAACAGATATTGTCTGCTTAAAAATCTCATTTTAAAAAAACAACATTTCCATACAACACCTTAAATGATTAAAAGTGAATATTAAAATCTAGTTTATTTTTCACCATAGTCTCAGTTTGGTTTCCATTTCACTCCATTTGTACAGTAAAAATAGACTGAACAGTATCATAGGAACATGGGGATTGCCATATGACATCAGACCACATCTACTCTGATACCCTGTCTCCAACAGCAGCCATCACCATAATGGCCCCCTTACAGCAGCCATCACCATAATGGCCCCCTTACCCATAGGGGACTTTCCTCCTAACTCCCATCACTTAGTGCCTTAAGCCTTGAAGAATTTGTCTCTTACAATAAATATAAACGTAACTGTGGATGTTCTCATTATCCATACAAGCATCTCATCCTTTTTTAAACACTGTTAAGCTGTTGGCTTCAATGATGCCTAGTGGCAATTAGTTCCAAAGTTTTACTGTGCTTTGTAGGAGGGAGGGGGGAGTATTTCCTTTTACCAGTTTTAAGTTTGTTACCTTTAATTTCATTGAATGAACTCTTGTTCACATTCATTTTTGTTTATGGTCAGTTTCACTTTTTGAATCTAGTGCACTAATCCAATACTGAAATATTTGCAGACCCTGCACAGAAATGTTTAAGTCACAATAAAAAAAAACCCTCTATTTTTTAATATTCATACCAGCGGTTTCTTTTAACAACACTAGGCTTTGTAAAACTTTCAATAAAACAAATTCAGCACGCCCATAGATCAAAGAAAGTTAAAGCATTACATTGATAGGATCCATTTTCAATTCAGAGAATTGCTCAACAGCACCCAACTTCTGTTACTTATGTTTATTGCAATAGTGCCTAGGGGCCAGTCAAGAACAGGGCTCCACTGTTCTAGCTTACTGTACATATATAGAATAAGTGACAGCCCTTACCCTAAAGAAATGACCATCTAAAGAGACAAAGGACAGGGGAAAGGGATCAACCACACAAGTAGAGTGAATAATGTGATGGTTACAAACATCATATTAGTTCCACAACTTTTTTTTTTTTTTTTTTGGTGCTTTTTTTGGGTAGTGTTCCTACAAGTCATATCCGAGCAATGAATTAGACACATTCTGCTCTACCCATCCTTATCCAATTCTTTCTTCATTCAGTGGGCATGATGGGAAGCATTAATATTAAGCATTCATGATTAAGACAACCAAATGGTTTCTAGTGGCTCTTGCAGAGATCAGGAAGCAAAGAAAGTCTTGGTTTCAAACCTTAACTGAACCACTGTCTCACTGTGTTAGCCAAGGAGAAGTCATTTCAATTCTTTGTGCTTCAATCAAGAGGGCTAGAAACTAAGCTGACAGCCAGATGTTGCATCTGAGCTGAACTTTCCTGGGTACATTACAAAACAAAATGGTCTTCTCCATATGCACCCTTGAAATAAGTCATTTTTCATCATCTGATGAATCTAAGATTGTTAAATAATTAGAGTTAGATTAAGTTGGAGAAAGAGAGGCAGAATGATGCATTGTACTTCCAATGCTTACTGCTGGGACCCTTTCCCACCAAGGTGCAGAGTTCTGAGAGGATAGTGAAATGTCCCCTGCTGCACCTCAAACTGCCATAGATTTGGTCAAGCCTGGATTGAAATGGAGGTGCCTGAAGGTAACACAGCTATTCTTAGCAACAACAAAAAGCCAACATTTTTAAAAATCAGTTAAAACAACTTTAAGGGTTAAAAGAAAGACAAACAGCCTGCCTTTGCAGAAAATTTACAGCAGGGTGGGTAAGTGACAGGCAGGACTTTAAAACCCATGTTAGTGAGTCTCAGAGCTAAAGCTCTTTCCCCTACAACAGAATGCCACTCTAAAAATATAAAGGATTACCTCATCCTACTTCGCCCAGATATTGCAGAACACATAATATGCAACACATATGGTTCTGAGAGGTGCTATTAATCACACATGCCCAAGAATGTAAACTACTATATGGATGGAGCATTAGCCTTAAGACCGGGCTCGCTACTTTCAGTCAGATATCTGAGATTATGATGACTTTGATTTAATATGTTTTGTTGTCACTAATTTTTATTTACCAGCAGACCATGAGGTTACTGCAAGCAGACTTAGCATTGATTGGTCTGTAACTGCTGTGCTGGAAAAATAATTCAATTTGGAAGTTATTTAAGTTTAAATGTATTTTCATGCTGTTATACAAACACTCTTTATGTTTTATTGATAACATGCTTGCATTCAGTCCCTTTATTTACAGATTTACAATAAGCCCTTACACTAGTACCTCTCCAGACAGATCACTCTTTGCCAATATATCTAATGGGACACAAATTTTACTACAGGGTTTAAAAACGTAACGGTATAAATCAGCTTGAACTTGCTCAACCAAACCACTGGGAAAAGCAACAGAGAGTCCTGTGGCACCTTTAAGACTAACAGATGTATTGGAGCATAAGCTTTCGTGGGTGAATGCCCACTTCGTCAGACGCATGTAATGGAAATTTCCAGAGGCAGGTATAAATATGCAGGCAAGAGTCTGTCTGGAGATAACGAGGTTAGTTCAATCAGGGAGGGTGAGGTCCTCTGCTAGTAGTTGAGGTGTGAACACCAAGGGAGTGCTTGACAATGTTCTGCAGCTATAACAGGTCAGGAGCAAGGCAGGGATCTTATTTTCCAGTGTACTCTTCTGATGCTAAATAGTAATCTGCTGCCTGATTCAGAAGTGCTTTTTTTTTGCTCCAGAAGGGGCCCCTATTTGACTGGAACTAGATTAGTCACAACGTGGATCCTTGAAGGAACAAGCAACAGAAAAGTGGGGGAATCATAGAACTGGAAGGGACCTTGAGAGATCATCTAGACCAGTCCCCTGCACTTGTGGCAGGACTAAGTCTAGACCATTCCTGACAGGCGTTTGTCTAACCTGTTGTGATAAATGAAAGGGGGGGGGGGGAGGGAGCTCCCTTTTATGGACACCCAGCCAGCCAGTAGCTATAAAATCCTTCTTAGTAGCTGTTCTCTAATTGCTCTACCTGTAAAGGGTTAAAAAGTCTCACTGCTATGCATAGGTAAAAAGAAGTGAATGGGCACCTGGCCAAGAGAGCCAATGGGAAGGCTAGAACTTTTTTAAATTGAAACAAGACTCCCCTTTTGTCTGTCTGTGGTTGTTCTCCGGGGAGAGGTGGACAGGTCAGAGCTATGCTGTAAGAACTTGGGACAGGTATGAAAAAATCATCAATATCATACCTCGAAACTACTAATTTAAAAACTCCAGATATGTAAGTAGATCAGGAAATGTCTAGGAAGACACGATTACGTTTATTCCTTTTATTTCATTATGGCTTGTGGATTCCTCTGTACTAACCGCAGGTGCTTTTTGTTTTGCTTGTAACCTTTAAGCTGGACCTCAAGAAAGCTATTCTTGATGCTTAATCCTTGTAGTGGTTTTTTTTTTAAATATAGCAAATACCTAAGTTCCCAGATGTATTTTCTTCCTTTTTTTTATTAATAAAATTTACCTTTTTTAAGAACAGAATTGGATCTTTGTATCTTAAGAGGTTTGTGCACATGTTGTTTAATTAGCTGGTGGCAACAGCCGATTTCTTTTTTTTTCTCTTTTTTCAGCTCTTCCCCAAAGGGGGGATTAAAGGGCGTGAGGGTACCCCATGGGAAGGAATTCCCAAGTGAGCCTTCCTGGTCTCTCAAAGAGGTTCTGCACTTGGGTGGTGGCAGCATCTACCAATCCAAGGTCAGAGAAAAGCTGGAACCTTGGGAGTTTAATACAAGCCTGGAGTGGCAAGTATTAATTTTTAGAATCCTTGCGGGCCCCCACCTTCTGCACTCGAAGTGCCAGAGTGGGGAATCAGCCTTGACACCAGTTCTTAATCTCCAATGATAGAGATTCTACAACCTCCCTAGGCAATTTATTCCATTGCTTAACCACCCTGACAGTTAGGAAGTTTTTTGCTGATGTCCAACCTAAACCGCCCTTGCTGCAATTTAAGCCCATTGCTTCTTGTCCTATCCTCAGAGGTTAAGAAAAACAATTTTTCTTCCTCCTCCTTGTAGCAACCTTTTACATACTTGAAAACTGTTATGTCCCCTATCAGTCTTCTCTTTTCCAAACTAAACAAACCCAATTTTTTCAATCTTCCCTCATAGGTCATGTTTTCTAGACCTTTAATCATTTTTGTCGCTCTTCTCTGGACTCTCTCCAATTTGTCCACATCCTTTCTGAAATGTGGCGCCCAGAACTGGACACAATACTCCAGGTTGAGGCCTAATCAGCGCGGAGTAGAGTGGAAGAATTACTTCTCGCGTCTTGCTTACAACACTCCTGCTAATACATCCCAGAAATATGTTCGCTTTTTTTGCAACAGCGTTACACTGTTGACTCATATTTAGCTTGTGGTCCACTATGACCCCCAGATCCCTTTCCGCAGTACTCCTTCCTAGGCAGTCCTTTCCCATTTTGTATGTTTACAACTGATTGTTCCTTCCTAAATGGCTTACTTTGCATTTGTCCTTATTGAATTTCATCCTATTTACTTCAGACCATTTCTCCAGTTTGTCCAGATCATTTTGAATTATAATCCTATCCTCCAAAGCACTTGCACCCCCTCCCAGCTTGGTATCATCCACAAACTTTATAAGTGTACTCTGTATGCCATTATCTACATCACTGATGAAGATATTGAATAGAACCGGACCCAGAACTGATTCCTGCGGGACCCCACTTGTTATGCCCTTCCAGCATGACTGTGAACCACGGATAACTACTCTCTGGGAATGGTTTTCCAATATCTGGGTCTCAGGAGTTCAGAGGACCATCCAGGAGAAAAAAGTGGGAAAAAACCCCACATCGGTGAGCGGGGTTTAGTTTAATACATTACTATTATCTGGCAACCTTCTAATTATAAAAGCAACAAAATTACAGGTGTATTTTTCAGGCTTAAGTAAAAAACAAAACCAAAAAAATATAGCACATGTGATTTAAAAAGTTATTACTGATGTGTTCCAATGGCAGAGTTACAAATGTAAACATCTGTATCCAAACATTAGTTGGCATTGTGCATCTGTGCCTAAAGCACTGTACTTGTGGTTCTACTCTCAATTACACCTTTGCAACCCCACTGAATCAAAAAAAAGTTTGTGGGGCTGCATGGAGTAAGAGGGCAAAATCTGACCTATCATCTCTGCACATATATAACAGTGATTCAAGGATCAAGATCAAGCCTTGTTTTTGCAATATGTATACATTTCTCTATTTTCAAACATTTCTGTTTGGGACAACATACACACAGCAGCTGCTGGAGGATTTCTGCAGTGCCAAAGTTTAGTCAAACAATTTTTGGCACAATCCACCAGAGTGGAAAATTTGTTCGGAATCTGTCATGACTCTACAGCAGGGGTCAGCAACCTTTCAGAAGTGGTGAGCCGAGTCTTCATTTATTCACTCTAATTTAAGGTTTCGCGTGCCGGTAATACACTTTAACGTTTTTAGAAGGTCTCTTTCTATAAGTCTATAATATATAACTAAACTATTGTTGTATGTAAAGTAAATAAGGTTTTTAAAATGTTTAAGAAGCTTCATTTAAAATTAAATTAAAATGCAGAGCCCCCCGGACCAGTGGCCAGGACCCGGGCAGTGTGAGTGCCACTGAAAATCAGCTCACATGCTGCCTTTGGCACGCGTGCTGTAGGTTGCCTACCCCTGCTCTACAGAAATCAGTTTTATACTCAACAACATGGGTTGGATCGAGTAGGATTTTAATTTCCATTATCCCACTAATAAACTTCAGACTGTAACCCCAAAAAGAGCAAAAGCATCCAGTTTCTCACACCCACATAAAAAAGTGCCTGTATGGAATTACTCTAGAAAAACAGTCTGGCACAAAATAGTATTGACACCCCCTTTATTTAGCAAATAATACAGATTGAAAGTTTCCTCTCAGTTACATTACTTTTGCAATCCTCACCGACTCCACCGAGGACAGAATTTGGTACCACATATACACAGGAGTGCATGTACATACACACACCAGGGTTTTTAATCAGGAATAGGGGTTTCACGAGTCATCTCCAACAGTTTTACCCCTACTCTATTTCCCAGGCAAATTCACTATTGTATAACATTTTCCAGTAGATCATCCAGTATTCAACTATTAATTTCTTGTCTTTCACATGCTACTTTTATACAACTTTATAGTAAATTGCTGTTGTATACTCTTCAGTGTAATCCAGTTGTGGGTGTTTTTAATTAACACAGCTACCTTTAACTCCAATTTCAACATTCCAGCCATATAAGTAAACAAGATGTAATAAATGGTCTCAACTCAGGCATATAACTTTACACAATTACCTCAACTTGGGTTTCAGTCCTGCAAGTCCCCCATACGTGACCTCCCATGGATGTTCCAGGGAGTTCCATCCAGAAGGCTTGCAGGATTGGGTCCTTTAATTACCAAGTACACATTCCCTGATCCTTACAAAATAGTAGTTCAGTCAATACAATTCAGTACACAAAAATCAATATGAAATAATTTTGCTAAGATGTAGCCTGTGAGTGCCTATGGCTGACACTTTTGGACACCTAAACAGTAATAACTAAAAACAAAAGTTACAAGTAAACAAAAAAGAGTGCAATATGCATGTAAAAATCAGCAATAAAAACCAGCAACTAAGATTCACCTAGAAAGCCCCACAATCCAAAAATAAACTCCCCAAAGAACTGTCCTAAAGTCAGAGTTTAAGGCCAGAAGGGACCACCACATCTTGATCCTTACTTTAACTGTTAAGTTTTAATATATGAAAATAAATATTAATAATCCACACTTCCATAGCTCCTTCCATCAGAATCTCAAAGCACTTTACAAAGACAAATGAAGTCTGCCTCAACATCACTTTGAGGTACATTAATATCCTCCTGCTACAGGTAGGAAAACTGAGGCATAGGGCACAACACTATTGCAAGATATTAAAGTAAAACTCAGACTCAAGTCAATAAGTGATCCCAAAACATTAACAGAAAATCTGAAGGAAAAGCTAAAGATAGAATCTAGGTCTCCCAAACCCAGAGTCCTGTGTCTAACAAGTGTCATATTCTTCCAGGATCTTATTCTTTCTCCCCTGTGTTGGTAGTATCAATTCCAACGCTTCCCTTAGTCTGGTCTTTATCTAAATTAACGAGATACATTCTACGCAAATTGGTATTAGACGTGATGTATGTCTTCTGTATACAGTGTGATATTCATTTGCTAATTCTTTATGATGATTCCAAGCAGATCAGAGAGTGAGAACGTATTTCTCATTTAGTGAATCTATAAACCTCTTCCTATCCAACCACCATTAGCAAACTAAGTCAGTAAAACTTGCCCATGCATTAGTAATAATTTATATAGCAGAGTATGTAGCAATGTACAGGGTGTTCATGCCATGCAGAGTTATAATCTAAGATTAGCAGGGAGAAGACAAGACATAGGACAACAGTTCAGTAAAGGTAAGGTGTGGAGAAATTATTGGTGAGAATAAGGCAAGGATTACTGGAAGACATGGGTTTACTTTTAAGGAAGCATTTTCAGGAGGGTGAAGATGAGGATGTGCCTGGTGGATTTAAAGTAATGGGATAGTTCCAAGCAGAAAGAGACAGAGAAAATGACAGCGTAAAGCTGGGAGTAAAAAACAGGAATGTTTGTTTAAAAAAAGAATTGTGTCCATGGAGAAACAGATAGATTCTCCCGATGAAGTGCTGATTCTCAGTGAAGAAGGGAATCTTTGATGATAAGACGGGAGGGAACAGATGGTAATCGTCACTTTCTGTTAGACACTGCAGCACCAGAAGGATGTGCCAAAGTAAATATGTAACAGGCACATATCTCCTTGCTATTTCAGCTTTTTGGTTAGCAACAACTGAAGCGCTTACGTTATGCTAGATTTAAAAGCTGCATTTCTAAATGTCATATCTGTATCCACAACAACATCAAAGTAATTACCACTAAGAGACTAGAAGTAGAGAGGAAACAGTGTTCTCAATTAGAGTTTACTTTGGCACGTCCTTATAGTACTGAACTGTTTAACTTGAGAGCAAGCTCTGTCTCACATCAGTTTCGTGGGATGTGTTCAGAACACAGATGCAATGGTAGCCTTGCTACATAAAGAAAAATGAGAAGTCTCATTTAAGTTTCTTCACACCAAGTTCAAACGGAAAAAAAATCAAGTCTGCTGCAGACTAGAACAAAATTAAGGAAAAATTATTTGTAGTTATAAGAGATATAACAAATAAATCACACTATTATTTATGCAAACATCCCATTCACATACATCATGGTCCTTTTAATTAATTTATTCAGAGAAAAAGAATTCAGGAATTATTCAGTACAAGTATTCAGAAAGGGGAAAGTGTCTTCAGTATTAATTATGAGCAGACAAAAGCTCTTCAGAAAGTGGCCTGGGACTCTATTTCCCAAGTGACTATTCTCTGGGGGCACTGACAGTAATTGGAACTCTATTTGCTGTGTTCTGAGTATGCAAGTTAAAGGAGATTGTCCTTGTTCTGGATTTCTCTGTGTGTTGTTAGAGAAAAGCTCTCTCACAAGCTCTCTGGGACATAGGCTACTTAGCCTCAACTGTAAGGATAAGGTTTTACCTCTGTCTGCCTGACTATGGAATTCTAATGTTCCATCTGTAACATTAAGAAATCCCTAGTGAAGTATGTGTATGAGATAATCCATTAATTTTGCCTACAACTAAACATTAAGTTTCCTCTACCCCATCTCATTTTATTACCTTTTAAGCCAAAAACTGCACCTTACTGAACAATACCGTTACCCCTGAAGCAAAATTTCCTGAGAACTCTGGTTTTTAGATGTTAATTAGACCAACCTTTCTTAAAGTATGTATACTTACCAACTGCAATTAACTATGATGTAATGACTGTGTGTGTTTTACTGTGGAGTTATAACTTGTTTCTCAGTCCTTCTCACACTAAGTTTTTGTGTCTATAAAGCTACTTAAAAGGATAATTACATCTCTATGGGCTTTGCTAAAAGTAATTTCTTTATACATATGTATAATAACGATTAAAAGATTATACTACAGTACATACTTTTAAGGAAGGATTATAATTAGCAGAAATTCTTGGATGATATCGTATGCATGCATTCTAAAATCTAATTATGGCAAAAAACACATTTTGTGCATCTCATATAGGTAAAGGTTATGTTGGATTTTGGCTATTTAGGAGGACTTAATTTTTCCACCTACACTTCCCTGACTATATGATATCTGTAGTGGATTTTGACTGCAGCACCATATCCTCCCCAAGGTAGAAGAAACTAATGAATTCAGAACAAATGGATTTTAAAAACCCACAAGTTAAACAAGTTGGGGTACACAAATTTACACTTATGAAATTTACTTGGGTAAAACATCTAGTGTACAAGCCCAATGCTACAGCCAGAAACTCTAGTACAGTAAAACCTGCTCAGACTAAGATTTCATCTGTGTCCTAGGGGCTATTCACTCACGGACTGATTGTCAAAGGCACAAATGGCAGTTAGGCACCTAACTTCCATTGATTTTTTTATATGTTAGGTGCCTAACTGCTCTTTGTGCCTTTGAAAAACTCCCCATTTAGCCTCTCTACCTCAATTTCCCCATTGGTAAAAGATATACAACACTGGCCTCCTTTGACAGATTTTGTGAGGATTAGTCAATGTTCATAGAATGCTTTGAAAATGAAGAGCATTGTTATTGTAGCCAACTAAAGAGAAAATAAGGGCCTGATTCTGATAGCACAGCCTTGTGAGACCAGGTTCAATCCCCAAGTATTTACATCTAAAGATGCAATTTAACTGTCAGACAATGGTACAGTAAACAACCAGGCAAGGCATTTATGATATATTTAAGATCTCCAAATTATCTCACACAAAGAATGACTGTAAAACGATCAATGAGATTAAAATAGAAAGGTCTGGTTTCCTCATACATTCACTGTACAAAATGTAAATATAGCAGAAGTGCTACCTAAAAGTAGTACTAAAGCAAATGGTTTTAATTACAGACCAAATGCAATTTCATAGGTTAAACAAAAATGCCCATACAAAGCTTTCAGACTGTGTAAAAATATGCTTTTTTCTGGTTCCCTTATACCATTTGCTTTTCTACTATTACCTTCCAGGACCTTTGTACCAGATCATGTGCTGTGATAGTGATTTTTATGTAAGTTGAAATTGCAGCATTATCTTTGCCCCTCAGGACTCTTAAAAAAAAGCGTTCCATTACACTGGTCTGAAGCAGAGAAAATGTTTCCTCTCTTATGCCTCAATGGTTTGCTCTGAAATTGGGAGGGCGTATCTAGTTGTATCTCGTAGGGGTCAGTCCTGGATCTGGTACTATTCAATAGTTACATTAATGACTTGGATAATGGAGTAGAGAGTATGCTTATAAAATCTGCAGATGACACCAAGGCAGAGGTTGCAAGCACTTTGGAGGACCAGTTTAAAATTCAAAATGACCTTGACAAATTGGAGAATTGGTCTGAATTCAACAAGATAAAATTCAATACAGACAAGTGCAAAGTACTTCACTTAGGAAGGAAAAATCAAACGCATAATTACAAAATGGGGAATAACTGCCTAGGTGGTCTTACTGCTTAAAAGGATCTGGGGATTATAGTGGACCACAAACAGAATATGTGTCGTCAATGTGATGCAGTTGCAAAAAAGGCTAATATGATTCTGAGGTGTATTAACAGGAGTGTTGTATGTAAGATGCAGGAGGTAACTGTCCCGCTCTACTCAGCACTGGTGAGGCCCCAGCTGGAGCACTATGTCCAGTTTTGGGTACCACAATTCAGGAAAGATGAGGAAAAATTGGAAAGAGTCCAAAGGTGAGCAACAAAAATGATAAAAGGTTTAGAAAACCTGACCTATGAGGACAGGTTAAAAAAATTAGGAATGTTTAGTCTTGAGAAAAGAAAACTGAGGGGGGACCTGATAACTGTCTTCCAGTATGTTAAGGGCTATTATAAAGAGGATTGGTGATCAGTTGCTCTTCATGTCCACTGAAGATTGGACAAAAAGTAATGAGCTTCATCTAAAGCAAGGGAGATTTAGGTTAGATATTAGGAAAAACTTCTTAACTCTAGGGATAGTTAAGCACTGGAATAGGCTTCCAAAGGAGGACATGGAGTCCCCATCATTGGAAGCTTTTAAAAACTAGCTGGACAAACATCTTTCAGGGCTGGTCTAGGTTTACTTGGTCCTGCTTCAGCTCAGAGAAGCTGAACTTGATGACTTCTCGAGGTACCTTTCAGCCCTTCATTTCTATGATACTGTACCAGGGTAGCGTCCCCACAACAAGCTTTGTGTGCATGATTCCTGCTAGCCAACTAATTTTTAAATTAAAAATAACAAAAATCTAAATTGGAATATACTGCACTAATCCTGAACAATGTAGCAAAATACTTACCTTTCTAACTTGAAATATGAATCCATATTGTCTATACAGAACAATGTTTCAGTATCATTTCTGCCTCACTATAGTTCTGATTATTTCATCTCTTCCTCCTAATATAATATTCCCAAAAATATGAAATATATACACATATTATAAAAAAGCAGTATTGTGAGCCTCCCATGCTGTTCTTAAACAGATATCTGTTCACCAGCTACATCAAGACTGGATCGTACATTTAACAAGGGTGAATCTGTTCCAATTTTATCCAAGTCTCCATTACATTTACATTTTAAAGCGTCAGACTTCTGGACTAAGCTTGTCTGCACTTGAAAGCTGTTGCAGGTTTTGCGTATCTGCATTATGTGATCCAGAACAATGGCTGCATAAGCAGTCCGTCAACACCACATTGTAATCCCAGGCTAAGCACCCTTTGGGATCACTGCATGCACACAGCGCTGCATGATTTCAAAACAAGCAGTCAGCATTGTGGGCAGACCTCTCCTGGTACAGTGCTTCCCCACTAAACTCTATGTATTCTGGGATTATATTTGCTGCACATAATTAAATACTGGTATAAGTTCCAAAGGGAGGTTGCAGAATCCCCATCCTTGGAGGTTTTTAAGAACAAGTTAGACAAACACCCATCAGATATGATCTATGTGTACTTGGTCTTGTCTCAGTATGGAGGGATGGACTAGATGACCTCTCGAGGTCCATTCCAGACCTACATTTCTATGACTGCGAGATAATTACCAAAAGGCACTTGAATTCTGGGACTTGGGATCAAAATAAATAATTCCCATGATTCCTCTCATTTCATTCCATCATCCATCGTTACGAGCCAGTGCTATTTTTAAAGCACTGTCAGACAGCATGGAAGAAACACTGTTGAGCATTGTGATCATCACAGTGATTAATTCAAACAGAATACTGCAAAGATACGTCATATTGTGCAATGATTTCAGAGCCAAGTACAAACAGGCCCCTGAGGAAGATGGAATCGAGAAGGTACTAATGCTTAACCTTTTCCTGCAGTGGCTTCAGCAAGTTAGCCGCCACTTTTGAGCTCAGCCAACTAGATTAATAGTTTCCAATGACAGAAGGGACCATTGTGATCATGTAGTCTGACTTCCTGTATAGCACAGGCCATAGAACTTCCCCAAAACAATTCCTACAGCTTTTAGAAAAACATCGAATCTTGATTTAAAATTTGTCAGTGATGGAGAATCCACCATGACCGTTGGTAATTTGTTCCAATTTGTTCTCAGTTAAAAATTTACCCTTATTTCCAGTACTAGCACTGACTGATGGAACAGGATAGGAATGAAGACCTGGGATGTCCAGCAGTGGAAGCAGAACTTCAGGATGTCAAAGTCCACTTTCCTAGAAATCTGTGCAGAACACACCTATCTAGAAGCTCATCAACACGATTATTACCAGTCAGTAGCTACCCATTTTGGTATTGTTAGATCACCTCTCGGGGCTGTTGTAATGGAGGTGTGTGCGGCTATCAAGAAGGTGCTGTTCCCTCTGGTCATAAAACTAGGCAATGTTCATGGATTTACTATTTGAGTTTCTGAATTATATTGGAGCCATTGATGGGATCCATGTGTCTCTCCTTTGCCCCCAACATCAAGCCTCAGGGTTCATCAACAGAAAGGGATACTTCTTCATGGTGCTGCAAGGCTGCCTGAACACTATGGAAGGTTCAGCAATATTAATGTGGGGTGGTCTGCAAAGGTCCATGATGCTGGGATCTTTAGAAACTCTGGCTTGTTTTCTGCAATGATAAACACAACTTTTGTTTCTGTGAACCACTCTGGACACTGATGGTGCTGCCATTCTTCCTATAATTACCCTCTGCTTCCCTGGCTTACGAAGCCTCTTACTGTATACTTGGATTGGAGAAAGGACCTGTTTAACTAAATCCTGAGTGGCTGCAGAATGATAGTGCAACATGCATTTGGAAGACTGACAGGTAGATGGAGGTACCTAATGTCCAGACTGGAAGCTGATTAGCAATATCTGCATCATGTGATAGAAGCTTGCTGTGGTTTGCACAACCTACTGAGATCAAAAGAGATAGCTTTGATGAAGAGTAGAAGGAGGTGGTGAGCAGAATTCCTGAAGTTTCTGAACAACCAGAAAGGCAGCATCTACCAAATGCTGCAACTGGTCAGGGACTCAGAGCCAGGGATGCATTATGTTCGTACTCTGAGGCTAAGACAAACTTGTGAACAATGTATATACCTTTGTGTAAGGCTTTTATCATGATCAGTGCATGTGTCTTAACATTTATATCTACTGGTGGACGGAGTTTAGTACACTGCAGGTGGCGATTTTATTGAATCACATAAGGCTCTTATGAAATTTTCAAACAAAGAATGTCATGACATTTTCAATTAATGATTAATAAAAAAACAAATAATACATCAAGTTTAACATTGTGAATAGTAAAAGAAAAAAACTTTATTGAACAAACAAACATAACATGATGCAAAGTTAAAAGTCCAGTGCAAAACAACAGTCCAGCTCATCACAATAGCTGCCAAACCATGCGAGTTCAACCAGGGTCCTTACTATTGACCCTGACATTACTAAAACAGAGCCAGAGCTCCTGTCCCTTGTGGCAGCATCAGATCAGGTTCTCGGAGTGCCCCCTCTCCTTTGTTTGTTTTGATAGACACTTGCAGACATGTGAATTATGGTGACTGCTCTTCAGATAGGCTGGGATTCGCACCTCTCCCCAGAGGACAATGAAGTCCAGGACCTCGGACAATGAAGTCCATGACCTCAGCCCGGGACCACACAGGAGCATGAGGCATGGCTGCTGAATAATCATTTCCATGAGCTGGAATCATGAACAGCCACACTTGGCTGCATGCCACCATTTAAACAGGGAGGTGACAGTCACGTCAAGATGATTCTAGAACAGTAGAGGGCACACAGGTAAATAGACAAGCTGACCCAGGTAGTCAGCAAAGCAGCATGGGATACCAGCAGGACTGCCAGATATAGAACAGTTGTTTCAGGATGGGGATACATCTACACCTACTTTGTTCTGGGTAAATTCATCCTACACCTCAGTATACACACTCCCAAAGGGGGTATATTAATGTGGGTTAAAACATCAGATGATTTGTAACAAATGGGAGGAGGGATAGCTCAGTGGTTTGAGCATTGGCCTGCTAAACCCAGGGTTGTGAGTTCAGTCCTTAAGGGGGGCCATTTAGGTATCTGGGGCAAAAATCTGTCTGGGGATTGGCCCTGCTTTGAGCAGGGGGTTGGACTAGATGACCTCCTAAGGTCCCTTCCAATCCTGATATTCTACACAAAAAAAATTGTGTGTGGACATAAAGCACTTTAATCACAAAACAGTTCAAGTTAACCCACAACAACTTTTAATGTAGACAAACCATTATACACTAAAAAAAAAAAATGTAGTGCTTTGCTTTTTGAATGTTTAGGAGCAGCATGTAACAGAAGCTGTCTTTGCCTGTTCTACCCTACACCCAACACCCGAAAATCCACTCCAAGGAAAGGAGCTACAGTTTAACGGGCTTGGTTTACATGTCTGTACATGTATATTTCCTGACCCAGCATAAATACCTACACAACCGCCTCACACACAAATTATTCCTATTTTGGGTCTGAATAATGTTTGTCAGGGGAGGAGGTATGCCAACCAAAATATGGCTGCGTACAATAACACTGCCTTTGTGGCCAAACAGAGTATAATTCCAGAATGTATCCCATGAAGAGTGATCTTGTCTCATAGGCTCAACTGCATGAAAGTATGGGAGGAAAGAATGGCCTATTTTACAACCACTAAACAATTGATCAACAACATCCCCAATTAGGATTATGTTTTAATTGCATGCCAGCAGCAGCAGGGTCAAATTAAAGATGAGTTCCAATAAACTTAGCCAGATTAGAGGATTCTGTCTTATCCTTTTCAGTTTGTTCAGTTATGCGATAAAATATGGTCATTAGACCTTAAAAGGTTTTCTTCCCTCACCCCTGATATGCTTGCTCAGCAAGGGACACTGTGTTCGAATGGGTACCCATCACAGATTTCAGGATTGGCAAATGGCCCATGAGACAAAAAGTTCAACATCATATCCCCATTTAGAGTCTATTTAAAAAAAACAACCACTCTGCTATCCCCCACTTCAGAGACTATGTGTTGTGAAGCACCCTGCAAAGAATTCTAGCTTTTTTATTCTGTCTGAACCAAAAAATGTGGACAAATCTTTAGTGGATGCCAAATAACTGCTACAAATAAAATAAGCAAGCAATAATAAAATGCTATCAGAAATACGCATAGCTTGGGTGGAACATGCAATTAGGCAAGTGAGATCATACTTAGAAAGACTGCCTGGGAACTGTAGTTCCCATTCCATCTGCTTAGAAAGTCTGCTTAGGGGAAACTTCCTGTTCATGCTACCTGAGACCAAACTAAGGCCTCATCTACACTACACAGTTTAGTCGACAAAAGTCAGCTTTCGTTGACAAAACAGTGGAGGTGTACACACAACAATGCTCCTCCCGCTGATTTAACTCTCCTGCTATGCCAACAAAATAAAAACCACTTTGACAAGAGGCGTAGAGCTTTTTGCAGCAAAGTTAGATTGACGCAGTGTCAATGTATACACTGTGCTTGGTTATGTCACCGTAAATGGCCTCCTGGAGGTGTCCCACAATGCCCATCCTGACTGCTCTGGTCAGCACTTTGAACTTCCCTGCCCTGCACCCAGGTACACAGGCCTCTGCCCCTCTCCCTTTAAAGGACCAGAAATTTTTGAAATTCCACTTCCTGTTTGCTTGGCGTGGACTGCTCACATGGCATCTTTCCAACTGACCATGGTGGCTCCATGCACTAAACAGTTTCCCATGTGGAATATACAAGAGTTGTTGGATCTGCTGGCTCTGTGGGGAGAGGAGGCTGTGCAGTTCCAGCTCCGCTCCAGCCATAGGAATTTTGATATCTACTGTCAGATTTCTCGTGGCATGTTGGATAAGGGCTATCAATGGGACACGCATCAGTGCCGTGTGAAGATCAAGGAGCTTAGGCAGGCCTACCAAAGTCAAATCATCACTTTGATGCTGTGCCGAAGACCTGCCGCTTCTATAAGGAGCTGGATGCCATCCTCAGCGGTGACCCCACCTCCACGAGCCTTGTGGATATTTCGGGGGGCAGGCGGGGGGGGGAGAGAGGCTGGAGACAGCGGCCAGTGGACTGAACCCCAAGGACGAAGTGGTGGACGAGACGGGACAGGTGACAGGGTTGCCCAGTACCATGACGAGCCAGGATCTCTTCTCAACCCCGGAGGGTTCAAGCCAGTCCCAGCACTCTGTCTGTGGTGCACATGATGCAGGGGAGGGGAGCTCTGGTAAGTGCTCATTTTGAGTTGATACTGCTCAGTTACATGAGGTAGAGCTGTCTTTTGCTTTGTTATATGCTAGAAGTGGGTTAAGACATAGAAATGTACAAGACTAGCTGTGTTTACCTCTGCTTCACATTCCCCTATGCAACTACACAGTGGGGCCCTGCGGATGCACACCGAGATTTCACATAATCCTCCAGTGAAATCTCTAGGAAACTTTCACGGAGGTACTCGCTAATCCTCTGTGGAAGGTTCCTTGGCAGAGCTGCTTTGTTCCTTCCCCCGCTGTAGGAAACTTTCCCGTACCAATCGGCAATCACTTGTGCAGGGAGCAAAGCGACACATAGACGAGCAGCATAGGGACCCAGTCTGAAGTTGCACATATGCAGGAAATGCATCTATGCAACCTTGCTTACCCTCAGGAGTGAGATATCGGCTTCAAAGACCCCCGCCTATGGAAAATGGTGACAGAATTTACAATATTGTCCCTAGTCACTTGCAGTGATCCCCTTAAAAAACCACCTAGATCCTTTGCCTCATCTTGAACGCCCTCTTCCCCACCCCGGCCAAACTCACCATGTTTACGGCATTCGCTGAGCTATGTGCTTGCCAAGGGACAGTGAGAAAGAGGTATTTTACTATTATGATTCAATGCTGTGAGTGCACTAGCATGCCGCTGTTTATTGTTTCCTGTGTTTCTGCAGATGTGGCCTTGAGGAGAACCCCTTAGACACTGGTGGAGTGCCTCTGACAGATAAGGAAGTGACCCAAGAGCAAATGTTCTGAGGGGTGCTCCAATCCTTTGACGCCGCAGAACAAGAACACAAGGCGTGGAGAGAGACAATCAATGAAAAATTAAAAATAGATAGCCAAGAGAGGAAGCAGGGCGAGGAGAGAATTTTAGAGGACCAGGAGTGGATGATAAAAGTGATGGAGACCAAAGAGAGATACTGAAGTCCCTAATCGTGTTGCAGGCGGAACACACGTGAGCTCGCTCCCTCCTGCAGCCCATACAGAACTGCTAGCTATGCCCTTCCCAAACTCCTTGCATTTTCCCAGCCTGTCGTATACCCCGTTCACTCCATTCCTTTGGACAGGTTCCCCAGTGATAGCTGGACTTAGACACAACTATGAGAGCCTCCATCAAGAGAGTGCTCCTCTTAGTGTTATGTCCCTATCAAGAAAGCGTTTTTTTCTGTGTGTTGGTTATTGCTGTTTAATAAAAATGTACTCTCTGAAAGAAAATCAATCTTTATTTATCTCCTACACACGATGGTTGCTGCTGGAATTCATACACAGTGGCAATTTGCACATTTGCAGACAACAAATCACGGTCAGGAAGCAATCATCAAAATTTTCGTTCAAGGCGACAAGTTAACAAAGCATGGCAAAATGCTTTATAGTAAAACAAGTTACTGGTGCTCATTGTCAAAATGGTGCCTCATAGCCTCCCTGATTCAAATAGCCCCGCCTTGTGCCCCTCTAATAGCCCTGGTATCTGGCTGCTCAAAATCAGCCACAAGGCAATCCGCCTCCCCGCTCCACCCCTGGGGACACTTTTCACCCGTAGCCTCACAAATATTATGCAGCGCACACCAGGCTACTATGACCATGGGAATATTTTCTTCACTGAGGTCTAACCTGCCATAAAGGCAGTGCCAGCGAGTCTTTAATTTGCCAAACACACATTCAACAGTCATTCTGCACCTGCTCAGCCTATTGTTGAAGCGCTCCTTGATGCTGTCCAGGTTTCCCATGTAAGCCTTAATCAGCTATGGCAGTAAGGGATATGCTGGGTCTTCCAGGATCACTTTAGGCATTTCAACACCCCCCCATTGGAATCTTCTGGTCTGGAAAGAAAGTCCCTGCTTGCAGCTTTCTGTACAGGCCAGTGTTCCTGAAAATGCGTGCATCATGCACTATCCCTGACGACCCCATGTTGATATCAGTGAAATTACTCCGGTGACCCACAAGCGCCTGCAATACCACAGAGAAGTACCCCTTTTTATTGATGTACTCCGTCACAAGATGGTCTGGGGCCAAAATTGAGATATGCGTGTCATCTATCACCCTGCCACAGTTAGGGAATCCCATTGCCACAAAGCCACCCACTATTTCACGCACATTTCACAGTCACAGTCCTTCATAAAAGGATGCAATTAATGGCCCTGAACACTTGCGTGAACACAACCCCCACAGTGGACTTCCCAACTCCAAACTGATTCGTGACTGACCAGTAGCAGTCGGGAGTTGCCAGCTTCCACACACCTATTGCCATGCACTTCTCCACTGAGAGGGCAGCTCTTATTCTGGTGTCCTTGCGCCACAGGACAGGGCGGGAGAGCTCAGCACACAGTTCCAGAAAGGTGGCTATGCACGTCCAAAAGTTCTGCAGCCACTGCTCATCATCTCAGACCTGCACAACGATGTGATCCCACTACTCTGTGCTTGTTTCCTGCGCCCAAAAGCAACGGTCTACCGTCGGCAGCTACTCCATGAATGCCAAACTTAATCTGGAATTGTTTCTTTCCCTGGCACACAGCAGGACAGGCACCATGGATTCCTGTTCAGATTCGAAGCTCGTGAAATACTGCATGATCCGCCGCAGTGTGTTCGTAACACTGATCACAAAACTAGAGAGCAGTGCAGGATCCATGCTTTCAGGCAGAGATAGAGGGCGCAGAGTTTACAGGGGCTGTTAAAAAAACAGCGCAAAACGTAGTCGGAAGTCCATGGGACAGAAAAAACTGCATCATGGGACAATGCAGAAGGTGGCAAGTTGCACAGGGGATAGCTACCCACAGTGCACTGCTCTCTCTGTCAACGCTAGAGCACCAACTGTGGATGGGCTCCGACGACACAAGGAGTGTTGTGTGAACATGCACAAGCGATGCAATTATAGCAGTTTATGATCATTGGTGTAACTTGCGTTGATTTTACTCTGTAGTGTAGACATAGCCTCAAACAATCTCCACCTCACCCGTTTCCTTTAACATCATCTTCACTGGGAATTGAAAAAAAATGCATCCCTCCCCCAAAATGGCACGGAGATCTTATGGCTGCCTAGCTTGATTTAAACTGCACATTCTGTATTTTGGCTTTTTTGCAGGGGAGGAGGGAAGGAATGGAGATAGTAGGACTAGTGTAGGAGCAAAAGTTTAGCACTGTAGTGGGGGTGGGAGGTGGAACAATAAACCACCACATCTGGTCCTTCCCTGTCTATGTAATTAATCTATAATTCAAATCAAGGCTGAAAACAATGCTTTTCCTTCATACCTAGGGTGCACTTTTCTGGGAGGTTCTTCATCGTAGGCTAAAGAGGATTAAATCACACAACAAAAATGTTTTAAAACATTTTAGATTCCTATTCCTAGTTTTGGATGACTTGGGGCTGTAGACCTCTAATAAAACTAATTCCGGGTAATCATTCTGCTAAAAGTCATTACCAAGCTCTGATTTCTCGGTTCTCCTGTTTGGATCCAGAGCCCTTTTCTGCACAGAGACAGCAGCAGAATCTTAGGAATCCACTCTCACTTACTAAAGGGCTAGTAAGGGCTGGTCCACACTAGGGGCGGGGATCGAAATAAGATACGCGACTTCAGCTACGAGAATAGCGTAGCTGAAGTCGAAGTATCCTATTTCGAATTACCCGCGCTTACCTCGCGTCCTCGCAGCGCGGGATCGACGTCCGCAGCTCCCCCGTCGACTCCGCTAACTCCGCTCTCCCTGCTGGAGTTACGGAGTCGATGGGAGCGCGTTCGGGGATCGATGTATCGCGTCCAGATGAGACGCGATACATCGATCCCCGCTATATCGATTTCTACCCGCCGATCCGGGCGGGTAGTGTAGACGTAGCCTTAGTAGTGAAGAAAAAAGTTAGTCAAGCTTTTTGGGAGGCTCATATTCAAGTGGCAAACCTCCAGTAATAGTAAGCAAGGCCCTTTTGTAACTTAATCTAGACACAATACACAAAAGAAATAGGATTAATCTCAATGAAACTACTGTACTTTGCTACTTACTGCTCTCTCTGTGTGCTGAAGTAATTCTCACCAAGGGCTAGAAGAAACTGGATTCAGCTCAGATCTTTTTCTCTGTCACCCTCAAAACAAAAAGCAGAACAGAATAGAAAGTAAAAGAAAATCCAGAAAACCATTTGTTTTTCAATTGTGAGGAGGGTGGCTAGTGCTAGTGAAGTACCAAATCTTAAACTCCGGAAGTTTCCAATGAAGCTGCTCACACATGCATGTATCTGAGAGCTAAAATTGGTCTTTAATGCCCATGAATGGGAGTATGATTACAAGACGTCACTTGGTAAAAAAAAGTAAATGTTTACAAAACTTGAGACTAACAGAAACATCATCATCATATCTTTCTCTAGATATCAGTCTTCAGTGGAAACAGTTTAATGCACTCCTCTGCAGTACAGTATTCACAACCAAAACATTGAATGTTGTGCTAAATGCATAAAAACATGAAAGTGCTGTTGACTAGAAAATAGAATAAACAAAAGTGAGAGCAATCCATCTTTTTTCAGTGTCCAAACTGAGGAAATAGGGAAGAAGTAAATTAAATGTTTTAATGACTGAAAGTGGCAAGAGCAGAGTGCAGCTTGATAACCGTTATGCTCAGAGCTAGTTGGAAAACATATTTTCCATCCCACAAAAAAATTCAAAATAAAAAAAAATCATCATGAATCAGGACAAAAAGGCAAAGTTTCAAAAATTTTCACAAAATTAGAAAACAAATCTTTTAATGTCAGCCTAAACATTACTTTTTGACAAATCTGAAATGTTTCAGCTTCAACCCTTTATAATTTTTATATAAATTTCTAAACAAAATTTCATTTCAAAACAAAAACAGCAACACTTTGTTTTTGTTCCAGAAACATCGAAATGGGACATTTCTATATTTTTAAAAGACTTATTCCAAATTGTTTTTAAAAATGTAAAAAACAATACAATTTGGGGGGAAAAAAATCCCGTTTCATTTGTGACTCGCCCTAATGATCGTTTTAAAATGAAATGGACACTGACACTCACACCCCCGTAAGACAGAGTTACTGGTAACAGCTTTGAAAAGTCATGTTTTTATTTGAATTGCATTACAGTATTAACTCGTGCCCCTCCCAGCAATAACCACCAACAGGGCACTTCGAGACGCGCCGCAGGGCCTTCTGCCAGGCTGAAGTCTGAAATCAGAGCGTGGGTGTGCCCAGATTCCCAGCCGTGCGCAGCAGCAGCAGCAGGTCTCAGCCCTGCCCCTGGCCCAGACCCGCCCCGCAGCAGGGTTGTACCGCTGGGCGGCCTGGGGCACGCGAGCTCGCCCCGGGTCGGACCGCAGGGCCGGCAGCTCTCTCCCGCGGGGGCGAAGCAGGACATCCCCGCTCAGCGCGCCGGGGCTGAGGGGTCGGTGTCCTAGGGCCAGCAGGGGCAGGAGCTTCGCGGCGCGGCGGGACCTCCCGCTAAAGCGACCCCCGAGGCTGCAGGTACCTGCGAGCTGGCGGGGGCGGATCCGTCCCTGGGTCCGGCGCGCGGTCCTGGCCCTGCGAGCTGTGCGCTGCGTTCCGTCGGGGAGAGGGGGAGAGGGGGAGGGGCAGCCCACGCAGGCCCGCCCGCCAGGGGGAGGAGAGGGCGGGTCACATGCCCCGCGCGCCGCCTGAGGCGGGGGGAGTCGGAGTCGGGGGACCGGAGCAGCCGCACTGACAGGGCGAGGGGAACCGGCATCCCCTCCTCAGCGGGCCCCGCTGGGGTCCCTGCCCGCCGTGGCACCTGCCCCTGGGAGCAGAGCCCGCCCCTCCTGGGCCTGCCGTGCCTCGCGGGAGTCGGACCCGGAGTGATGGGAGGGTGGACACGGCGCGTGGGAGAGAAGCTCCCAGTGCCCGTACGGGGTGGGCTGCGTGGAGGGGAGTGAACCCCCACATGCTGCAGGGACAGACCCCTTAAGTTAGAAATGCAAATAACAAGAAGTCCAATCCAAGCCCCTGCAAGGCTCCAGGGAAGAGCGGTTTGTTTTCTCCAGTGGGATTGCTGGCCAAGCCTGGGCCTGAAAACAGTGAGGTACTCCAGCCCTCATTGCAATAGCCCCTGGTTCTTACCTAGGGCTTTTCAACAGCAGAGCTCAAAGCTCTTCACAGCAGTGCCTTTATCCTCCCAGCACTGAGGGAGGGAAGTATTACTATTCTAGGGTGACCAGATGTCCTGATTTTATAGGGACAGTCCCAATTTTGGGGTCTTTTTCTTATATAGGCTCCTCTTACCCCACCCCCTGTCCTGATTTTTCACACTTGCTGTCTGGTCACCCTATTCCCATATCACAGCTGGGGAAGGCACAGATTGCTGCTGAATGACTTGATAAGGACACAGGAAGCTTGTGGCAGAGCAGGGACCTGAACCCATGTGTCAGGGTAGTTCCTTAACCAACAGACCCTACAGCAGCAGACAGATTAACATGAAGCATGAACTCAAGTTGAGAGGTCTTGGAATCACAGCAGTAAACACTGTCATTGTGTGACCGTGGACAAGTCACTTTACCTTGCTGTGGCTCAGTTTCTCCATCTGTAAAATGGGGTATTGTGAGGCTTAGCACATTGTTTGCAAAGTGATGTAAGAACTTATAAAGCAGTGTTTCTCAACCTAGAGGCCATGGGACAGGTTTAGGGGGGTTACAAACAGGGCTTGCATTAGGGAGTAGGAAGCAGGGCAATTGCCTGAGGCCCTGCAAAGCTAATTTGCATGTTTCAGCCCCCACTGCCCAGGGCCTAAGCCCGAGCCGCGCCAGGCTTTTAAGTCCAAACATTGTCACCCGCCATGGCTAGCCCCCAGCCCCGCCCCTTCTGCCTGAGGCCCCGCCCCTCACCAGAGCCCAGAGCCACCCCTTCCGCCACAGCCACCAGTCCAGTCCTGCAGCGAGCCCCGCTGACCCAAAGGAGCACCCAGAAGGCAGGTGGCATATGGCCACAGCCTCTCCAGCCCCGGAGCACCAGGAAGGTGGGTGGCATACGGCCCCAGCCCTGGAGTGCCCTGGCCCCAGAGCACGGGAAGGGGGGGGGGCACGCCCCACCCCACCCCACTGCTGGAGCACTGGGGGGCTAGAGCTGAAGGACTGGAGCCACATGCAGGGAGTGGTCACGGCAGGGGGTGGGGTTATGCCTGGCTGGTTGGGGAGGCAGAGCCGCATAAAAAGGGTGAGAAACACTGTTCTGAAGGAATGTACTTTAGAAAACTACAGTTTTTTTATGCCCTGCAGTGAGTGTCTCAATGTTGTGATATCATTAGGGCTGTTATATTAATACTTTAACATGTCTATTTACAGATAAAAATAATTAGGAGTCCCGGTAATGAGAGTGGCTTCAAAAGTTATTTTTCCTCCGTTGGTATCCTGCTGTTAATTAAATTGTCTCGTTAGACTGACCTCACACTTGGTAAGACAACTCACATCTTTTCATGTATTTATACCTGCTCCTGTATTTTCCACCCCCATGCATCTGATGAAGTGGATTCTAGTCCACGAAAGCCCAAATAAATTTGTTAGTCTCTAAGGTGCCACAAGGACTCCTCGTTATTTTTACTGATACAGACTAACACGGCTACCACTCTGAAACCTGTTTACAGATAGACATTTAAGAGCAATGAGTACAGAGTAAATTCTCATATGTAATGCAAGATGAGGCAGATAACATCAGACCTAATTCCAGAACAGAAGAAATGTGCATGAAAGTGAAGGAGCATGCAGTTCACTGGGAAATATGAGCATGCAAATGTCAGTGGAATGAAAGCAGAAAACATGAGCAACTACAACAGAAGACTTTGGGGACAGGAAACAAAGGAGTGGAAACTGTGTGGATGATGTAGTAAAACACACTGGCCTCCCTGGAAAATGTGCTAAGCCCAAGATGCTATATGTCAGAAAAAGGGACTTTAAGCAGGGAGTGGTGATAACACAATGAGAGAGATCCAGAGAAAGAGGATATGGCCACAGCAGAGACTATTAAGGGCTGTCTGTGAAAGCACATAGGATTCTGATGAACCAGAGAAGAAAAAAAAATCACTGATGAAATGGAATTATAAACATGGTTAGAGAGTTACTTTTATCTTGTGGGAATAGTGAGAGTGGTTTAAAAAAAAACAAAACAAAAACTAAGACCAGCTGTCTGTGATAGAAATGGCTATAGACCTGCCAATATCTAATCATAGTGAGAAGCAGCTTATAGATTAATCAGCAAAGCTAGCATGTAAAAGTATCAAAGAGCATGGAACACAGGGCCGACAAAAATAGATTGCTGGATTTTAACAAGTCTCCAGCAAAGATTTTGAATATATACATTTTCAGTGTACAGTTCCTTGAAGAGCTTGCAGGCTGCTCTTGTTGAAGTCAGGAAGAATGAGTTTCCTTTCCACAAACCCAGGCTCTATATGGTCCAAGGCTGTAATGATAGCTGTAGAGATGCCATTGGTAAACTTTGGTGTACGCAGTGTTGTTGTAGCCATATCAGTCCCAGGATCTTAGAGAAACAAGGTGGGTGAGGAAATGTGTTTTATTGGACCAACTTCTTAGTGAAAGAGACAAGCTTACACAGAAGTCTTCCTCATACCCGGGAAACGTATTCAGTGTGTTACAGCTAAACACAAGGTGGAACAGATTGTTTAGCAGAAGTAAACACATAATACTGACAAAAATGGTAGTGTAGGCAAGCCCTTAGTGTTAAGTTGTCTTGTATGTTGTTATAGAGTTGTATCTGATCTGACAGAAGTCAAGACCTACCTCTGTGGGTGTTGGAGTTATTACTTTCAGTGTTCCAGTAAATCCCTGTAATTCTATAAGCAAGCATTTCCATAAAAGCCTAGATGAATGAAATGTTAAGTTGATAGTTTAACCAGAAAGAAAACATTTATCTAGATGAAGACAATCATGCCTCCTGCTCTGGAAAGTCCACAGCATGCAGCTGTATTACCCCAGGGTTGGTTGGTAGTAGTTTGAAAATGTGCTGACTTGCAAAAGATGAATCATGGGATGCCAGGAAAGGAATCTTGGAAATTTTGCTACTGTGACTCCAAGTCCCAGAATTCCAGTAGCTTGTGGTAGGCATCCCACAACACCCTGTGAGAAAAATGCCAAAATGAATGGAGCCCAGTAGTAGGACAAAGCACCAGGGGATTCTCACCCACAATGTTAAGTGCTTATTTAAAAATAAAAAAAAAAATCAGTGCACACTGATTCAGGGGAAAGTAGGTAAAAGCCAGCTGCGTGGTTGCAATGATTTCAGAATAGTTATCTGTCCCAGCTACCAGCCACTCACGCCCGTGCAGACTATCCCTAAAACAAGATATAAGAAACAAATTAGATGCGTCTTCTAATGAGAATAATCAGCCTAGAATTCAACTCCTTTTTCCTACAGAACATAAATGTGAGGATGCAAATCTGATTTGCATGGCTCATCCACAGGTGAACACCCCCTATTAAAGTAGTTAGAAAGGTTCTAATTTGATGTTTAAGCACCACACTGTCCATAGTGGCTTTTCCAACATGTTTATACCAGTTTTAACCTGGCTGCAACCATGTTTAAACACCGACTGTAAAGCCACTGTGAACAGGGCCCATGACTGTCTACACTAGATAATTAAAGGGTCCCTTATCTAATTGGTGTGATTGAAGCACACACAATTCAATGCCTCCTTACTAGCTCTGATTACTGGTGTTTTGAACTGTTGCAATTTTACCAGCATCCACTCTAGTGGTAGTGTAAACTTTTTCAGTGGCAATGCTTATTTGCAGCACAGCTCCCCGAAGCAATGGATTTTGGGAGTTTTTGGAAAGCCACTAGTGAACTATAGGTCAGAAGTGAGAGCTTTCAGGTAGTTTTTAATCCACATTGGCAATAAAATGATGCAGACTGAAATGATTCAGACTAAATCAGTATTTAGCCTTGATAAAAGCAAGTCTAATAAAAACATTATTTGACAGGTATGTAAACCATTGGGAAGCACTTATTTATTGACAGGAATGTGTTTTACACGTGTGCTAGGGAGGCCATGCAGTTTAAATTACTTCGGCAAGCCTTTTAGGCCTTTGCCACATAGTGGTTGTAGAACCATGTTACACATCTGGCCATGCATGTTTAAACATGGTAAGTTGCTAACATGATTTAAACATGTTTTCCCTAACCAGTGTGGGGAGGGAATTCTTTCCCCCCACCCCTAGACCTATATTAGCCAAACTACAATCTGTGCAGTGTTTTTATCTATATAGTAATGTTCAAGAAAAAAAATCCATCCCACACTGATCTGGGAAATTTTGCTCCTTGCGTAGACAGTGCTTTATAAATAAGTCCCTTTCTGAATGTAGGCTCCTCTTAGACACAAGATGTACTCACTGTGCCCTAGATCTTCAAAAGATAACACACCCTAGAGAGACACTTGTCACTACTACTCTTGTTTAAATTCTAGTGAACAAAATACCATAGCATCAGCTCAAAAAAGGAAACACGAGCACAAGATCAAAGTTGTCAGGCAGATACAGCATCTTCAAGGCTGCCTTGAATTTCAATAGAAAATACTAGTTAATATCTTTTATAAATACAACAGTACAGAATAAAAATTAACATAGCTGTTTCAGGTTTGTAATAGAGAAAATGCAGTAAGGAAGGACTATGTGCCCAAATATCATGGCTATATCCCAAATTCACAACTTCTGGGCACAAATCCAATCTCTGTTAGAGGAAAAAAATATAATGGATATAAGAAACCAGGTCTCTCTATTAGATGCATGTCTCAGTGCCTTTTCAGTTGACCTTTCTTTAATAGTTGCAAGACATTTTTACAGTGGCAGAAAGCAAATGTATTACCATCATGCTGCTCAAGGAAAAAATTAACTTTGGCACACAAAATTAAAATAATCCTTGGTTCTGGCATGGACTGTGGTTATATCTGCAACAATGGGGTCTGTACTTGTATCAGAGTAACAAACCCTAGAAACATTTAGTGACTACACTTTTTTATTTTTGGCTTCACTCCCACCAGACTAACTTCAGATAATCTTATTTAAGTCCACATTCTCCTAACAGCAACAAGGCCATTATAATGCAAGGCATTAAATACCACAGGAATGAGAGCTATGAAGTGTATATAATAAACAAAGGATGGTGAACTCTTGATGTTGGTTATTCTGCTAAATAACTACTCCACTTTTTAAAAAATCATGGTATTCTCCTTATTGGGAAAATAATGCAGCCTTACCAGGAGAACAAGTTTCCCTCTTGGGACCACACTAATGCAGAGAACAGATATTCACTAAAGGCAGAACAACATTAGGGTGGAGAGAGAGTTTATTGTACAAGTGAGAGAGATGGAAGAGGTAGATATTTTCTATAGTGCCTCCAGCAACAACAAATAATGGAGGTTATTTACGTGTAACTGGAGGGTCTTTGAGATGTGTGGTCCCTATCTGTATTCCACATGTGGGTATGCATGCACACACTTGAGTCTGGAAATTTTTTTTGCAAGTAATGTCCGTTGGCCTGCACATGCACCATAACTTTTCTCATGCCCCAAAGCAAGGGCATAAAGGTTGGTGTGGGCCAACGATTTTCCAGTTCCTATTCTTACTGAAGTCTAAATCTGCATCAGAGGGTAGTGGCGGGTAGTGGAATACAGATAGGGACCACACATCTCAAAGAACCTCCAGTTACAGGTAAGTAACTCCATTTCTTTTTCAAGTGATGGTCCCTCTGTGTATTCCACATGTGGGAGAATAAACAAACAGCAATCAAACAGGAGGTGGGTGCAAGGATGCAGAAGTGATAGCTGACTGTAATACTGCTGTCCCCACAAGTATATCTGCAGTGGAAACCAGGACCAGAGCATAATGTCTGGTGAAGATATGGAAAGAGCTCCAAGTAGCTCCCCTACATCTCTCTAGTAGGGGTAGGTCTCTCAGATACATAGCAGAGGCTGCTTGCCCTCTGATGGAATGAGCCCTCACCCCCTTCCACTGGGTGTGGGGTAGGGGGATGCAGGCTAGTTGGTAACAAAATATAATACAACCAGAGATCCATTTTAAAAGTCTCTGCCCCCATAGAGTGTGCCCCTTGATTTTCTGCTATGGAAACAAATAGAACATTAGAAAGACATCTAAACTTTGTAGATAAAAAGACAAAGCCCTTTGGACATTCAGAGAATGCAGCCTTCTCTCTTCATCTGCGGCATATAGTTTAGGAAAAAATACTGGTAAGTGGATGATCTGACTCATGAAACAAACTACTTCAGGGACAAATGTGGAGTGGGGGGTGTAAATAGACCTTTTCTTTATAGATGGTAGTATATGGTGGGTTCCCCATGAGCATCCCCAGCTCACTGACTCTTCTAGCTGATATAGCCATTACAAAGGCCACCTCCATAGAGGGGCCTTTGAGCATGTGGCTAGAGGCTTGAAAGGGAGGTTTAATGAGAGATGATAGAACAAAACTGGAGGTCCCACTGAGATACGATCACCACCAATGTTGGAAAGGATCTAAGAAGTCCCTTCAGAAATCTAGGTGTGATAGGATAAGTGAAGATCATAGGGTTACCCCGGGCTGAAAAGCTCTGATTACTGCTAAATGCACTCAAAGAGAACTGGGTGCAAGACCCAGAGACTTAAGGGTAAGTAGATATTCTAGGATAGCAGGGATCTCAGCATATTCCAGACAAATGGTGTTGCTGAGTCCAAGAGGAGAAGTGCTCCATTTTGCTGAACAACAGTTCCTCGTGGAGTCCTTTCTGCATTGGTTAAAGATGGAATGCATCTTCCAGAACACGAGCATTCTATTTCCAATGCCCATCAAAATACCAGTGTGACAGTGTACCCCATGAGGCTTTATGGAAATATGCTTATGAATGTATATGTGAGATAACTGGAATATGTTTTATGCTACATATGTCATGTAATATATCTCTGTAAAGGTTATGATCTACTGAATACATTCCTCCTGTTTGTATACATGTATCATTTTTGTACTTGAAGTTAGAAATCAAGCAAGTATACAGCCAATATTCATAAGTAGCCTTAGTAGAGCATTTGGTCAGTTTCTTGAGAAAGGACCGTGCAAATTAAGTGCCCAATCAAGAAACACTTGAAGGACAATGAATCTTGGAAGGCTCCAATCCACATAAGAAGTCTACCTGAGGACGTTCAAGGTAGCATGTAAGCAATGGCTGCTGCCTGTAAAAACTGAGTCATGCATGGACATGCGACTTGCCCATGTGACTCCAAAATTCTATCTTGGAGTTGGACTTTGCATAGGAGAGAGGAGGGGGTCTCCACTCACAAAAGAAAGTCTATTTAAACCCCTGGGAGACCCCTCCATTTTGTCTTCAGCTGGCTAAAGAGAGCCTCTCCACCCCCAAAGATACCTGAAAGAAACTGGAACAAAGGACAGTAACTACAGGGGGTGCGAGTGATTGCTGGACCCAGACTAGAAGGAGACTACTCTGTAAAAGGAAGCTTACTGGAATTCCTCTGAGGGTGAGGTTTTTACCTGTCTTCAGTTTTCGTACTGTATTAGACATAGACTTGCGTGTTCTATTTTATTTTGCTTGGTAATTCACTTTGTTCTGTCTGTTACTACTTGGAACCACTTAAATCCTACTTTCTGTATTTAATAAAATCACTTTTTACTTATTAATTAACCCAGAGTATGTATTAATACCTGGGAGGGGAGGGGGGGCAGAAACAGCTGTACATACCTCTCTATCAGTGTTATAGAGGGCGAACAATTTATGAGTTTACCCTGTATAAGTTTTATACAGGGTAAAACGGATTTATCTGGGGTTTGGACCCCATTGGGAGTTGGGCATATGAGTGCTAAAGACAGGAACACTTCTTAAGCTGCTTTCAGTTTATGCCTACAGCTGTTAGGGGACATGGTTCAGACCTGGGTCTGGGTTTGCAGCAGGCTAGCGGGTCTGGCTCAAACCAGGCAGGGCACTGAAGTCCCAACCCGGAGTTCTAGTAAATTGCTGTGCATTCGGGACTCCCGCAAGGTCCAGACACCTTGTCCATATGATCGCCCATTGTGAGCACCTCAACTTAAGAGGGAGGCATCGGTAACAATTGTGACTTGAGAATCTGTGTGAGGAAAGGGATCCCTACCCGAATCTTCTCTGGTTTTGTCCACTGGACAAGAGAGTCCAAAACCTTGGCAGGAATTTTCATTCTGTCGTTGATGTTGCCCTTCTCTGGTGAGTACATGGAGAGAAGCCAAGCTTGTATGCAATGAAGATGAAGCCTGGCTAATGGCATCGTGTGTGTGCATGAAGCCACATGGCCAAGGAGGAAAAGGTAAGTTCTGATTGACATCCAGGGTCAAATAATGACTTGGTGTATGAGTGTTCTCATGGCCTGAAACCTCTCAAGAGGTAGCTATCCTCTTGCTGTGGTAGAGTCCAGTGTTAGCGCTATGAAATTTATATACCTTGTGGGGCTCACTGTGGATTTTTTGTAGTTGATACAGACACATAGGGAAGGCAGAAGACTGAGTAGAACACAGGTTGCCACTGGAGTTCTTCAAGGAATTGCCTGTCAGAAGCCAATCATGGAGGTATGGGAAAACTGTAAATCCCCCTCTTCTCATCAAAGCTGCCACCACTGAAAAAACCTTTGTAAAGACCCTGGCTGCTATGGCCAGTCCAAAGGGGAGGACTCTACATTGGTAATGGTCTTGACCAAAGAGGAACCTGAGGACTTCCTATGGGCTAAGTGAATGTCTGAAAATATGTCTCATGTTGAGAGCCACAAGCTCTCCTCTAAAGAGGGAATTATTGATACCAAGGAATTCATGCAGAATTTTACTTTTTGGATGAACATGTTCAGTCATTGTGGATCAAGCATCGGCCTCCACCTCCATTCTTCTTAGGGATCAAGAAGTAAGGGAAGTAGAATCTCTTCCCTTGGTGTTGAGGTGGAACCCTTTCTATGGCTCCCCTGAGGAAAAGGGAGTCCCTTTCTTGTTGTAGAATTCCCTCATGAGAGTTGTCCCTGAAAAGGAACGGGAAAGGGGGTTTGTGGGTAGAAGTTGCCAGAAATTTGATCAGATAGCCATCATGAATAACTTCTGGTACTCATTTGTCAGTAGTCAGGACCCTACAGTTTTCAGCAAATTGGGTAAGGCAGCCTCCAAATATCTGAGATGGGGAATGAAGAGGCATCAATAAAGGGATGCAGACCTTGACAGCCCCCGTCAAAAGAAACTCTTTGCCTGGGAGTTATACTATGATGTGGTGCTGGATGTTGCAGAGTCTGGGTTCCTGGGTTGGTAAACCTTCTGTCTCTTACATGGTGGCTCCTGAGGACAATGGTGATAAAAAGGCCGAGGAGGCAGTCACACCCCATCTGCGATGTTTTCTCTTGAGGACCAGAGTATAGATGCCTAGCAAGCAAAGTGTTGTCTTAAACTCCTTGAGGGAGTGGAGCCAGTCATCTGGCTTCTTGTAGAACAGGTTGATTGTATCAAAGGGCAGAAGTTACACCTCCCTAGGGAAATCTGAAGATTGCAATCACAAGTTTCTTCTCATAACACCCCCCTAAACGCAGTAGCTGCCACATCCACCATGGCCTAGTGGGAAGTTTTGGACATCATTCTGCCCTCATCAACTAAGGCCTGGAAGAAGGCTCTATGCTCAGGGAGCTTCTCCTTAAAATCCATATACTTAGAATAACTGATAAAATCATATTTGGTCAGGAGGGCCTGATAGTTTGAGATCCTGAACTAGAGGGAGGTGGAAGAGGTCAAACCTCTTGTGTCCCTGATCAGAGGAAGTAGCATGAGAGTGTTGCTGGTTGGACTGCTCCGAAGCCATTTGTACCACCCAGGAGTTAGGCAGCAGATGAGAGAATAAAAGCTCCCCCCACCCCCCTGGGACGGCACAAAATAACGCTTCTTGGCCATCTTAGGGGTAGTAGCACAAGAAGCAGGAATGTGCCAAACCATCTTTTCTGTGTCCATAATGGCCTCACTGGGGCGAGGGGGACATTTGACTGAGACCAGAAGGTCGCTAAATGTCCAGTAATCTGTGCTGAGGCTCCTGGACTTCCTTAAACTGACTCTGTAGGTCTGCCACCACCCTGTGAATGAGATATTGATATTGTTTAAAATCATCTGGTGGAGACAGAGAAGATGTAGTAACCGTCTCAGCCGGTGAAGATGACGAAATTGTTCATGGAACCATTGGAACTGGCTCACCTTCCTCCAAATACTCCCATGGGGCAGGTTGTGGATGGCTAGGTGATAGCAAATGGGGCTCATGCATCGATTCTGGGTGTCTAGGGTGGGACTCCCATGGTCTCCAGTATTGCCAGCGGAGGACCACCCCAGGGCATAGGGTACCACCTGTCTCGTGGCCAACTGTGTCTGGGCAGAGGCTGGAACCCTGATCTTTTATGGCTTCTGTCCAGGCCATCTCCCCTCAGTGCCACAGAAACTCCTGCAGTCTCTGACACATCAGAAGAAAAGGCTGGACCCTGGACTACCAGCAGAACTGATGGTACCAATGGCTGTGGTTCGAGACTGACAGGTGGGATGGGAGAACAACAACTCTGGTTCATCAGGATAGTCTCTTCCTCTGGTGTAACAATGTCCTGGAATAAAGAAGATCCTGATAGGAGAGGTGAATGCGGCCAGGTCAGATCAAAGGTCTCAGACCACGCTGGAGTATGAAGAAGGTCCACCTGCGGAAACTGTCGGAACCGGAGCTTCCCCAGTCACACTGGAAGTCAGAGCCACATGGGACAGTATTGATACAGGTACAACATCGGATCTAGAAGTGGATAAGAGCACCGTAAGCTATTTATCCTGAGTCTTTGCCATCAGAGCTGTCAGATCCCTACCCTTGCTCACCACCGTCTCCTGCAGAGATTTGCTTTGGTCTTAGTCCTTAGCGTCTGTTGGAATTATTAATAATTTCAAATATTGTTAATATTCTGGGAACTCAAACACCAATGTAACCATGAATTCCTTTATTAAATCTGAAGGCAAAAATGGTACTTTATGCAGTTGCTCTAAACATGTCTAACATCCTAAAAATAAGCAGTCACTACATCCAATACAGTATTAATATTTATAAGCATGTGATCAGTATACTTACAAATAGGCCAGACCTAGGATGACCATCTCATTCTGGCATGCTCCAGCATGATCAGGTAGGGTCTGACAAAACCTTCAGATTCATGGCTCTCTTTATACCCTTCAGCTAACTAGCTTTAGCAAAAACCTAGTTTGAAGCAGTTTGTGTGTGCTTCTTTCCTTTCTCCAAGGCCTTCTCTTATCTTCTTCCTGCCCCCTCCCAGCCTTGCTTACCAGCAGAACAGTGGGAAGGTTCGGGTTTGTTTCTTTTGAGACAATTTTTGTTTGTCATATTACTGTAGCTCTTTTATTTTATAGTTATTTTTGGAACCGTATATCCTTCCCACATTAAAGTAACACTACTTACTATTCTCACGGCCTTCATTTACGTGCTGATTGGGGCCTTCTTTCTACTGGCCATGAACATAAAGTGAAAGTTTTTTTCCCTTAACCAAACTTAAGATAGCTCTCATTTTTATCATCATCCTACAGCACCTGTGCACGCAGTCTCTCGCGACTTTGCCTGAGTCAGGGAGGAATCCTCTCTCTTCAGGACAGTTTTTGACAAAGATGACTTTTCCTTGTATTTATGAAAGTGCCCCTTACTCTCATGTGAAGCCCTCTCCTTAGTCTTAGCAGTTTTAGCTTCCCTTCCCAAAGTCATGCTTGGAGAGGTGCAGCCTGCTTCCTGAGACTGATGTATAGGTCAGGGGAGGAGGTTCCCAAGCCAAACCTGATTGGGGTCTCGCTACCTTCTCCACTAGATATTTTCTAAGTTTTAGTTACTGACCCTCAAGTTCTGGGCAGAAAAGAATGGCAGATGCTGCAGTTGAAAGAGATGTGAACCTCACCCAGGCAGCGTTGATGGTTGTTGCTTGCAGAAAACAGTTTTGGAACACCAGGACCCTGGGCATAATCCCAGACTTCTGAAGTGGAAAAATTCTCCAGGGAAGGGAGAAACTAACTACGCTATGCTAGAATATACTATAAAAACGAAATTATACACCAGGGGTCGGCAACCTTCAGCACACAGCCCATCAGGGTAGTCCGCTGGCGGGCTGTGAGACATTTTGTTTATGTAGATCGTCTGCAGGCATGGCCCCCTGCAGCTCCCAGTGGCTGCGGTTCACCATTCCCAGCCAATATATTTAGAGCAATGATATAGTAGAAAGAATCTTTGTTGTCCTGAGATCCTGACTCAGATTATGCCACGGTAAGAAGGAACTGGAGAGGCCTTAGCCCACACTACCCTTTATGCCCTTGTTTCAGAGCATAAGGAAAGATATGGCACATATGTGGGCCAACAGACACTACTTGTAAAATCCTGGGCTCAGGCACATGCATATCCATGTGTGGAGTACACAAGGACCACCACTCAAAGAAGCACTACCTATATATTAGACCCACCAACGCTTGAATATTTTAAGACTTAAAAAAAAAAAAGTTCTTATAAACAATTGTGTTGTTTGAATGAGTCACATAACATCATTTCTTTGAACTGACAAGCATGAACCCGTTTGAGGGTGAAGAGACTTTTTACAGGTGCTTCTGTGCCTTTTCCAGCTAGATCATCCTGAGCAATAGCTTGAGCAAAAACTGGTATATAAGCAATTGCATTTCTAAAGTTTTTTGAAGTGGGGTTTAAGATTGTTGGACAATGCCAAGAAAGTGTCCCTATTGCCCCCAATAGCCTCAAAAAAGCATGAATGACAAACACCTTAACCATTCCTGCACAAGACATGTCTTTGATTAATCAGGAGGAAAGTGATCTAGCTTCACCATGAAGATAAACAAAGTTTTAAAAAGGTTCCTTCACATACAGCATTTTCAAAAGTACAATACCTAAACAAGAGTTCAGAGGTTTTAGCTAAGTTCTCATCCTCTAAGGTCACCCACTGCTTCTTAAAGACTTAGAAGGGCTGATACAGGAAATGCAGTTCTGTAAAGAAACAAGACTTGAGATGAGAATCAATGGGCTCATTAAAAATAAAGTACAAATCTTGAGCAAAATAGAAGAACTGACCAGAGAACAGGAGGGAAGGAACAGATTAAAATTTTTTATTAAGATGTTTTAAAAAAAGTGAACGGTACAGAGTTTAAGCGTAGAAGTTTGTGGTTATCAGGGAATAACATACAGATTATCAAGGGGTGCAAAGTTCAGTTTAAGATCGGATGGCATAAGGAATACATAATCTGCAATATCCCCGATTGGGAATAAAAGGTTAACGGGTCAAAGTACAGACATTGAGATATTGAGGGTATGTTGTTCAGATGATGGCTATGTTCGGGTGTGGCGTGTAATGAGTGGATACGATGATGAGGATGGATTGACCCTCATGTGGTGAGATTTAACGTTCAGTGAGTTTATGGTTCCAGTTCATATGGTCCAACGGAAAAAGTCTCTCGGTCCCTTTCTCGTAGTCGATGCACAATATCGCTCCAGCTCACGCCTCCTGGTACTGTCGGTGGCCGGCGATGTGTTCGGTGTAGATGTCCCTGGACCATCATATGGTCCAACGGAAAAAGTCTCTCGGTCCCTTTCTCGTAGTCGATGCACAATATCACTCCGGCTCACGCCTCCTGGTACTGTCGGTGGCCGGCGATGTGTTTCGTGTAGATGTCCCTGGACCACCCGATGGTGTCTGAGACCATGAGGCGCCGCATTACTAAAAGACAACGCAGTTGCGTTGCAGACCTTACTCAAGCAAATCTCTCCTTCACCTCAGTTGTCATTTTGTTGGATAAGGATGATGCTTGATAAGGATGGTCTTTTTATTTTTTCATACTGTAGGAGTAACTGAATCTTATGACAACTTAGTCTTCCTACAAATATCAGACTACGGTATTGAGATAAATTGTTTGATAGTCTCTGAATGTTGAAAATCTTCTACTTAAAATTGAGTGTGCTCCCAGGTGTCTCACCCAGAAACCAAGAGATAGTTTTTAATTGAGCTGGAAGGAGACAAAAATGTGTTGAGTATTCTGCATGCCTTTATATAATATGGAGTAAATTACTCACTAACACTTTTTTTTTTTTTAAACAGTGGTAAAATTTTCAAAATGGTCCTAAAGCCCCTAGGATGCTAAATTCCATTTGCAGAAGTGACTTAGGCACTTGATTTCTTCCACTGGAAGCTTAAAAAGAATAAAATTAAATTTGTGACTAAACTCTTACTTTTATAGCTCAGTTAAGTACCATCCCACATTCAGGGGTCTAAATTTTTAAAAAATTGTTGATGGATATGTATACAACAGCTAGGGTTTGAACTCCCACAGGAAAATAGAAAGGACATAGCTTCACATAAGAACAGACACATCCCAAACCAGTGGGAGTAAGGGTTTCACCTCTTCCTTTGAGAATCAAGAGAAGATATTCAAATGGGGAGAAAAAAAAAACCAACCAAGAGAATTACAACACTAAAACAAATGACAGACTGGCCTCTGTGTCAGAGTCCAATTAAAATCTCTCCATGAAGATCTATGCTGTATGGCCCTGTAGCGGGGTGGTCACATGCTCCGGCCCAGAAAGGGTTAGAGCGAGCCCTGGGACAGGGCTGAGGATGGAGAAAGCAACTTTTAGGCTGAGCTGATTGGGGGAAGTGGCTGCAGCTGGGGCCACGCCCCAATCAGGCCTCAGCTGGCCCTATATAAGAGGCTGGGAGCCAGGAGCTCAACAGTCTCTTTCTGCTTGTAGAGAGAGAAGGGCCTGGCTGCAAGGAAGCTGAGCAGGGTACTGTGAGTGGAACAGGGCTGGGGAGCTCCAGCCTGGAAAACCCCCAGGCTGCAGGCCTAACTGAGGGCCTAAGACCAGTACTGGGGCTGCAGAGGGGCAGCCCAGCTATAAAGAGAGGCAGCAGGTCCAAACCCAACCTTGCCAGTGATGAGTAGGCTGATACTGCAGTCTGCCCCAGGGTGTGGGGCTAGACGATGATTGGCAGTAGCCTTATACTGAGGCAAGGTGGGAATAGTGGGTGGGGGGTCCCTGGGGAGGGGAGACCCCCAGAGAAAGGGGTTACTGCCAGGGGGCAGCACCCCAGATAGAGGGGCAGTGGCTCCGGGAGGGACACGGGGTAAGTGGCAGGCGGATCACCGGCCTGCAGAGGGCACGCCGGGCTGGAAAGCAATCTAATTCCTGAGACGACCAGCAGGAGGCACCGCAGGGGTGAGTCCGCACGCTACAGGCCCCCACAGCTTCATGAAAAATATGGACCACAAAAGTTGGATGATACAGGTGACTGGCAGTAGGACACAGATCAACTCACTGATTGAAATCTATGAACAGTAAAAAGCCTTGGTGACCAACATCTCTGTAGTATGTACGTTTGCTGGAAGTCTCCAAGTCAGAAATGAACCAGGGGGGTAGCAGATTGCAGTGTTATTGGCATTTCATGGCTACAGTTTGCCAAATTGACTATTATGCTCTGGACTTTTCTCCCAAGGACTAAATGCATTTCTAATTTAGTGTAACTTTAAAGAAGATAGTGGGATCTTAAGCTTAAGTTTACTAAAACTCCATCCTGATGATGACGTTCACACTAGAACACTACTGTTAAATTTAGTACTGAAAGGCAGATTGAGAATATACCTGCTCACATGTTGCCTGTCTACATAATGGCTTCCAGGAATAACATCTGGAGAAAACTATTAGCGTACTTCATTTGTCCCCTGTATCCATTTTGCTTGCAGAGAGCATATTTAAATCTGTCCTTAGTTCTGTACTGTAGGCTTTTCCTGTATGCAAATAACCTCTGTCCTATAGGGTTCTCAAACTTCATTGTACTATGACCCCCTTCTGACAACAAAAATTACTACATGACCCCAGGAGGGGGGACTGAAGCCTAAGCCCACCCAAGCCCCACTGACCCAGGCAGGGAGGTTGGGGGAACCAAAGCCCCACTGCCCTGGGCAGGGGTGGGGTGTCAAAGCTGAACCTCAAGGGCTTCAGTCCCAGGCAGGGGGCCGACAACCTGAAGGCTGCGGCCCTGGGCGGTGGGGCTTGGGTTTACGCTTACGCCTCAGCCCCAGGAAGGCTAATGCCAGCCCTGGCGCCCCCATTAAAACAGGGTCGTGACCCACTAAAGCACAAGGCTAAGAAAGGTGCAGTAGGTTTAACACAAACGACTCTAAAAACACTACGTTGTTCTAATACTTGTAGTAAGCTTTAAGATCATTTGAAGTACCTATTAAAAAAATCCTCAGCATTATAGTGGCAGGTGTTTTTGTCCAGGTTTAGGAGTTTTACATTGTTATACGCCACTACCCTTAGTTTTGTAAGAGTATTATGCTTGCTTTACTTCAGAAATATGTACACAATCTAAGACCATCACGCACACCCATCCTCAACATCACACCCATTAAACAGGATGAGGAAGTAAAGTTGGCTTTTGTGGGGGATGGGGGGGGTAGAGAAAGATGACACAAAAACAAACTAACTGTCTTGTTGACACGACAAAATATCCAAGCAATAAGACATTAGAACCTTTGTCTTGGTTTGAATGTATTTTGCTGTCGTCAAACTTTACAGGCCAGAACTCAACCTGGCAAACGGCAGTTCACCATGCTAAAATATCTTCCAATAATATGTAACATATATTCTACTGAAAGAATAATTTAATGGAATAAACTAATTTTGTGGGTATTTATGAAACCTTTGCCAAAAACTGGGAATTCCATTTCTTCTAAGAAGCAACATTAACAGTTAAGTTTGAGAACCCAATTGTTTCTATTAAAAAAATACAGCAGATAACTAGTATTTAAGTACAGCATTTACACTCAGTTTGCGAGGCTCTTTTCTTTTAAAGGTTTGGAGTTAGCCAAAATATTAGCGCAGGAAAAAACTCAGTTACAGCAGTAGCATGGTTACATACAGGAAGTCAGCTTGGCATTTAACAAAATGGAGTTCAGTTCACAATAGTATACAGTATCTATTCAAAGATAGTGTCCAACTCCAACATTTGGGTCTTCAAGTAGGAACCCTTCAAGAGAAGAGTAAAGAGTCCTCTACCATTAAACAAAGGTAGCAATAAGAAGCATTGCTTCCTAAGCCACATGCATGTCAAGACTGACTACATTCTTTTGCTTTGATGTTTAAGGTACAAGTTTGGTAAACATGTTAGCATTTGTGAATGCAAGTTGTTAGTCTATTTTTTTTTTTTTTTTTAAATTAAAGTGAATGTAACATTGGCGACTTACTAAGACTTGGACACAAATAATTTATCCACAGAACAGGTCACATCCTGGGCATTACATGTGCAAGCTTCCACAGTGCCCTTTCTAGCATGTCTCAACTCTGCCCTGGAAGTCAAACCTCTACCAGGCAGAAGGAAGTTCAGCTTCTCTGCCAATTACTTCTAAATATGACCTTGATTCTTTTTATATGAACACTTGCCTGATAACTGGATTGGGACCTTCCAACTTCACATAGGCTACTGAACAGTTTTCAGATGGTGATGACCTGATGAATGACAACTTTGTATTTGAACCAGCAATCTATAATGTGTTCTGTGGAACTATTACGCACAGGCTTTTAGAAGTGTTATATAGCTTGTGGCCATAATATTAAAAGCTAGAAACCTTTTACAGAATAACTTGCTAGTTGCACAGTATTATACACAATTTTTGGCAATTTTAATTTAGAAGATGTCTGTTCTATTTCTAAATTCTGTTATAACATATCATTAGATGTATAGGGTTATTAGATCCAGTTTTACAGTGTTATAGTATTAGTTGGTCAGCTTAATAAATGAGAAAATATATGTGAAAATACACCAGCACAGGTATATGAATGCAAATAAAATCAATTTAATCTACATGAAGACATGCTCTCACTTTCCAGAAGGATACACTTGTTTCCTTTCACTTTCAAATTAGAGTACTGTAGATTTACAAAAGAAAATATTTACAGGTTAAAGTATGTTAAGCAAGACTTGTAAGAATGTTTTCCATGGAGGATATATTTTTCTTGCTTAATTTTAAAAAATAAATAGAGGCTTTCAACTGAAAGCATTTATTTTCCTAGTTATCTGAAGTGGCGTCTAGGGCGGGGGGAAAAATGCTTCAGACTTTTCATAGTCCACTTTGTTACATAAAACATCTCCTGTCCCAATGTTTGCTCAAATCCAAGTGATATTTTCTTCCCATGAAATATGACTGGAGCTTTCATTTTATTTTCAGCAATTCAGTCTGTTTCCATGGCAGCACTGCGGGATTCCTTAGCTACCATGAGTCGCATTAGCTGACTGTGGAATTTCTCAATCTTCTTTACATCTTGAGCCTGGTCTGTTCTATATAGCAGACACTGTCAAAAGAAAGTTACTGAATGTCAGGTTTTATTTCAAGCTATTTAAATCTGTGATTTATAGCTTCAATATTAATTTCACATATTTCTGACACCAGAAAGCTTACACTACAAAGTGAAAGACTTCAAGGACTCTGATCAGTGCCATCTGTACTGTGTCCCACACTTGAAGAGGCAACATAAAGCTACCCTTAAACTTCCAACTCTTATTACAAGAATTTACTCAATTTTTTTTTAATATATATAAAATGAATCAATCTTCCTTTGGGTCCCCCATATGTCTGTGTTAACACTGCAAATTCTTAATGCCAGGGACTGCTTTCTGTTTGGAAAGTTACCAAGCATACAGTTTGCACTTAGAACTCCACGGTTATAAAGCCTCACTGTAACTTGCAAAATCTTGGGTGCCATAAGGCTAGCATTGAATACAGTGCATTGTATTCAATGTTATATACAGATAAAATTCTAAAGTTATAATCTGTGTAACACTAAAAGAACAATCTGGAATAAAATAATATATGCCTACTAAACATCTTTTTAGTATTGACATTCCTTAGAGCACCATGTGTAACATTCTGGATAATGTTAAACAGTTGTAGTTTATATCCACTCAAAACTCAGATTAATAGTTTTGTCTTTCCCCTTTAGCAATGTCCTATACAGGTTTACATTCTATTTGAAGTGTGAATGTTCTAGTGGTCAGATAAAGTTTAACAAGCTTTCTTCCCTCAGTCTAACTTGTCTTATGATTACACAAGCACTACTGTGCTTTCAAGTATCTTCTACAAAGAACCACAGACCAGTTGGTTAGCACAAAAACCCTTGAACTACAGTCTAATTGTTCAATGAAAAATTTAAGCAGGATACAAAAGACTGCTGTGATACAGAGAAATGGTGTATTTTAAAACTAAAGGGGGGTTATATGGATTCTCTTTTGCCTAAATTTTCCTGCAAAGGCTAAGGTCTCTGTTTTTTTTATGGAGAACTCCTCTCATGGGGGAGGGGGAGAGGGGGGTGTCTCAGCAGCAGGCCAAAAGCTACCCTGAGATGGAAGAAATTATTGTGGTAACACATGAAAAAGATTATTTCTTTTTGTGTTCTGTAATGACCAAAGCAGATTTTTTGAACCTGAAATTATTCTTTCCTTGCGTTTCCCCAGCTTAGATCTTCATACTTTTAGGGATATACTTATTTTGTCACTAGCAGTGCTAGATTAAGCATTGCTTAGAAGTGAATAAAAGTCAAGATTTTTTGTCTTTAGAGTTAGTGCATTGTCTCTATGCTTTCTAGGGAAATACCTCCTGATAAGTCTTGAAGAATCAGAGAACCACCTTGTTGATTAAGATAAGGAGAAGTTCTCTTCATCTGACGTTTTCCCTCCCCATTGCACATTAAGGACAGAAGTAGGATGCCACTGTCTGATCATCATGATTACATACTAGACACTAGTACTGATACATGGCAAACTGGAATTTTAAATTTACTGCAGCTGGAGGCCACAAATGCTTTTGCTTGCCGAAAAGGCAGCTCATGGATTTGGGGATACCAGCTGAAACAGCAGGTGACTTGGAATACAGCCAACATTTCTGTCAAGAATGATTAGTTCCCTCTCCCTGTATAGCATGAATACAGCAACAACCCAGCTGTCCAGATTGATTTAGCAAAGGAATAAAAATAGAAAGCGTCAGTCTCCAGGGCTGTCAATACAGCAGCTTTATCCGCATTAAGTTCACATTAAAACTTCTTTAAACTGAGGCATGCAGTACAGAACCTAGTTCAGTCTTTCCACAGGTATACTGCCTCTGCAGAGCCAACAGCAGTAAAACTTGCCTTTGTCAGTAAAGTTGACTACACTGACTTGGTGACACGAGCAGATGAGTAAAAAGGGGTTGTTTTAAATACATGTAAGCTCAGGATTCCTCTTACCCCAAATTTCCTACTTTGTGGGATTTCTCCTAACAAATCTGTCTTTTCAATTAACAATGCCCCTAATTCAACATCCCTTGTACTGTAATTAGCCATCCACAGATGCCTGACTATTTCTCCTCCACAGTCTGGACTCTGACATGGACCTACTCTTCTAGGAAGAATCTGCACACACTAGATGGATTTAGTTTGCCTCATCCCTGAAGAAACAGTATCTTAAAAGGCAAACTACTAGCAATATGTACTATTGGACTGTTACACATGTCCTGTTCTCCCTTCTTTATTGTTCTGTGTGTTGCCCTTTCCTCTTGCTCCTACAACCCTCCCTTTCCTAAACATCCCTCCAGTGTGTGTTTGGACAGAAGTCAGCTAGAGGAGACACTAAATACTAAAGCCTTTTAAAAAAACCCTGCTGTATTCTAATTCAGGGGAGGAAAGGTTACAAAAATGTGAGAAATACTCCCAAGAGATGCCACTGAACATATAGCTGGTCATATGGTATGGTCATAAAAGATGCAGGTTCTAACATCAACTTTTGAATTCAGTCTGATATATTGGGGTTATACAGGACATTTGGGTAACAGAAGTAGGCTTACATTTGAAAGAACTATTGACCCCTCCTTAGAGAGCAGCCTGAGACTGGACAACACTTCCTACCCCCAACTTCTCCCCTGCCTCCCATTGCTCCAGACCACAGTAATATCCCCTGCAACTCTTGAGTCCAGCTTCTACTGCCCCTCATTCGTTCCATCCACCTTTTAGTGTCTGCTGCTCCTCAATCCTTGTGTCCCGTCTAGCTCCTAAACCAGAGTGACAGCCATTTTACCTGTAGGCATAGCTATAGTTTAACTGAAAACAGTGGGAAGTGGCAGCCAACTTTATTAATAGCAGCTTTTCCACATGCAGATGGGCTGCCATTTCCCTACCGTCTATCTTGCTAGCTTCAGCCCCATTGACAGTAACAGGAGATGGGGCCACTTTGAATAAGGGAAATTATGTGAGTTGGCAGCCTTTCATCATGTTTTCAGACAAGTTAACACCCAAAAAATCACAAGAGTCATGATAAAATTATGAGAGTTAGCAATACTGCATTCATGGAGACCCCTATGAAAAGTGGAGTAGCCAGATACCTGGATAATTTCTCTAAACTTCTGGGGGTGGGGGTGGGGAGTGTTGGGCGAGAGGCTCCATGTCTAGAATTTTGTTTGTTTGCTGTTTGAAGTTTGTCTTTTCCTCACTTCTGTGAGGTTTCTTGATTGTGTTATAAAACATACTCCTCCGAAAGTCTACCTTATTTACATTTTATGCCAACAAACAAACGTGTACGTTAAATATTTAAAAGTTTTAAACTTTCAGGACAGTTCAACACTAGAAATTTTTGCCAATACAGGTCTGTCCATTTCAGCTTTACGCGGTTGGCAAAAAACAAAAAAACAATTTAAATACTGTTCCTGTAGTGCGGGCAATACCCGCCATTACACTCAATGGAATTTTTACTATACGCGGTTTTCGCGTTACACGCTGACCGCAGAACGTAACCCCAGCGTAAGATGAGACAGACCTGTATAACATCCGGAAGGGGCGTGGGGGTCTTTTTTTTTTCCAAGGGGTGGGTAACATTTCTATGCTGGCAAAAGCCCTAGTGCAGATGGAGTTATAACACCATAAAAGCGCTTTTGCAAGTAGAGCTTATTTTACACAAACCAGTGTAAGTTATACTGCCAAAAGCCCTTTTATGGTGGTTTAAGCTGTCTCTACACTAGGAGGGTTTGCCAGAATAGCTATACCAGCAAACCTTTTCTAGTGTAGACCTAACCTTATTCATTTCCCCTCTCTCTGGTAGTGGTTCTTTAGTTTGTGTGGTAATGAGAAAAACAAAGAAAGGAGTTACCTTTAACTGGAAGACTTTTATACAAGCAAAATAAGAATAGCAGCATTTTCAGTTATATCCTCAAAATAAACCCACTAAGTTCCCTTAAAGTTAAATAAGGGCCGAATCCTATGCCCCTTGAAATCATTAGGAACTTTGTCTCAGACTCAACGGGTGCAGAATGGGGTACCAAGCTAGCATCAGAGGCTCTCAAACACACACAGTACAAGAAGCTTGGTGGTTTGAGAAAGTTAGACAGCTTACAGAACCATCTGTATAAAGTTCTCAATAGCAATTTTTACTCTCAATCAAATTAAATGATAGCCTGTCTTAAAATGCAAGCTTGCAGAATCAAGCTCTACAGTCAACATTCTTTACTTACAACTACATCATCTGTTACTTTGATACACAGATTCCCATCACAGTGTCGGTATTTAAGAACCACACGCACCTGAAATGAGAAAACATTTTAGGAATTACTGATAGGCAAGGTTTTCACATCACACAAAGATTTTCTAGCATAGACCAACTTAATATTTAAAAGTGTTATTTTACATTTCATTCAGTTTGGTCAAGGAAACTACTTGTCAATTCATGATCCATTTCACTTAGCACCCACGCATTACCAAAATGTTTACTGTTTGATTCCTCAATGCTCAGGAAAGTTTTCATTTCAACAAACAGTGGGGTTTGCTCACATGCTGCTTCCCCCCCCCCTTTTTTTTAGAAGATTACGTTTAACACAGTACTGTACTTTTTATTTGCGTGGTTGAGGGGTTAATTCATAACTTTGGTGTTCATAACTGAGGTTCTATTGTTAGAATATCAGCATGGTTATATCCAAATCAGATTGGGGGGGGAAATAATTTTTTCTATACATCACCACTCCCCAGGTGTCCAACACTGAGTCAGGGATTGCTTTGGGTCTGGTATAGGAGAGGCCATGGGGGAAAGGAATGTTACAGGTTTGATACCAAGGATACATCTACACAGCAAAGAAAAATCTGTGGCTAGTCTGTGCCAGCCAGCTCAGGCTGTTTCATTGCTGTGTAGACTTCTGGGCTACAGGACGGTCCCATCCTGCAGGATCCTAGAGCCCAGGCTCCAGCCCAAGCCCAGAAGCCTACACAACAAGGAAACAGCCCCACAGTCCGAGCCGGCTGGCACAGGCTAGCCACAGGGTTTTTGTTTTTTTTGTTTTTTGCTGTGCAGACATTCCCCAAGAGATATAGGTAGGATAGGGGAGGATTAATTATAACTGGGAATTACCCAGTTACCCATTTGTTTTGTGGGATGGAGATTATGGGACTGGCTCAGAAAAGGGACCAGAAATGCTAAGATCATCACATGCTTAAGAAGATTTTTTTACCCTAAGTCAGGATTTGTCTCATACATTGTCACTAACATACAAGGAAAGCTGCCAGGCTCCCCCACTCTGAGGTCTCCAAGTGGCCTTAGGTCAAGACGACTAGATAGGTAGTGTAATAAACTGGTACAGTCAACTACTTTCTACACCAGTTTTAAGATCAAATGGTCCTTGTTGCAACCCACATAATCCATGGCATCTGCAATACACTTAGTGATATCTTCAGGGAACAAGGAAGACTTCATAAAGGGGAAATAATTTTATAGGAGACCAATTAAAACTGTTGAGACATCCCTTCTCTCCCCACTGCCATGTTAGTGGGGACATATACTAAAGAAATCTATGCTTAACTTAAAATGTCCCACTCAACTTTTCAGAGCGATTTTCACATTGGAATGACTTGAAAAATTCACTTTTGCTACTGGCTGTGGTAAATGTGGAAGGGGTCAGCTCAACATTATGCTATTCATTTCTGCAGTATCTAAACCTTAATATTAAAAAGGTTTTAGCCACTGTGGTAAAGAAATCCTTCCAAATACCAACCAATGAAGTTATTTGAGTTTGAGAGTCTGTGGGCAGATTATTCCAATGCCTCTGCTGTTAATAGTTTTCCCGAGCAGAAACTGATAAGGCTATCCGTTTCAAATCTGCTAAAATCAGAACCCTATAGACAGCAATGAAATCAGAAAGAATTCTCAATTTCACCCTGCTGCTTCTTGGAAAAGAGGGAAGCGCTTTGAAGAAATTGCCTTCTCTATATCTCCAGCAATTGAGGGCATCTGCCCTCGGATCCAAGGCTGCAGAGAGACTTAATCATTTTGGATTCCTCAATGTATTCAAATACCCCAAAACCATTTTGACAAAAGAAGTCCACTTCCATCTACATCTGGCCAGAAGACTGTACTCCATCCTATTGAATGCAGAACTGGCCATGGTGATCCATGCACTTGTGACCTCCAAGTTTGATTTCAACTCATTTCTAGAAATGAAGCCATATACACCTTGAAAAAGTTCCAAATGGTACAGGAAACAGCAATCTGGTCATTAACATGCAACCCTGGTGCTTCACACTCTGCAATGGCACCCCCTTAAATACAAAAAGCAGTTCAAGGTCCCTGTCGTCTTAGTTCCTCCTCACAGGACTGGCCTTAGTTACTCAAGAGATTGCCTCTCCCTCAACTATGACAGCTAGGTTCCTATTTTTTATTTCTAAATACTTTTGAGGCACTCTGATACTACAGTGATGTGTCCCATGTGATTACTTAGATGAGATGATGGAGGGGTAGAATAGCAGAGATTATTAGAACAGCCAAAGGAGGACACCCCCCCACATAGCAAAGCTCCTCATCCTTGCAGAAGTCAGGTGGTTCTGGGATATATGGGATAAGATAACTGCTTCTTTCCAGAAGCCAAAAGGACAGCTGTGTGGGTAGGAAAGTTTATTTGCAACTACCTATCAGACACTTACTAGTCAGTGACAGAAAGACTCCTGAGCAAGGTTCAGGAACAGCATCTCAGAAGAACCCCAGCACGCTCTCCTTCACAAGTACTAGTATAAACAGATTTTTACCAGGACCTCACTGGCTCTCCTCCACCACGAACTTCCACATCAGCCTCTGGCCGGTAGGTTTCCATTAAGTTTTGTAAATCCTGACTATCAACATTGAAATAATCTTAAAAACCAGATAATCATTTGTTCTGGCACAAGATAATTCCTGAAGAAATTTTGGAAAATAAGGGTATAATCCAAGTACCCAAAGCAGTTAGTTTATTGTTTATGAAGATATCCTTTAAACAGGTTTAACCCAGTATGCAATATTATGCAAGACGGCATTTGCATAGAATGGAACCTAGCAATTACTATCCTCCTTTTCTTTTCAAGAGAAGGAATCTAATAATCTGGAGCTATACGGGCTTTAGTATACCCACAAGACAAAAATATTTAATCCCAGCCAACCCTCGAACATATTCTCTATCGGACTGAATTCCTATTTTACAACACAGCCATACTGCCAAGTAAGCAAATGCACAACATATTTAAATAAGTTGCCATCTCTTTGCATACATAGGTCACTATAATAACTTTTGAAATGTTTCCCACAAACCACTTTCAGCATTTGCCAAATCAAATCTTAAATGCCTGCTTACTGAAAAGAATTATACTTTAATGTATCAGTTACCAATTAGCATAAAAAGATTTTTTTTTTAACTCCTTTCTTTCCTCCCTGCCATTGAACCACCTCCCCAAAGAATATTAGCATAGACCTTGAAAAATCCACTCATCCATAACAAGTAGGAAGCTTTCCTGGCAAGTGCCATCAACTTCCACAGAATCTAACCTTTCATTTAAAATAATTATATTTCTAATTCTTATAGTTCTAGATAACCTTCCAAATTATAACTAAATGCAAGACAATGCAATGCTATTTTCCTATGTCTGCAGAAAATAGTTCCAATAACCCTCATGTTGCTCCTAGTTTCACTCTGCTGCCTTGGGAAAGCTAAGACTGATCACCTTTGCAATTCCTATTCAGAACTCTTTGGGAAACATTAAACTGACAAGTATCAGGTCAATTTCATACTGCTATAGCACAGCAAAGCTGAGCAGAGGCAGACACTGGGGGAGTAGTCAAGCAGAAACTCGACAAGAAGCAAAGTAGTCGGCTGACCTGCCCCTGGGAACTAAAAAAAAAAAAAAAAAGAGGAAGCAGGTAAGATAGAGATAATGCCTCCACTACATAAGCAAAGAGCTTGGAGGAAGGGGTAGAGTAGGACAGACCCTACCCACTTTCACAGTGAAAGACAGCTCTGGAGGGGATGGGAGTGCAGAGGAAAAGGCCTCAGAAGAATGCTCCTTTCCAGCAACTCAAACAGGTTTGGCCAGAGAGGGGGATGTAGTAGATTTATTGAACTCCTGCTGGGCAGGCAGGGGAAGCAGGGGCCGGGGGAGGAGAAGTAGTGCTGGAATTTAGTTTCACTTGAGCACTGTTCCTGGACAGTAGCCCTTTTCCTCCCCGACCCCATTGTCACCAGGGTATAACTAGGCTTTAGTCCTCCAGACTGGTGTCCAGCAAAATTACAATCCAGGTGTTTAGGGATAGGGACAAATGTATTGTTTGGATGAGTGGAAGAGTACTGTGGTGCATGTATATACACAAGGAAAGAGAAAGATGTGACAGAAGAAAGGAGAAAATAATGGGGAAGGGAGAACACAATATAGGAAAAGATCAGGAAGAGCAAAAACAACAAACAATAAAAGGAACAACAAGGAAAAAAGCTTGGAATGATGTCAAAGTATGACAAAAGCAAGGGCAGTTACATTTAAATTTGCAATATATATTTAACAAGTTGTAATATACACATCAGGGTTTATGGCTTTGGAGGCCACAGCCACAGGAGCAAGGCAGCATATGTATTGTTCACTCTGGCTAACAGGTTTCAAGTAAATTTTTCCAAGCTCTAAATTAGCAAGTACAAGGGCAATGGCAGAAACAGCACTGCACGCTTTGCCTCCCTTCTTGGGGCACACTAGATAAAACATAACAGTCACCATCAAAACTCTGGTCAGACTGACATTGTCAGTCAATGTTAAAACGGTTAATGCTGCATTTGGTCAGTTATAGTGTCACTGTAGGTGGACATTCCCACTAAGATTTCCATGTAACCCAAATGGAGAAACACTTTCTTTATAAACAAACAGTAGTAACAGTACATAGATTCCACTCTGCTCCACAATCACCTATTCAAAACTCCATTTGAGGCTGGTGCAGTGTCATTGGATTTGATGTAATGCAGCCAACCTAAAAATGAACATTACTTCAATGGAAAATGGAGCTATTGAACTGGTTATAGTATTGCACAGGACTTGCCTATACAACAGCTGCTATTAAAAAAAAAAACTTTGCTACTTTATTGCAATATCAACCTTATCTCAAGAAAATAAAAACATCCTATTCCTAGAAGGCAATAGCAAGAAATTTAAAGTAACCATTTCCTTTTTGAAGTATTAATGCCAGATTTCAAATGCAAAAAAGCAGATATACAGAGATATCGGACCTCAACATTAATGTCTCTTTTCAAGAATTAGACAAAGATTCTCAACCCTGCTCAAGGTGTAGTGAGCAATATATCACGAAGGAATTATTCCAATAATTACTTGTGGGAGACCCACACTATTCTAACAGCAGGTGCTGACTAGGAAACTGTTGAGTTTAGTAATCCTTCCTGAAGTCACTTCATTTTCCTGAAGTTACATAACTTGAGTTATACTGCACACAATAATGGCATCCTCTGCATAACTGTGAAGGAACAAACGGGCCAAAAGATGGAGCTGCCATATTGAAATTCACCCAAGCTTCTAACAAAAAGTAACAATACATACATTCTGTATTTAAAGCTTTAACCCAAATAGTGTGGCACTGATCCTGAACATGCTATGTTCAAATACAGCTGTCAGACCAGTTACCAAAACATCAAATAGGACTACAGCTACAACATTTAAGAGGGCCACGCGTGCTATATGACCCATTTTGGCATCAGATGGATTAAATGATGTGTTGCTACAATAAAAATGTTTATTAAAGTAAGTTTTAGTTAATAAATAATTCTTTACCATTTCATTTAACAGTTTGTTACAAAATTAGATTTTGCTTTAAGATAAAGGTCTCTGAATATTAGGATATATGTCACAATATTGAAAGACTAGGAGCTAAATATATACAGCTTGACTGAGTGATCATTAATGCCCATATCCTCCATATAGGCAGCCCATTGGGCCAAATTGGAGCCCCACTGAAGTCGATGAGGTCTGCCTATGAACAGCCCCATTAAAGGATATGGGTGTAAGGTGGCTCATGATAACCATTCAAGAGTATTTGAAAGTACAAATAATTTCTCCCTTCCCGGTGTTAAGTCTAAGGTAGTATAACTAGAAGTAATGGAGTAAAACTAAGACAAGCGCATTAAGACTATTATGAAACAAAAAAAAGCTTCCAGATAGTGAGATAGGGGCGAGTCATTGTTATGAAGTACTGTGCGCTCAACAGAAGCAAGTCTGGCGACTCCAATATCGGAAGAACCAATCCCGCCTCACCCGAGTGGGAGGGAGGCCGACACACCAGATCTAGGGCTTTACGAGTTTGTGTGTTTGGAGAAATAAGACAGACCAGAGAACCAGTATGAAGCGCAAAGAGCAGACTACATCCATGGCTTCGTGGCATATCAGCGTCCCGGGCAGATTCACGTCTCATGGACACTACACGGGTGCCAGGCTACCCCGGGGGTGGGCTATTCCTGCCACGCCACCTGAGGCGACTCAGGCTCTTCCCAGCGGCAGACAACTCTGTTGGGAGACCCCGGGCTCTGCTCGGGAACGCAGCAAGCGGCTGGCTCGGGGAGGCGCCCCACGCAGTCACCCGAACGGGTCTCCGGAATCGCTGGGCTCCCAGTCGGCCCAGCCTCCGGCCACTTCTAGGGGAGCTCGCTCGTCCAGGACCCGCAAGGCAGGGGCCTCGCCCGCACCAGCCGATCTCTAAAGGGGACCGGGACACCCCTCGCCCACCCAGGCGCTCTCCGCCCACCCTCCGTACCTTCATGGGGTCGGCGAGGTAGAGCTTCTCGGCGGCACGGGTGAACTCCTCCCAGGTCTGGTAGTGCGGCATGGCTGGAACAGATCCTCCGGGCCAGCTCAGACTCACTCTCACAACTCAGCACTCCCTCCCTAGCGCACACGCAGCAAGATGGCGCTGGGGGGGTGGAGTGAAGCTCTGTATCGCGCCTCTCTAATGGATGGCAAGAACAGACTGTCCAATCGCAAAGCGCATTATTGAGCAGTCCCCTCCGCTGATAGCGGAAGTGCGGGAACGGGGAGGGTCTATCCGGCTTGCGGAGAGTCGCTGCTCTAGGCTCACGTGTCACAGCGCCACTTGCAGGCCTGGCGGGACAGAACTACCCGGGCAGCTCCTCCTCCCAAAGAGCCCCTCCCGCCTTGCCGCCTGCTGGGGGGCAAGCGCATTCATTGGCTACTGCGCCGCCCAATCAGGACGGGTGCTGTTATGCCGATAACTGTAAGCCCGAGGCGTGAAGGCGGCTCTCGCAGTCGCTGGTTCTAGTCTCAGGCTGGATGCCGCTGGGGGGCTCAGCTCTGTATCCCTCAGCCCGGCCTCGAGGCTGCTGTATTCTTGCGGGCCCCAGCCCGGGTGAGTGGCAGAGCACGGGTCTGCTGCGGGGTTCGGGCTCAGGCCCGAGGCGTGTGACTCTAGCACCTTCCTGGGGAGCTTTGCAGAGTGGGTGCCTCTGTGGCCGCTCCAGCTGCTAGGGTCAGGAGACTGCATGAGAATCTGTTCTAGTTCACATCAAACTGTGTTTTCTCTTGTTCTCCTTCCTGCAGAAAAAAGCTTGAAAATGTGAAGCGACTACAGCCTGAGGGCTCAGAAACAGACCAAGTTTTGTTTTGTTTTCAGGGGGATGCTTGGATCATGATTTTGAAACATTTGGTGTTGGCAGTACTGGGCTCCTATGCACGTTCATATGCCTTTGGACTCTATATCAGTTTAAAAGCCCATTGCCTCAGGTTTCTGGCTCAGATTTGAACCCTGGCCTTAAAGAAGGTAGGTTCTGCTCTGGGTGAATGATAACATGGGGCAAATGGAGGAAATCCATGAAGGGATGATATTAAAAACAAATATGGCCTCAAAGGAGAGAGGCCTTGCAGAAAGATAGTGAAGAAGCAAGGCTGTGTGGAAAATGGGAAGATGCGGAGGGGGTGAGGGAGCGTGGCCTTGTGGGGAGTGAACATAAGAATGGCCATACTGGATCAGACCAAAGGTCCATTTAGCCTAATATCCTGTCTTCATCCACAGAGGACAATGCTAGGTGCCCCAGAGGGAATGAACAGAACAGGTAATCATCCAGGTAATTGCCCAATCCCAGGTTCCTAGTTAGAAGATGAGGGCTGAGAGAGAGCAAGGTCTGTTGAGAACTGAGAACATGGGGCCACAAGAGAGCCAAATCTGGATTTAAACATTGTAGTAACTAGCAAACATGATCACAAAAGTTATGTAAACCCTGTGAAATGGAAATGGATTTCTTTTAAAGTTGAATATATTTCAAGTTTTCCCAAGTTGGAAGGCCCCTCATTAAGCTGGAAATTGGCTATGTGCAGAATAGATTTTTTTTTTTTAAACACAAATCACTGGTTTCTCTGTTTAGCTCAAAGACACATCAGCCACAGCTATTTCAAAGGCTTGACTCGCAGCAGACACTGTGTCTCAGGCTTAAACTGAAATTAAAGCTGCTGATTTCAGCAAGAGACTATAGGTTATAGAATTATAGTGCTCCTAGGGACTCCTGTTTTTTTTTCTAAATTCATTTAACACTGATTAATTTTAATTTAAAAAACAAAAAGCAGGAACAATCATGAATGTTTTTCCCTGTTTAATTTTTTAAAAATTTAATTTTTCTTCAGCTTACTGATCTGTGATTGTTACCCCCATAATTGCAGAGGTAGAGACCATGGCTAATCAGATTGCTTCCTTAGTCCTGCCCAAGCTCATCTAATTGCCCTTTTTGAACTAACAAACAAGCAAAAATAGTAGTGTTCTATTATCTGCCTTAGGGGGGATATACTTAAAACTCAAAACTCCCAGATCTGAATCACAATGGAAGCTGTTGTTTCAGGTTACTTATATTGAAATGAACAAACCTCAGTGGTGTGGCCATGTAAACAACTAGGAAAGCAGCTAGGAGTGCGGGTCCACAAATATGAGAGGACAAATTAAGCAGAGCAGCTCCAGACTCCACTAATAAAATGAGGAAATGCTAGCTCTGGTTTTGCTGACCATAAAAGGAAGGATTGGGGGGGAAGGGGGTTGCAAGGGAAAGAGTGGGAGTCTTTCCTTCTTCCTCCCCTGCCAAGTCTAAGGAGGAATATATTTCTCTGAGTGGGTAAATCAGATTAGTTGGTTGTTACTGTGGAGCTCAACTGTGGAAGAGCCTTTAGTAGTTGTGCTGCCAGCGGCGTATTGTCGGCTTAGGCCTAGGGCGGGAAATTTGCAGGGGCAGCAAATTTGAGCACCCACAGAGAAGCTCCCCTGCTCCAGCTCGCCTCCTCCGCGAGCGTCGCCGCGTCCTATTTCTCTCCCCTCCCTCCCAGCGCTTGCGTCGTGAAACAGCTGTTTCGGGCAGGGAGGGAGGGGGAACGCGGCGCGCTGGGGGAAGAGGTGGGGCCGAGGCGGGGATTTGGGGAAGGGATCTAATAGGGGCAGGGAGGGGGTGGAGTTGGGGCAGGACTTTGGGGAAGGGATTAGAAAGGGGGCGGGAAAAGGGTGGAGTCGGGGGGGGGGCGGCAATTATTTCAGGGCCTAGGGGCGGCAAAATCATTAATCCACCACTGTGCTGCCACAAGTTAATAAATTGCTACTGAATATTATATGTAGTATCAACAATCCTAGTGGAAAGGGGAGAGAGTATGCAACAGTGAGTGAAGGCAATGTGTAGGATAAAATCTTCAGCCTAATTTTTTCAAAGGTGGCCAGACTTTTGCCTCATTTTTCAAGTACTCAACTTCAGACACCTTGGGTCAGACTTTCAGAGGTCCTGACCAACTCAACTCTAATTGAACAAAGTGGGTGCATTGCTGGGGCCTTAGCAGACTAGACAGTCCAGCCCAGATGGTCTGATTCTCTACTATCTTGCATCTTGTATAGCCCTTGACAGCTCTGCAAAGTGGGTGTACAAATGAAACCATTTTGATTTGGTAGTGTTTTATGCCCACTGAAGAGGTGGTAATGGTTACACAAGGTGTAAGACAGTAGAAAATAAGGCCAAAAATATGTAACATTCTACAGTTTAGCCGCCCACCAGATTTAGGCCAAAAGTTTCAAAAGTGGCCCTTGATTCTGTGAGCCTCATTTTTTGGGTGCCCGGTGTGCATCACTTTAGGTCTAATTTTCTGAGGTGAAGTCAACTGAACCTGTAAGTGCTCAGTTCCTCTGAAAATCAGGCCCAATTATTTGGGTACCTAAAATCAAAGGTTATTTTTGAAAATTTGAGCCTTAGTGAATGACCTGTTCCAGGTATGTAATCTGCCACTTCACTGTGTTGTTTTTAACTTGTTTGGAGGCCAGAGTATTTTCTTGCTGTGTTTGAAACATAGTCATAACTTTGAGCTTGGCAGTTATTTATTTATAAATTATATTTTTGAATGTGTCCAAAACTGCCTAAGTAATCTCCAGTGAGTACAGTGATATGAATCCTAGAAATTTTTCTGTAGGCTGCCTGTCTAGTGAAATGTAATATATATTGAACATTCATGTCTGTTGAGCCAATAATATTTGAGTACTTGGGAATAAAAAAGCAGCTTTATTTAAAAATAAGACACAAGTATTGAACTTCCTTTTCTTTTTTGGCCTCCTTTCTTGAATTGTGTTCTTGTGTACGGTACTTTCCATTTGAGGACTTTTTCTACTGACTATGACTTTTTACCATTAGGAAGTTGTATATGATATGCACAGGGCCGGCGCAACCCATTAGGCGACCTAGGCGGTCGCCTAGGGTGCTGCTATTTTGGGGGCGCATGCGCCCCCGCCGCCCGTTGACATTTGGGGGCGGGACCTTCCGCCGCTGCTGTTGGGGGCGGCATTTCGGGGGCGGGACCTTCCGCCGCCTAGGGTGCCGGAAGAGCTGGCACCGCTACTGGATATGCAGCCTCAGTTTTCCTTTCTCAGTCTCATTTAATGTATCCTAGCTATAGTCTCTTATACCACCTTAGATAATGCCTTCCCTTCCTGGGATTTCGTGCCATGAGAAACTGAAGAAATAACGTAAGCACCGGTGTAGCGGAGTGGATCTCACATGTGCTTTTCCCTCAGGCCTTCTCCTTTCATCTAACCTGCATGTGCATGATTAACGATGTCTCTTAGAGCAAGCTGCTACATGCATTGCCACTGCAAGTTCAGCTCTGTATAGTTATATTTCTGTATCTGAATTCCACATGGTGTGTTCTTTGTTTTATGTCTACCACCTTCCTTGTCATATGTAAAATGTTGAAAAAAAGTAGAAAAAAGCGTATATCATCACATTTTAGGGTCTGATTCTCAGAGATGGTGAGCTCCCACAGCCCCTACTGACATTAATGGTGTTGCAGATACTCAGCATCTCTCAGGATAAGGCATTTGTTTTCCTGTTTTTTATATTTTATGCTTTTGTCTAGACTAAGAAGCAGGTGCCATGATCCCATGTGCAAATATATTTTTCATTCCTGGATAGAGTCCAAATGATTAATTTCTGGAGCTTTGGGGTAGAACTTAATGCTCTTTGCTGTCATTGCTAAAACACTGCTACTAGACTAAGCAGGCTCTTCATTGTACGCTATGTTGTTAAATTATGGATGTGAATAGAAACAATAGGCCAAACTCTGCTCTTAGTGACACTGTTGTAAATACAGAGTCACTATTTTGTGCATATAATGTTGTAATTTAGAGCAGAATTTGGTCTAGCGTAGTTGATCTCACACCGGGAGTAATGTGAAGTCCATGAAGTTATCTGGGTATAAAAGAGCAGAGAGACTAGAATCAGGCCCAGTGACTTTGGACACCTATAGTAGAATGAGGCGCTACTAAGGAAGTTAGAATAAGATGATTATTACAGCCTAGAAACTGGTTCATGTTTAAAGTTGACATTTTCACTTTTTTGTTCATGATAGGTCCAATCCTGCTCCCATTGAAGTTAATGGCAAAACTCCGGTTGATTTCAATGAGAGCAAATCGGGCTTGGAGATCTCTGTCATAGAAGCCAGTGACCATCCCTTCTGTTCATTTGTGTATACTGTAATGCACCATGGGCTTGAACTGATCTAAATATCAGTCTGGCAAGGCCAGATTTTCAAGGTCTTTAGGTGCCTAAAGATGCAGATGAGCACCTACTGGGATTTTTGAAGTGTCTAAGCATGTTAGGTGGCTAACCTGCTTAGGCGCTTTTGAAAATCTCAAAAGACATCTATGAACTTTTAGGCACCTAAATACCTTTGAAAATCTGGCCCACAATCACAAGCAACCCAAGCTCTGTGGTGGTTTATAACATGGACAATCAAACCGTAATTCCTTCATTGCACTGCTCCTGAAGGAACACAGGTATGTGCTGCACCTTTCTATGGGCTGTGTCCTTGAATCACAGTCTTGTCTGAGCAATTACTAAATAGAGACATTTATTAATTATATTATTAAATAAATAAATTACTGATTTTCACTTCTGTAGCACCTTTCATCTGAGGATCTCTAAGGACTTTACACCAATAATCATAATGGTCTTACAAGATAATTAAGTATTGCTATATCCATATTACAGATGCTGAAAATAAGACACCGCGTGGTTGTGACTTTCCCAAGGTCACACAATAAGTTAACTGTAGAGCGAGGAATAGAATTCAGGAGATTTGATTGCCAGCCTTTTGCTCTAACCACTAGACCATTGTCATTTAATGAGGTGATTTTGCATAAGGATTTGTAGGCACATATTTAAATAGCCATTGAAATGTCAAGGGGGATGTATCACCACAAATGCATTTCAGCCTGCCGTTAACAGAAGTTGCTCTTTCACTTTCTGGGCACTGCTCTGAAAATTTTCACGCTACTCTGAATGTTTATATCTGTTAGGGAGATATGTCCTTTTCTGTTAAGTGGTGATGGTGCTCAGTTTAATCCCATCAGCCTAATAATTTATTCAAAGTAATGTGCTGTCATACAGGAGACATATGGTCGGGAGCAGAATCTATATTGTCACTACTCTGGCCATGGAGACTGAAAGTGTTATAGCAGTCCTAGAATTGGTCTGCAGGGAAAAGAACAGCATCTGGCTGCCAGCTCACGAAGCAGCAATTGTGCCACTTTTCAAGCAGTCAGATATTGTTAGTATTAACTACTTGTAGATTTCATATCACCATTCAGTGGAATTTCTGAGCTTACAGAGGATAGGGCCAGATCATCAGCTTGCGTAAATGGGAGATGCATGATCTCTGACATTACTCTGTAAATAGAAGAGAGGCTTTTACTTGACAGTAGTGACTTAGGGCTGGTCTACACCTTTGTACCACTAGAGCTATATTGAACTAGAAACTGATGTAGTTAAAGCGGCACAACCCCCAGGTGTGGACATAGTTATACCAGTAAAAAGATGCTTATGTGGGTATAGCTTAAGTTCCTTTATACAGGTATAACTGTGTCCACTCTAGGGGTTGTACCACTTTATAAGGTATGTGTACGCTGAAGCCGGAAGGAGTAAATTCCAGCTTGAGGAGACATACCAGCACTAGCTCTGATCAAGCTAGCATGCTAAAAATAGAAGTGTATCTGCCATGGCATGACTGGCAGGAGAGTATATAGCTATGGTCTCAGCTGCGATAGTACTCAGGGATGCTAGCCCCTCCTGCTGCTCTCACCACTACGGCTACATTGCTGTTCTTAGTGTGACAGCACGATAAGCGCTGGTGCAGGTATTTCCCCTTGAGCTGGAATTCACACTTTCCAGTTCCAGTGTAGACATATTCATAGTGCATAGATCCATGGCCCCCAAACTTTTTACCTTGTGCCCCCCCCTTACCCTAGTCCATGCCCCCTGCCCTCCCCAGAGCTGGGGCCAGGAGCGGGGCCATGGCTCCGGGAGGAGGGGGACGCAGACAGGAGTAAAGGGGCCAAGGCCGGGGCCGTGGCTGGGAGGCACTCCCTCCCCGCCCCCTGTGGGGGCTGGCCCATGCCCCAGCCATGCCCCCCTGAACATTCTTCCGTGCCCCCGTAGAGGGGCATGCCCCACAGATTGGGGACCTCTGGCATAAACCATCTCACACTATGTACTTTATGCAAAATAGAATTGTTACAGTCTCCTTGCATGCTGCTGTAGAAAAGTAGGGCTGGAAGGCACCTCAAGAGGTTATGTTGTCCTTCCACCTGTGCTGAAGCAGGACCAAGTATGCCTAGACCACTCTTGACTGGTGTTAGTCTAATCTGTTCTTAAAAACTTCCCACGGTGGGGATTGGAACAACCTGTTCCAATGCTTAACTATCTGTTTCAGAGTGACATTGGTTGTTTAAGAGGAAAGAAGCTAGTGCACCTGTGACTTGTAAGCTGATCCCAGCTGGGCTTAAAAGAGGGCATCTAGCCCCCACAAGGGAGGAGATTGGCCAAATCAGAGACTTGGTGGATTAGAGTCTGAGGGAGAGTCAGGAATAGGCTGGTGAGAGCTGCTTGCAGGGCTGGTGAGGGGGTGAAATAGGGGACAATTGTACTGGGGGCCCCTAAAATGTTTGTAATGTCTGTGTAAATAAAATGAAATGAGGGTGTGAGGTGTCAATGAATATGGTGTACTGGGTCCCCAAACTTCTCTCAATGGCCTAGTTGCCTGAGAGCCAAGAGAGAGAGAAAAACACCAAGGAAGAGCTTCAGGGGTTGATTGGAAGGAGAGCAGTAATTGAGCTCATGAAGAGCTTGGAGGAAAGCTGTTGGTGAGAACTGACCATAGCTGGGGGACCCCTGATGAGCAGAAGGCTTGGGCAGTGGCCTCTAGCAAAATGGAGAAGATCCAGCTTGGTCAGGGGAAGCTGACCCTAGAGACAGGAGGGTCGTTGTGGGAGGATGGGGATCCCCTGAGCAGCAGCAGGACTCCTGGGCAGGTAGGCCTGGAGGAGTGGAATACTGCCAGAGGGGGAGCCCTCAGGGTGAAGACATGAGTGAAGGGCTGAGGGAAGCCTACTCACTCAGGCAGTGTGGCCCTGGACTGGGGGCCAAGGGAACTGAGAACAAAATACTGCTATTGACTCTTGGGTGGGTAACTTGCTGGTGATATTCCTGGGAGAGGGGAATGAGGAAAAACTTGCTGATTGTTTAGTGTGGAAATTGGAAAATAGTTTTACTACAAAGCTGTGAGGGAATTACTGCACTTGTGTATGTGACCCAGGGTGCCTGGGGTAGCCTTCACTTGAAATGCCAAGATCAGGGCAGGCTGCAAAAGGGAGAGCAGATGCTCCCAAGACTGGTGGGTAACACTGAAGTTAAACTCCCCCAACCAGTCAAACTGTGCTTCTGATCTTCCATGCTGGTTATCAAGAAGCAAAACAGAAATCACACCGCCCCCTTTATTGCATTCCAGTTCACTGGCTCTCATCAGCACATACATCCAGTACAGTGAGAAGTTATGTAAAAAACTCTGCTCACATATACAAAATGTTCGTCTGACCCCAAAGGGTCAGCCACATTACCAGGTCAGTATAGGTTTGCATCTTACCCAAAATATCATGCTGGCAGCCAATCCTTTAGTGTCTAATACTAAAGGTTTATTATAAAGGAAAAAGTAAGAACAAGAAGAGAGCTGTTAAATGGTAAGTCACATAAAACCAAAGACTTCAAAGTCCATATATCAGGTTCCTAGCAGTATTAGTGAGCTTGCTGGCTTGAAAGTCCCTCTGGAACACATCCACAGTTTAGATGGGTCATTCAGTCCTTTGTTCAGAGCTTCGTTTGTAGAAAGGTTACTCCAGAGATAAGAAGCAGGCCTGAAGACAAAATGGAGAAGGTGCAGCTGCCTTTTGTAGCCTTTTGCCATACAGCTTGATTTCCTTTGTTCCAAACACAAGCTGCCCAGCACATGGCCTGGTAGCCTTAGAGTTCTGTCCATAGGCATGCCCCTGCATGCCTTGCTGAGTCATAAGGTGTATCCCTTGCCTTCTCTCAATGGGTCAGTTGTATACCTGATGTTGTATAGCTGATGTCCCTTGATGGGCTGTCAAGCAGGCTAGGCAGTGCTAATGCCAATCTGTCTGGAGGTGTCACCCAGATGCACAGCATAAGTTTGGAACTACAGACGTACCATACATATAATTTACAATACAAAGGTGATACAAACACATAAATGAGATTATCATACCTGGCAAATTATAACATTTTTGCAGATACCTTACACGACGTATCTGGCATAACTCAGTGCAATTTCACAATATTGGTATTCATAATATCCTAAAGTGTCCCCCAGATTCCATACGGCATCCCAGTGTATGTGAATTATTCCCAAATGTATTTTTTGTATTGGACACTCAGAGACTGTTCCTTTGCATGGGCTATAGAATTGGGAAATTGAGGCAGGCACCCTGGTCATGTCAGTGCCTGCTGCAAGAGGGTGCCTTAGGAAAAGATTGCTTTATGACGATATCTAACCTAAATCTCCCTAGCTACAAACTTCCCGTCCTACACTTAGTGGACATGGAGAACAATTTCTCTGACCTCTCTAAAGCAACCTTTTACATATTTGAAGACTATCATCAGGTCCCTCTTCGGTCATCTTTTCTCAGGACTAAACATGCCCAGTTCTCTCAATCTTTCCTCATAGGTCATGTTTTTCTAAACCTCTTATCCAATTTGTCCTTATCTTTCTTAAAGTGTGGTGCCCAGAACGGAACACAGTACTCCAGTTGAGGCCTCGCTAGTGCTGAGTAGAGTGGGGCAATTACCTCCCGTGTCCGATATATGACACTCCTGTTTTGTTTATACATCCCATAATATTTCCCCTTTTCACAACAGCACCACATCGTGGGTCACAAATTCAATGAGTCAACAATAACCCCTAAATTCTTGTCTGCAGAACTGCTGCCCACCCAGTTAGTCCCCATTTTGTATTTGTGCATATGATTTTTTTTCCTTACTAAGTGTAATACTTTGCACTTGTCTTTATTGAATTTCAGCTTGTTGATTTCACACCAATTCCCAAATTTATCAAGGTCATTTAAAATTCTGATCCTGTCCTCCAAAGTGCTTATAACTCCTCCCACTTTAGTGTCATCTGAAAGTGTTGTAAGTGTACTCTACTTCATTATCCAAGTTGTTAATGAAAATATTTTTCAATCAGTTGTTCACATACCTTATAATTTTATCTAGAGCATATTTCCCTCGTTTGCTCATGAGACTGTCATGTGAGACTTTGTCAAAAGTCTTACTAAAGTCTGGATATTTCATGTCTGCTGCTTCTTCCTAATCCACTAGGCCGGATACCTTGTCAAAGAGGGAAATCAGGTTGGTTTGGCATTATTTGTTCTTGACGTTCTGTTGACTATTATTTATCACCCTATTTTCTTATAGCAGATTGGAACACTGAAGGGGTATTTGTATTTCATAGAATGTTGGTGCAGGTAGAGTTTAGATTTACGTTTAAAAGGAAAGTTTTAAAAGAGATTAATGAACGTTTTTATACCCCTCCCCATTCCTGGAATGGCGTGAAACACTCAACTTTGTTGTTCTAGCTCTACAATATTGTAAACCCTGAAATATTACACATATAAAGCATGTTTTATCCAGACCTGGAGTAGCTGTAGGGCATCATACTGATCAAGAGGTCCAGTAGAGACATGTCTGAAAGCCAAGATCCATGCCTTGAATTGCTTCTCCACACCCAGCTTGCAGAATTTCCATTATGCACCTTGACACAGAGGTCACTATGTTGATCTGGGCCTTTGATAGGCCTAGTTTGTTGTTGCAGTGGAATTAAATCTTCAAAGCTATCAATCTGGCAACTTTTATAAGATTTAAAATAGTTTCAAAAATAAGGAGGGGGAGAAATGTGTGTAGGAGTGGGAGGAGTCTGCATTAATTCCATGCAAGGATTTGTACTGTAACTTTATATGGAAGGGGATAAACTCTGTCAAGATTTGAAATACACATCCAGACAATCTCCTCCTAAGTGATTGGAGTATTTGCCTGTTATATTAGTAAGTATTGCGGACCTGTTTGTTGGTAAATACAAAGCAGATTATGAGCCTAATCTTGCTCCCACAAGAGTTAATGGCAAAACTCAGTCACTTTTACAGGAGTGGGATTTTGTCCAGACTGTATCAGATCAAGTCATGTCAAAAGTATATACATGAAGGATGTGAATTTATAAACAAAAATCTCCAACTAGATTCTCCGCAGGCACAGGAGAGATGAGGGGCCATCAAGAAGCTGATTGTGGCTCCCTGAGTTTCCTCATGTCCCTGAGTGACCATCTAGCTGCTCAACATAGCCAGAGCTCAGTTCACTCAGGCCATACCTCCTCCTGGCCCCTGATCTACTTCCTGCCCCTGGGAGGGTAGTGTAGGAGCTAGCTTTGCTTCCTAGGGACTCCCCCATCCAGAGGAATTCCCAGCAATGGGGATGCAGCCAGTCTCTACTCCTTGTGCCACCTGAACAGCACAAAGAGGTTGGAGCAAGGCTGATCATCTGCCTGTACAAACCAGTTGTTCATCTCCTACCATATTCTCCATTTTTCTTTAGAAACAGGGTAAATCTGTGTTGCTGTAACGATAACTTTCCTTCTGTACAGTTTACTTTTGTTGATTTAAAAACAACGGTCATGAAAGGAACATTTGCAAACCTAGCATTTGCTATGCAAAAATGTACACACAGTTGCTTTGAACTATATTCCCTACAGAGGTGCGAAAGATTGTGAGGCTGTCACGTTCTGGGATTCAACGAAGACCAGTACAGGTGTTTTGTCATCACCTGTCCTGGAAGTCTGGGAACCTTAAATGCTATGCTGCTGTGGCTAACAGCCTGGAGGCTAACACCCAGCCTACAGGCATGCAGGTCACACCATGGCTTCCACTGCCCATTTACTGTTAGCGACACCAGCGCACACACACACAGACACCCAGTCCCAAATTGCCCCCAAACGGTCTCCCTGCAGTGACCAGCTCTCTCCTGGAACACTCACTGAAAGTTATTAATTTTGTTGCTCCTTTAAAGAGACAGAAACAGCAGCTTGTTACCTTGACTGGAGTTCAGTCACTTCACTTCAATCAAAGCAGTGGGTTTGTTCAGATAAAACCTCTTTTTTAATTATTTTACTTTTTAAGTGAATTCAAGTATAAGGGACAGATAGAAAGGGGTACAAACAAAAATATGCTTTCTAATGGCTAAGACCTGACTTAACAAGCAATAGTCTTTGTTCAAGGTAGTTTCCTCCGCAATCTGCTTTTAGTCAGGATCCTCACAGAATCCAAGATGCTGGTATTCCTTGTGCCTCAGGTGAAGGATAACTTAAGATTTGTTCTCTCTCTCTTCCGCCCCCCCCCCCCCCCCCCCCCCCCCCCCCCCCCCCCCCCCCCCCCCCAACCATAGCCCAATAAACCTTTCAGATTAATTCTTCTGAAATGTATCCCTGGATAGAGTTCCTTTTCCCTGCGGGGTGTGGATGCCATGCTGTCTGGTGTAGACTCCATGTTGTCTTCTCTACTAGGGATTTTTACAATGCAAATTCTCTCTTCCTACAGTCTCCAATACAGATGAATAGCAGATTGAATTCGGTCACACCTGGGTTGAGGTGTTGGCCTCTTCCTTTGTCTGGGAAAAAAACCTCTTTATCAATTCCCCCTGACATGCCCGGTTTAAATACATTTTAGTTATAATTTCAGCACATTTTCATAATCCTTTGTGGGTTGACCGTACATAAATCATGCAAGAATATTAGCGATCAGTGAGTTATTAGTTTTCCAATGATGTATTACATGACAACCTTTTTAGATACTCATAACAGTAGTGAGTTGATCTATACTGAGCTGGTCCGACCAGTTGAAACTCACTGCTAGATAGCAGGGAGCCCTTTGCCTTCTGGCATGAGGATGCTCTTAGGCCTGGTCCACACTAGGGGGGGGGGATCGATCTAAGATACGCAACTTCAGCTACGAGAATAGCGTAGCTGAAGTCGACGTATCTTAGATCGAATTAAAATTACTTACTTCGCATCCTCGCGGCGCTGGATCGACGGCCGCGGCTCCCCCGTCGACTTTGCTTCCGCCTTTCGCACTGCTGGAGTTCAGCAGCCGAAGGGAGAGCGATCGGGGATCGATTTATCGCGTCTACACTACATGCGATAAATCGATCCCCGATAATTCGATCGCTACCCGCCGATCCGGCGGGTAGTGTAGACGTAGCCTTAGGGTCACAGAGGCTTCCAGATCTTGGATGTCTTGCTTTTTCACAAACAGAAATCTCTATGGTATGCACTTCTCTGGAGATTTCTGCAGGCCAGCAGGGACCATACTACCTCTCCTCCAGGTCCACTAAACCAAATCACTGGTTTATGGGTGGTGATCAAGAATGTTAATGTGCTTTGCTGGGGATGCCTGCTGCTGAATTGATTGATTTTTATTGTTGTTCCTTTAGAGTTGAACAAAGCTCCAAAAATGTAAACCTGTGTATCTGACTCGTTATGTAGCTTCTTTTCCAGGAAGCAGCGAAATTCCCCATGTGTGGTGCACATTTTCTAGTAAGCCTCTTCAACATGTGGAGTTGTAAATTTAACCATATACTCATCAATCTGGTCTGGGCTGAGAAAATGCTGAGGGACAAATTTGAAGGTGCTGTCAGTTAAACATTGGTAGTTTGGTATAAGGGAGTTGAAGTGTCTGATTCTGATCTCTCGCTAGCTTCACAATATTGTGACGCCATTGACTTTGATGGAGTTACTCTGAATAATTGTGCAGGGAGCTCTGTGTGGGCCCTCAAAGAGCCCTACTCTCATGAGGGAATTAAGTGATTAGTAAGTGGTAGCAGTTTGCTGTTTAAATAACTACCGTAAGTGGAGAATACACACTGGTTATACATGTGGTGGCGAATTTTCCTGCATTGATACAGCAACCTCCTATCTCAAGAGTGGCAATGCTAACCTCAGAGTCTGGAAGTTCTTTTCCTCAGGAGCAGGATTAATTCAGTACCCCATAAATCTTATTCTGTATTCTCTTCATTCCTCAGAGAAGTATCATGAGGGTTAATTATTTTCCTGCTCTGACTCACAGTGATTCTGTGCCAGAGGATTCTGGCAGTAAGTATAATCCTAGTTATACCCCCAGTGAGGAGACCATTGTTAGTGATGTTGATGAGGAAGCATTAATGGAGGCTGAATCAGAGCCTGATGCAGAATCTGAGAGCCTTGACCTAAAGGGACTGGAAATCTTTTACTGGTATGCTGCCCTTAACAAAGCCTCACCAAAAACAGGGGTTTTATTTTTTTTTAAATCAAAATGCAGATTATGGAATCTGTCTCTCTCAAGACTCAGTTGTGCTGGAGAAAGGGAGGAGATTCACTGCTGGAGCACCAGTGCACAGTGGCATTCCCTTGGGGAGGAGTGCAGTGTAGAGAGGGTTTTAAATAGGAATATAGCAAATGTGCTTCACAGTACAACCATATCAGCATACTAGAATTGAGGCCCTGGTCCTGGCCAGGCCCCACCAAGAGACACCCTTTCAGAGCCAATCAGCACTACAAGTAGAGAATGTGTTGGCTCCGGTATAGATAATGCTATGGAGCTGGAAGTGGCAGCAATAAAATACATTTTAAGCATTGTTTCTGTATTGCTTTTTTTTAAAAACTGAAATGACTGCCTGCTGCATGAGTGTGCTGGGGAAGGAGGGTAAAAGGATTCCCTGTGTCTTCTCCTCTTAGCATACCTTCACAGGAGCAGGTATGATTGTAGTCCTTACAGTGTTTCATTTTCCCTTAAGTTATTATTTCCCCATCCTATTCTGTGGTTTCCAAGACCAGTTTAAATGCTAAGGGAGACACATGAGTCCTTATAGTGTTATTTCCCACAAATGGTGTTGGCAGCTTATTAGGAGGCATTCATCTCTTTTGAGTTAGCACTGAAAGGGATTATGTTCTCAGCTTCAAGAAAGAAGCAGGCAGGATTCTCTCAGAGCACAGCCTTTTTCTGTGAGCCACTTGGGGAAAACAGATATCTGACCTTCCTCTCTCTTGCCTGGCAGATCTTATATTCTCTCTGTTGTCCCTGACCCTTGTTTATACACTGGATTCTCTAGTTCCTCTGACAACTTGCATCCTTTCTTGTGCTTTCCCTGGTCTCTGTGGCACTGTGTGGCCAACTTCTCCAGCAATTCACTGTCTTCTCTAGTTTCCCCCAGACTGCACAATCTTTTTAGCTACTCGTGGTCTTCTCGGATGTTTCTTGGCACTATGCAGCCTTCTACAATATCCCATTCAACTTGCAGTCTTGACTCTTCCTCCATGCCTCTGGAAGCTCATATCTTCTCCTGATGTTTCCTAGCACTATATGGTCTGTCACAGATCCACAGGATCAGTGCTATGGCCCCAGCTTTGGAACGATTTCTAGGAAGAACCCCTTCAGTGTGCCAGAACTCCTAGGGGTCTCGTTCTTCCTCCAGGGTAAGCCACATGGCTTCAGTGCCTCCTTAGACTGGATCTCTGTGCCTGCAGCACTCCTGCTTCAGATCATGAGTTCTGTTTAGTGAGTCCAACTGAGACAGACCCCGATGGAGACTCATACACTTTTTACGGATCAATGCACCTCTCCAAGCATGTGCAGTGCCACACAGTGTTGTCAAAACAGTAGGGTTTATTTGTCATTTGGAATGCAGCATGGAAAATATTAGGCTAGCATGGAGGAATGATGGTTAAAGCATAGTCCATTCTGGTTAGCTCAGAGCCCAGCCAAGCTGTAGATGAACCCCATTGTTCAAGGTCCATCTACCTCGGTCCATCTGATCTCCTTTGTCGGACTCCCAGGTGTGCCCCCAACTACTTCCCGCAGTCCACACTCAACCACCACCTCACACCCCTCAATGCTTTGTTCTCAAGCTGGGGAAATGCTGCTCCACTTCCTGCAGAGAGGTGGGACAATCTATGGTCACTGTTTGCTACATTTCAATGACCGGGCAATTGGATCTACCATTGTTTTCTCAAGAGCTCCCTTGATATGGGACCTGAGACCCAGACAGCGAGGCACCATTCACATCTGTGTCATAGCCTGCCCTGATAGCAGACAGTCCCTTTACACCCACTAGGGAACAATGCAGCATATAGGGGAAGCTGAGGCCCAAATGACTCAAAAATTTCCTACTTTGTCACATGGTCTTTTATGGCAACTCAGCAACTTACAGCCTTCTACAGTGTCTCATTCATCTCTATAGAGCACACAACTTTGGTTGAAAATTTAATGTTCATGGACACCATTGTGTTTGTGTGGCTGTTATAGTTGTCTTGTACCTTTACAACAGAATGCAAATAAGATTCATAGGCATGCATGAACTGAACCTCAGCCAAGCTTTTAGAGCACACCTCAGGAACCTCCAAAAGGTGGCTAGGCTTGCCCTCTCCTATGGCAACAATTAATATTATAGATGGCCTCTGGTGGCAAGGTCCTCTCCTCCACAATCCCAAAACTCAGCTGCAAGAGGCTGCTGTAGTCAACGCCTCCTGGTGCAGACATGACTGCGCTGAAATAAGGCAGCTATACATTTTCTAAAATAAAGAAGGTTCTTCATAGAAGCAAAACAAAAGTTTAAATGGGCATTTTTGGCTACGTGGTCACTAATGTAGATGAGTGACTAATATGTAGATGAGTGACAATGATCTGCACCAACCATAAATGAATAAATAAAATGGGGAAATGACCATTAAAGAGCAAGAGGTGCCTGTGAAGATCAGAGAGGAGGAAGAGGGGATAATAGGATAGTGCTAAGAATCAGCTGGGAAAGATCAAAGAGAACCTAACTACAGCCGGGGGCATCAGAAAAGGATGAAAACTGCTAATGATGTAGGTGCAGGAGGACATCAGGGGTGTCAAGGTGTTTGGAGGAGAATAATAGCTGCAGGGTATCTCAGAGAAGGCCTCACAGTGACCGAGAAAACCAGAGAAGGCCTCCCAGGACAGAGGATCCCATATAAGACCCTGAGCAGCTAGGGACATTAGAGAGAGCCACACAGTACAAGAGAACATTCAGTGAATACCATGAACTATGCAGGACATCAAAGAAAACCACATATAGAAAGACTGAGTTGCTGGGGACCTTGGAGAAGGTCAGGTAGTGCTAGATAAGCTGCCAGTGAAAAAGGCTCTGAGCTGGAGGGCCTGCCTTTTATACTTCCGGTTCCTGTCCCTCCCCTTTGTTTCCGGCAGGGTGAGCATGGGTGTCCTGGCTCTGCCCACCAGGAGGTGGTTGCAGCTGTCCCTCAGTCCATCTGGGAGGGAGGCCACACCCCCTTGCTACAGGTTACGCTAATGTACATTGGGACCAGCATTGAACTAGCCTCAGAATTGAGGTACTACAACTCCTTAAGTAGGTACAATGCAGAGATCAGCAACTCAAACTTTCTTCATACTGTCTCCCTCCAATGTCCCTCATCTTTGACTCGGAAGGACCACCTTTAGCTGTGAGAGCATAGTTTTCTTTCCATGTCTCATTGGGTATGTCTATAAAACACCTGTGTCAGGCCTGTGTCAACTGACTGCTATAAAATTGTAGTGTATAAGTCCAGGCTGGAGCCTGGGCTCTGGGACCTTCACCCTTCATGGGGTTCCAGAGCCTAGGCTTAACCTATGCTGCAATTTTATAACCCTGCAGCCTGAGCCTCCAAAGCCTGGTTCAGCTGACAGGTGTTTTGGGCCAGCTGTGGGTGTTTTGTTGCAGTGTAGACATACCCATTTAGTCCTTGGCCTCTCTGCTGAGATTGCTAATCAGAGTGCCAAGTAGTGAGAGTGGTATATTGATATGTACATTTGTGGACTGTGACCACCTACTCACGTCATATACAATAGGTCACTGAATAGCCATTTTGTGCATAACAAATGTGGACTGAATCCAGAGTGGTAATCTACAGTTTAAAGTCTCTATTTCAAGTGCGACCGAAATTTTCTCTTCTCCCTCTCCTTTACTACATGTGGTAACTGTCTTATTAAGAGGGGCAATCTCTGGTGTTTTTTTTATAAACTGTTTATACCATATTATCATTCTCCCATCAGAAAGTTTTATATTCAGTGAACACTGAAATGCAGCCACCTCTGACTTAGCTACAGAATTTACCAGCATCAACAACACACTAGAACAATTTAGGATAGGAACTGAAGAATTACTTCTCCCAATGAAACTACAGCAGGAAAGTTTAGATAGACCTAGGTATAAGTACCTGAATTGGAATTCTGCCAGGATAACATTAAGCTAAGCAGTAGTAAAGTTCTGACATTACACAGGGAAGCAAGAAGATTGAGAAGAAAATACAATAACGCAAGTGGGAAGAAGCATCTGGGTGGAAGTTTTAGCCAGTGACGAAACACAAATCTCCACTTTTAAGGATTGAGATATGAAACAGAAGGAACAAGATCAAAAGCAGGGGAAGCTTCTGTACAGCATATGTGACGATGGGTAGCCTATGTAACTTATTAAAAGCACTGCAGTAAAAAAGTATGAATATCTTACAAAATATCTGAGAGGTTACTTGGATGACTGGACACAATGATATTTAATCCCCTACCTAAGATAGACTATGTGAATGAGGGCAAAAATGAAAAAAATGATCGGTCATATTTCATGCCAGCACAAATATGTAAACAGAATCTGATAAATGCTAAGTTCACTCAACTTCCTCTGAAGTCATTTAGAACTGGGGTCAGACTTCCAGCTCACCGGGGATGCCCAGTATCTTGTAGGATCAGGCCCCTTATAAATACAAATATTTTTATTTTATAATTAAATGCAGAATGCAAGCACAGCAGAATTGATGCTCTTGGGTCATTCCTTTAACACTATCAGCTAGGCAACTATAAAATGCATTAATGACAGCTTTGCTTCTGATCTTGAGGATAGCAGCTAAGGGAGTTAGTTAGGAGAGCATTGTTGCTTCAAAAAAGTGATATTAATAAGAATCCAGATTTTAATCATGCTGCCTTGAAAGCAAAATAAAATCAGTAACAATCAGTGTCTGGTCCTCAACTGTTACAGTAAAAGAATCTTGTAGGAGACATCTCACCAGATGCTTATTTCCTTATTTAAAGCTTTATAAATAATGTCTCTGTTGCCTTGGCATCTAAGCACCTTGCTGCAATTAAAACAGAAAGGCAAGATAATGAGGGAAAAATACTCCCTTGACCTCTAAAATAGTGTCCTATGCTCCCTTCCACACTAGTTGCTTGGGCCCAGTTCCCAAGTGCTGCCCCCAATAAAGTCAGCAGCCAAACTCAGTTTTTGGTCAGTGAGAGCAGGATCAGGCCTCAGGTATGAAAACTGCAGGTAATCAGTAAATGAAGTGAGAGATGTCAGGGACTCAAGTGGGAAAAAACATACTGATGGAAATAAAGCTGTAATAAATGCTGTATGACTTGACCTAGAAACTACAGGGTATATAAATAGCAATTTATTTGATAGTGAGAAGTCAACATTCCCATACCTCCCAACATTTCAAGTGGCTAAAAGCAGGATGCAATGCCACTCAAATTTGGCCCATCTGCCCCTCCATAGATGGAAGCAGAAGGGTCAAGTTCAATTGGCATTGCGACCTAGTGCATGGTCATAGATGGAGAGGCAGCAGGGTCAAATTTTACTGGTGGTGTGCCCTGTTTGCTGGCTCAGAACACCATTCTGTTTGGGGGCCCTATCATAAGGGGGGCCCAGAGCAAACTTCCCTTCAACTGGGACAGGGGCCTTTGAGGGTCAAAGGGTACAGTCCTGTTAAACCCAGGACTGTTGGGAGGTCTGCATTACCATTTTTTACGAGTGTGTTTCTTTCCATTTAAACTTCAATCTCTGTGGTCTGCAGATCAGCCCCATTTAAAAAAATAAAAGAGAGAGAGAGCTACAGGGACTGGATGACTATGGGGATTGGTAATTGAAGTGAAAGGCTCCACAGTCTAAGTCACTGGTTGAAATGCAGCCCAGGTTGGTTGTGACTGAGACCTGGTGTACGCTAGGATTTTACAATGGTAGGTCTATGAAAAATCCACACCCCTGAGAGACATAGCTATACTGACCTAACTCCTCATGTAGACAGTGCTAGGTCGATGGAAGAATTCTTCTGTGGACCTAGCTACTGCCTCTCGGGGAGGTGTATTAGGTATGCTGATGGGAGAAGCAGGCAGCTGCAGCTGTGCCACTGTTGTGTTTTAAGTGTAGACATGCCCTGAGAGTTGGTACCATCTATTAGCTGGTAGCTTGTGTGAAATGAGTTGGTGGTTTTAGTTCAGTTTCTAGTGGCTATAATGAAAATTAGCACTACTTAGCCCCTAGTAGTTGGCATTCACAGCAAAAAGGCCAAGGACTGAATGGCCATTGGAGTCTAAGCTATCGTATCACTGAGTGACAACAGACCCCAAGTCAGGGGTGAGGAATATGGACAGACTGCTGTGGGCTGAAAGAGGAAGTTTGCATTTTATTGCCCTGTGAACATGGCTTAGGCACCACTTTAGTGCTGTCTGGATCTTTTCCTGGCCTTCTGCACAGGGGTGAATTACATCTGGGAATAGGTCAATACCTTTGATCAGCGCTAAAATAAACAATTGTACAACATTAAGCTTTTTGGAATACAAAAATATTTCTTTTTTTATCAGAGTGAACTCAGAAAAAAAGTATTAGGGCCTAATCCTGGGAGGTGTTTAGTACCTTCAAATTGCATTGACTTTAGTCAGAGGATTGGATCCTTTGTCTCTCCAATGTTTAGTAATTCATATCTGCTGTGCTTATATTTTCTCAGAATAGAAAACAATTTATACTAATTATTCATCATAACATCAAGTACAACCAGAGTATTTGTGTCCCACAAACTATATGGAATTGCTCTGTAAACTGCTGAGCTCTTGCCTTTTTGGTATGCTGTTAAAAATCAAATTATATGGGTTTAGCAACAAAGCTGTAATTAGGGCCAGTGGAAAACGGTGGGTAGAATAATATTGTGGATTCTGCAATTTTTGTCATGTTGCTCCATAATTTGCCAGAGCCCAGGAGTATTATTGCTTCATAGTATATTAATGCTGTCAGTAAAACATCCTTTACTTTCTGGAGTGGAACTGTCTCTTCAGCAAGCAGGTTACCAAGGCTGGCCTCTATTTACAGTAATCCACAAATGGGGCCCAACTCTGTTCCTGTTGAAGTCAATTGCAAAATTTCCATTAACTTCAGTGAAAGCAGGAGCAGACCCCTACAAGAGAAGATAGTAGACTAGGGGTAGTCAATAGGCGGACTGTGGGCCAAATCTGGACCGTGAGATGCTTTTGAACGGACTGCAAAATCTTTTTATTTACTTATCATGATTGTTATTGAGGCTTGACAATATTTCTCTGGAGTCTGGACCTTGACTATACCGTGACCTAGAAATTTGGACCTCGACTAAAAATAATTGACTACCCTGTAGATAGATAAGGAAGATAATAGAGCAGAGATATCAGACAGAGGAGTAGGCTGGATTCCATGTTTTGTTATGGTCTGTGGGCTGGGATATAAATTCAGGATTTCATACTCTCCTAAGTTCACACTGGATCTCCCTCTGATATCAGTGAGAGATTTGCACAGAGACTAAAGTGAAATACAGCCTTGATGAAGTAACTACATTATTATTATTTACTTTATCCAGTTCTTCGTCACATACTGTATCACTCATTGAGAAAATCTGATCTCCTTTAGGCCACCGCCACTTCTGCTTTTTGTTTCTCGTCCTTCCCCATCTTTTTTTCTGTTTCTCTCTCCCTCTTACCTTCATTGCAAGTGTTCTATGTTCTTCCCTCTGCATTTACTTCCCTGCCATGACTCCCAGATCCCACCTCTTCCAGGCTTCACTCCCACTCCCTTTCCATCCGCTAAAATAATCAGCAGTGGAATAGTTAGTGTTGATATTTAAATGTTGACTTTGGGCTTTAGGGGCAGGGAAGTTCATCCTCTGAGTCATTGCTTCAGGCTGTCTGCAGACTCAGGTAAACATCATGACGTTGATTTACAATTGGTTCACCTTTGGAATGTTTCTTTGTAGCCACAAGGACTAGAAACCTACTTTTTCGAAAATTGTTTGGAATCTCAGCTTTAATCTGAATATCTATTGTGGGCAATATAATTACAACAGTGAGCTGGATCCATTATCATTGTTAATTATTTGTATTGCTATAGTGCCTAGAATCCCCAGTCATGCAACAGGACCCAACTGTGCTAGTTGTTGTGTAAACACAGAACTAAGACTATCACTGTCCCAAAAAGATTATAGTCTATTGGTCTTTTTGACATCACTGTCACAGAGGAAGGAAATGGGGATGATAAAAAAGGAAAGAAAGAGGGTGAGGTAATTACGGGGGAAAAGCAAGGAAGAAGGGAAAATAGGGTGTGGGGGAAAAAAAGAAAAGTAAGAAGAAAAGAGCAAATTGGGAAAGCAAAAAAAAAAAAAAAAGAGGGAAAATAAAAGAAACGGGGAGAGAAAGGAGGCTGGTGAAAGAAAAGACCAGAAGTGAAAGTTTGGGGGTGGTTAAAGTCAGGGGTCCAGTTTGTCCCATTATAGAAAAAGGACCTAATTATTAAATTGTCATCATGCACCAGTATAATACAAAATTTGCCATTCCTGCTAATTACAAAAGGTTCGAAGAATTCCTGTGCTCTGGAAGAGGCAGGTGTCTTATGGAAACAATAGCATGTGATCATATAATTGAAGACTCTATCATAATGCATGCATATAAAGGGGCTGAATTAAGGTCGCATGGGAAACTTTAATTCTAGTATTTCCTAATTTTTGAATGCCTGTACAGCCTAATGTTCTTTTAACATAGATTTTTGCATGAATTTCCTTGCTTTCAGTTTTCTTTTTTAAAAAGAACAGAAATTCCATCATGCAGCATCATTGACACCCACATGGTTCATTAACAGGGTTAGAACTTTTAGATTCATAATACAGACCACTGCCACATGAACAAATAGAGTAGGTGATAGCAGTAGTAGGTTGTTGTCTTCTAAGTGGGCCAGAGGAAGATGAGGTGTACATTTTGCCTGTGGGTTTCATAGCTATTTGCTGCTAGCAGAGAAATGTTGAAACTCAGGAATCCTGGTTTCTATTCCAGGTTCTGAGGGAAGGGTATCTAGTGGCATAGAAGGATTCAGGTGGGTCTATCTAGCCCAGCTTCTCCAGCCTATGTCGGTCCCAGTCTCTTCCCACACAACCTTGGCTCCTTGTCCCAGTGCCAGGTTCTCTCCTCAAATCCCCCCAACCTGGCTGCTTGTCCCAGTACCCCACCCTGTATTTCCTCATCCCAGTCTCCTTCCCCCCAGGGTACACATACCAGTCCCTCACCCTCCCACCCGGAATCCTTGTCCCTGTCCCACAGCTCTTTCCCTCATTTTTCCACCCCTTTGTTCAGTCTCCTCACTCTTTGTCTCTACTAAGCATGTGTGAACTGAGAGGCTCATAGCTTGGCCAAATTTTGGCAGATTTTTATGGGAACAGCAAAAGGCAGGCACACCAGTGCAACCCTTTTGTCAAATTTCAAATCCCTGCTTCAAAGCATGGAAGCTCTAGAGCTTATCAACAGAACAGTTGTAAGAATGTTTTAACAGAGGAAAAATACATTGTTTTGCCTAACTTCATTCTGATAAATGGCTGAATTGTTTTATCTGAAATTAAAGTGTAAGAGTGTGTGTGTGTGTGTGCGCGCGCACGCACATGCGTGCACACGTTCGTTCTCAACTGGAACCAGATATCCAGCATGGAAAATTTCAGTCAAAACAGTTAAAATCTGGCAAAGTCCTAAGCAACTGAAAACAGGGTCTTATTGTGGAAAGTGTCAAGTACTCTTAAGTATAGGCTGTGTTAGCTGTGCAGTCCATATCATAATATATAATCGCTCTGCTTTCAAAATGTGAAAGGGAAATTGATGTAGCTGTAGTATAAGAAGTCAATAACATCCTCTCCCTTTGTTTCCAAACATGGTAAAGAGCTTGTGGAACATTGTGTGACACCACATAAGAATGTGCAGTTCTCATCTTTTTTTATGCCTCTATATTAAAAAAAATCTACATGTGGACATCAGAAAAGAATTAATGGTTACGAAATATTGGGTGACAGTGATGTATAAAGGTAAGTGACACATAGCAAAAGAATCTCTTCTTCAAATTACATAGCACATGAAACCACTGTGGTCTGTGACAGCTCCGCCAGATTTTTTCCATGTTTATCCAAACTAGCTTAGTAAGCATATCATGCATTCCATTCACTAAATCTGTGTATGAAAATACAGAGTATGACCCTAAGCAATATTTTTCCTACTTGCAAGCTTGTCGAAAAGGGGACTGCTGACGTTGCTGCCGCTGTTGTCAAATATTTGTTTGTTAACTGCTTAGTGCTGTTGAGAAGTAATAAAAAATACTTAGGGTCTAATCTTCCTCTCTGTTATGCCTGAGTAACTCAGTTACTTTAGTAGAATTACACCAGTGTAAAATTGGTATAACACAGAGGAGAAACAGGCTCATACTCTATTAGTGAATGAGACTTTGAAAGCAACTGTCAAGAATGATACGTTATAGTTGTTATATTCAGTTCCAATCCAAACCATTTTTTTACATGAAAAAAGCATAATTCCAAAGGTACTTGTAGCGGGGTGATGACCCCGCTCTGACCCTGGAAGGGTAAAAGCAGTCCTGGAGAGGGCTGCAGCGGAGACAGATAGGCTGATTAGAAAAGCAACCACATCTGTGGGCCGCCTAATCAGGGCCCAGCTGGCCCTTATAAGAGGGCTGGGGCCAGAAGCTGAACACACAGAGAGTCTCTCTCTCTAGCTGTTGAGAGGGATGGGCCTGGCTGCTGGGAGCTGAGCAGGGTACCTAAAGTGGAGCAGGGCTGGGGAAAGGCCAGAGGAGCTGGGGAGCTTCGGCCTGGAAAACCTGCAGGCTGCAGGCCTTGTTAAAGGCCAAGAAGGGTACTGGGGTTGCAGAGGGGCAGCCCAAGAGTAGGCAGAGGCAGCAGGTCCAAACCCTCCTTGCCGATGATGAGTGGCAATTATACTGCATTCTGCCTCAGTGAGCGGGGGTAGATGGTGACTGGCAGTAGCCAAAGACTGAGGCGAGGTGGGGATAAGGGGTTGGGGGTTCCCCGGGGAGGGGAGACTCAGCGAGACTGCGGGGTACTGCAGGGGGCGGAACCCTGAGGTAAGGGGCACCGGGGCCAGTGGCAAGAGGGACACTGGCCTGCAGAGGGCGCTCTTGAGTGGAAAGAGCTAATTCCCTGGACGACCATCAGGAGGTGCCGCCGGGTGAGTCGTTGCACCGTTACAGTACTCTTGATAGTTAAGATACTGTAATGGTAATATGCTGGTTGCTTTCTGTCCCATATGTCTTCAGTGTACAAAGATCTTTTTAGATTATAGCTTTCTTTCAGGACCAACTACTCTCTATGAAAAGTAATTCTTATGAGATCAGCTAATATAAATGGAGTTTTACTATCAGATACCAGTACTTTATCTACAAAGTTAGGGCTGATTTGAGGCTCCTTTCCCTAGCACTTGGATAGATGGACCAAGCACTGTTCTGGTCATCGAGACCCCTACATACTAGCGACTCTAGAAATCCCAAACAGGATGGGAAGAGTCAGGGCAGACATCTCCTTCAAATTTTGCACTAGTCAGTGGCATTGGCCTGGTGAGGCAAAAGGGGAGCAATGCTATAATTTATAAGAGGGCGTAACAGCACCCAGCCTACTCCAGCACTTGTGAACCATGGAGCCTGTATCTCAGGTGAAATGTGTCTTGGAGCTTCCTTTGGGGGTGGTGTGCCTCTACCGCTTCTGCTGAGAGCTATGGCTACAAGCCATAATTTAACCCTCAGGACTGAAAGCTAGCTCCAGGGGAGGGACCCCCACCATGTGGCAGGGGTACCCCACAGCTCCCAGCTGCCACAGCTTCCATGACCTCTGTGGAAAAAATCATAGCCTTAATTATGAGATGGAGTTACAGCATGTAGGCAAAGTCTTTTCAAGTCCTCTCTGCAGGAAAGCTTATTCTTCAGACACACTAAAAACAGTTCAACATAAGTTTAATGTATAAACCTTGGGTTTTTTTCCTGATCCAAGGACTTCTGCAGGTGACCAGAGCCCTTTCCCCTTACATCTCTTATTTTCCCACTTCCTTCAGGGTCTGCCACAAGAACCAACTTTCCTCTACAGCTGTCCTTTTCAACTGAGCCACTTGCTGGCTTGTATGATCACTTAATCAGTCTCATTTGGGAGGTAGCTGATCAGTCACAGGTGAGGCTGGGCCCAACTCCCCTTAAAGGACTAGCCACTCTGACATAGCATTACTGTATATTATTTTAATAGATATGAACCACAGTTATTACCGAGAGAGAGACCCACAGTGTCAGACAGGAAGATTGGAGGTCTGCTTGCAAAATACAGGTGTAGTTGGACACTTACGTCAGACAAATTTACTACAATTGTACATTAAGATCAAGTTTTTGTGCATGCCATTGGCCATTTAGATGTTTATCTTGCCATTTGTGTACACAAACACCTGATTTGCTTGTGCGGTCCAGATAACTACATGAGTACATGTAGGTCACACATAATTGTATGTCTTTTGTTTCCAGATCTCCATTCTCCCTTTCTAAAAGTGTGATGCTCAGAAGCTGCTAGAAGGATGGCGTTGGCTGTAATACGAACTTCACCCAGTATGATTTTAAAACAGAAGTTTGGTAAATGGCCAATTATAGGCATCTATGAGTTATATGAGGAATAGAGTCACTTCCAATGCTACAAAATTGACCACTATCAAGTTCATTTTTTTATTATAAACTATAAGAAGAACCCATGGATCCAGTTGTTCATTTGTAGTTCAGTATTGGGCTAGAACTGGAGCTGGAATATGCACAGTTGTGAAACATATTAACAAACATTAAAAAATGCAAAGTTGAGCAGCCATTTTAGTCCTCAGCTGATGTGTATCCCTTCCACATAATGAAACTTGTTAATTGAGTCCATATGGGAATCATTCAGGAGGTTTATTTCACTTGTATGTGAAATTCTGATGACAAGAGATGATTTATAATTGTGTAAATGGAGTGGTTCATGTTCTGTAAGAAAGTCCTAAGTCTTGGTTTATTCAAAGGCTTGCTGCTGTATAAATATAACGCATATGACACCATTTTAAGAGGCTGTAGGGCTGTTCCCTTTGGAAAAGGGATTGATTTAAATGGGACTATTTGTGGAGTAAGATAATATTCAGCATGAATAAAGATGGCAGAATCTGGCCCATAGTGCCTTTCATCTAGAAGAGTTCCAACTCCGTCTACAGACAGTATATGTAGGGGCGAATCTTACCATCGCCTCCTTTGCCAGCGAAAGCCCTGGAGGAGAGAGAAACTGGTGTTGTTTCATTGCATCAGCTGGTGGGATGTTTAGGAGACCCTAATTAAGATGCATGGACCCCTCATTTAATTACAAACTTCATTTACAGTGCAGTGTGAGGCAAACATTCTATTTGCATAATAATTAACGTGGGACAATTTACACACATTCGTAAGTGATAATTTTAATCTTTTTCAAAGTGAAGCCCTAACAGTTATAGTAGGGACAGATACATTCAAAGCTCTCCAGTCCATTTCATTTCTGACCTATAACACATGTCATTCCAGTTCACCCTCTCTCTTGGTATTTATATTGTGCTTTGCTGATCAAACTGCCACTTTTTCTCTTCTCACAAATTTTGCTAATGTACAGGTCTGATACTTTAACAGAGTAATAATCTAGGGATGCAATCAATCCAAAGGATATAAATACATAGCTTCCTTTGAAAGCAATGGGAATTGTCCATTCCTTTCCCAGATGATCTGGCCCAAGATCTAAGCATAGGCTTCTAGAGGAGAATGATTAGTGAATCAATCCAATTTACAATCTAGTTGAACCAGAATAATGGGATTTTGTCTCTAAGAAACAGTCTATAAATTAATCCAAAATTGTAAATTTGGATCTAGATCCAGATTTCAACCCACACTCCTGAAGTTCATGCATATTTGAATCTGGGGCTTTGGTTCAGACCATTGTGCTGCTTCAGCTGCAGAAGATAGACCCAGTTTAGATTCCAGACACCCATGGGTGTTTAGATCTGGTTCAGGACCATGTCTGCTTATGAAAGCAATTGTCTGTTTTTAAAATTATTTTAGTTTTGGGAGATTACTCAAATGAAGGGCTTATTTCCAGACATGACCCCTGTTGTGTAATTGATATGGTTGCTGCTGAGAGGTAAAAGAACATGCACACTAAAGTGGAGGAATGTTTGGCAGTGGCATGGTGCTGAAAGGCAAGAGCGTGAAGGATGCCCAGCTCTCTTGCCTTTTCCTCTCAACAGAAAGTGCTGAAGAGACAATGTAACAGGATATGTCCTCTTACCAGACCTACTGCATCCCCAGTCTGGAGCGTACAATATGAATGTATATATCTCTCTACTAAATCAGGGGTTCTCATCCTTCTGTATGCCATGACTCCACAGTTAGCCACTCACTAGTGGCCCATCTCTGATGCACACCAGATTGCTGTTTATTTGTTCCCATAGTGCTTGCAAAGAAGGTGCCTTAGGAACTGGCAGTATGGTGTACGGTGCCTCTCCTAGGATAAAATTCTATTCCAAATGAAGTTAAGAGGAAAAGTTTACTTTACTTCAAAGCTGAAGATGTAGAAATCAGGAAACAGGATCTAGTGGAGCACTGATTCTGGTTAAATATTCTTTCTGTGTTCCCCACCAATGATCCCTGCAGTACAAGCATCCTCTGCCATTTCTGGCCTCCTGGATAATTTTATTTCTCCCAATTAACAATAATAATAATGAATACTTTTATATAGTGTTTTTCAGTTATAGGTTTCAAGACAGCAATAGTGTGGAAGAGGGGAAGAAGATTTTTAATGCTGAAAAGGTTGGGCAGGTGGGTAGGCTGACTCTCTCTCCAGTGTCTCCTGGATCATCTGCTCTCAACTCCCAAGCTCTTCACAACATGACACTCATGTAAAGTGGAAGAACTAGAATAGAATCATTTATACGCCATCCACATAGCAGCTCTGAGAATGCAATAGTAGGACAAAAATCAGCAGACATCTGGAAGAGGTCAGAACCTCAGGCGGGTGTAGTTAAAGTCAGGAGTTTCCTGCTAAAGTCAAGAGGCTTTGCTTGTGAAAAGTGGTTTATGGGGTACTCTAAGTTTCTGAAGAAGAGCTGTTTGTAAGTGATTTAGCAAATTCACTTCAGCAGGAGGCAGGAAATAAAAACACCCTTATGACGCCTTGGGAGTCTTGAAAGAAACTGTTGGGAGGCCCATGAAAGGTGGCAGTGATATAAATTGTGGGAAAGGTAGTTATGGAGCCCAATAACTTTTCACACTCCATTGCACGCTGCACAAGGCCTTGCAGAATCAAAGGCTCTGAGCCAGATTCTTATTCACACTAAGGCCCCTTTGCACCAGCCTCGGTGTAAAGGGACTTTAAACTGGGTGTCAATTACAGAGTGTTGTAAAGGGGCCTTTCTATAAAAGAGAATCTGGACAGGTTTGTTTTACACCAAAGGAAAAAAGAAGCATATTAATACAGGGCCAGATCCTCAACTGGTGTACAACCTACACCAGCTGAGGATCTGGTCTATTAAGTCTAGAAAAGCCATGNATCGGGAACTCTTACGCCGCCGCTTCATTTTTCGGTGGCAATTTGGCTGTAGGTCCTTCCCTCCGACACGGACTGAGGGACCCGCCGCCGAATTGCCGCCGAAGAGCCGGAGGTGCCGCCCCCTTCCAGGGGCCGCCCCAAGCACCTGCTTGCTGGGCTGGTGCCTGGAGCCGGCCCTGCCTACACCAGCTGAGGATCTGGTCCATTAAGTCTAGAAAAGCCATATTACCAAAATTTGCACAGATTTTGAAGTGTGTAAAATGTAGTTGTGTCAAGAATCAGCCTATAATGTACTGAAATAATTTCTTTCTTAGAGCACAAGGCTCCATGCCAAGATTTACCTGCAAATGACGCATATGAAAAGTTTTACAGAACAAATGAATCCAAATGAATAAACAGAATTTGTGTGGCAGACTCTCATAGAGTCTAATATCTTGATTGTCACATAGAAATCCAAGAACTGCCTCAGCCCTTGCTCAGGATTCCACATGCAGAAGGAGAGTAGAATATGGCTCTTGTTAGCTAACACATTTTGCTTGTTCCATTCACAAACAAATCCAGCTGGAATTTTGTGCATCTCCTTCAAACTTCACAAAAGCAATGGCTACAAAACATAATTTCTGTTTTTGAACCAAAGACAACAATTTATAAAGATTTTATTACCTGGTGTTACAAAAAGGACATTCCAAATAGCCAAGCAAGTATCAGATCATGAAACATATATATACACTAAGGAATGAGAAGTGCTAAAGGGTGTGAATGAACCAGGCCAAGTATTTAAAACCCAGCACCTCAGAGTACAGAAAGATTAATTGGAATAAATGACTAAATATGATCTGATCTATGTTTAAAGACTTTAACAGATGTTCAGGATTCTTTGGGCTTGCACCTCATATGTGCCACAGCTCCACTATGTGCAGCAGAGGAGAACAATGGGCAAAGATAGCTTTAAGCAAGTGTTGTGATCTAATCATCACAGTTGCCATGCCTGGTTCAGCCCCTGGCATAGCTTGGAGCAGCCTCAGGGCTGTTCTAAATTTCACCAAATTTGAACAGTCCCTGAGGGGCCATTCTGCAGCTGGGATCACCGGACTTCAGTATATTCCAGCCACATCCTTTTCCCCAACCATGCCCAAGACATGCTACCTACACCAGCTTGGGTGGGGACAAGCATGTTGTGGTTGGCATTTGCCTGAGCCAGAGAATTTTTCATTTAACTGATTAAGCCAGCTTTGTGCTATCAGAGTGATGCATAGCAGCTTTATTGGGCTGAGTGGCTGGCCCTTTATGTTTTAGAAACATAATTTGGAACAATAAATTTGAAGTCCACCTGTTCAAATATCTAATGATCTTGGAATTATGTCTCTGCTACAGGTTCAACTTCAAGCTTAAAATAGTACCATATAAAACAGTTTTGTTCAAAACCACTATATGTGGATATAGGTTCCAAATATATATATATACACACACACACACACACAGGGTCACCTATTGCCTTGCCCGGGTGGGTGAGGCGGAGAACAAATGCTGGATATAGCCCATAATATTTTAACATTGTTGTCAATGTTTTCTTTCTCCCTTTTATTAGATAACCTCTTTCTCTCCAACCCCAGATCCTGCTGCAAAAGGACATCCAAGGACCCCCACAGAGCATGGCCCCAAGCATTGCAAGGCCACAAATCCTGCCCCTTTCCCCCTGCACTCAGTGCTGCATTGGATCCACTGCATCTGGGGCCCTCTGTGGCTAAAGGGGCAGGATTTGTCCACAAAAATAGGTAAAAATATTAAGTACATCCTCCTGGCATTACATGTCTGTTCATTTTACAGATTATTTGATGTATACTCTGTAGCTATCAGATGCTAATGGTTATGGTTACAACCAACCTGGGTTGGTTTTGAACCAGCAGCAGCTGAGAGGTGACAGGCTGCTTATCTCAGTCCTATAGTTGTAGTATTTTTTTTTATAATAATAATAATTTAAAACTATACAAAGCTGTCACTTTTCTCCTGCCCTTCCTTCTCTCTCTCCCCGCCCCCGGTGTATTAACAATGAACCATTCATTCTGCGGTGATGAGAGTCATTCCACTGCACAAGGCAACCTCTATTCACAATTAGAGAGTTAGGAATATTCAGCCAGTCATCACAGTTAAATAAACAGATTGTCTGAACATCCCTCAGGGCTTTGTTATAAATCTCTCTTTCTTTGCTTCACACAACTAGTATTACCTAGTTTTTAATATACAGTATCTACAGACAACACCCCTGCTGGAATTGTTTTGGTGAAAAGTGAATTCAGGTGTGTATACAGAGGCATTGCAAAATTCTTCTCTTTTCTTTAAAAGGCAAATCTCCATTAGCAGTATAGAGCTATGACACATCATTTAACAGTTCTGATTCCATCCACTTGAGGTAAGTGATGTACATAATCAGTTCATTGTAATATTTACATTACGGGTATAAGTGAATAAATCCTGGCTGGACCACATGATAAATGGAATAATAATATAGAAGTTTGTTTACAACAAACAGATAGGATTATAATATCAAGAAAAAAGATATCAAGCCTGCTCCTGCTCCACTAAGACCAATAGGAACAGTAGAAGGTTCATTACTATATTTCTGTAGTTATTTTATGAAAAATGGGAACTGAACTAATGGAGGAAGTATAGAATAAATGCTCAGTGGAGTTAATATTTCACTTCAAAGGTGGTTTAAATATGGAACCATATTCTTAAATGTGTGGAGGAGGTTCGATTGCAAGCTATTCATTATTTATTTTATAGAGTGTACCTTACTCTGGAATTTAATGTTAGTTATAGTAATGATAACCGCATGTGTTGGTGTTCTAAGATCTTATAGAGTTCATTTCTCCTTGTGTCTTTCTATAGAAACATTAATTCACTTGGCAACATGTTTGTGATGCTACTTCTGAAACACTGAAAAAGGATATTTTTACAACCGCTGCTTTGTGTATTTTGGGTCTTATGGATGATTTATCATTTGCTAAATTTGAAATCCAAATTGTGGATTTGGCTATAGCTGTTGCCAAAAAGCAAATACTGCAGTGTTGGGAAGAAGTGAAGAGACTATCATCATCTCCTTTATTCAGGCACTATTTTTATTTTAAGTTATTTCTAAATTTATAGTCCACAAACACTAACCAATGTCAGTAAAAGAGATCTGTCTCTTTCACCAACAGAAGTTCGCCCAATAAAAGATATTACCTTGTCCCTTTAGTAAAAGTATTTTCACCCACCCATGGTGGGGGGAGGGGTAGGAAAAAGAAGGATGTTTAAAAGGCTGATCTTGTTACCACTGAAATCAGGGTAGAACCTTTCCCTGGGTCAGCCAGTACATTTTGGCCTGGATTCTTTGGTCCAGTAAGGCCACCTTGCACAGTGCAAAGTAGCTTTAAACCAACTGGAGATTTGGGGAGACTTCTCCAATGGCTTACAGCTGATAGAAGTAAGGTGGCCATTTCCTGTCCTGATATCCTCTGATGTAAAGGAAAAGGGGGCATGGCAGACCTGAACCTCTGCTATACTTAATCCTCTCTTGCTGTAAGGGACCTTATGTGAGCAATGCCAGTAGCATAAGTTATAGCTGGACCCTTTATCCAGGGTGGCCTTATCTCAGGGAGCCACAATCATTCCGCCTGCAGTCATCCATCTCCATTATATTTGACAGCATAGTGGAGGACCTTTGTGTCTGATTTGTCTTATCTGTTTGAGGCCCACTCCTGTGAGGTGCTGAGCACCCTCAACTCCCAAGAATTTCACTGGTATACAGTGCCTGCAAAACCACACCCTTAGACTGAAAATCTTTGGGTCAGGGAGCATGTCTTCTTTTCTGTCATGTACAGTTCCAAGTGCACTGTTGGCACCAAATTAATAATGATAATTAATTAATGGCCCAGATCCTTGACTGTGACTGAGGAGCATACAACCCAGCTCAAGAGGAAATGGGGCAAAAATGGCTTTAAACAGTTTTGCATTCCCGCAGTACTGAACCAGCTGTGTACTGGGCCAATTTCCCAGTGTAAGTTAGAGCAGCCAGGTACAATTTCTCCTAAAACATTAACAAGAAAGATTAATATAGCAAAGTACATAATGATGAAAAAGATTTTATTTGTAATGCATAAAAAGTACACAGATTGATGGTAAGTAAAACCATTAAGAGATGGGAGAGGAAAATGAGATGGAAAGTAAAAGATGAGGTTGATGATATCATACAGGGTCTAAATTAAATGTCACCCCATAAACCACAAAAGAAGTTAAAAGTAACAATGCAGAGACTGGGCAGAGGTGAATGAAAGACAAGGGTCAACACAACAATCATAATATTTTTGGATGTCAGGGAATCATTTGACACAGCACACAATTAATTGTATTTGATGGATGGTGCTTATAGAGAGATTTTTGCCCCCACAAAGTAGCCCACAGCACAACGTAAAACCCTTAATGAGTAGTAATCTGTAACTTGAATAATAATTTTGTGATTAATGCCCTGATTTGTGGTTAGCTTCCTTGATTCTTTATAATGTGTGATAGGATGTAGGGGTGAAAAAAGGGTTAACATCGGCTCATGTTTCCCTTCCTGTTATAGAGGGGCTTGAATTAAGTTCTATAAATTGTTTGCTTGGGTAACACAGGAGAAAAAAATGCTCATGTTACAAAGATTGTGCTTCACACTCACGGGTTTTTGGACTGGTTTGAACCCCATCCTGGCAAGTTTTCTGCTTCCTTTTCTGCTTATTTTTATTTTTAGTAAACATTATCCCTTGAAGAAAAGACCTTGCTGACTGTTCCTGTATTTTTTTTTCTGCTGAGTCATTCCACCAATCTATACATTTGTCAATCTTTAAAAATGCTAAAATAACAGATTGTGACCCTCACAAGAACAAGGTTGAGGAGTACACATGTAATTTGAATAAAAAACCTTTGACATATAAATTTAAATAGTTCTTTGTTTTGGTCACAAGCATTTCCTTTCAGCATGTGCTACTCAAACACAAGCAATGTGCTGACACATGGCAACCTGACATTAAAAGTGACTTAAAAAAATAACACTGACCAGCATATTTTCATTGTCTAAACTAAAGGTCAGATCCTCAACCTGTGTAAATTAGTATAGCTCCATTGAATTGTACAGAGCTACATCACTTTAATGGTCTAGTCCTGAGTGAAATAGATAAATGAGCATAATCAGTGGTGGTAATAAATTATGTTATTTAAATTATTTCTGTTTTGATCATGTAATGAATTAATATGGGCACAGTGACACAGCTATGCTCTTTTGCCTTGGCCTGTATTCTTGGAACAAACTCCTTCTTTTCATGGGTTAAACATCTGTCTTCTCCCTCAAATCACTCCTTTAATTTAACTTCTTTCACCTAGCTTTCCATCACAGAACTTCTCAGGTTCTGTCTGTTTTATAAATGTTGTTTTCTTTTCATGTAATACCTTTACAGAAAACAAACAAACACGTCTCCTCCCCTCCCCCCCCCAAAAAAAAATCCTAAACAGATTTTAAAAAAAACCCAGCCTTCAAAAAAAATCACAAAAGAAGAGAAAATAAACAAACCATTTTCACCACCTCCAGAAATCTCTCAAACTGAGTATAGTGCTGTTTGCAGTGTTCTGAAGAAGGCTGAAGTGACCTTGAATGAATACTGCTGCCCTAGGACCGTTGGAACAGTGAGACATGTATCTTATTAGATCTATTCTTAGCCACATTTTTTTCTTAAATACACACAAACCTGTGTTGGGGTGTTCATCCCACACTTGCCCTGAAGGACTTAATGTAGGCTAAGAAGGAGGCCAGTTAACCAAACAGGCCATAGGTGAGAGGAATCGGGTGGCTTAACTAATCCCTTGACTGAATAAAGAGGGAGCCCAGCTGAGGAGAAATGAGCTGGGCTGGGTTTATAAAGACAGGAAGTTAGCAGCAGAGGGGAGACTGTAAAAAAGTAGTCTGTGTTCACTCCTGGGGAGAAGGGAGGTGTGTTTGGGGACTACAGAGCTAGAGTAGACTACAGTTACCCCTGGGAGGAGGGAGTGTTGGGGCTGGCAAATCCAGAGAAAGGAGGGGAGCCAGAAGTTTAGGAAAGGCTCAGAGAAAAGGCGGTAAGGTCTGTCTGGAATGGAACAGACCTTAGCTGCAGATTAGAGGATCCTTGAGCTGGAATCTGGAGCAGAGGGTGGGCTTGGGTTCCCCTACCAGCCATTGAAGAAGTGGCACCAGCTGGCCAGTGAATCGGAAGATTGCCTGAGCCTGTTCATAAGAAGAGACTTTGATATTCTGGAAGGGGAGGACATGTGTGACTTGGCTGGAGGGTTAAGCCATAAACACTGAGCATCTTGCCTTGCTGAGAACCAGGAAGAAAAGTCAGAGTGTGCAGCAAGAGGCAGAAAGGAGCCATCAGACCTGGAACCAGATAAACCCCAGAGTGACCAAGAGGAGGTGCACTAGCTGAGAGAAGACCCCGTGACAGTCCCAAAGAAACAAATATTTCAAAATGGAAAATTATTTCAGAGAAAACAGGGAAATTTCCCTGAAAGAGTCAGGCTTCCTTTGATGCATTCAGACTGGATTATTGATGCCTCCAAAGCATGAGTCATGCATCCCCCTCATGACCCTATATGGAAGGTGGCCCACACTATTATGAAACTGACTCAGTTGGGTCTGCTCAGAAACAGCCCTCAGGAGTAGACTGCCAAGTTTCCTGCAGCTGGCTGATATTAAATAGAAACACTCGGTCTTCAAACAGGTTTATGCCTGATTGAGCCATGTCTCTAGTATCCAATAAACTCCCAGGAGTCAGGCTGGTTGAAGAGAAGGCATAGCACTGAACTCAGATTGAGATCTCTTAGCCTTCTGGTAACATCTAGATCTCAAACCTCAGCCATAGCTGAGAAGCACAATTCTGGAGAGGGAGGCAAAGGTGGCTTTAAGCCATCTTGAAGTCCTCTGATTCTGGGGAAGCTGACCACCAATCTAATCTCTTGACATCAAATCCAGCAGCCTGAATGGTGTTCTAATTTGTGAGCTGTTAATGGCCCCAAGACATCTATATGGCAGTCAGGGATTGTTGGGGCCTGGGCAAGCTTCTGTCACATCCTTTTTTTCCCCTGGCCAGGAGCTTGTGTTGTCCACAGGAACTTGGGTCTAGGTGGGGTGATGTAGGAGGTATTGGCACAAATTCTACGCTACCAGTGGATCCCCCTACACAGAGGGATGACCCTAATATATTTGAGTATTAGCTCTCTAGTGTATATATAGGCAAAGTCTGAGGCAAAATATATTTTTATGCTAATTTCAGTAGCAGATACTTATATACTGGTAACATATGTACCTACAGGTCTGTCGCATCTTAGGCGCATTTAACATGTGTGATTTCAGCTTTACGCGGTCGGCAAAAACAAGAAAAAAACAAAAAAAAAAGAGAAAAATAACAATTTAAATACTGTTTCTGTAGTGCGGGCGATTCTGCCCGCCATTACACTCAATGTAATTTTGACTATACGCGGTTTTCGCTTTAGGCGCTGACCGCGGAACGTAATCCCAGCGTAAGATGAGACAGACCTGTATTTCCCCCCCACCCCAATAAACTACTTTAATTCCTCTATGATAGCACCTTTAAAGGTGACCTGCAAAGGAAAAGTCAATTAACTAGTCAATTGTAGTTTATTTTAACCCTGTATTAATCTGTCTGGTTTTTCCTGCATATGGCTGCTAATGACTCATTCCAGGATTGTTGTTATGTTACATCTTAATCCAGGTGCTTTTTAGGCTTGGTTATTTTGACAATGCTGATCCCCAGAATAACACTCTATTTGGTGACCTCTGTGAGTCCAAGATGTGAAATGATTTTTCTAGCACTGTTACAGATCCTATCGCACCTCACTCTGTCTTGAGGAATCAATCTTTCACCTGTTTCTCTTGTATTAACAGGAATCTGGGTTGTTTAGGTATTTCAAGTAATCTTAATTTATTTCTGTAGTATCTCTTGCTGTTCATTTCCACAATATGTTTTATACTGGAGAAGGGCAAACATAATGCCTATTTTTAGAAGAACACCTTAGAAATTATAGACCAGTCAGCCTAACTGCGATACCTGGAAAGATAGTGGAACAAATTATTAAACAATCACTTTGTAAGCACCTAGGGGATAATAGTTACATGGAATAGCCAACATGGATTTTTCATGAACAAATAGTGCCAAAACAGCGTAATTCCCTTATTTGACAGGGTTACTGGCCTAGTGGATGGGAGGAAGTAGTAAATGTGATATATCTTGATTTTAGTAAAGCTTTTGACACAGTCTCACATGATGTTCTTATAATCAAACTAGGGAAAAGTGGTCTAGATTAAATTTACTATTTAGTGGTACAAAATTGGTTGAAAAACCATATCAAAGAGTAGTTATCAATGATTCACTGTAAAACTGGGAGAACATATCTAGTGGGGTTCTGCAGGGGTTTGTCATGGGTTTGGTATTAGTCAATATCTTCATTAATTACTTGGAGAGTATGCTTATAAAATTTGCAGATGACACCAAGGTGGGAAGGATTCTTATTGCTTTAGAGGACAGGATTAGAATTCAAAATGACCTTGACAAATTAGAGAATTGGTCTTAAATCAACAAGGTGAAATTCACTTAAGACAAATGCAAAGTACTACATGTAAGAAGGAAAAATCGAATACACAACTACAAAATGGGGAATAACTGGCTAGGCAGTAGTACAGGAGAAAAGGATCTGGGGTTTATAGTGGATCACAAATTGAATATGAGTCTACATTGTGATGCAGTTGCAAAAAAGGCTAATATCAGTCTAGGGTGTATTAACATGAGTGATATATGTAAGACCTGGGAGGTAATTGTCCTGCTCTGCTTGGCACTGGTGTGGCCTCAGCTGGAGTAACATATCATTTTGGGTGCCACATTTTTGGAATGATGTGGNATCAGTCTAGGGTGTATTAACATGAGTGATATATGTAAGACCTGGGAGGTAATTGTCCTGCTCTGCTTGGCACTGGTGTGGCCTCAGCTGGAGTAACATATTTTGGGTGCCACATTTTTGGAATGATGTGGACTGTGGAGGAAATACCCACCCCCTTCTTTGTCCCCTTCAGGTTGTTTCTCCCTCCCCTCTTATCTATCCCCCACAGACCCTGGCCTGGCTCAAAACTGGTTCTCCCTCCCTACTCTCCCTCCCCAGCCCCTGTCAGTTAGGGCCTGCTCGATATCCACCCATAACAAAGCCTGAACCACTCTACCTTGCCCGAAAGGAGGGGGTGAGGCTGGGAGGAAGGGGAACTGGAATATTTGTAAGTGTCTCCTTGGCAGCACTCCAGCCTAACTGCCTGGATAACTTCTGCTTTTAGAATGCCAAACAATGCAGTCTATCTATAATCAATACTGTATAACTATATGTGTGGGTAATAAGCATCTCTCAATAACCTGTAACAATTAGCATAGCAATAGGCCTAGTGGTCATATAAGGGTGGGCGCAACATCCCTCCCTTGCTCCACTATGTAACTCCCATCCCCGCTACTGCCTACTAATGCTTATAAATTAGAAGAGATATATTAACATCAAGACTGTTATTCAGGCTGTAACCCATATTGAAATGTACCCTTTATCTTGTGTAACCGGAATGTGTGCTCATGTTCTTGCCTTGGCATAAGCAATAACCACTATCTGCCCTTTGTGAACCCTTGCTTGCCCAAACCAGTGGTGACGTTGGGCCCAAGAGCCATATTAGGGCCTAAGCGCCCCAGTCATGGGTCGCTGTGCCTACGTGCCCAGGACATGTCGAAAGCTTCCGTCAAAAACACCGGTCACCCGACCCTTGTTTACAACTCAGGAAAGCACCCCTCACCCTAAATGCTTGGCAATGACGCATGTGCGGTTGTGGTTTAAAACTTTAAATTCTGCATGTGTTCCTTATGATCGGGGTAGTTGATCACGGTCTTCTACCCCAATGCATTGGTGTGTGTTACCCCTTGTTCGGGGGAGTGGTTTGGTAGTCCACTACCCCAATGCATTGTGTATGTGTGTATTAAACGGGCCTCAGGCTTGAGTCTATGCTATCAAATTACTGCCTAGGGGTATTTGTTCTTGACAGGACGAATTGGAGAGAGTCCAGGGAAGAGCAATAAAAATGATGATAGACTTAAAAAACCTGTCCTATGAAGAAAGGTAAAAAAACCTGGGTATGTTTAGTCTTGAGAAAAAAAGACTGAGGGGGCATTCTGCAACAAGGGAGATTTAGGTTAGATATTAGGAACAAAACTTTCTAACGCTAAGGATGGTTAAGCACTGGAAGAGGTTACCAAGAGAGGTTGTGGAATCCTCGTCATTGGAGGTTTAAGTATAGGTACAATAAACACCTGTTGGGGATGGTCTAGGTCAGTGGTCCCCAACCTTTTTTGTCTGGCGGGCGCCAAAAAAAACCCAAACAAACCCGAGCGCTGCCGGCGGGCGCCCAAAAAAAAAACAAACCCCGAGCGCTGCCGGCGGAGCAAGAAAAAAACAAAACAAAACCCCGAGCGCTGCCGGCAGAGCAAAAAAAAAAAAGAAAAGAAAAAACCCCGAGCGCTGCCGTGGGCGCACTTAGACCCCCCGGCGGGCGCAATGGCGCCCACGGGCACCGTGTTGGGGACCCCTGGTCTAGGTTTACCTGGTTCCACCTCAGTGAGGGGATGGACTAGATGACCTCTCAAGGTCCCCTCCAGGCCTGCATTTTTAAGATTCTGTACTATATGATTGTGGCTCTACTGTGGAGATAACTTCTGCTGTCTTCTGGCTGTGCCATCCCTTCTCAGGTGGACTGGCTGCCTAGATTTCCTTTTGAATAGTAGTTTTATATATCATATCATATCATCATCATCATGATGGCAGATCCCAAAGGGATGTGGCCTTCTTGCAAATCAAGCACCATCCAGATCGATCTCTGGCAAGGTGGTCTGGTTGGATATTCAGTTTACATCCATCTCTGGTAATCCTTTCATGCCACTGAAGGTTTTGATGCCAACATTATCGCCAGCTTTATAGTGGCATTCCTTTGTACGCATTCTTTTAATTAGTTGGTCTTCCCATTCTAATGAGTCTGTACCGATGAAGCTGCTGAAACCAAACCACCACTGTTGGAGGTAGTTGCTGGGTTCAGCTTTGAGTATCCTCATTTCTGATCTTGTCCTGCTACTTGATATGGAGCAACTGACAACGACAATGAGAATTTAAAAGCTTAATCAGTGTTCTTCAGCTTTCCTCAGTGCCTATGTTTCGCTGCTGTACAACAGAGTCGGTATAACTGGTTCTATAGACCCAGAGCTTCATAGCAAACATGTCACAACATCCCTACAGAGGAAACTGAAGGGTCCAAAACATGGCAGCAGTGTACACATCTTCCAAGCATCCTCCAGCACTGTTTGACACTACTGACCTGAAAGTTGCCACCTGCTCAATATTCTGTCTGGGCAGGTTAATACTGAGCAGGTTGTAATCTGGAGTTGGAGGCTGTTTGATGATAATGGCCAGCAATTTAGTCTTATCTGGATTATGATCATAGTGGTGGTCCCTTTTGGCCTTGGAATCTATGAATCTGGCATTGACTGAACCAATTTTTTTTGTTTTGTTTTTCCATTATAGAACTCTTCTGTCATTGTCACTATCTTCCCAGGGATGCCAAGTCACTTCATCAGATACGACAAACTTGCTTGATGCACTGAATCAAAGGCCTGATGGAAGTCTATAAAAAGTGCTGCTCATGGCTTATGAAATGCAGCCATCTTCTCAAAAAGCTGTCTCAAGGTAAAGATCTGGTTGACAGTGGAATGGCCAGGTCTAAAGTTGCCCTGAGTATCCTGGCCTTTGCCATGAAGGGCATTGTTGATTCAGGACATTGACATGGAAACAAAGATTTTGCCTGGGACTGACAACAGTGTAATACTTCTATAGTTGCTGCATTTGGCCTTATTGCCCTTTTTGAACAGAGGCAGAATAACAACCTTCTTCCAGTCATCGGGGATGGTATTAGTACAGCAGATGGTCTAGAAGAGCCTATAGCCATGGCACTACACATACTCTCACTTGTTTTCAGCACCTCAGGGGTAATGTTACAAACTCCTGTTGCCTTCCCAGACTTCAGCTTATGGACTGTGATGCACATCTCTTCTTGGCTGAAGGAAGGTGGTGTTAGTTTTTATAGTTTATTCCAGGACCCTACTTCCAGAAAACTGCGGGGAGCCAACAGAAGACTTCCAAGATTCCCTCAGTATAGCCCATCTATCAGAGCTTATCTAAAATAATTACAGAGACCACAACTGGAACAACTGATTTTTATTAACTAGGGAATTAGGAATAGGATAAACCAAAGGAATGGGAGAGAGGATTAATAATACCGAACAGATTTATAACCATGCACTCTTTCACACAGGAATTACAAAAGGGGGTAAGTGATGACTGCTCTTTATACCCTGTTCAGATGCTGCTGCTGAGACCAGGACTCAATAGATGACAATGACCCACCGGACCACGATCACCACTGGAACAGCTACCGCAGCGGAGAATGGCGATGAACGACGATGAAGAATCAGGTAAGAGGCCTAACTAACTTCCCACCCTAACCCCCTTGCGATGTCCTGTCTGTGGGTAAGAGTCCTAACCATTTGAGGTAAAACCCCGTGGATGGATGAATGCTTTCCTTAAAATAATAAACCCCAACAATAAACTAGATCTTTTTCCATTTGGAGATGAGCTGTTTTCTAGGCGGATAACTGGTGTCTGACCGCTTCCCTTCTTTCCAAGGAAAGAGCAGAAGGGAGAAGGAACTTTCCTGCTCTTTTCTAGCCTATATAATCCCTCCCGTTGCCTAGCAACAAGCCACTAGATTTCCCGCCTTTTCTTTCCTGAAGGGAACAAGAAGGCTGTTCAACAAGGCGGACTACTTGTTCTTTACAAACCAAAATGGCAAACAATAAACGGAACCGTATAAACACCATCACCAAGTATCAGGTCTTAATTTGAGTAAGGTGGAACTCTCAGTGGCTGTACTGGAACTTCTATTTGAAGAGGGTCTGGAAGAGGGACTGCAAGGAATGGACAGTTGAGGAGCATCTTGAAATGATCGTCTCATTGATGCAATTGGTCCTTCAGATTTGGGTGGATGTTGCCATCTCAGTTCCATGCTGAATAAACTGGTGGCACTTTCCTTCGCAAACACTGCATAGTTGAGTAAAGGATGTGAAGATTGTGCCTGGCAGCAGCTTGTTTTAAACTGGCTGCCTTAGTCAGCCCAGGATTCCTGCTCTCGCTCATTTTTTTTTTTTTTTTTTTTTAAACACAAAACTTGATGTTCTGAAATTGAACCCATTTAGCCTTTGCTTTTGCTCTTGACAAACGTGTCTCTGAAGACTCAAACTGTACCCTCACTTTTTTTCTCAGCTTCAACCATTGTATCTGTCTCTTCACTGATCCATGGGTGACATTGGAAGGGCAAAGGCCCCAGAGCTGAGCTGGCAGCAATCAGCCCTGATGACTTGAAACACCATTCCTCATCAGATGATGGAGGGAGTGAGATTTCAGTCTCTAATGCTTTGATGGCCCTAAGGAGTTCAGAACAGAGAGCCATTTGATAGCTTGGTTGTAAGAAGAGCTTTTGGTTGAATCAGACTAATTTCAGCCCGCTAACTTTTTTTTTTCTTTTTTCTTCAAAGTAGGAGGCACATTTTTGTCTCTGCGAACCCATACATCAGTGACTGTTGGTCACCAATGATTGTTAACGAGGACATGATCAATAACCGTCCTAGTGAAACCATCTGGGCTGTACCTGCTCTGTTTGTGAATCTTTGGTGACAGAAGAGTGAATCAGCAATCACCATGTTATTAGCAGCTGCAAATTCTATCAGTTGTTGCCCATTTCTGTTCTTCTGCTGGATACCAAACTTCCTGAGAGTACTTGCGCAGGTCACTATCCTTTCCTACTTGTGCATTAAAGTTGCCCAGGATCATGATGACATCTCTTCTCAGAATTTCATTGCGGATTGATTGCAGTTGTTGGTAAAAATTATCTGCAGCTACGTTATAGGCCTTGGTTGGACCATACACAGCAATGATGCTAAGATGTCCGCAGCTATTATGGAATCGGATGCTGAAAAGTCACTTCTTAATCACCTGCCATCCCTGCAGTGCCTGTTGGGCAATGGGTGAAAGTACAATGGCCATTCCTTGCTGGAAAACCTGTCGGGATGGCCTGAGAACAAAAACGTATAATCCTCAACTTTCTTTTCACCACTCCTGGCCAGTGTAGATTAGATAAAATACAGATACCAATGTTCAGACTTTTCAATTGCTTGATTTAACTGTTTCAGAATGTGGTTTGATGTTCCAGGCACCAATTTTACATTTACCACCAACATGCAGGATACTGGAATAGCCCTTTTGCAAGGCTTCTTTGGTCATTTTTGCATAAATGGCAGGTTGATTCAGGACAATTGACCAGATTGTTGCAGGTGGTTGGCTTCGGTATTAAACACTCTCAACGAACTGGGGTCTCTCATAGTCAAAATTTATTTAATTTACCTTTCATTTGGTTTTATTAGCAAATTCTGTTTTTCCTCTAGTTTGGAATAACTGAGCTCCTGGAGAAAGCAACATCCTTGTTAATTTGCCCATTACTATCTGTGAAGGTGATGTCATTCCTTCTCCTGGTATATTCTTAAATCCAGTGCAACTAGATACAGATCCTTATTGTTATGGTTGGCTGACTTCAAGAGACTTTTCACTGTCTGTCTGAATAGCTCTCTCAGCCATCCTGTTGCTCTGAGGATATTTTGGTGATAATGTGATAATCTCAGATCTTAGTGAATTCTTGAAATAATGTATTTAACTATTGGGGTCCATTATCAGCCATCAGAACCTGTAGTATTTCATGCCTTGCAAACTGTGATTTTAGTATAGGTGATCTCCATTCTACTGTTTGTGTTTGTTAGTTTTGAAAGCTACATGCATTTAGAGCAGTAATCAAAGAACAGTAAACAGATTTCTTTGTCAGATTCAAATTAGTCCATTTTTTCAGTCTGTGTTTACATTGTGGCCAAAGTTACCTACCTGTTGGGAAGGATATTTGATACTTGTTTGTCTTCTGATTACTCATCTGCATTTTGTGATTCACCTCTACAGTAACATTTTAATTTACATAATCTTCATGCCAATAGAAGTATAATAATTTTCCTTCCACATACATGGTCACAAGCTTCAGTTTCAGATCTTCTTTCCTTTTCTTAACCTGTTTTATAACAGATGGTCAATATATTTCTTCACTATCTCCCCTCTTACTCTACCTCTGGACTAGTTATTTGACTATGGACAAATCTGTTTAAGAAATGGTGCTGTCCAGTGAAGAGGTGGCTGTGTAATGTGAAATAAATGTGACTTAAATGCTTTCAAGTGGTTAAAGTAAATATCAATTATGTGAAAATGAGAACAGAAATGTACAGAGTGACCATGATATATGTAATTTTTAAAGAAATGTTTCCTCTAAATTTTTCCCAATTTAAAAATTAGAGGAACCGGTGTGGTTTTTTGGTTTTTTTGTTTGTTTTTTGGAAGGGGAAGAAAAGAAAACAACCACCCACACCCTATGGCTAGAAAACAGTAAAGGTATTAATATGCCTGCAGATACCTGAGATGGGAGAGAATGGGTATTCAGTGATTGACAGAAATTGACTGAACAAGAATAGACAGAAGTTCTGTATACCATGTGTCAAGTATCAGAGGGGTAGCCGTGTTAGTCTGGATCTGTAAAAAGCAACACAGAGTCCTGTAGCACCTTAAAGACTAACAGAGGTATTGGAGCATTGGAGCATAAGCTTTCGTGGGTGAATGCCCACCTCTGTTAGTCTTTAAGGTGCCACAGGACTCTTTGTTGCTTTGTATACCATGTGTTTTTAGTACAGACATGTGGTTACTAAAAGATGTAACAGAAATGTTCATGAGACTGAAATAATATTCCCAGTTTTCTAAAATCACATCCTGCACCTTATGCTCATGGGAGCATAGAAAGGTAATTAGAAGAATTACAAAAGCGTGGAATAATTAAACCTGTAGACTTAATTTAGTAGGCTGCCCTGATTGTACATGTTCCTGAAAAATTAAGGGTCCAATTCTACAATTTTACTTATAATGTGTATGGGACTACGTAACTTGTGGAGTAAAGGATTACTCAGCATAAGAAAATGTGGCTGAATCAAGCCTTAAGTGGAGAAAGTGTTGAGGAAAGAATTGGGTATAGTGACAAGGGTTACTAATTTTGGTTGGACATATTCCTGGAGATTTCATCAGATGACAATCTTTAATTAAAGATTAATCTTTAATGCCTAGAGACTCCAGGACAACCCTGGAGGGATGGAAATCCTAATAATGATATGTGCAAGACTGGTTCAATCAAATCTGCAAAGTCTAAGGGGGCTTTGCAAAGTCATTTGATTAGGCCCCCTTAGCTGTAAAGAAGACTCTGTAAATGTAATCGACTGCCCTCCACTTTCCATAACCCTTATGCTATGCCAGGTGCGATAGGCAAGAAACAATTCCATGGATTTCAGGGAGGAGGGAATTAAAATTAATGATTCCCTTTCTTAGTTGTGGCTGAGCTAAGCTTGAGTGCACCTTAGGAGCGGTAGAAGTGACCAGGTGGACTGATCTAGTCATTGCCTGAGGGCTGCTCTAATTTATATTCAGCTGTAATGGCCCTCTAAGAGGATACTGTTGGTCCCCTGACCCTACCATGCCTCTACCGGGGGAAGGGAGGGGGGGGGAGAGATTGCAAGAGAAGGAGATAGAGTTCTCTGGTGGGATGTATATTATCCAGGAACTTCCCATATTGCCAGTTCACTGGGCTTTATGGCACTTTGCATTGGCACTGAGCTGGTATAAAAAGGCCACAGAAGAATCTCCAAGTTGAACTAATGTGTCCACAACTGGCAAAAAACTTGGTGGTATTCAGGGGAACATCATGCCGATGCACACCGCAGATTCCCAGGGACCAAGGGAGTGATGAACTATAATGCATGTGTGTAGGAGAAAAAGTGGAGCATTGATCATTGGAGTGTAGGGCAGGTGGGTGGGGGAACAACCAGAGAAATTAATGAATGCAATACACACATGCAGAGAAACCAGCACAGTATTCACTAGTAATGAATGCAGTGATGTGTAGAGAGGGCTGTAAGAAGATTCAACAGTATATGCAATGCAGTTGTGCATAGAAATCACCTAGGGTTTGAACAGTAAGCATACAAAGCAAGTATAGAGGGAGAGTACGGAGTGGTCACATACAATACATGAACTTCTGCTTTGCGGCGAAACCACGGGAGGATTCAGCAATACTGTATGGAGTGGTTGTGGTCACAGGAACCCCCACGCTATACACGTGTGCAGAGGGACCACTACTCCCCACTAGGGGTCGCCAAAGCACATTAACCCCGTTCGTTTTCCCCGCAATTGCTTCACATCCCCTCTCTCCCCCCCCCTTTTAGAATCCGCACGGAACGCAGACCAGTAGTGGGCGTGGCGTCGCCGCTCCGCCCACCGCGTCCCCTGCGTGCGGCCGTGCCCCCCCCACCCTCTCAAGCAAGCCGGTGTCTCGAGACGCCCGCGCGCTGGTGCAGGCGCTCCCGTCCCTTCCACTTTCCCCCACTCCGCGAGTTGGTTTGTTCCTCCTCGTTCCCCTCACCCCCGGCTCCCCGCTGTGGTCGGGTCTGGCCCGACCCGGCCGCTGAACGGAGAACTCGCTCGGACTCAGGGACTTGCCCATTGAAGCACCGGCTCGAGAGGAGGGGGGAGAGTGGCTCCCCGGCCCGGCCAGCACCATGAGGTGAGCGGCCGCCCCGGGGCTCATCGCCCCACCCCCGCACCGTGATGTTTGCATGGGGTGCGCTGTGGGGATCTCCGGTGGGAGGAGGCCCGAGAAGGGGGGTAGCCGGGAGAAGGGGGGCAGCCGGTGGGGAAGGGGGGGGGGGCGTTGTTCCAGGGGCGGGTTCTCCTGCGCCGTTGGCTTGTTGCTCTGTGAAAACACCCTGGGGGCCGTTGGTTCTCAGCCGTTGTGTCTGTTCCCCGGCAGGGGCGTTCGGGCGCCGGCCCGGCCGGCGAGGGCAGGGCTGGCTCCGCAGGGATAATGGCCAACCCGCCCGGCGCCTTGGGGAGCGAGCGGGCCGGGCGCGGCTGTCCGTAAATAGAGAGAGTCCCCGTGATTTGTGTGGCGCGAGGGGCCGGCTCGTGAGCTCCTGGCGCGTCCTTTTTGGGGGGCTAGAGGCTACTCGCGATCCCGTGTCCAAGGCGGGGAGGGAGAAGCGCTGCCCTTTTATCGGCGTGTGTTGCATTGCAGCAGCTGCAGCTGGGTTTTTCCCTGTGTAATCAATAGAGGCAAAATCCCCCCCGCCCCCAGCAGTGGTGAATATATTGTTTTTAGGATTTGTTAGTTCAGATGCAAACATCGAGCCATACATTAGTAATTCCTTTTTTTTGAGTGTGTGTCCCTTTGTCTAAGAGACGAGACAACCTTTATGTGGTCGAATTTGCTTGGAGATTATTTTCCACCCCCTACAGCCGTTTCGTGCCTGTTCTGTGTCCATAAACTCCCTTTGGATTGGTGCAAGACTTCGTGAGAAATGTGACTTGGTAGACTGAATGCTGGTATATTTGGGGATGCATTATTGTGATCCATATAGGCCTACCCATTAGGTTAAACAGTTGGGGGGGGGTGTACGCTGTAAATTGCCCTTCAAAGGTATTGTCTTACTTGTAGTTAGATTTGGATCTTCTTTGTGTTAAAGATTAATGATAAGCAGTTGCCAAGTCCTTTAGAACACAACAGTAAGATTTACATGATATAATCCGCACATTCCTTTGCTGTGACAAAGTGTCAAGTCATAGGAATTCTTCACAAATTTAAGAAGTTTCTATTTTAAACTTTTTTCTTAAGGTTTGTGGTTTTTTGTTTTCCCAAGGGCAAATATGCGTGCAGGCTTGGCATATGGAGAGCTTGGTTCTTTTTTTCTTGCATTCTATTCCTCGGATGGCTTTATTGTATTTTGTTTGTAGTTATTTATGCCTTAAATTAGTTTTTTTAAAGCTGTTTTGTAATTTATATCTTAAATCATAACTTTTTTCTCTTATTCGTACAGCTATTTTTTACAAAGTGGCTAGCTTCTCAACACTTGTAAAATACTCAGTTAATTCATAGTAATTGCATATTTTGTGCATAGTAGTTTTGACTATTTTGATAATTTAAAAAGCCTAGTTTTATATCTAATTTGCTGCATATTTTAGAGGTGAATGTGTTTAGGCAGTTTTGAGACAATCATTTTACTTAGGCCATGTCTGCACTAAAAAAGGTTTGTTGGTATAGTTATACCAACTAGCTGTCCTATTGTAGATGCAGCTCTCTTTTGCCATTATAGCTTGTACTGGTTCAGTGAGTGAAATAAGCTATACTGGCAAAAACATTTTTGCTAGTTTAGAAGTGTTACAAAAAATCATGCCCCAACAACATTGCCAGCAAAAGTTTTCTAATGTAGACCTCCCCTTAGGCTGTCTAATTAGAAGTTTGTATAATCAACTTTAAACTGTCTGTATATGTATACAGAATCTAAGCAAAATGTTTCACAAGTATGGTAAAAATCTGTGTATTTATCTTTTAAATACTAAATGGCAACTGTTTTTAAAGAGGGAAATTGTCTGAAATTAAATGTTCATCGTGAATGATTGCTGATATTTTAAAGGAACATCAAGAATTCTTCAGGAATTGTGTAAATCCAAGCCTTGCCCAAGCATACAAATTGTATCAGTGTAAATTGGTTTATTAACTAGTTAAATCAGTGTATTCCCCTTGTGTTGGACAGTGTTCAATTGAATCAGTTTCTCAATCTATTTAGTTAAATTGGTACAACATGTATGTGTAGCCAAGACTTCAGTGAATGTGTTCTCTTAGGGCTTGTGTAAACTAGGATAAAAGGTGTATTTCTCAAACATGTTAGTTAAAAGACATTAGTTAACTTGTCTTTACACAGTCTTATAGACAAGTATGTTATATCTTAAAACATGTTTTCTGATTGAGGTAAACCCTTTGTGGGACGGGACAGGATGACAGGAAGAGCCTACGCTTCAATGTGACCAGCTAATATGTCAAACACAACTTAGCTACCAAGTTTTAATACTTGGCCTGTCTGTGCTAACACCTTTTTAAAATATTTTATCATAGTCTAGACAAACATTTAGATATAAATGATCATAAACTAAGGTGTAGTTCTGAGATGGAGGCTCTTCGACTTTTCTATAGAAAACAAGCTTATAGCTTGATTTATAACAAGCAGACAGAATGTATACAATTGGCACTCTGACAGATATAAAAGGAATAGATGTGAATAATCTTTCGAGTGTACACTGGTAGAGAAAATTGTTCTGAACTATAACTTCAGTGTACACTTTTGCACTCTCAGGCGTGCGATAAGGCGCATACGGCAAAGTGATCAGAAAACTATTCTCCTTCCATCCCAATTCTGAAGTTATGCTGGGCTGACTTATGAATGGCTGCTGCCATATTTGGGGTAGCTAGGTGGTTAGAAGTTAACAAATATAGTAGCTTACCAATTTTTCCCTTATTAAATACAGCTTGCTGTAACTGTAACCAAATTCTGAAATCTGTGCAATGTAATAGACAACACGATAGGTGATATATGTAAACATCAACAGTAAATACCAGACCTTGGCAATTAGATTTTGTAGTGGCTTGTTTGTAGCTGTCTGAACATTATATAACAGCTATGTTGATCTTTGGTATTGAACACAGACTTCAGGTGAATTTTAAATCTTGAATTGCTCAGGAGTAAAGACAAGTGCCTGTAACAAAACAAGTTTTGTTTCAGAAACCNCCTCCCCCCCCCCCCCCCCCCCTCCCCATGTTGGGATGGTAAACAGTTGATTCTTACATGTCTGTTGCTCTTTTTGCATTGTAACTGACAGAATAGGTGTTGGTCTGACTATAGTGTTACGTGAATGGACTAATCTCATAATAGGTATCCAGAAATAGGTATACATGACTAGGGATTTCCATAGCCAATTGGAATGCTGAAAAAAGTGGCTGTTAAAATATTTTAGTTTAAGAATGCAATAATTTACAGTAATTGTATATCTTGCTACTTGCATGATATAACTTTTGTTTTGGTGGTGGTGTGACTTCTTATTGTGATATAATAGCAGAATTTGTTTAAACAAAATTCTATTGAGCAGTACTCTGAATATCTGTATCTTAGTGGTTGATGACTGACATCTTTCTACAATTCATGAAGAACAGTAAATGAAATGTTCAAAATTTTCATTTTTAATGATATTTCCTTCTAAGGTACTTTGTTTACAAATGTCTGGGTCTGATCATCCCCCTTTATTATAGGTTATACTACATTTTTAATAGCACTTGAATTTCTAAACAGGAAAAGTAGCAGATCTGATCTTTCTAATGAAGTCCATTTCTTAGCAAGTTATATGGTTTCCTCATTCATGATTTATTTAACCTTTTTATTTTGATTTTAGATTTCTTTAAAACAACCTTCCAAAAATTCTACTTACCTTGGGTAAATAATTTCTCGCTGGGTAAATATACATATCAGTCATCAAAAGTCAGTCAAGCAGACTGGGTCTGGGCAAGTACGTTTTCTTGATATTTTAAAGGCTGCATTAAGATTATTTCATTCACTACTCTATTAATGACATGGGAAGAAAAAGTAGTTCCAAGCCAATAGTAGCAAAGCTAGCGTCATTAGGATATGGAATTTTTGAGGAATCTCAGGTGTGTCCTAGAGTTATTTCAAAAAATGACACTACTCATGACAATAATACATTTATGGTAATTTAAATTAATGTTGGTATAGGGGTCAAGCAGAAAGAGCCAGTAACTCAGGAATGAGAGAATAAGAAGGGTATTACAGCATGCTTTGCTATATAGAGTAAAATTTCAGAATTGGGCTTTTGTTGTAGCTTTTACTACCTGCATGACATATTACATATTTGGAATAGGAAATGTAATCTAGTTTTGAAATATTTGACAAAATATTGAAAGTGCATAGCAGTCAGTTAAATCGTACTGTATTGCTGTACATGTTCCCAATCACTAAATTACTCATTTCTCTAGAGTAAAATTGGAAATGTAGGCAGTTTTTTCAGGTGGGCACAAGAATTCAGTTCAGGTTACTCTCCTTGCTCTAAGTAGAGTGAGGCTATGTCTGCACAATGAGCTTGGGGTGTGATTCCCAGCTCGCATACACATACTTGTGTTAGCTCAGTGAGAGCCAGCACAAGTGTAAATAGGACTGTAGCTGCTGTAGCAGAGGCAGCATGCCGAATACAAACCCGCTTGAACCCTGTGGGTACATATTTGGCGTGGCTTACACTACTATTTATACTTAAGCTAGCTCTCATCAAGCTAGCACAAGTATGTGTGTGAGAGCTGGGAATTGCCTCTCTCACTCCTAGTATAGATGTAGCCTAACAGACACATTGAGTCATCTGTCTGATACTATTGCAGATTTTGTTAGCTAGCGCTTCATTTGTGACAGTTGCAAGTAATTCTTGCACTTTTTTTCCCCCCCATCTGACGTGGAATCTGAAAACTGCTCTCCCCAAAGTCACTGGATAGTTTAATGAATTATTTTGATAGATTTATAAGCTTTTATTCCACAAGATTATTAAGTAAATGAAATGTACATCACCCAAAATGCATATTCTTCATAGAAGGCTACTTATGGCCATCTTACCAAATTATATCGCAGAGATCTAAAAATTACAAATGATATGGGGGTGGGGGTCCAGGAAGGCATTCTAAAATTCAGCATTGGTCTGGAAGCATGCATGCATGCAGGCTGCTTCCTCCTGATCCTAATGCAAGGCTCTGTATTTTTAAGCAGAGTCAGATACATTTGTCTTGCTCTTCTCTCTTCCCACTTTGAACTATAGGGCATGAAGGGCCAGATGGTCCTTTCTCTACCTCCCCACAAAATGGGAAGAAGTTGTTCATTCAGCACCTATTCACTGAATGCCTACCTGACACACTGAGGTCTGGTTTACACTACAAAGTTAGGTTGACGTAAGTTGACTTGTCAGCCTATTTATGCATGTGTGTATAGTCAAATTTGTCTCCGGCTGATGTAAGTATCCTGTTAAGGCAATGCAATAAAACCATCTTCCTGAACAGCATTGAGCCATGGTCGACCTACTGAGGTCAGTGCAGTGCAAGTGTAGATACTGTGTGACCTTTGTCAACCCTAACGGTTCTCCAACTGTCCCAAAATGCCTGGCAGTCACTGCTCTGGTCACAGTTGTGAATTCCACTGCCCAGGGGTCTCAGAAACTGGAATCCACCCCCTCTGTGTTTTTGAAATGCCTTTTCCTGATTGCCCACCTTGGCGAGCACACTTAGCAGTTCTCCCTTGTTGTGTTCAACTGCCCAACCAACCATGCTGGCTTCGCTCACTAAACGTGCTCCTGCCTGGAGTAGACGGGAGGTATTGGATCTTCTGGGCCTCTGGGGAGAAGAGGCTGTGCAAGCACAGCTACAGACTACCTGTAGAAATGTGGACATCTACAAAAAGATTGCATGGGGGGATGCAGGCGAAGAGGTATAACAGGGGTCGGCAGCAGTGCCAGGTGAAAGTGAAGGAACTGTGGAAGGCATACCACAAGGCCAGAGGGGCCAACAATGGATATGGTGCTGAGCTGCAGGCCTGCCACTCTTACCATGAGCTGCCTTCCATATTTGGCAGAGACCCCACCACCCTGAAGACCACTGTGGATACCTTGGAGGAGCCTTAGACACAGACTCCTGCCAAGAAAAGTAAGGAGAAAGGTGTGGGGGGAGATGTGGTGGAAAGGGTCCAGCTATGTCAGGATCCGTTTGTGGTGCTACCACAATCTAACCAGTCTGTCAAGCAGAGCACAGATGAACCCAATGAAGGGGAAGGAACTGTAGGTAAGTATGTGCATATATTTTCCCTTACAATGTTTAAATGTAAAGATGGATCCCAGCCCATCCCCAAGTTAACAAGATACAGGTATTGACTTTTCATTATTTATTTGATACAAGAAGAGATAACTCTACCTCTTTGTTGTACTGCTATCTGCTTTTCGTTCCCTGTAGGGTTAGGTGGGGGGAAGGGTATCTGGAGCAGTTTGTTTATGTATATAGGGATGTCCCTTGTATCTTCCTCAGAGATCTTGATGAAACTTTCATGGAGATACTCTGCAAGGTTTCCAGGGATGGCTGCCTTATTTCTTCCTCTGTGGTAGGACAATTTCCCATGCCCACTCTGCGATGACTTCAGCAGGCACCATTCGGAATAAGAGAAGGGAGTTTTGAAACTTGTCTTTCCCATTCCGTTGTGGCTGTAAATCCAGTGAGGCATCTGTTTTATTGGTAGCTGCTGCTGTTGCGGCCTTGAGGGGTGCCCCCTCCATAACCACTGAATGGCTAACCCGAACGAGGAGGAGAAAGAAGACTAGGGAGGATATGTTCAGCGCCAACATGGCGGTTGGCTTGGAGAGGGACAGAGAGGATAGGAGAAAATGGAGAAAGATCCATGAATCCCAGCAGGAAAAGGAAGATACACCAGGACACACAGGGCTTCAGGCAGAAAACACAAATAGTGCAGTCTCTGGGTGACCTTACAGGTTCAGTAATCACAGACTTGCCATCTTTTGCAGTCTCTGGAGAATTCCATGGTGGCAGCTTCCCCTACCTTCAACATTCCACATGGCATCATGGGCCACATCCCTACTCCTATAACTTAACACCAGAGAAGAAAGACAGTTCTACAGCTTCATATACACTGATCTGGGAGAGGCCCAGTTGGTGTATATGTAGCCAAAATGGACTTCATTTGTGCGACGAAATGGGCAGAAATGTTTGCTGCCTCTCTAATGTTAGTTGTTCCATTAATTTAAATTAGAAGTTTGTATTGTCCTTTATTTGCACTGTTTGTCACTCAAAATTGTTTTTGAAATAGTCATCTTTATTAGTTCACCACACATACTGCAAAATGCATAGTAGTACTCAAAGCACCCAGTATTTGTTGTTGTACAGCACCACAGAACTCATAGGTTCAACAAAATACCCAGTCATATAGGTAAATTGACAGCAAGCACCGCATATTCATAGATTCACTAAAAGACACAGTATAATATTTATAAATCTATACCAAGCACTACACAATTCTAACAGCCCCCAAGCCTTCAGGGCCGGAGCACAGTCCAACACAGCACACTAATGTGGCTGACTCTTAAAGTGCTCTTTCAAAGCATCCTGCAGCTGCATAGGTACACTTTGAGCTCTTGGCTTCAGCCCTGTGGGGTGCACTGCCAGGGTTTGGGGCTTCAGCAGAAGTGGGGCTGAAATCTTGAGCCCCGGCAGTTGCTACCCAGCTCTCCAATTTCTGAAGATTGTCGCATGCAGCTTGGCAGGTCAGTAAGTTTGGCCACCCCTGCTCTATGACAAGGTGGGTTGGTGCCAAAATAGGGATGTGTGTGCTGTCTTTTGCCCCCACTGAAATTTGGGAGCCCCATTGCTGCTGATCCATCCACTATTTCCTGCATGTTCCCGAGAGTTATAGTCCTTCATAGCAGGACATGATTAATGGATCTACACACACGCATGACAACTGCCCCCGTAGTGGATTTTCTAACTCCAAATGATTTCCTGCTGACCAATAACAACCCGTGGCTGCAAGCTTCCGGAGTGCTATTCTCACTCACTTTTTAGCTGTCAGTGCATCTCTTTCTAGTGTCCTTGCGCTGGAGGGCTGGGCAAACTTGGCACACAGATCCAGAAATGTGGCCTGTGATGAAGTTGAGAAGCCTCAAACCAGCCCAAAAAGGGTTAGAGAGAGACAGTGGACTCAGCTAGCTCTGCCTTGCTATATCTGTAACCAATGCCGGGCCTGGAGGGAAAAGAAAAGGAGAGAACCTGGCTCAGTTCAGAGCTGACTGGCAAGGAGACAGGCACTTGCTGCCTCCTTACATGAGGGAATCATTGCTAGAAGCCTGACAGCCAAGACAGCCACCGGGGAAGAAGCACTGCTTCCATGACTGAGGGAGATGGCTGAAGAGACCAAAGAGCACCCAGCAGTGAGTGAATTGTTAATGAACTAGAGAGAGACTGTGGGATTAGGCCCCTCCAATCTTGCATCTGCCATGCCCAAAGGTCCCTTAAGCCATTGCAGGACACCACAAAAGGCCACAAAGGGGGCGCTATTTGAGTTAAGCCACTACAGATTGGGCTATAATGGCCATGCCCCAAACTGAAGAGACAGAGGTGGGAAGTAGCTCAGGGAAGTGGATTTAGACTCTCTGCGGGGAGGATCCTGCCAGTGTACTTCACACAGGGCTCTGGACTGAGACCTGATGGAAAGGGGAGGGCCCAGGTCCCCCTTCCATACCTCCTTAAGAACTGAGACACCTCTGTCAGGGAAGCAAGGAGTTGGAAGTCAGATGTGCCAACCACTAGACTGCCGAGCCCGCCAAGCACACTATTACACGTCCTTTCACCTCCGAAGGTTCTACAGCTACTGCTCATCGTCCAAAATCTGCATTCCTATGTGATCCCACCATTCGCTGCTTGTTTCTTGGGCCCAGAACCAGTGCTTCACTATCTGCAACTGCTTTTGAAATGCCACCAACATCCTTGAATTGTTTCGTTATGTCCCTTAGCAGTCTGGCCTTGAAGAAATCAGAGAGACAACATGGGTAAGGTAATGTCTTTTTTTGGACCCATTCTGTTGGCAAGAGAGACACATGTTCAAGTTTGCTCTTCTGAAGAGCTTTGTGTAAGCTTGAAAGCTTCTCTCTCTTGCCAATAGAAGTGGGTCCAATAAAAGATATTACCTCACCCACTTTGTCTGTCTAATATCCTGGGACCAACACGACTACAACAATATTTCATATTCAAAGAAATTGTCATGTCCCCCTTTGTTATGGTTATTCCTATGGCCCTGCAAATACTGGAGAGCTATACGTCCTGTACTTGCAACATTCATGAGAACGGAGCGGTGCAAGTTCCATGCTTCTGTCAGAGATGGTGGATAGCAAAAAGGGTCGTGCGGGTTTGTGGGACACTTTCTTAAAAAAGCCTGAAAATTATGGGATATGGATTACGTTATGGAATGGAGAAAGTTGTATGCTGGAAACTTGATGCCTAGTGCCTGGAGATCCCTGCATGACTCATTTCTATCCCACAACAAGCTGTGAAAATATCCCAAAAGACATTGTGCTGGATAGGTGGAATGTGGCACACTGGGATACCTACCTATGGTGCACTGCACTTTGCATTGATGCAAGCACTGCTAGTGAGCATACAAAGTGCTGACGTAAGTAGCCAAGTATGTATGTGGAATATACGTACTTATGTAGATCAAGATTGTAGTGTAGACATGGTCTAAGGCAGAGCATCTGACAGGAGTTCTCCACCCTGCCTTAGGCATATGTGTGCATCAGACTTGGGAGTACTTCATAATGGAACTTGGCTCCCTGCGCACCCTTGCATTTCATGCATAACTAGTGTAGGAACAGAGCACTAAGCAGAGTTGCATGCATCTTCTGCTTCTGGGGAAATCCATTTTTAGACTCAGGTTATGTTTTTTTCTCAACTTTGACCTTTCATCTAAAATCATTCCTGATACTTCATGTCTGCTTTATTCAGCATTGTAGAAGTATATGTGCCAATTGTATCTAAACCACCTGGCTAGAGTCAGGTTTCTAATTGTAGGATTTTGCTCATTTCCATAGCAGAGAGACAGAACTTAAAGAACAAAACCCCACTTCTATATAACCTTAATGCTTTTGAAAATAAGTGACTTTTAGCACTGGCTTCCCTGCACAACTGACATTTTAGTGCTTACTTGCTATGTTATAGTGGATTTGCAGCATGAACAGACTCGGGAGGATTCTACTTTAAGCTGTGTGAAGTGGCTGTATTTTTTGTGGTGTGTTTTGTTTTTTGTTCAGAGGTTCTGGTATTTTACCTTTCTTCCTAAATTTGAAACCTCACTCCTTATATTAACCTCATATCACAGAAGCAGCTATACACAGAAAACTAAATTTAGATTTTAAGTTCCCCAAAGTAGGGACTGTTTTCATTACCTTGTGCAGCTTGGAGCACCCTGGGTTCTCAAACATTAAATAGAATAACTTCTCAAAATGTCCCTTTTAGGATTTAGTACTTACTGCTAAGATCTGTTCTCTTCACAGCCCATGCTTCCCATCAATTGGGAAAATAGATTTTTGCATGTAAATTAGAAGGAATCTCTTCTAGAAAAACTCAATTTATAGAAATGTCAGCCTTTTTCAAACAAAACATTAAAACAAACTGATAGTAGTAGCGTGTCGGACCATTTAACGTTAACATTGTGTATGTTCTTATATGATGAATTCTCTTCCAGAATCTTTGTACATTTGATGGCTTTCATTTAACATACTTGTTCTTTTTACTGCTTTGTTGGAGTGGAGATGAGACCTTTTTATTAGTAATGAAAATTGATTCTGTGGATTGTACCTCTGGTCAGAATTTTATACTTGAAATTGTTTTTCTTTCTTTCTTTGTTTCTTTCTTATATCCTAGATATTCAGTATACTGAAGTTTTATGAGTTTTTGTAAAGAAAAGTTACTATCAGAAATGGCACTCCCTTGTTCAACATAACTGCTCGCTTATTATGTGGGTCATATTTGTTTGGCAAACAATTTTTGTAGTAGTGTTAACCTTGCAGAGTCAATACACCAATGCAAGAGTGATCTGGTTTCTGTTCTGTCTTGTGCATTTTCAACAAAACTGTCAATGGAAGTCTAATTGCAGAATCTTTGTTGTTCTCTGTATTTGGAAGAGGTAGACAATCTAGGTTTTTATAAAGTCACCCGTACAACTTTTAGCACAAGAGAGAGATCATTGGTTGACTTTAAAGTATTGGCAGAAAAATCGCTTTGGTTTGCAAACTGAGCAAATCTTGTCCTGGAACCTTGCAATGTAATTTTCAGTGTTTTTTAGTACAGATGCATGAGAGCTGTCTATTTTTAGAGCTAATAAATGAAACTTCTCAAATGCTAATTAAATCTCTATAAGATAGCAAATGTTTCATTAAACTTCTTATGTATTATACACATAATATAATTTTCTCTAGGCAGCTTATTTTTAATTTCTGTGTAAACTAAAAAAAAAAAGCTTGCTGTGAAGTCTTCATGTTGGTGTTTTATCTGCTCACTACCCAGATCACGTAGCAGTATCAGTCTGTTTGCAAGTTCACTACATAAACAAGTAAAATTTTAAAACATTAAAAGAACCTATTCACTTTTGTTTACATTTCTCTGGGTATTCTAGAATATTCCCATTTCAACCCCTTTCCCTCTTGTGGGGGGAGCCAAATATGCTAATAAAACAGCATAATGTAATGCACTCCTAGATGGGCACAATACCATGTTTTCTGCCCTCTGTGTGTTAAATTCTCGTTGAAATCAGTGGGAAGTAAATGTATGTACTTTTTAGCAGAATTTGGCCCTTCATCCAATGATAAATCTCTTAAGAGTCCAAACTATTTTGTAGGAGTTAATGAAATAGCAAATTTTTTATAAGCAAGAGTTGAGAATTTAAACTTCAAAAAAAATGAAATGACTGATTCTAGTGAAGAACTTAATTGTGCAATGCTTTTAACATTTGGTAGGTGCAGTTAATTTTTTTTCTGTAAAACTTCACTAAACTGCTATGAAATAAGCTTAACTAATTGAATAAAAACAAGGAAGGAGGGGATGAGATCTACTGGGTTTATAAGTCTGAATAATAGCTTAAATAGCTTAGGAGACTGTCTCATTTTCAGGGGACTTAGCAAGTAACAACTTAAGCTCTAGTTACTTTCACTTTGTCATATTTGAAAAATTTTGCAGGCTGACCTGAAAGAATCAGTTTAATTCACTGGCTGCAGTTAATCCTTCTGTTCCTTTAATAAATCATTTAATTGTAAAAGTGAAACATGTTTTGATAAGTTCATGTATCAAAAAATTTAAGGTTGTTTAAATAAAAACAAATTTTATATGCTTTTTATGTTTAATTAAATTACAGTTACCTTCCTAATGCAGCTTAGCACAAATATGAGCAAAAAGTTAATTAGTAAATAAGCAATATATCATTCACCATTTTCTAACATACTGAAAATGTACAATTAATCTGAAAATATTAAACTATATAACTGCTTAAATAAATGTATATCGTTACAGTGTACCCTCCTAGGTAGCAAACAGATGTACCAAATGTAGTGCCAAGGGCTCTCCTTAGTTGTAAATCAGCATGTCAGCCAGTGAGAATGCACCTTTCTTTAGAAAATAACTCAAGTACAAATGGGAAAGTTGATTAAAATTGATTATTTAAATTGAGGCTTTCTACCTGGTGATTTAAATCCATTTCAAATCATCTTGATTTAAATCAGTCCACTCTTGAGTATCCTTAAAGGAGCCCAACTCTTTATGTGCATTCCACAGGTCAAACAGTCTAAGCATGACTGTGTAGCGGATCAAATACAAGATGTAACTTTCAGCAAGCCTTCCCACACAAATGGCACCCATAAACAAGACTGCAAAAATCATCACTTACTGGGGGGATTTAACTCTGCTTCCATTGAAGACCATAGTAGTAATCCCCTTGACTTCAAATGGAGCCGTGTTAGGCCAGTGTTTAGCACTTTGAAAATCCAACCTTAAATTCATACGCACCTATTCATTGGGGGCAAGTTAAGAAATAACACTATTTTTATTATAGACTCTGATACTAACCTCTGTGTGCCGCCTGTGTAGGCGAAAGGTGCATTAGGAATTACTTAGATAGTTTTGGCACACACTTTTTTTTAACAAAAAAAGACATCATACACTTAATCAGTTGACCACTTACGTATTATATTCTATAGGAAAAAATTAACTATTCTGAACAAAACAAACATAGCTAGGGTGTATTCCTACCCTGTTTAAAGAAATGACTTGCCTTGTTTATTGAGGTCTTTATCTTGAGCTAATTTTAACTTATCCTGAAAACCACCATAAATGAGACTGGCTTGATAAGTACTTCCAGAATGAAGATTCAGAGTTAAGGCAACTGTCTGCAAAGTGATTAATGATTAAGTGGTTTGGCTAGCTTCATGTGAAACATTAGGAAATAACTATTATTGCTGTCCGATGTGTCTGAATTCTTGCGGTTTTCCCTTCGTAAAAGGAGAGAGTAAGAAACTTGTTGGTGGCCTATTAACTGATTCATTAATGAATCAAGACTGGTTTGTAGACATCTGGGTTTACCTTGTAGTAAACTATTCAGGCAGAAAAATAACATTTTTTGGTTGATAATTCTTCATGACACACAGAGTGAAATCATGCTCTCAGTGAAGCTGATGGAAGTTCTGCCATTTTCTTTACTAGCAGCAGGATTTCACCCATAATGGCCAAAAGAGTAAAAATACTAATGATAGTAAAACATCTGAGAAGTCACTTTTTCTGCAGTTTATTTCTGCACTGAAAAACAGACTTTCTTTTTCAGGCCCGTGTGACTGTAAAGCATTTTAAATACCTGCAAAACTTAGTACTGCAAATCACTGACTTCTTCCTTGTCTAACAGGAGCTATAAAGTTGGTTTCCCTTATTGTTGCAAGTCTTGATTTATTAAGTGATGGAGTAAACTGAGCAGTTTCCACTTGCATAAATTCCATAACCTGCCTACCTCTTTAAAAATCATTTCCTTACCAAGCAGGAAATATAACTTTAAGTTTCTTGTCATGGAGAAATGTCTGTAGTGGGGGACGTTAGCTGTTGACTGATCTTTGGACTACTTTGGTCCTGGCTCTTGAGGAACTCAACCTTGCCTTTTTTGAGAAGGTCGGGAGAAGTGGCAAGTGATGATATTGGTGTCAATCTAATTTGGTGTTTCAGCTTTTTCATGTTCCATATAAAACATCAATTTCCCAGCACTTTGGGAGTACCCCCCCTCCCCCCAACAATTAGGGTACTGTCAGTCAAATATAAAAAACCCTATTAAGGTGTACTCAGTAATTTTCTGCTATATGGGAATAGTTTGACATCTTTGAAACTCTGAACATCATCTAAAGTTTTGAAATCACCCTGGCAAGGGAAAAAAGCTTACGGTAGTTTGGGCTTAATTTCTCTATTTTGTTATGAAGCTTATTTTAAAAAAAACATCAAAACTGTTCACAAATATTAGGCTATATTCTGAGTTTTTCCTAGTATCCTTGGAGTATTTTAATTGCTTTTTGGCGGGGGGAAGGTATTCTGTTAAAAATATTTGGCCTTTTTTTTAAAGGAGCTATTAAAATTATCATAATTGCCAAGACAAAATTCTGTAGAATTAGTATGCTTCAGGTTGCAAGCCAGAATTGGGGTATGTTAAGAATGAAACTCATTAGTATGGAAACCTGATTTCTAAAAAGCTTCTCAAGTAGAAGGATTCTGCTAACATAAAATAGGCTAAATATTGGGCCTAGCAACCTTACTTGTTTGTTACATTTGTAATATTTGCAGTTGTGTATACTATGGGGCTCCGTATTTTTCAGAAAGACTGATACGGTTAATTGTAGCTTTGCAGGTCAAGAAAGGAAGTTCCATATTGTTTTTCTGCAGCAGATTCCTGTTGCTATGCAACAAACAGAATGTCACTTAGTACAGGATATATTAAATTTGTATTCTCTGCACATATCTCTGCATGTTCATACTCCAAGGGGAGGTTATAGTTCAGGCTTTCTACGGAAGACTTAATGTGATGTATACATTTACGTTTTTCTTCAGATGCTTGCTGTAACTCTGGTTACATGTAAGTACTTGCCTAGCCATTTTTTATTTTTCAGATGTAAAGGACACCTGTGCAATATGGTCAGACTTCTAGCCAGACAAAAAAGGGTGTTTGTTGTGTTCCTGGCAGTGGAATTATATTGCCAAGCAGCGTCATAAGATTTCAAAAGAGGGAGAGACTTTTGTGTGGAAAAGCTTAGTAGTAGTTTGTGGATTCTGAAAACATTTAAATATAAATATGAGCCAAATAATTCAGTTTCAATGACATATGAAAACCTTAAATTGGCTTTTAATTACTTATCATTTGAATTTGAAACTTAAAAAAAAAATTGTAGTGTCTCTAGATGGATTCTGGAATAAATATAGTGTGGTGTTTGGGAGATTACTTTCTATGTGGGTTGCGAAACAAACACTTAAGTAATGGACAAGTGACAAGAAAGATAACTGAAAATGTAATGTTTAGTAGCCTAGTTTGACTTCCATAGGGGACATGGGATGGGGACAAAAGTGGTAGAAAATAATATAAACTCTCCAAAATAAGTTTCTTCTCTAAGATCTTATCAGATTCACTAGTGAGACGCTGAAGGATAAATGTTTCACTACGCTTTGCTGCAGCCAATGTTTTAATGTGCAAGTTTGTATTTCAATGAATATTTCACTACCTTGATGAAACTGCTTGATGAGAGACAAGAAATGTCTAGGTTTAATAATATAAGTAAGAACTAGTGGGCTGTTGATTTGATCTTCATTTCAAAATGCCTGGGAAGAATGCCATGCATGTGAAACAAGGTGTATGTATTTCAGTGGTTTATATGTTACCATGCAAAAATCTATCCCTTATACCTACATATTTGTTGTTTTGTGCTGTGTGGTTTAAAAAAAAAAAAAAAGTACAAAATGGATGTGTGTATATTTATGAAATTGTTGTTAATGCATGTTAAGTAATTTTGCACATTGGCACATGCAGTTGTATTCCAGGGTTTATAGCTATTTGTGAGACCGTAATCACTATTAATTTTGAACTGACACTTGTATGTGAAAATTCAATGGGTTGTGGAACTAAATTTTGGTTAACACTTGAAGATAATTTACCTTTACTTCTGGATTTTGAAACCAACTTCATTTTAGATTAGATTTTGTAAGTAATTTAAACATTGACATTAGCATATGAAATACTGTTGCTTTTGCTGGTTCTTATGGCTTGAAGCTTTTCTTTGTGTAAGGTATCCATTTGTAGCACATTTGTTTTAAACCTGTGGCAGACATGCATAAATTGTTTTGTTAATCTCATGAGTACTGTACTTGTTGACTTGAATAAAATGCAGCAGAAATTGAACATGTACAATATGAAGCTATGCAAGATTAAAAATTACTTAATCTTACTCTCATTTTACACACAAAATGCCTTTTAACTTTGGAAAAGTATATGCAAAAAGGAGCAGCTAACTTCATAGCCCTAACCACACCAATTTGTTAATTGTGGTACACTCTCGGTTTTATGCTTCATAAGCAATTGGGTATTTCCAGAGACACTTGTGTGTATGTTGTAGAGCAAAACAACCTAACACAGGTCCTGTAACTTTTGGGGGGAGGGAGTTGGAAGAAACTGCAGCGTTCTTCTGATCACAACATAGCTGTCCCCACAGCCAAATAGCTTTATAGCTGCTTCGCTGCTATAATATCAACACTGAAATTACTTTGAAAAGCCTCTCCCCTTCCAAGTTGCTTCTCTTCTCTTCCCTCTACCTCCCTGCTTTCCAGAGCTGTTTGGGAAAAGGATTGAGGCTGGCCATGGCTTTTAATAATTGCTTACCAATAGTAACTTTTCTTCTTTGTTTAAAGCTAAACTTTACAGCTTTAAGAATTTCCAGTAAATTTCTTACACAAAAAACTAAGTTGAAATAGTCTGTGTTCTTTTCTGGAGAATTAGATTAGATGAAGGTAAGGAAGAAATAATTTAAACATGAAGCTGACAAGTTAATTATAATTTGTACAACTTTTAAATTATGGACACAATCTTGAAATGTCTTGTGTGAAATTTTGTCCAACATATTCATAAATGATCTGGAAAAAGGGATAAACAGTGAGGTGGCAAAATTTGCAGATGATACAACACTACTCAAGATAGTTAAGTCCAAAACAGAGTTACAAAGAGATCTCTCAAAACTAGGTGACTGGGCAACACAATGGCCAATCAAGAGAGTAAGAGCTGTTAACTGCCAGCAAACATAATTTTAAAAAGCTGTGAACTCTTTACCTTTCTTTCTTGGTCTTCTGGTTTGTTTATTCTCTCTCCCCTTACCTTCCTGAGTCCCTCGTGTTACCTTTTTTTTTTTTTTTTTTTTTTTTTTTTAAGACTTGCACACTAATACTCCATAACAAACACAGTGGTAACTTAAAAATGAACAAAAGGGAATGGAGGGGCTGCAGCTCAGCAGCATTTTAATTAAATTCCACATTATTGGCTGTCATACCAGAGTAGTGTGAGATGCCATCCTTGGTTAATTTGTTTGATCTTCTGTACTAGTCTATGTGCCCAGACTGTAGTTCCTCCCAGTTGGCAGGTGGAGACAGCTCCTCTTCTGGAGGCTCCTTTTCCATCACAGACATACCCAGAAAGAGGTCTGTCTCCCTTTTGTTCTGTAGCACAGTCAGGTAAAAAAACCCTGCTGGGCACTAGGAACACTTCAGCTCACACCTGATGGATCCTACCAGTGGATTCTAAACCTCAGATTCTTCTTGAAGGAAAAACAAAAGCAAGAAAAGGGCATCTTCCCCCTCTATGCTATAAATATCATAAAGGGAAGGAAATTCTTGATTTGGGGGAAGGTATGCCTCACCTGATGAGAGCTGGGAAGGAGAGATACCAGAGGAGGGAAAGGGAAGTGGTAGGGAGCAGCAAGACATCCTTGTTCTATAAGATTCCTCAGATGTTGCCCACCCACCTACACAAAGATGTGGAAAGCAAGTGGTCCATGACCGATGTCTCCCTGTAAGAGCATGATCCCATTAGACACAAGTGCTGACAGGATCTGAGAATTGGTACAGGTGTCCTGGAGGTAGAAGGGACAGCATCCCTAAGAAACCTACTAGGTAGATTCAGGCATCACTGAAGAGTCTTTGAAGCCTCATATGAGTCTTTGAAAGCTTTGATTAATGCTATGTATGCATTTAGAGATGGGACCAGAAGGCTACAGAAATTCAGCAGGTTCTCAGCACAGGACTGTCTGAGTTAACCAGAACTACTACTTTGAGTGATGGTCCCTATTTTATTCCACTGTGGGTCATGCATGCTCACCACACGCCTGGGAGTCAGAGAATTTGAAAGTAGCATCCGTTGGTCTGTGTCTGCGCCTGCCCCTGGCTCACCTTGTGCCTCCAACTGAGGTGATAAAGGGAAGGGTGGACTGACAGGCTCTTCAGTTCCTTATCACTGCCACTTGGTCTGGGTTGGAACCCTTAGTGTACACATTTTTTATGTCGTTCTGCAATATCAATTGAGTTGTAAATGGTTCATAGTTTTAGTAGTTTTTAATAGATTTTATTAGTTTGAACACTACTTAAATTTAGATTAGTCTACGGTTAGGGCCCTACCAAATTCATGGTCCATTTTGGTCAATTTCATGGTCATTGGATTTTAAAAATAGCAAATTTTATGATTTCAGTTATTTTAAATTTGAAATTTCATATTGTTGTAATTGTAGGGCTCTTGACCCAAAAAGGAGTGGTTGGTGTGTGTGTGGAGGGGGTTTGCAAGGTTCTTGTAGCAGTACCGCAACACTTCTCTTCCCCCCTCCCCCCCCTTACTTCTGCACTGCTGCTGGCGGGGAGCTGCCTTCAGAGCTGGGCTACCTGCCAGCAGCCACCTCTGCAATCCTTTTTGGGTCAGGACCCCCAGTTTGAGAAATGCAGGTCTCCCCTGTGAAATCTGTATAATATAGGGTAAAAGCACACAAAAGACCAGATTTCACAGGGGAGGCCAGATTTCACAGTCCATGATGCGTTTTTCATGGCTGTGAATTTAGTAGGGCCCTATATATGGTGGACCCCCTCTGTGTCCTGTTCAGGTACCAAACTATGCCCAGGATTTCGGGCTTCGAACTCTGCGCCTCCTGTCCACTATCCTCCTCGGTCACTGAAGACCATCAGTGCTCACATCTTGGCTCGGTGCAGTATTTGTTGGTCATTCCTCAGCTGTACCCAAGAAGGATGGGCACTTTGTCTCTGCAAGTACCTTATGGAGAAAGCCATGAGACTCCAGTCGGACCCAGGCCAGGGAACTTCCCTTACATCAGCTTGAATCAGCAAGGAATGTGCCCCCTGCTGCATAGTCAGACTCCAGTGCTGGAGAATCCATGGCCACAGACCCCAAGGGGGGCCTAGTTGGGAAGTTAGGAATCACCGGCCCGGCCTCCCAGCACCAGCTGGGGTCCCGGGCCATGCACTGCCACTTGCCCCCCGCTCCCAGCACCAGCTGGGGTCCCGAGCCACACACCCCCAGCACCTGTAGCACCCCCACCCCGCCCCCTTGAGCACCCGCAGTCCCCCGGCCCAAGTTTTCATTCGGAGTATATAGTAAAAGTCATGGACAGATCACGGGCCGTGACTTTGTTTATTGCCTGTGACCTGTCCATGACTTTTATTAAAAATACTTCTGACTAAAACGTAGCCTTAGTCATGACTACTATTCCATCATGTTTCTGTTATGCCTGTAATACCTGATTTCACTTCCTGCACCAGTAGTTTTAGTTCCTCCATTTTGTTACCCAGGCTCCTTGTGTTGGTGTACAATCATCTGAATTGTTGCTGCTTGGCTTCGACCCACGTTTTTGACCCGATTGGATACAGTCATTCTACTGCCAGTATCACCTATCTGACTGGTATCTGCACTATCCTTCCTCTTAATGTCCATTCTACTACCCACTGCTGTTCCTTTCCATTGCTGTATCCTTTCTTTCTTGATTTTCCTCCGTCTCAATGTTAAAATAGGCATGCAGATTACATGAGCATCTCCCAACCATCTCCCCGAGTTTAAAGCTATTTTAATAATTTGTTCCAGCCTCCATCCCAGAATTCTATTTCCCTCCCTCAGGTGGAGTCCATCCCATGAGAACAGTCCTCTGTTCATGAATGCCTCACAGTGGTCAAACATCCCAAAGCCCTTCTTATAGCAACTGCTGCCTGAGTCATCTGTTGATAGTTGTCATCTTGTGTCTCCGCCTTTCCCCTTATGTAGGGATAGGCAGAATCCTCCTGAAAATCATTTGAGCCTCCATTTTCTTAAGCATCTTCCCCAGCATGCCATAGTCTCCTTTGATAAGTTCCAGTGAGAATCTAACTGTATCATTTGTTCCCACATGAAGGACAATCAGTGGATTCTTTTCTGCTCTCACTAGGATCCTCTTCAGCCTCAGGTCCACATCCAGTATCTTAGCTTCTGTCAGACAGCACACCCTTCTGTTCTCCAGATCAGCTCTGGTGACAAGCCTGTCTGTTCTTTTAGTAGCCTTTTCCTGATGGAGTGATTGTCCGGCCTTTCTCCCGTTTTTTCTGGCTGCAAGTCTAAAGACATTGCTATTATTAGAAAGATGTTGGAATGCTGGAGATTATTGGAGGAGGCTGAGTAAATGGCAGGAGTCACGATGGAATTTGTGGGAGCTGGAAGCTGCGCACACTTTATCACAAGATCTGGGCTGGGGCGGGAGGAGGGGCAGTACCCTTAAAGGAATTATATCTGCTAAATAGTGATGTGATTAGAAAAACCTTAGTGAGCACACTATACTGGATTATAGTTGTTTGTATTGATCTTAAAATATCTGAGCTGCTTCCGTGTTCTTTAAATTCATGAAATTTCTCCCAAGAATTAGGTATACAAAATACTATGAGATTGTAAACCCTATTTTTAAAGTAGCAATAATCTGCATATTAAAATTCAAACTTTCTTGGAGAGTCTAATATATTAAGCAAGATTTTGTAATTGCTAGTCATTCTGTCTCTTCTAATATAGTATACACTAGTAATTGTTTTTTTAGAGCAAAATCTCAGCTGAGAGGAATTTTTAAATTGAAGTGTCTTTGTCTTGTAATAACTTGGAATGGATTATAACTAATTTAATTGAGATATAATTAGCAGTACTTGTGGTTTATCTCACAGCTGTACTGACTGACAAGACAGGTGCATCTCATCTCTTGCCTACCTGCTCTGTGCATTTTTTCATAGTTCTCTGAATCTTTGTTAGTACTGTGTGCCAGTATTTAGAACATGCTTTCAGTAACTCTGTAGCAACTATCTACATTTTCACTTTCATGGTTGCTAGTCTTATGGCAAATAAGCCATTGAATTTGTAATTGTGGCTTGTTTCTGGGAGCATATTGGGTCTCCCGCCAATCTGGCAGACTCAGTTTTTTCTGGTATTAGCATTGTCTATTTGCTGACTCTCCACTTCAGTCCTCTTTAGTCATCACAGTGCTTCAGTTGGGCTGTCTTAGCAAACCTGTTGCAAAAAAAAAAATGGAGCACAGGGCTTTTAATGTGTTGTGTACCGTTCAGAAAAATGGCAGAAAGTGGAGGAAGGAAATGCAAATATAAACTAACTGTAGCTTTGCATGTTGCCAGCGTGGAGTCCTTCTGCCCATTGTGTGCTGTAGAATAGAGAAGTGTGGGCGTATGTCTCCTGACATAGGATTGGGGAATGAACCTAAAAGGTAGCTCTGAAAACAAGGAAGAGCACATTGTGTGGGGTCAACGTGTCAAGTCTTCAGGTTCCTTAAAACAACAACTTTGCTGCTTACCTGACACCTGTGAATCACTTTCTCTGTCAATACATGCTTCTGTTTACATGGTCTTATGAGTTTGCCTCATGTCAACTCAGTACTGCTATTTATGGTCCCTGTGTAGCTGTGCTTTTTGCTTCGATGGTGCAAAATTCTGGTTTCAGGCCCGAATAAGTTCAAGGAAAAGCGGTTACTTGACCTATTATTTCTGTTTTCTATGTAGGTTTTTTCTGAGCTGTCTTGTAACCTGCTGGGGAGTAATACATTTGCCAGGACAAGCATCCAGGCTTTGTATTATATTCAGTCATAGAATCATAAGTTTATGATGGGAAGAAACTTGTAATCCAATCCACTTGCTTGCCCGTTAGAAATTCCCTGTGTTATGCCATCTTGGGCTTGTCTACACATAACAGCACTGCAGCTGCACCGATGCAGCTATAGCGCTTAGTGAAGATGCTATCTAAACTTATGGGAGAGCTTCTCCCATCAGCGTAGGTACTTTGCCTCCCTGAGAGGTCAATTATAGCACTGTCTACACTGGGGGTTAGGTCAGTATAACTGCATTGCTCAGGGGTGTGGAAAATCCACATCCCTGAGTGTCATAGTTATACCGACATAAGTCTGTAGTGTAGACCAAGCCCTGGTGATTTGCTTACTTTTAAATAGCAAGAGGAAAAAAATGACCAGAATTGGATCAGAAGTACGTTAGTTGCACATCTGAATTTAAATTTAAGATGGAAGCCAAACATTGGTACTTTGTAGTAGATTATCAGAGGAACTTTAGCATTCAAAAACCTCTTGGGTGTCTAAATTTATCATTTGTATCACAATAGCTTGTTGGGGCTCCAGTCATAGATCAAGGCCCCATTGGTTAGTTGCTGTACAAACACAAGAGAAGGACCACCCATATACCCTCAAGAGTTCACAATCTTAATATAAAACAATAGACAACAGGAGAATAAAAATCAGGGGGAGCATAAGGTAACTATGAAACAACACTTATCAGTATGATAAGCAGCAGTCACCACACAACAGATATCTAATCATTGTCAAGTTATTTGTAGGCAGCAGAGGTGGGGTTTGAAGGAAGCCAATGAGGTGATTTTGCAGATGCACATAGGAGGGGCTCCCTATGTATAAGGGGTGGCATGGAAAAGCATGTAAGCTTGAGAATGAAGTACTGGCTTGGGGATTTGGCTAGGAATAGAGATTTAGAAACTTCAGTGAGAGCAGTTTCAGTGGTGTGCAAGTGTCGGAAGCAGGATTAGAAGAGTTTCCAGAATGGAATGAGAGGAGCGGAAATCCAAATAGCAGTTGTAGATGGTGCAATCGGTGAACTTGGGAGATGAATGGAAGAAGGATGATTGAGATGGTGTATGTAGAAGGAGCAGGGTTAGCTGCAGAGGCAAGTAGGGTCAAGGGTGGAGAGACTAATGCATGCTTGTATTTTGAAGGAGAGTAAGAGGTTGAGAAAGGGGCAAGGGAGATCAGGAGATGAAATGGGGTTACTTGGGCAAGTGGAAGATTAGAAGGTGAGCAGACAAACTTCCACATCAGTGACAGGAGTAGGAGTTTGTATTGGGAAGAGAATGGGGATGTTGTGTTGGATCTTGATTTTTTTCTCTTTGAAGAAATCTGAGATTCTGTGCAGAAAGGGAAGTGGGTACAGATGGTAGGAGTGTCTGGAGAGGAAGTCCAAGATGGCAAAAAAAATCAGGTAGTAGGATTCAGCCAGGGTGGAGAAGTAGAGCTGCATAGTTAGGAAAATGGGCAGAATTGAAGGAGAGTGAATTTATACTGGAAGAAGTTGGGCCTGGTCCATGGGACTTCTATCAGAAGTTCAACTGCCAGAGCTCTGGCAGTGGATGTTGTAGAGGTTGGCAGGGAGGACTTTGCCATGGAAGACTGGGCCAAAGGGGTTGGAGGAGCATAGGGTGCAGAGAATATCAAAGACCTTGTCAATAGAAGAAAGGAAGGAGAGGTTTGAGAGCAGAAGAGAAGCCATCAACACTGATCAATTTGAAGTTGCAGAAGGACCTGGTGGTAGGGGTGAGAGCAAGGAGGCAAATGGGCAAGGGGAAAGAGACCAGCTGGTGGTCAAGGGGAATTCAGAAATAGATCAGAGAGCAGCAGTGCATGAAGACTAGGTCAACTGAGTGATCACTTTGGTGAGTAGGGAAAGTTGACCAGGGATGCAGTGCTGTTCAAAAAAGAGTGGGAAGAGAGCAGCGGGAATGAGGGAGAAGCCTAGCACCCCAGGTGCAATCTGATCTGGGACAAGGAGTGTGAGACGAGAGGTAGCTGCAGACATTATAGTGTTAGAGGGGTCCTGCTCTGAGAGCTAAGAGGTGATGTTGTGGATGGCTCTAATTTGTTTGAGAGACAGAGCAGACATTCCAGACAGCAAGAGAAGGGAGGATTGGGTGTAAGATCTAAAATAAACCAGAGGAGGAGAGCTGGAGGGGGAGGAGAGTGCAGGTGAAGGCCAGGGCTTGGGCAGATGTCATTGGAGGTGAAAAGAAGAATTATGGAATTGTATCTGGATTTGTGTGGGTGGGAGGAGGATGGAGAGAGGAAGAGGACCAGCTGAGAAATGTAGAGGGGTGACAATAACAAAGATGAAGAATTGGACCCAGTAGGGGGAGACTAGGGGCTGGTGGAAGCAGGAGGATGGTAGATGCTATGATGCAGAAGAGGGGTGTGGTAAGAGCCTTGAGTGGCAGGTGACTTGATTGTAGAACATAAGAGCAGTGAATAAATGGGGACAAACCAAATAATGGCAGTCAGTCAGTGAGATGAGATGTGAGAGAGGTCAGCTGGCAGTGAGCTAGCTGATTTCAGCAAACAATTTGACAATGATGGAGATGCAGTGAGTAGATAAGTGATAGTCAGTGAGGGGCACTTACTGTGAGACACTTCAGTGAAATCAGGAGTTGGATGGTTGTCAGTGGTCTCAGAAGGTGTGAGGTGGGTCTGAGAGCTCAACAGTAGGCGGAAGGGAAGGATGGCTTGGTCTCTGCAGACCAGTCACCAGTTGAAAGCATGAGGTACAAAAGGTGAGAACAGTTACTGGGCCAGGGCTGATAGAGTAGGCTATTAATATGGCAATGAGGGCATTCTGGTGACACAGGACGTGGTGCAGTAGTGGGTGTGAAGAAAGGTGGGACAGTGCTGATCTTGAAGGGATGGGGAGAAAAATACAACAGAGGTTGAAATGACAAGGAAGGTATGTTTGTAGTCCTGACACCACCCTCCACTCGTAAACTCCCAAATTCTGGGCAGCGAGTGTATACCACCCTGCAGGAGTGGGGGAATAATGCATCCAAGATGAGGCACTTCAAGTGTTTCTTGTTTCCCTGGGTGAAGTGTGTAACTGTTCCTTTCTTTGTTTATGTTAAGGGGAAAGGTATAGAATGACTTTCAATATATGATACTCGCTTTTATTCTTGTCAGAAGTGAGTAGTTGTGTGATGATAACCTTTGTGCTAGCTCTCAAATGCCTGAGCCATGTGGTTCACTGCATGCAAGAAAACTGTTCTGCTGTTTGTGATGCCATTTTAAAGGTGGGATTTTATTTCATTCTCTTCTCTTCCCCAGTGAAGGCACATTTTAAAACAATATTGGAGGGGGTACAGCTGGTCTCAAAGCCTTTCTGCTAGTTCACTACCCTATTTCAAGTTGTATGGACACATTAGGCTGCCATATACTGTAATGTACGACTTGTCTGTAATCATTTAAACCACGTACTGAAATAAAGGGTACTAGCTACTCTTCCAAACCAAACAAGAAATAGAAAAAAAAAAAAACATTTATGTGATGTTGAAGATTTTACACACAAGTCAGTAAATTTTCTTTTCAACCCAAGAATAGATTCTACGTTGCATATATCTAAGGTATTAAACCACTAACAGCGCAAAGTATGTACACTTGCAAAATGAAATTTGTATTATCTCTGAAAAACATACATTTGAATTACTTAATTCGTGTGCATGTAAACTCTAAAGCAACTTTATGACAGTGATGGGATTGCCTTTTCATGGCTCTAAAGATTGGATTGAGGGAGTTTACAGGTTTAGAATAATGGAGGGAAAAATAAAATGTATGTGCGATACCAGTTAAGTGAAATATCTAAATGGCATCATCTTTTTGGCATTTGACTTCTTGAGGGTTATTTTTAAACTACTTTAGGCTATATGTATACCGTTAATCAACTACAAGAGTGCACTCATGGCATAAAAGAAATTGGGCCTGTAGTCTGATCATACTTAGTTTAAGAACAATGTGAAGGATTGTTGCTAGAATTTGAAAGTGAAAATTACATCCTAGAACCAGAGCTACGTGTAAATGCATAGCATTGGTGGTTAACTTTTCCCCAGAGCGGCCTTTGGCGGGACACTACTGAGAGTATCAATTCAGGACAAATGGCATAGAGCAGGGCGGTCGCAGCCCAAGGCTGGGGGTCCTTCACTACTAAGGCACACCAAACCAGCCAAACAGAGAGGACTTTGGTTTTACTCCACTGGCTAACCAGAAGTCATACAAGCAGTTCCCTCGACACTCCAGTTTCCCAGTATCACCACCAACACCACTCCTTATGGGGGATGAATGTTTATGAAAACCAGTACCCCAGTAAAAGGGAAAAAAAAAAGGTTCTCCTGATCCCAAAGGACCAAGCCTCAGACCCAGGTCAATATACCAGTCAGATTTTACCCACAAATCATGCTGTTGCCAATCCTTTAGAATCTAAAGGTTTATTCATAAAAAAGAGAAATATAGATGAGAATTAAAATAGGTTAAATGGAATCAAATACATACAACAGTTGCAAAGTTCTTAGTTCAGGCTTGTTTCAGGCTTGATGGGATTACTGCTGATTTAAACCAATCAAGTCTCTGGAGTACAAACATCCCAGTTTGGATGGGTCATTCAGTCCTTTGTTCAGAGCTTCAGTTTCAAGCATAGTTCCTCCAGAGGTCAGAAGCAGGATTGAAGACAAAATGGAGGGGGTTTCCAGGTTTTTTTTATATCCTCTGCCATGTGGAAGGACCCCTTTGTTCTTACTGTGGAAAATCACAGCAGCAAGATGGAGTTTGGAGTCACATGGGCAAGTCACATGTCCTTGCATGACTCCGTTTTCAGGCGGCAGCCATTGCTCATATGCTACCTTGAATGTTCCCAGGAAGGCTCCTCAGATGTGAATTGGAGTCTCCCGAGGTCCATTGTCAGTTAAGTTTCTTGATTGGGCACTTAGAATAGTCCTTTCTCAAGAAGCTGACCAAATGCTTCACTGATGCTACTTAGAATCAAACACATTGAGATACAAGTACATATCCAATATTTATAACTTCAAATACAAAAAGGATACACATACAGACAGCATAGTCATAACCAGCAAATTACAACCTTTTCATAGACACCTTACTTGACCTCCTTTGTACAAAATCTCCATCTCTGGAGATATTTAAGAGTAGGTTAGATAAATGTCTATCAGGGATGGTCTAGACCAGGGGTAGGCAACCTATGGCACATGTGCCGAAGGCGGCACGCGAGCTGATTTTCAGTGGCACTCACACTGCCCGGGTCCTGGCCACCGGTCCGGGGGCTCTGCATTTTAATTTAATTTTAAATGAAGCTTCTTAAACATTTTAAAAACCTTATTTACTTTACATACAACAATAGTGTAGTTTTATGTTATAGACTTATAGAAAGAGACCTTCTAAAAGCGTTAAAATGTATTACTGGCATGCGAAACCTTCAATTAGAGTGAATAAATGAAGACTCGGCACACCACTTCTGAAAGGTTGCCGACCCCTGGTCTAGACAGTATTTTGTCCTGCCATGAGGGCAGGGGACTGGACTCGATGACCTCTCGAGGTCCCTTCCAGTCCTAGAATCTATGAATCAGATTTGGTGCAACTATAGGACCTTGGTTACAACAATGATCTATACGGACACAGTCCATGTTAATAACGTCACACATGCTTGCAGATGAAACCCACTAGTGTGAAAATAATAATCCAAAAAAGTTGCCCAGTTTAAAGGACAGAGTAGTGGGTCACACCTGGCTTTCTTTTATAGCTGTAGATTTTCTGCACCCCTCAATACAATAATTTACAACTGAGTTGCCACACTGTTAGCTGTGACTGTTGACTTGGAACAGTTGACTGTCTGTAAAACTTCACCAAAGTTCTTGCTCACCTCATACGGGAAAGCAGTTTTTTTTTTGATTCCTCAAAGGCTGGAAAAGATTCAGAACAAGGACCCTCTTATTTCTAAGCACTTCAACTAGTTAAACCATTGTACAACATTTGTGTGAATGTTAACCATAACACTGAGGCATATTTTTTCATTTCAAAGTGTTTGTAACAGGTTCTATAACATACTGTCGTCTTTGAGTAGTGTCCCTATGGGTGCTCCACTTCAATTGCTTCAGGTGCACATGTGCATCTTGAGCCCTTGATTGGAGATTTTTCTGCTAGCAGTGTCCATTTGGCCCACACGTGTCCTATACATCTTTGTGCCACACACTGAGGCTATAGGACTGTGTTCCGTCTCAAATGCCTCTGCTTGAGACGGAGCCTTAGAGTGTCCGCTTTGAGCGTTCCTAGGCAAAGTTCTTCATATTATAGTTATTTTAGTTTTTAAATAGTTGATAGTTAGATTTAGGCTTACTTAGTAGTAAGTGTATCAGTTTGCTCCTCTCCCTCCCTCCAGGGAGGCGTATCTTTCTTGGAAGGGCATGCCCAGTTCTCCCAGGGTTCAAACATTACCTCACTTGCTGGAAGGTCATCTTGATTAGTGATGGCCACTCTGAGTGTGTCTGCTGCCTGGGAGAGTTGCATATTCCCCAGAAGTATAACTTCAGCCTGGCCCTTAAATCTGGGGCAGGGAAGAATCAGGAGATCCAAGTTGAGGCTACAAATGATGGATCATTCCCTTTGCCCTACTTCAGAGGCAGGTCAGGAGGCCTTTTCCTCCAGGCACCAGTCTCTGTGCAGATCTGGTACACCTTTGATCTTGGCTCAGGTCTCCTCAGGGAAAGGGAAGACCCTAGAGACTTCATTGAAAGGTTCTCAGACTCCCTTCATAAGGAACCTGTTTCCAAAAGACCTCAATCCCCTGCTAGAGTGACCGTCTCAGAAGCCATGACTTCTTAGCTCAGTATCATAGAGGCAAAAGACTCCTTTGGTACCATGGGACTGGAAAGTCTTGAAGCTCGTCTAAAGGCAAACATGGCTCTGACAAAGCCTCGTTACCGTCTACATAGGACAAGGAAGGCAAGGAAAAGCACTCCTTCCAGCCAGTACCATTAAGCAAAGTTATGCTATTGGTACTTTCAGAAGGATAGAGACATCCATCTAAAAGCACTATTAATGGAGGTGACTCTTAGACCGGCCTCAGAGCCATCCCGTTCTGACTCGGCACTGAGCATGTCTGCATCAGTACAGAGTGCTCCACTGGCACCGACCTCACCCTGATGCCACTCACTGTCACCAGTGCCACGAAAACCCCACAAGAAACAGCGGGGGAGCTCTCCGGCTCCAAGCAAAGACAGGAAGGGGATGGCAGGCAAAGGACCCATGTTGGGCCACCTGCCATCTCTGGAGTACCAAGGGGCAACCTCGCCACCAAGGGCTCCTAGCCCAACTAGGAATCCTCTGACTCCAGGGAGCAGTAGGGAACCCGTGCATCTGATGGTGCATCTTTGCTGCTTTGGGGGGTTCTAATCATTTCCTGTACTGTGGAGAAAATGGTTTCTTCTTTTGAAAATGCTGTCACAGAAACACTTGTTACTACATCAGTCCATTTAACTAGGAAAGGCTTAAAATTAAAACCTACCTTTATAAAGACTTCAAGCTTTCTGTGGACTGTAAGTACAAAGAGCACAGTCCTCCTCTTCGTGTAGTTCTCAAGTACCTGGTTGTCCTTAGAAAAACACTTCCTCTGGAAAGGATCTGGATATGATACACATCAATTGAAAGCTTATGTTCTTCAAATATGTGTCAGTATGGATCCTACTGTGCTTGTGTGCATGAGACATGTGCATCTAGAGTATTTTGAGTAGTAGTGTCTGTGGGGCTGCATGTGCGCCACCTTGTGGTCCCATGCAAGGGAATAAAAGGCAGAGCGGTTGTGACCCTCCTTCAGTTCCTTCTTACTGCTTGTGGCAGCAACATGGAACGCAGCGGGTGTCTGATCTGCTACTCTTGAGAGGCATCTACAGAATACAGGGAAAGAGGCTTCTATGCTTGATATTTCCTTATTCCGAATAAGAAAGATGATCTTTGCCCTATCATAGGCCTGAGGAGACTTGAACAAAATACAGCCAGAGGTGGAGTATTGAACGCATTCATCCATCATTACATCACTTTAGACTCAAGACTGATTCATGACTCGTGACTTGCAGTATGCATAGCTATCCACCCATCCCACAGGAAGTGCTTGAGACTAATGGTGGGACCCAATTGCTATTACTATAGGGTATTCCCCTTTTGACCTCCATGTCACCGAGGGTCTTCACAAAATGTGTATCTATGCTTATCTCTGAAGAAAAGACATTGATATGTATCCTTCCTTGATGACTGGATGATTAAAGGCAGATCCTAGCAGCGATGGCAGCATGCCTGGAGTACGCCGTCTACCTGTTCTCCTAGCTTCATCTCCTGATGAACTAAAAAAAAAAATTGTCTTGTATCCCATCACTGATGATAGAGATCACAGGAGCTTTGACTTCAGGTCTACAAGAGCATACTTCCCTAAGGACAAATTCTTGTCAATGCAAATGAGGTTACTTCAGTGAGAATCAGTTCAAACTACGATGGCCTGGAGCCTCTCTCAAGTCCAAAGTTGCGATCCCTGCAACTCTGGCTCAGATCAGCAAGATGCCAAATTAACAAGAAAGATGTGGTTTCACCTCATGTCATTGGAGATCTGAGCTGGTGGCAGGAATCCAAGAATGTATGTCTACATAGCATCTTGTAATAAGATCTATAAATATATTAGGAGCAAGAGAATGACAAAGGAAGGTGTAGGTCCCCTACTTAGCAGGGAGGGAGAACTAATAATGGACAACATCAAGAAGGCAGAGGCACTTCATGCCTATTTTGCTTCAGCAAAAAGGTTAATTGTCACCATATGCTTAACACAATTAATACTAACAACAAAGGGGAAGGTTTACAAGATAAAATAAGGAAAAGAACAGGTTTTAAATGTTCAGAGAAGTTAGATGTATTCAAGTCAGTAGGGCCTGATGAAATTTACCTTAGGGTACTTTAAGGAGCTAGCTGAAGCAATCTTGGAACTGCTAATGACTATTTTTGAGAACTAATGGAGGATGAGTGCGGCCCTAGAGGATTAGAGAAGGGCAAACCTAGTACCTTTCTTTAAAAAGGGGAACATGGAGCAGGGAATTATAGACCAGTCAGCCTAACTTTGATATTTGGAAAGATACTGGAATAAATTATTATTCAATTTATAAGCACTTACAGGATAATAGAATGATAAAAAATAGCCAACAGGGATCTGCCAAGAACAAATCACTCCATACCAACCTAATTCCCTTCTTTATTAGGGTTACTGGTCTACTGGATAAAGGGGAAGCAGTAGATAGACTCATAGACTTGAAGGTCAGAAGGGACCATTATGATCATCTAGTCTGACCTCCTGCACAACGCAGGCCACAGAATCTCACCCACCCATTCCTGTAACAAACCCCTAACCTATGCCCGAGTTACTGAAGTCCTCAAATCGTGGTTTAAAGACCTCAAGGTGCAGAGAAGCATCCAGCAAGTGACCCGTGCCCCACCCTGCAGAGGAAGGCGAAAAACCTCCAGGGCCTCTGCCAATCTGCCCTGGAGGAAAATTCCTTCCCGAACCCAGATATGGTGATCAGTTAAACCCTGAGCATGTGGGCAAGACTCACCAGCCAGCACCCAGGAAAGAATTCTCTGTAGTAACTCAGATCCCACCCCATCTAACATCCCATCACAGACCATTGAGCATATTGGCCTGCCAATGATCAAATATCAATTAATTGCCAAAATTAGGCTATTCCATCATACCATCCCCTCCATAAACTTACCAAGCTTAGTCTTGAAGCCAGATGTGTCTTTTGCCCCCACTACTCCCCTTGGAAGGCTGTTCCAGAACTTCACTCTTCTAATGGCTAGAAACCTTCATCTAATTTCAAGTCTAAACTTCCTAATGTCCAGTTTATATCCATTTGTTCTTGTGTCCACATTGGTACTAAGCTTAAATAATTCCTCTCCCTCCCTGATATTTATCCCTCTGATATATTTATAAAGAGCAATCATATCTCCCCTCAGCCTTCTTTTGGTTAGGCTAAACAAGCCAAGCTCTTTGAGTCTCCTTTCATAAGACAGGTTTTCCATTCCTCGGATCATCCTAGTAGCCCTTCTCTGTACCTGTTCCAGTTTGAATTCATCCTTCTTAAACATGGGAGACCAGAACTGCACACAATATTCCAGATGAGGTCTCACCAGTGCCTTGTATAATGGTACTAACACCTCCTTATCTTTACTGGAAATACCTCGCCTGATGCATCCCAAGACCGCATTAGCTTTTTTTCAGCTCCTTCCCCTACAAACACCTTTAATCACAGGTCAGTGACAGGTTGGGGAGCCCATCTGGACTATCAACAAATGCAGGGGACTTGGTCCTTCGGAGATGCTGGTTTTCACATAAATGTCCTGTTCTCCAAAACTCCAAGGTGCTATTTGTGATTGACATGTCCATGACGCACTACGTAAGTTAGGAAAGAGGCACATGCTAGTCTCTTTCTCTGCTTGAGGCTATCAGGTTTTGGACTTGAAGCCATCCACCTAGAATAACCCCAATAGGTATTCATTTTCTGGGAGTCTGCAACAACCTAGTGGACTTCCTATGCAGACAATCTGTGACCAGCCACAAATTGTTGCTATGGAATTTCATTATAGAGCTGATGTTCCTCCCCTGGGAACTCCTAATAGATCTGTTTGCCATCAATGACCATGCCAAGTGTCTGAACTTTTGTTCCAGAAGAGGTGGGAGCCTGGATTATTTCCAGATGCCCTCCTTTTACCATGGTCTCAAGGCCTTCTATATGCCTTTCCACTTTATTTCCCTGATCTCTAGTGTAACATTCAAAATCAAATGGGACAAGATCATGATCATCCTTGTCTCAACCAAAATTGCCTCCGCCAATGGGGACAGGCCTGCTATGGATGTCCATTCAAACACCTATCCAGCTCCTGCTGTGCCCAGATCTGACTTCACAGCACCATGGCCAGATACTCTGTCTGGACCCAAAGTCACTGAACTGTATGACATGGTAGTTGGCTGGCTCAGTACTACTGATGGGCTGCTCTAGGCAAGTCTAGGAGATCCTGATTCAGAGTAGAAAGACATCAACCAGAAATCCTACTCTTCAAAATGGAAGAGGTTCTTGATTTGCTCAGCTCAACAGCAACTGGACTCCATGCAGGGCCTGATATCAGGAATCCTTGACTACTTATTCCACTTGAAACAAGGTGGCCTTTGCTAAGATCCACCTTGCAGGAATCTCTGCTTGCCATTCACCTACGCAGTGGTGTGTGGTCTTTTCTCACACGATGGTATCTCAGACTATTACATACTTATCCATGAATCAAAGAGCCTGTTGTATTAATTTAATTGGAATATGTGGGCCTGAAGAGTTAAGAGGGTTAACATGATCCTGCAACTGTCCAACATTAAACAGCTTTAAACTAGGTTTGGGGTTTGGTATGCAGAGACCTTAGCCTGTTTAGTACCATGGCAAGCACACTATTAAAATCTTCTACACCATTCATTAAGGATACAGAAAAAAGAAACTGTTAAAGGATTCAAAATATGAAATAAGGCCTTCATTTTAACACCATCCCTTATTTCCTTTCCCTTAAGCTGGCGAGGGTCTTTGGAAGGAAAAAACTTTGTTTTACAGTCCTAGTTTAGATGGTAATATCTGTCCTTTTGGGGGGGAAAGAGAAAAAGTTAGTTGAGATGCTGCTGAAGTCCAATCCTGTTTCCTAGAAGACAAAACAAGACAAACATACACAAAAGGGAAAAGAAAAAGAACAGCAAAAATAGAAAATGTGGTTTCCGTCTTTGGTGTTGACTCTCACTTGCCACCTCACTGCTGTAAAAACACAGCGCACAGGCCACTCTGAGATCTGGCAAACTTGTACTACCATTGGACTGTTTTGGGCATGCTCTTAACTGCTTTTCTGGTCACAGACTTATAGCACTGCTGCAAAATATGCAGTCTTGGCCGGGTAAGCCAGACTTTCATTAGACAAAAGGAAAAAGGAAAGAGAAGAAATAAGATAGGGAAGGAAAAGGACACATTGGGAGGGGCTTGGAGGCGGTGGAAAGAGAGTCTCATGTCCCAGGTAGTGATTCGGGATTTAGCTGATGGAGGTGGTGGTGTCATCTGGCTCCCTCTCTGGCCTGGTCCGATGGTCAGGACATCTCAGAATTGGGATGAAAAAGGGCTGATGTTACAGTCGATCCTGGGATCCCAAGAGATAGTGAGGGTGGCAGCCATGATGGCGAAGCTCCTTCCTTCCCTTGTTTCAGTCAGCAGTTGCCCCTTTAGCTTTGCCTCTACCCATCTGTATTTCCCTCCAAAGTCATTTTTTAAAACTCCCGAAAAGAAGTGATGGATGAAGTATTCCATCCTCTCACTTTTTTCATAGATTTTCAGGCTTAATTTCCGACATGCCAATCTTGACTCACTGAACTTCCAGTCTCATGCTTTTCTTGTTTACCAACCATGATCTTAATGTTGTCCTTGAGTTTTATATCAGTAGGACTTTTTGTTCAGATTAATTCAGTCTTTGTCTCCCCTTTTACACCTTTTCCCATCAACATTTGTTGCTACAGGTTGTTGTGACGCTGCATAAACTGTTATCCACTGCTTACAGTTGAGCTTACAATTAGGGTAAATTTGAACCTCACTATGTAACATTATATAGCGAGAAGGTAGTGCTGAAATATCACTTGAAATTCATCCCCCAGGTAGTCTCTTGAGTTTCATAATCTACCGGTCTTCTTCCCAAAGCCCCACTCAGCACACTGGAGTTTTCCAGAGCCTTGCTTTATTACATGATAGTGTGGATAGTTTGGTTCTGTCTTCCTGTTTATTTCTGGCTACAGCCAGTCATTCTAAAAGTTGGGCCATCTCATCAAAATGAATAATACAATGCTATGTTACTGGTTGGCTGGTGTACCTCTCCCACTGAACATCAAGGCTCACACCAGAGCTCAAGTGACATCTTTGTCTTCATCAGGAATGTGCTGACTTCTGAAATCTGCAAGATGGTGAAAGTCTTCTCTTTTTTTTTTTTTAAACTCCATGTTATTAAACTTTATGCATTGCAGTTGTCTGCCAGGGCTGATGCCAAGTTTGGAAGAGTAGTACTGCAATCACTATTTTAACTGATATTCCTCATTCCCACTATCCTGAAGAAGATACTGCTTGCCAGTCACCTACAGAGGAATCCACATTGACATATACTTACAGAAGAAAACTGTTACTTCGAGATGTTTTCCGTGGACCCCACAACCCACCCTGCATCCCTGCTTTTGGAGTCTTTTGCTAAAATGGGCTTTGAATTCTGACGGAAGTGAGGGCCGACTATAGCCACTCCATGTTCTATGCCGTAGCACAGAGAGTCTGAGCACATGCATGGCCCTGATGGACACTGCTATTCAAGAGACTCTGATCTCACATCAGAGATGTATGTACACCTATAGTGGGATCCACACTGAGACCTCTAAAAACCACAGTTACTGTACTGTAAGTAGCAGTTCTTTCTGCAAACATCAAGTTTATTTTTTCATTGCCCAATGGATGGCCTGTTAACATGATCAACTCGTGGATTTTTCTGAGATGGTAGTGTTACTTCATGCCCTTTGTCTGAGCAGCCATGCATGGAATGTGGAAGTGCACTTTTCTTGATTCTGTCATTCATTTTCCTTCTTGCAGAAAGACTATACTTATTTTTTCAGTTACTAAAAGCTATTTTTAGCTTTTAAATCAGAATGTGGAGCTGAACAGGTACAACAGAATTAATACTAATAGTGTGGACACTGAATTGCAAGAGTGACTTTACATGCAGAATTACTGCAGCTAGCATGAGGTCAATTACTTCATGTCATACGATGGGCCCTCCATTGTATTTTGTTGTGATACTCTGTCCATACTAAGGTTGAAATCAAGAAGTAAAAGCTTATTGCTATTACAGTAGAATCTGAGTTACGAACACCTTAGGAATGGGTCGTTCATAACTCTGAACAAAATGTTATGGCTGTTCTTTGAAAAGTTTACAACTGAATTGACTTTAATACAGTTTTGAAACTTTACGGTGCAGAAGAAAAATGCTGCTTTTAACCATCTTAATTTAAACGAAATAAGCACACTGTTTCCTTGTTAAATCTTTTTAAAACTTTCCCTTTATTTTTTAGTAGTTTAGTTTAACACAGTACTGTACTTGCTTTATTAATTTATCTGTGCTGCTGCTGATTTCGTACTTGCGGTTCCAAATGAGTTGGGTGGTTGATTGGTCAGTTCGTAACTCTGAAGTTCTACTGTATGTTTCTATCATGATTTGACTAGTATGGACAGTTACTTTTTTACCTGTGAGCTGTGTGTGACAGAATGGGATATGTCTGAGTTAGATCATGAACTCTGTCTTGTTCTCTGTATGGAAATGCTGGACACTGACTGCACAAACCTGAACATGTCAAAGATAACCAATTGTGCATCATTCCAGACAGCTGTCTTGCCTGGGAAAGGTGTTTGATACCTTGTTGAAGAACTAATGGTAAGAACCATCATGACTCCAGTCTGGGGCCAGTGACTTTAATCATCTCAACTACTAGCCCACTCACCTGGAACAATGGGTTTTCTACTCAGGGGCCCACAGGAGGAAGGGGCAAGCGTGATTGGGGTATCTGTGGCATCTCAGTTGGAGCACAAGCTCAGAAACAGGATCCCTGTCCAAGAACAAGTGAGGTTCTGCTCTGTTCAGGGAGCTGATCATCACTGCAAGGACTTGCCAGGAGAAAAAGAGCAGGAGGGATTCTGCCCATCCTGAAATTCTGACAAACCTCCAACTTTCAAAAGGGTTGAGATCAGACTAGGGCAAGGGTGTGTTTCCAGGCTGTTTTGAGATCTGTTGTTTTCAAAGATATGTAATTTCCTTGTGCTTTAAGAGTAAAGTCACTGTGGTTAAGATATTCCTTTGAGCCTGTATTCCTTGCTTTCCTTTCATGTCCCCAAACGTGTTAACTAAAAGTCCAGTATGCCTGCAGCCTATGTGGGGGAAGAGGGTGTGTAAGAGACTGGAAGACTTGGGAAGCCTAACACTAATTTCAGGGTTTGGGGCTGTTGGGCATCCAATCTCCCAAGAAGGGGCATCAAACAGCAGATCTGAGCCTGGGATTGTGCCCTAGAGTACCACAACTAGAAACCGCGACTACTGCCCAGACTGTTGGCTTGGAAGCAAGTGGGATTGAGAGTGATTGGGTCCACTCACAATAGTCTAACTGTACAGAAGGGCTCACTCAACCAGGTTGTAACGCTGCTATATATATTAAATGTGTCTTTCCCCAAAAAGGATAAATTGGGAAAGAAAAGAGAGTTTGTCCCAGTCCTTCAAGGAAATAAGTGTTTTAAACTTTGAATACAAATGACTAAAATTAAGCTATAATGTGCAACTGTGAATTGTATTTTCACGAGAGATTAAATTATAAAGAAACTAAAGAAGATTTGCACCTGCAAAATGCATTTCTGCAAAATGAGGTTTTGGCACTAGCTATTGCTTAGACTCGGGAATTTGTGCATTCAAAATTTCTATTCAGCTAGCAGTGAGAGAATTATTGAACCCAGAAAAAAGGGACAACCAAGTAACAGCTGGAAAATTATGTAGCAAAATCAGTCACAAGTAGATTCATATTTCACGGATGACAGATGTGCTGGGTATTAATTTTTCTCTCAGGATGAATTACATATGCATTGTTTGTAGCTGTACAAACCTGTTAATTTATCTGATTTTTAATGTATTGTACCATGGTTCTTTTAATTCAAATTAAGCTGAATGGTTTTTTTAGTGTGTGCGCTTGTGACGGGAGTGGAATTAACACAAATAATAAAATACTTTTAGTTTAACTTGATTTCATGGTTACAAACAGCATAGCTAAATTGAAAGTTGTGTACAAGTTAACTCTTGCTGAGTTTAGAACAGTAAATTTATGGTTTGTGCACCATATGTAAGCATAATTTGGTAAAGAAGGTATTGGGTATTAGGAATAAAATTCAGAGCAGGACATGGTTGTTATATTTAAATTGGCATTTGGAAATAGAAAAGGCTTAGTATACTTTGTGAACTTGAATTTGTGATTTAGGATCAACATATATTCATTAATATCTGCAGAACTGAATGAAATTCAAGTAAAGCAAGTATTTTGGTACACATTTTCACAGGCCAATTAGAAATGTTTGGCATCTTATTATTAGTGTTTAAATTGTTTGGTTTCATTGGGTTAGAATGACCCACCACTATAGGAAATGTTTTAAATTAACTTAGAATTCAAATATTTCAAACTTATGTAATGGTTACCTTCTGGGGCTTCATAGTTTAACATGTTTTTCATGTATGACCCATGAATGAAAGCCTATAACAGGGGTCGGCAACCTTTCAGAAGTGGTGTGCCAAGTCTTCATTTATTCACTCTGATTTAAGGTTTCACGTGTCAGTAATACACATTAACGTTTTTAGAAGGTCTCTTTCTATAAGTCTATAATATATAACTAAACTATTGTATGTAAAGTAAATAAGGTTTTTAAAATGTTTAAAAGCTTCATTTAAAATTAAATTAAAATGCAAAGCCCCCCGGACCGGTGGCCAGGACCCGGGCAGTGTGAGTGCCACTGAAAATCAGCTCGCGTGCCTCCTTCGGCACACGTGCCATAGGTTGCCTACCCCTGGCCTATAAAATAAAACAAATATAATAGAGATTGCATTAGGTGTCTCTCTCGGAGTGTGTATATTTTGATCAGTACTTATAAGATACATTTTAGAATGTACATTAAAATGTGTGTTGTTCAAAACAATAAAGTCCACATGAAAATGATGAAATAAGATGGCATGGCGCTGAGACCTGGGTATCAAAAGATGAAGACAATGAACTGGCATCAGGAGATTTTCTTTAAAATGATATGTGATGAGAGCACCTCAGAAATATACACAAATAAAGGTTGAAATGATAGTTTGGAGGTTCTGGTGACATGAAAAAACGAGTTACTCATTTTCATACGGTTTTTGCAGTGATAGGCTGTGAGACTATGCCCTTAGTGTGCCCAGCGCAAGTTGATATTGTGACTTCAATTCCCCTGGTATATTGTTCCATCGGGGACCGTTAGAAGTGCTACGAGAATTTAAAATCTAATGTTGGCAGCACTTCTAATGTTATAGGATCTGATGTTAGCATGCAATAAGGGAACAGTGATTAAGACAATAGAGGTGAGTTGCAACAAAGGGGTAGTAGAAGGGAAGGGTCTTGGAGAACTAAGTAATGAATGGGGGGAGAGATGACAAAACATAGACTAATTTCTCAACAGAAATGGTCTTTGCCTCTAGAAAAGCCTATTTCCGGGTACTAGGAAATGGAAGGAATAATAGGGAAGGCTAAATTGAGGAGATGTTGAAAATCTGAAGCATGATCTTTTTACAGACTTTTTTGTAGATTGTATTGGGACAATATTCTACCTACAAATTATTGAAAGGAGCCTCTCAACAGAATTACAGCTTGTACTTGTTGACTACGTTATTTTTTACAGTATCTAGTGTACACCTCAACTTTACATGTAAAGTCAACCAAATATTTAGTGTACTTGACTTTATACATTTTCAGATTTCCGGTGTTCGTTTGCTCTTTCTAGAAATTCAACAGTATTACACATATTCCTTATACTGTGCTTCATAGGAGTTGTGTCAACTGGTGGTATTTGAAATAAACAATGTAAGAGGGTTTTAGATTTTGACTTTAACAAGTTAATTATGTAAGGCAACACTAAGTATGGGAGTAGATTACACGTTTAAATAATCCTATTCTCAGATCAGATAACCTCTTAGCCAGTTACAGTATACTTTAATAGAACTGTGAAACACATTAAAAATGTTTTAAAATAAAGTCCACTGTTCTTCGTGCTCATTGGTATCCAGCCTGGGGCCAGTTGTGGTCCTTGACTCTGAATTGTGGCTGTCAAGTTGAGACTGTGTTAAGAAAATGTATTTGATTTTGAATGGGAAAAACATGTTCCCTGAGCTGCTCCATATGACTTTCTAGAATCCCTTGTGTGGCAGAGCTCCGACCTTGTCCCCGTGGGTCCCGCACTTCTAGGAGGTTTATGCTAGCCTCAGTGGCTCACTGCGACCCTCCATGTAGCCCTTCTCTCTCTAGGGCCAGGGTTACAGTCTACTGAGCCCTTTTCATCATAAGCCAGCAAGAAGGTTGGTGAGAGAACTCCCACAGTCTCTGTTGCCCCTGGGGGCTTATTTCAGAACAGTTTAGCCTCCTGTCCTGACAGGGGCCTGTCTTCCCCTCCCAGGAGGTGTTTCTGTAGTGGCAGGTTGGGGGGAACCCGGCCCCACCCTCTACCCTGGGTTCCGGCCCAGGGACCCTAATGGTAGCAGTTGTTGGCAGCCGACTTTTCACTGCCAGAGTTGCTACATTTCCCTTGGCCACTTCCCCACAGCTCTCCCGCTTCTCTCTTCTTCACCCTTACCTTAGGGCTCCCTTACCGATGGCTTGAGGGTGTCTTCATTAACCAGCTGTTCAGCCGCACTTCCTCTCCTCTGGCTCTCCTCAGCCTGACTGGAGTGAGCCCTTTTATAGTATCAAAAGAGGGCCTTAATTAGAGTCAGGTGTTCACATTACCTTAATGGCCTCACCTGACTCTTTGCAGGTTAATTGGAGTCAGGTGTTCTCATTAGCCTGGAGCAGCCCCTGCTCTGGTCAGTCAGGGAACAGAAAACGGCTAATCCAGTGGCCAGTATATCTGCCTTCTACTACTTCGTTGTACCCAACTGGCCTGGGTCTATCACACTTGTTACTATGGAAAGGAGGAGGTGAGGGCCCTGGCTCCACTGTTTCTCTTGCAGTCCTGGGAGTAGATCTGAGGGCTCTGGTTGTTCCATTGCCTGCTTACCTACTGGGCTCTGGGAGTCACAGGAAGAGCAGGAGAGGTTCATCTGGTGCTTCCTGATCTTAAGGGAGCACCTAGCAAAGAACCTCTCTCTTTCACAGCCACCCAGGTCAGGCTGAGAGAATGGCCTCTGTCTCAGATGAGATTAGGACAATCCCCAGACTCCTCTAACTTGAGTCAGCAGGCAACAGTTCTTAAGGTCCTTATGCCAACTTGGAATAGCCAGAAGTCCAGCCACTCCCCTACCCCAGCTTGCCTCCTGCAGAAGCTGCAGAAAGGGAGGCATAGGACCCAGCTATACTGACTCTTTGCCCATTGGGCTTTCCTCCACACTGAAGAAATCCTCAGCAGGGGACTTGTGGATGGTTGCTGTCCCCTTTGCACTGCCTGATTGGCACAGAGGGAACAAAGCAGCACAGTACCTGTCTCCAAGTATTGATTGTGGCCTCTTGATCTCTTGAAATATGTTCAGTCTTCAGGCTAAAAAGGCTGTACGCCACTGTATTAGATGGTGAATCCTTACTTGTTTAATGCAACAGAATTCCTTAAAGTCCAAAATTTGGGCTAGATTTTTTTCATCTTTAGACCTATGGAGTACTCAGATATAAGCCTTCGTCCTGAAATAGTTGCAGTGCAATATATGCATGAAGTAATGCAAACGTTCTTATCTCTTGCAGCTGGATGACTGGTATTGTGTGCTGATGTATTTTTGTCTGTACACAGACTTTTCACTGGCTACTGAACATAGTTTTCCCCTTTGCTATTAAGCGGAGGTGCCTATGTTCATTCAAAACTTCAAAGTTAACATAGTTAACAAAAAAGGTTAAACATATTGCCATTTTCCTAACAGAAGGAAGTGAGAGAAAATTGGGGAAAGGAAGAAACTAAACCAGCTTAAAATTGTGGGAAAACCCTTCTTTACATTTCATATTTTATAAATAAATATAGTTCATTTTCTTGCATTTCTCCTTCATAGACTGCCTCTGCAGAATCTCCCTTCTTCCTCTTGCCTTCCTTCCCCTCCAAAAAAGGCAGGTAACACTCCTTCTGGAAGGCATGTGCAATGCATGGCTTGCAGTATTGGATCTGCCAATACATCATCTTGGAGAATTTGATTTACTGATAAGTAATTACTTTTATTTTTATTGCCAGACAGTGTCTGGACATTTCTAGTAAAAACAACTTGGGTTCCCCTTCCCTTTCAATAAATAGTATGCCTCTGATCTGTCCCAGTTCCTTGCATAGTCAGACAATTCTCTCTCAGCTTTAGACTGTACCTTGATCTCAGCATGATTATTCTACTCAAAGTATTAAGCTGAAGCATGGAAGGGAGCTTCACTGAACACTGATCAAAGGAGCACCCTCTTGCTCAGGGAGGAGTCATAGCCAATGTACCCTCTAATTTTTTCCATCCATGTGTGGAATAAATTTTATGTGCACCGAGGTAATGTGTGGACGTGCGCCACCAGTAGAAACAAAAAACCTAGATAGAATATATATTTTTAAAAAGTTACCATAGGAATAATTACTCCAGACAGGACAGGTTAGGCATTTTAGAACCCACTACTCAAAGAATTAAAGTGTAAGAGAAATAAAAATTATGAAATGCATAGACCAGTCAAAAAACTAAAATAACACACTTTGAAAGAATAAAATGACAGAGAATATATGTGCATTGTAGGAAGTACCAAGGAGTAACAACAATAATACAAGGATTTGTTGGGAGGTGACTGTGAAAGTGTGTGTGTGAGTGTGAGTGTGAGAGAGAGAGAGAGAGAGAGAGAGACTCTGCACGTTGGCTGCTGGGGTAGTTTCTGAGAGATGCCATGCGCTGTCGCTTTAAGGCACTCACTGAAAGCTCTCCTGCTCCAGAACCCTGTCCCCCCTCCCCTGCTCTGCAGAGATGGGGTAAATGGGTAGGAGGGAGGGGGAGAGACTGTGTGTGTGTGAGAGAGAGAGATTGATTGATTGTGTGCTGGCTGCTGGGGAAGTCTGAGAGACGGTGTGCTGTCTCTTTAAGGCACTCACTGCCCAGAAGGCTCGTTCAGACCTCCGACAATAGCGGCTCTCCTGCTCCGAGCCCTGTCCCTTCTCCCCTGCTCTGTGGAGATGAGGTACAGGGGCTGGGGGAGGGGGACACCTTGACATCAGCTCTCTCTCTCTCTCCCACCCCCACCCCCAAGTGGCTCTGCACAGCCCTCAGGAGAGTCCCGGGAGCAGCTGCAGGAGCAACGTGGCTGTAAAGCAGCGGGGGGGGAGAGAAAGGGGCACCTGAACACAGGGTGCCGGATGTGCATGGCTCTGCTAATCAAGTGCGCAGCACTTGAATCACTCCTGGGCGGCCGCCCGACCATGCAGCTTAGGGGGAACACAGGTCATAGCTGTATCTGAAATTTCTAGATATATATGTAAAAAGAAAATCTTAATTTATTTTCTTGGAAACAAAACAAGTTTATTTACATATTGAAATTTATCCCAAATAGGTGTGTTCAATGTCTACTTTTTTCCATTGAATTCACTGCAGAACGTCTTCCTATCCTTGTTGTTCTCACTTCCTACCTGTTAGCTTATTCTGTCAGTTACATTTTTCTTCTATTAAAGTGTTTAATTATAGAAGCCTAAGTAAAGCCATAGTGTCAATTAGACCGAGGCTTCTAATTACCTTATTCTCTTTTGCAAATTTTACCCAGGGTTTTAAAGTGCTAATAACTTAAATTCATATTTAGTAGGAAAGTTTTCCTGTAGTAAAAAACCTGCCAAACATTTGTATTGGTCCATCTTTACCCTTAATACAGTTCTCTTCGTTCATACCTTTTGTGAGCAGAACTCTACTTCAGAATGACACACTGTAAGTGAAACAATTGTTGTGCTATGGTGCTAGCAATTCTACATGGATGAAAGGTAAAATTTCCTGTCAGGTTATCTTAACTTGCCCAGTAATTTTTTTTTGGTTTACATGTAGCACTTTCATTTGCCTTAACTTTGCTTTTACTTTTTAACCTTAAATATCTGTTTTCTTGTCTTAATAGTGAACAGAGTATCTGCCAAGCACGAGCTGCAGTTATGGTCTACGATGATACCAATAAGAAATGGGTACCAGCTGGTGGATCAACTGGATTCAGTAGAGTTCATATATATCATCACACAGGAAACAATACATTTAGAGTAGTGGGCAGGAAGATTCAAGATCATCAGGTATGTGAACCTCTAATAATTTTCAAAGGGAACTTAGTTTTAACTATTATAATTATTCCATTTAAAAAAATCTCTGTTCAGTAAAGTAATGGGACTATCCAAAATAATAAAATACAAATTTAGCTTATGATATTGTCCAAGACATATTAGGCATTTTCTAAACATTCGAGGAAAGTATGGTCATTGCTGTAAGGACAGACAAGTGGACAGAGGTTCAGGGAAGGAGAACAACATGAAGCAATTTATGTGCAAGCCAGCTTAATTCACAGTAAACTGTTTTAAGCTCTAATATGGCTAAAACAGAATTTTTCTTCCCAGACCTGCTCCATTTCCCTTCTTCTCTCACTGTCAATGCCATCATCCTTCCAGTTACACGCCCGCAATCCTGGGGGATTATTTTTGGCTGCCACTCCCTTTCCCTTGCCCTACACATCAATGCCCATAATCAAATGCTACACTTCTTCCTACGTGGCAGCTCCAACCTTTTCTAGCCATCCTAAAAGCCAGATCTGTCATTCAGAACCTTATTGTATCCAGACTCAACTACAACAGTACCCTCTTCTTTGAACTCTCTCTCTCTCTCTCTCTCTCTCTCTCCCCCCTTGCCCATTTCTTTGTATTACTGTTTTTCTATCCATACAAAATGGAGCATTAAAGTCTTCAGCATAGTGATGATAGGGGAAGTTTGTGAGCTGATGAGATTGCCAGATGACAAGTTGTAAATTCAGAAGAGCAATTGATCATGGGCAGAGCCTTCGGGTGCCCCCACAGATAATGGAAGAGGTGAGTAGGAAGAGCCAGAAGAAACAGCGCAGCTGCTCCCTGGCACCGAGCACAGAAGGGAAAGGTATCAGGCCGCCCACCCCAGAGCTGCAAGGAGGTACCTCTCTGACTGGACCACTCAGCCCACCCAGGGATCCACCTCTGACTCCTGGGAGCAACAGGGGACCTCGGCGCTTGTTAGTGCCTTCGACACCTGAGGCCTTCCAGGCGGCTAGGGACCTTTTGACCCTTCCGGCACTGCCTACGCTGCGTCTGCTGGCAGATAATATCGCTAAGGCTCCCCAATCCAAGGGCAAGCTAGCTATGGGCCCGCCTCAAAGGGCAGTGTAGCATTGCTGGTCTCTGGAGCAGAGGCACTGTTCCCCGAATCCACAGTCTCAATCCCCAGCTCCGCAACTATGGTCCCTGGCCATACAACCTAGGTCACCAGCTCCACGTTTGCAGTCCCCACCGTTGCGGCGCGGATCGCCAGCCTCGAGGCACTGATCTCCACATTCCAGTACCAATCCTCCTCCCCCAACGCCTTGGTGCAAGTCTCCTTCCCTCAAATGACCTTCAGTGTGCCAGTTGCCACCTGTACGGGACTGCTCTTCACCGTCACATCACCAGACCCCGTCAACCCGGCACTGCTCTCCGGAGAGTCATCGGTTACTACCCGTTAGGCACTGGTCTTCTGTCCCTGACGTCAGCTGCAGACACAAGCCTCCCTGGTCACTGAGGGGAGACTTGTCTGACTTGGACCGAGAGTTCAGCCTTTCGCCGCATAAACAGCAGTCCCCCTGGGTTCTGGACGCCAGCACTATGCTGGCATTGGCTGAGTGGCAGGAGGGCCACTGGCCAGCTCAATGGCCGTATTGGAATCCATGGGACCTTCCAATGATACCGGTGCCATATTCGCATCACTCCTTTCTGGTGGCTTCGGAGAAGTTACCCGCACACCACTGGCACAGAGTTCAGAACAAGGCACGGACTCTGACGCAGGGGCAGAGGAGCAGTTACCAACACCAAGGGAATCTTCCCCAGTGCGGGAGAGTGCCCCAGCCCCTCCACCGGTGGTGCCGTCATCGTCCCTCACTGGAAGAGGCGGTAGCGGGGCCCTCACACTTGTCCCCTCCAGATAACTTTAGAGCAGGGATTCTCAACCTTTTTTCTTTCTGAGGCCCCCCCGTAACATGCTATAAAAACTCCAAGGCCCANGGGGGGGGGGGGGGGGGGGGGGGGGGGGGGGGGGGGGGGGGGGGGGGGGGGGGAGATGCTCAGGCATAGGTGTAATTTGACTTCTATTTTGGGTGGGCAGGGGCCAGCAGGGCTTGAGCCAGCTCCGCATAGCGAGGTCCAGGGAGGGAGCGCCACCTCCACCCCATGACTCACTTAAGCAGGTCACCCCGCCTGTTTGGGTTGGGGAGGAGGTCACAACCAAAAATTATAACTCAAAGGTGGGGGGCACAGCTCAAAAAATAACAGCTCAAGGTGCAGGAAGGGGGATAGCTAGGGGCTGTTTGCAGGCAGGGGGGGGTATCTTGGTGCAGAGAAGTGGGTAGCTAAGGGCTGTGTGCTGGGAGGGCTCCCCTGCGGTTCCTGTTCCCTGAGGGCCTCCGTCCAGGCGGCTCTTACCGGCTGCGTGAACAAAGGGGGCTGGGAGCTGAGGAGCAGCTTCAACCCCCAGCAGCAGCAGCAGACGAGGAGATGCCACGGCTGCCTGCTCCATGGCACCAGCCAGAGCAGCAGCTGTCCCACACTGCCCTGCTCTGGCTTCCTGCCTCTGACCTGGCCAGAGTGCGGGGAGAGAAGGGGGTGGTGGAGCTGCCCTGTGACTGCCCTGCTCTTGCACTGTAGTTTCGGGAGGGTGAGGCAACATCCCTGTGTTCTCCCAACTCTGCTCATTGTCCATGGGCTTCTACCCCGGGGGGAGCACCAAGGCTCTGGAATTCAGCCCTCCTGCTCTTGGCTTCAGCCCTGCGGGGGGCACCGGGGATCAGGGCTTCAACCCCGCGGCTTCTGGCTTCAGCCCTGCGGGAGGTGCTGGGGCTCAGGCTCTGGGTTTTAGCTGTGGGTCCCTGTGGACCCCCCGAAACGGTTCGCGGACCCCCTGTTGAGAACTTCTGCTGTAGAGCACACCAAGCTTTACTTAGGGTGGCCTCCAACTTGGGCTAGGAGGCGGAGGAGTTGGTGGAGCCATCAGACACTCTGTTGGTTGTGTTAACGGCAGCAGCTCTGGTGAGGGTCTCACTACCGGTGCATGAAGGAGTATTAAGAATTGCTAAGTCACTCTGGCAAACCCCTTCATCTGTTCTGCCAACATCCAAATGGGTGGAAAAGTAGTACTACGTCCCCACCATAGGGTTCGAATATCCGCATACCCACCTGCCTCCCGGGTTGCTAGTGTCGGCAGCCAACAAAACGGATAGGCATGGTCAGGCGAGCGCCACACCTAAAAATAAAGAGACAAAGAGACGACCTTTTTGGCAGGAAAGTTTATCCAACTGCCAGTCTCCAGTTCAGGGTGTGTCTAACCACCAGGCCCTGTGGGGGAGATACAATTTTAAGTTATGGGATTCCCTCAGTAAGTTAAAGGACTCCCTGCCTCAGGACCTTAGCCAGGAATTTGCGGCCATTCTGGAGGAGGGTAAGCAGTGGCGAGGGGCTCTCTCCAGATGGCATGGGATGCGGCTGACTCAGCAGCCAGAGTCATTGCCTTGGTAATGAGGCGCAGTTCGTGGCTGCAATCCTCAGGTCTCTCCCAGGAAATGCAGTTGTCCATCCAGGACCTTCCCTTTGAAGGGAATGTGCTCTTTTCGGAGCAGATGGATGCAAGGCTGCATGGCCTGAAGGATTCTCAGGTTATCTTGAGTTCGCTTGGCCTTCACACGCCGCAAGCTGCAAGGAAGCAGTTCCGGCTGCCTTCCCCATCCAGGTCATGGGGGGCTTCCTCGACAGTGTGCTGTTAAGAGAAAGGAGAGAGACAAAGGGTTTAAACATCGTCGTCCTTCTTCCTGTCATTCGCCAGCCCAATGTGGTCCCGTGAGACATCAAGGAGGTTCGAGACAGGCGTTTTGAAGGTGCGTACGAGGACTGCGCCCCAGTCGAATTTCAGGATCCACACCCCCACCCCTACCCCCATTTATTTCTCAACCAGTTTGTCCCTTCTGGTCAGCTTGATCTCAAATAACCACAGAGTGGTGGGTGCTCAGCACAGTATCCCTTGGCTACATCCTACAGTACAGTGAACAGTTTTCACTTTTATGGCTTCAGTTCCTACAAAGAATAGACACCAGCTACAGCTAAGGATGTTGGTCCAGAATTAACAAAAAGTGGTTTTGTTTTCCTAAATCCTATCTCTTTGCTAAAATATTACATGACTTTTTCTTCTCCAAACCATTCATGAAAGCTTCCTTGTAGGATAGCTTCAGTATTTTTATAAAATAATGGTCAGTGACTGATAGGTGTGCAAAAAGTCATGCAGTAGGATAGTCTGAAAAAGTCTCCCCAGAAATAAACTTGTCCCGCTCCAAAATTGACAGAACAGAGTCTATATGAAAGATTAAGTTGCCCAGTTTCTGAGAGCAAGGACTATAGAACCAGAAACTCTGACAGGAGTCCCAATCTACTGATCTCTTTATAGTATCCAAAAGAAGATGTTATGTGCTATTGGGATTGAAATATTGAAAATAAATAAATAAATAAAAAGCCCAGCTTTATTTCATTTCATACTTTCAATGATCTTCAGAGAACATCTCATGAAATCACTAATCTGAAAAAAGTATTTGCGTGTGTTGACCAGCCTCCACACCTCACAAGATTTGCATATAAGAATCTAGTACTTAAGATGAGCCCATCCTTTGGCCTCTACTTCCCTGAGGAGCTCATCCAAGGACCTGATGGAAGCTTTAGTACCCAATATTTAAAACTACCTATTCTTGAATGGCCTCATTTGAGCTCCAGTTCAGTGTCAAGTATACATCCAAGTTTCTGCAAACATATGGATTCATCATAAACCATGAAGTTATTCAGTTGTGTTTTTAAAATTTTTACTACTTCTCCTAGTCTTGCAAATATAAGGAGATAGGAGAGAATTGAAATTCAATATGTCCCACACAACAGTTCTGAACAAAATTTGATTACAAATTATTTTACTGATGATCCGTAAAGCAGGAAGAGCCTAGTTTCCGTTATTAAGCTGAATTTACAGGCTTGCAAGTAGAATTAGCTCCAAAAAGATGATTTCTTTGCCACCCTTACTTGCACTCAATAGCATATTAATAGATAACCCCTGCGGAGAATTCTTACATAGTAAAGTACTACTTACAAATTTTAAAATTTTATTAAAGTTAATGTTTAAAATTAAATATACACAAGTTAAGAGGGAAGGTACTGTACATCTGGGGTCAGGCTTGAGTTATGAGGTTACAAGGATGAAGAGATACATACATATCACATAACCAGCATAGACCCAGATTGGGGTGCAGGAGTTTTGAGAGCGTCAGTGGATAAGTGGGCTCGGGTACGCCACCCATGGTATGTATTAAGAGTCCAAGTCAGTATCGGTGTAGCGAATAAGTACATGGGTGGGGTGCGTCCCTTAGTTCGTCAGGGAAGGAAGTGGGTTATTTCCCTGGTCTGCGGTCTCGATTACTCAATGTGGTATTGACGGTGTCCTGTGACGTGTTCTGTATAAATGTCTCTGGACCACCTGATGGTGTCGGACACATGAGATGTCTCATGAGCCGGGCGTAGCGTCGACCGACTCCTCACGCTCTCAGTACCGGCTCGTTGTGGGGGTCCCAGTAAAGTACTACATAGTAAAGTAAGGGTGACAAAATTGGGGTGCTCTTGCTTGTAAACTGAGCACATGAGATATATGTGGAACTCATTTTAAGGTGTGACTGCATATTAGGATGATACCTTTCTGCAGGATTTCCCTTAATAGTTATATTCTCTTGTGCTTGTGAAATCTTATCCGCCTAGCCCATTGTAGTAGGAGAATAGAAAATAACTTCATACCAGGGCTGTCAAGCGATTAAAAAAAAAAGTGACTAATCGCACGATTAAAAAAATTAATCGTGAGTAATTGCATGATTAATTGCACTGTTAAACAATAATAAAATATCATTTATTTAAATATTTTTGGATATTTTCTATATTTTCAAATGTATTGGTTTCAGTTACAACAAAGAATACAAAGTGTACAGTGCTCACTTTATTTTTTTATTACAAATATTTGCACTGTAAAAAAATAAATAGTATTTTTCAATTCACCTAATACAAGTACTCTAGTGCAATATCTTTATCATGAAAGTTGAATTTACAAATGTATAATATGTACAAAAAATAATTGCACTCAAAAAAATAAAACAATGTAAAATTTTAGAGCCTACAAGTCCACTCAATCTTACTACTTGTTCAGCCAATCAAGTTTGTTTTTATTTGCAGGAGATAATGCTGCCTGCTTCTTGTTTACAATATCACCTGAAAGTAAGAACAGGCGTTCGCCTGGCACTGTTGTAGCCAGCATCGCAAGATATTTACGTGCCAGATGCGCTAAAGATTCATATGTCCCTTCGTGCTTCAACCACCATTCCAGAGGACATGCGCCCATGCTGATGACGGGTTCTGCTTGATAACGATCCAAAGCAGTGCGGACTGATGCACATTCATTTTCATTATTTGAGTCAGATGCCACCAGCAGAAGGTTGATTTTCTTTTTGGTAGTTTGGGTTCTGTAGTTTCCGCATCAGAGTGTTGCTCTTTTAACTCTTCTGCAAGCACATTCCACATCTCCTCCCTCTCAGATTTTGGAAAGCACTTCAGATTCTTAAACCTTGGGTCGAGTGCTGAAGCTATCTTTAGAAATCTCACATTTGTGCCTTTTGTGTTTTGTCAAATCTGCAGTGGAAGTGCTCTTAAAATGAACAACATGTGCTGGGTCATCATCCGAGACTGCTATAACATGAAATATATGGCAGAATACAGATAAAACAGAGCAGGAGACGTGCAATTCTCCCCCAAGGAGTACAGTCGCAAATTTAATTAACACTTTTTTTTTTTTTTTTTAAACGAGCATCATCAGCATGGAAGTATGTCCTCTGGAATGGTGGCTGAAGCATGAAGGGGCAGATGAATGTTTAGCATATCTGGCACGTAAATACCTTGCAGTGCCGGCTACAAAAGTGCCATGCGAACACCTTTTCTCACTTTCTGGTGACGTAAATAATAAGCGGGCAGCACTATCTTCTGTAAATGGAAACAAACCGTTGGCTGAACAAGAAGTAGGACTGAGTAGCCTCTAAAGCTTTACATTATTTTGTTTTTGAGTGCAGTTATGTAACAAAAAAATCTACATTTGAAAGTTGCACTTTCATTATAGAGATTGCACAACAGTACTTGTATGAGATGAATTGAAAAATAAGATTTCTTTTGTTTACCATATTTACAGTACAAATATTTGCAATAAAAAATAATAAAGTGAGCACTGTACACTTTGTATTCTGTGTTGTAATTGAAATCAATATATTTGAAAATGTAGAAAAACATCAAAATACTTTATAAATTTCCGTTGGTATTCTATTGTTTAACCGTGATTAATTTTTTTAATCGCAATTTATTTTTTGGAGTTAAACTAATTAATTGACAGCACTACTTCTTATGTGAGTGAATTTGTACTCTATTAGTAGAGCTGATTCTCTTGTATGTGGTATATGAGTGATTTAAATCTCTGAAATAGGGCTTCTAAATTATTACATGGGATGCTTCCAAGTGCAGATGTCTTAAGTATAGAAAGTTGTAACCAGGAACTGACATCACTTTTCATTTCTTCTTTTTCCACTTCATTTACTTCTGTTTGAGGTGATAGAGGTTAAGCTAGGTCAACTCAAATAAGTTATCCTTTTCTTCCTGCTGCTGCTACAACATATTTACATGTTTCTTCCCTATATTCCCAGTTTGTCTCCCCTTACAAAAATTTGTTTTTTCTGATTTGCTAACTATAACCTCCTTGTAATATTACTGCTTTAATTTTAACTTATGGATAAGACTGTCAATAGCTGTAAACACCTTTAGAGATACTGTGTAAGGTTTGTTAGAATGGCAGTGGAAGGCAACTAAAGTAATCACTATGATTAAAAGAACTATGATTAAAATAATGGCAGAAAAGGCTCAGCACTTTACACCTGAGTTTTGGATGTCTACCAGGAGTATTTGTCCACTTGTGGATGGTGAATTCTTAACTTGGTGAGATAATGTAAAGTATCACTGATATGTCAGTGTCTAAATTTGACTTCAGTGGCAAGGGGGCTAGGAAACAATTACGTCTTTGGATTTAGATACAAATTTTTAATCTCAAATACATTCATAAAATGATTAATGTTTCACCCTGGAGTTACAGATGTAAATGTAGTGTGCCGTGGGAATAAAACTGCCTAGGAGGCTGTAAAGAAATTGCTCTAGAATAGGGTTTTGCAAACATTGGTACATGTACTGTTGGTGGTATGTGAGCTTGTTGAAATTGGTACGATAAACAATTTTAAAAAATTTGTTTGAAACTGAAAGTTGTCACGTACACTGCAGTGCATAAGAAAACTCCTGAGAGTGCATTTTGCTTCTTCTAGCTGCTTTAAGTCATAATGGGGAATAACACTTGCCATCCATGCTGGCATAGTAGTTTTATTTAGCGGTATGTTGTGCGCAATGGCTGTGCAAATGGGTGCTGTACTCTCATCTGGCCCACAGCAGGCTGGATTTCTGCTAGGCGAAGTCTTCAGCCTTGTGCCAAGCCACAAAGCTTGAGCTACTGAGGCAGACTTGTGAAGTTACCTATCACGTCGCAGGTGCTCCTCTCATCTGAAAAAAACACAAGCATACAGGGCTGGTTAGAGTGGCTGCAAAACTGGGACTACCTGTGACTGCCAAGGTCAAAAGGCATCTACACAGGAAGCTGCTGCAATGCAGGGAGTTCCCTTTTCATATCTTGCCCTGCAGGGCTGGGATGCAGACCAATTCCTTTCTGTTTCTGCAGGGAAGTTGAGAGGTGGTTGATTGGGTGTGATGGATAAAAGCCTGTGGACTATATGAAGTCAGTTCTTCAGCAGCAGAGTAGCTGGATGGCTGCAATTTGAGCCTCCTAGCAGGGGAAGCCACTGTGCTGTTTGCCCAGCATTTTAGGCATTAAGGGGCCCTGCTTGGGTGAGAGTCGGAGCTGCTGAGGGCCAAGAGGCCTCCTGGAGCTGAAGCTGCCTTCTGACCAGATAAAGGACCCCATTGCCAGCCAAGACTTCCCTACCTCTCTACCCTTTCCTGTCTGAACCCTCTGTCCTTTTATGCACACACCTGCTTCATTAATAGCACTTTATTTTGTTTTCTTTGAGAGCTATACAAACATTTTGTATTTCTCTTAACTTAAATTTTCTAGTGTGAATTTTGGCTTGTGTTCAACAATAGTCCAGATGAGAATTAGCAGGAACTTTGAACTTAAATTAGACAAGTTAAAAAAGTCAAGCCATTGAATGTAGTTCAGCCACATATCAAAATATATCAAGATGTCATTTATGACCTATTTAATTGTTTCTTGTCATTTGAGTAAGACAAAAGACAAATAATGGCTGCTTCATCATATTTCTTTTGATGCATTGTCTAAAAACCTGAGATGTTTATAATGTTATAATTGAACATTTTAACCTACTTTAAGCAGTTGTGTTACGATAGAGTCTGGGAATACTTCTGTTAAGTCTATTAAGGCCTAAAATAAATGTGCACAAAAAGGACAAGTTTACATGTGGTACTTTGAACATTATTTTTCAAAGAAGACGGTATGTGAACTAATAAAGTTTGGAAATTGCTGCTCCGACATTTTTTAAAAGAAGCTATTCATCCAGGTGTGGAAGTAAAATAGAAGGGAATATCTTACTCACTGAAGGTGTACTAGGGCAATCTTTGCTAGGCACTGTCTTTCAATTGCAAAAAGGGGGGCTTTGAGAGGGGTTGCCATCCTTTTGATTGGTGTTTGAGAGGTGGATAGCGTAGTGTAGCAATCTAAAATGCCAATATTGCCACGCATGTGTGTTGGGGAATGGGGAGAGAGGCTTTCACTTTAAAAGTGAACCTCATTTCAATTTGATTTTTATGTAATTTACTTTTATATAGACAGCGGTCCAGTTATTCAGCTAAGAAAGATTTAAAAGTTTGGAGGAGAATAGGTACACCTCTACCTCGATATAACGCTGTCCTCAGGAGCCAAAAAATCTTACCGCGTTATAGGTGAAACCGCGTCATATTGAACTTGCTTTGATCCACCGGAGTGCACAGCCCCCCCCCCCCCCGAGCACTGCTTTACCGTATTATATCCAAATTTGTGTTATATCGGGTGGCGTTATATCAAGGTAGCGGTGTATTAAGTACAACTAAAACTTAATGACAGTAGCCTTGGTGCCTTACTTTGCATGCGTATACTTAGGGTGTGTCTACACCAAGAAGCTTTTTGCACTAACTTTTGTTTTTCAAATTAAAATATCCTGGGTCCGCATGATGCAATTCTTCTTTCAAATTAACCAGCCAATAACTGAAAATTGGATAACCTACTTTGAAAGTGGATTTAGTTAATTTTGGAATGAGTTAGTGTGTTAAGTTCATGTGAATGCATCTGTATTTTGAACTAAGTTGGCAGTCCAACTGCTATCCCACACTGCATGGCTTCACACCAGAATCTACTTCTCTGTTTGCCTGTGTGCCCTATAATGCTCTGGAGTCAGATGAAATGTTATATCTCTATTTAAATGTTGCAACCAGGATCGCCGCATTTGCGATTATACACTCCTGGAGCAACATACCTTTCTCATTATTTTAGCACTGCTACAGCAGCCATGCCTCACGCATCCTCATGGTGTCATGAAGAGGTCATATATTTCCTCACAGTTTGGGGAGGGGAGTCTGACTCAATAGCTGATTGTTGACCCCTATATTTTAATAGTCCATGAGCCCCGGCAGGGCTGGCACCCACTCCCAAACCCCATTTCTCATCCCTTTCCCCACTTCCTCTCAGTTGACTGCTGTGGCCTCATCCAGCTCCCATCCATTCAAGCTGTTGGCACTGTGATGGGTTTAAATAAAGAGGCGAAAATTACAGAACCAGATGTAATAAAAATAAGGTAATATAAAAAGTACTTTGAACAATGGCCTGAACTTTCAGCTATACATAGAATTTTGTGAGGTATACTTCCCGAAGTGAGGCATCTAAAAGGCATAGAAATTATAAGGCACTCGGCTAGGTGTAATCAGACTGCCAGCATTGCTAATCCCCTTCCATTCTCAACAATTACTGCTGAACTCTATTTATTTTTCAGTGCATTTTGTAAATGTCTGTAGGTGACACAAAACCGAATTTAAGGCAAAGAAGCCATTCTGTTCTGGCATAAACATTGCACGGTGACTTGTATCAGGTTAACATCCTCCAAAGCAAGCACCCCATCACCCACGCACACCCCAATGACAAGCCCTTTACACTTTCTGCCCACCCTGCCACTCACCACACCAGCAACCTATAATAAGAACAGGATCCCTATGCAAAGGGGAAGTAACATGGAAAACGTCTTACCATTTTCAAGCCCATCCCAGTCTGGGAAGAGGCTCTAGGAATGGCTTCCAAAACTGAGGACTTTTTTTTTTATCATTGTTGGCATGGAAACTGGAATTTGTACAGTATCTACTTGTTCTATTTCTCAGTTGCCCAGCTTCTGCACCTGAAGCCCCAAAACCCCGGAAGGACAGGAATGTTGTCTACTACAGAAAGCCTGGCAAATCTCTGTGTCAAGAAAAGGAAGACAAGGATGAAATGTTGACCTCTTCATCTCCTACACGAGAGGAGCAAGAAGACACAGGACTGGAGGGGAGTTCTCCTTTTGGAGAAGGAGAAAGAGCTGAAAGGGGAAGCCATAGAAAAAGACAGGGACCTGCAGAAGCAGACAGCTTTGCTGGAGAACATGTTAATGCAATGTTACCTCCTACAGCCATAATTACATCTCAGCCATGTTCTGCAGTCCATGGCAACAGAGCTTACTTGGGAGCAGCAGTATGCTTCCCAAAATTCCAGTCACAGGCACTTCTCCCCCCTCCACACCCCCAGACAGAGAAAACAGCTAAATCTGGGACTCCACCTTCACGTGGACCACCCCAAATGATGGCATCTTCCCTTGTCATTCTACACCTTGGGGAAAGACAACAGGCAGAAATCCCGCACCTTATCGTGTTTGTGAACAGTGCAACTACAAATGTGTGCACTCAGTACTTTTAAGGATGTTCCACATGTTTTCATTCTAAAATTTACATTGTTTAATTTTTTGTGGTTTGTGTGAGTATGGTTAAAGTTTGCACAGACTTGTTCAGTTAAGGCTTTATTGTTTGCACTATTTGATATTTATTAAAGTTTTTAATGTAAACTTTGAGCTTTTCTGAAAAATTACACATCCCTTAAATACAACAAATGATCTTTCAATAGACTGTTGTGCAAAGCCTTTATAAAACAATTGAGCCACAAAACACTACAACTAACACACAATGCAATGAAACAAAACAAGAAAGCAAAATAAAATATCATTTCAGCATTTTCAGCCCTTAGTTCAAAGTAGGGAGCACACGGCATCCCTGACAATGTGGCCTCGGGTGATTTGCTCCAGTTTGCGGAGGAACGCTGTCTCACTGCTCATAACCCACTAAAAGTCTCTTCACTTCTATCTCCCACATATCAGTGGGGCTCTGTCCCTTGTTCTCACAGATGTGCAAAATGCAGCAAGCAGTTGTAACACAGGGCAGATATTGCTCAGCAGCCTCGAGTCTTATTCGACATCCCCACTTCCCTTTCAGCCCTCCAAATGCACGCTCCACTGTCATCTTGAAGCTTCTCAAGGTATAGAAGAACAAGTCCTTTCTCCTATCCATGTTCAGTAAAAGACTTGGTAAGCCACAGAAGCAGAGAGTAAGCTGGGTTTCCCAGAATGACAGGGGGAATCACAACACCATTAATGTCCATAGTGATCTTGGTAGCAGAAGCTCAATTTTTCATTAGGGAAAACAGATGGGAGTTTCAAAAGATCCTCGCATCATGGACCTTTCCAGAGCACCCCATATTAATATTGTTGAATGTGCCACAATGATCAAACAGGCCTTGGAGTAATACATGGAGAAATAACCCTTTTTATTTATAAAGCTTGAGGCCTGATGCAGGGGGCAAAAATGGGTCCTGTCAATGTCCCCAGTTCAATTTGGGAATCCCAAGCATGCAAATCCATCAATAACATCCTGAGCATTGTTGGCTCACCCAATCAGCACCTCCTTTTTGGTATGACACCTATATGACAGCTCCAACAGTCAACCTAACACACCAAATTGGTTAGTCACTGACTGAAAGCTGTTAGGGTGTTGAGCTTCCAGATGGGAATGCCCACATATTTCTCCATGTTTAGAGGAGCATTCATGTTGGTGTTCTGATGCTGTAGATTTGTGGTGAGCTCCCTGCAGATCTCTAGGAAAGTGGCCTAGAAATTCTGCTGGTCATCCCCAGGATTCCATCACTTTACTTTCCTACCAGTTACTGCTCATTTCACAAGTCCAGAAACTGCTCTGCAGTAAGTGAAGCTGCTCCAGGAAAAGATCATCCACAAGTAGCTGCTTGACATCCTCCTTCTCTTTTAGCCAGATCAGCTTGGTAGTGTGTCAGCTAGCCTCCAAAGCAGCCATCACTTGGGAGCATGATCTTAAATACATGTGCAGCAGCCTCTGTGTATTAGTAAATGTCAGGATCATGGCATGCAGAAGTGATCCCTCCATGCTGGTTAACAGAGGTTTTGAAAATGATGCCGGGTTGTAAAAGGCAGTTAAATGATGGGATATCAGGGGAGGAATCATGGAAACTTGCAAGTATGATCCTAAATTCCAGTGGCTTCTAACAGTAGTTCTACAATATATCACAAGAAACATCCAAGAGTGCATAGAGGCCAGCATCAGGACAAAGCACCATAGGATACTCATCCAGAATACTGATTACTTATTTTGGAAAAAAGTCAGTGCTTTGTGTACACGCTCATTGAGGGGGAAGCAGGTGACAGCTGGTTTTGTGGATGCAGTTATTGTGGTATATTGTTACACAACAGTTTGTGCACAAAAACATCACTTGCAAAAAAACTCTCATTTTGGCAAGTCCTTAGGATTTCTTTATCCTTCATGACAAAGGTGAGGAGAGTTAAGGCCCTCATTGTCCAATTGAAACCACCTTTCTTGAACTGTGATTGATCTACCAAACCATCTTTTAGCCAAAAGGAAAGTCTCTTCTCTGCCACATAAAACATCATTTACTGAGGACTCTGTTTTTATTATTGTAACATAACAAGTACCTACAGGGAGGCAAGAGCTATTAGATCTTTTTAGTTAAGCTTTTTTCTATTCTCTGCCTTCTCAGTCTTTAATGAAGTCTTTACGGCGTGTACTGGTCCAGTGTAGTATGTCCGACAAACATTTCTTAGGCCATGACTACACTGGCATGTTTTACCAGTATGACACCCATTGCGGTTACTCTTATTCTGGTAAAAGAGCAGCTTTTTTGGTTTAGCTTAAACCTCTTTCCAAGCAACATATAGTGAATCAAAAAAGGCAGTCATACTGGAATAAGTGTCTGGGTAGGGTGGGGTTAATGCTGGTACATCTGTTTAAATTCACATCCTAGTTTATACTAGCATAACTTTCCCCTCTAATCAAGTCTTTAGAATAACTTAAACTAAGTTTTACATCTCTTGCATGGAGAAGGTGGCATTCTTGGCTTTGAGAGTCAAGAAATGGTTTAGCTCCACCACTCTTTCAACACCGTAGAGCAGTGATCCCCAAAATGCTGGGCCGTGCCCCCTAAGGGGGTGTGCAGGAACATCGAGGGGGGTGCTGCAGGGCCCAGGCCTGCTCTGCTCCCAGCTCCACTCCGGCGCTGCTCCTGGCCACAGCTGCAGCTCTGTTCCCGGCCACAGCTCAGCTTTTGGCCCAAGGGGCCGCGGACACATTCCATTACTGATGGCGGCGGGGGGGGGAGGTTCGAGAGGAAAAGTTTGGGCACCAATGTTATTGAAGGTGATGTGAAAGTAGTACTCTTGTATTGGGTATCTCATCAACATTCAATTGTCCATGAGAGTGAATGTAGTGAGAAGCAAAAGTGACAAAACTCATTTATGTTTAACTGTTTTCTGGCAGTTGTCATTGAGATGGTTAAAGGGAAGCTGTCAAACGTGCAGCTCTCCCTTTTTTCAGTCCTTGTAAATTAAATCTAATAGACATATACAGGTTTAGTTTGTGGAGTTTTTGTCTTCTGCTACTACTGTGTTTGACATCCGGAGAACAACTGACTCATGGTAATGCATCAGAATAAAGTTGTATGTTCAGATCTAGATGCACATGCTGCTTCTAATTCACTGATTATGCAAGTGAATCCATGGAAACTGAATATGGTTTTTGTTCGGACACTACTGTGCTGTGGAAGGGCACATTTGCCTTACAGAAATCATTTTGGAGAACCTGAGGACATGTCTAAAGCTTTAGCCTGGTTATGCAACTTAATTGCAACACAGTCAACGCTACAAAATTTATCCTTGTATTCTAGTCAGTGGACAACCATGTTGTAATAAGGTCCCCAACTCAGTTTCTGTAGTGTAGGTGATGCCCTAAAACTATGCCAGGTGCTTTGGACAAAAATCATTAAATAAGCAAAATTGAGTACAATACTTTCGTTTTTGTTTTGTTTTTCTACAAAGAATAAGTAGATGTTAATCTCTCTAGTGTTAAAATTATTCCACTATAAGGGCAAGGCATTTTACTTCTGATGTCAAAGTTTGACAAATCTTCATTTAAAAGAAAAAAATACAGAAATATTAATTGGACTATCTTTCTCTGAAGCTGAACTAAATTTAAGGTGTGAAATACAGTACTTAGGATTGACAGTCTTCCATGAAGCAAAATGTGCATGCTGATACGCTAGTTCCTGTCATGTTGTGATTTGTGAAATTACTTTGGTGTAGATCTAACTCAACTGGTAGAATTACAGATGACTCTGAGATTGCCATTAACTGTCTAAACTTTTTTAAAATCATAGGACTGGAAGGGACCTAGAGAGGTCATCTAGTCCAGTCCCCTGCTCTCATGGCAGGATTAAGTATTATCTAGACCATTATTGACAGGTATTTGTATAACCTGCTCTTAAAAATCTCCAATGATGGAGATTCCACAACCTCCCTAGGCAATTTATTCCAGTATTTAACCACCCTGACAGGAAGTTTTTCCTAATGTCCAACCTAAACCTCCCTTGTTGCAATTTAAGCCCATTGCTTCTTGTCCTGTCCTCAGAAATTAACTATTTTTCTCCCTCCTTGTAACAACCTTTTATGTACTTGAAAACTGTTATCATGTCCCCTCTCGATCTTCTCTTTTCCAGACTAAACAAACCCTATTTTCCAATCTTCCCTCATAGGCCATGTTTTCTAAACCTATAATCATTTTTTGTTGCTCTTCTCTGGACTTGCTCCAATTTGTCCACATCTTTCCTGAAATGTGGTGCCCAGAACTGGACACACTACTGCAGTTGAGGCCTAATCAGCATGGAGTAGAGCGAAAAAATTACTTTTCGTGTCTTGCTTATGACACTCCTGCTAATACATCCCAGAATGATGTTCGCGTTACACTGTTGACTCATATTTAGCTTGTGGTCCATTATGACCCCCAGATCCCTATCCACAGTACTCCTTCCTAGGCAGTCATTTCCCATTTTGTATGTGTGCAACTGATTGTTCCTTCCTAAGTGGAGTACTTTGCATTTGTCCTTATTGAATTTCATCCTGTTTATTTCAGACCATTTCTCCAGTTTGTCCAGATCATTTTGAATTTTAATCCTATCCTCCAAAGCACTTACAACCCCTCCCAGCTTGGTATCATCTGTAAACTTTGTGTACTCTGTATGCCATTATCTGAATCAGGGGTTCTCAAACTTCATTGCACCGCGAGCCCCTTTTGACAACAAAAATTACTACACAACCCCAGGAGGGGAGACTGAAGCCTGAGCTCGCCCGAGTCCGATCACCCTGGGAGGGGGACAAAGCTGAAGCTCAAGGGCTGCAGCCCCAGGTAGGGGGCCTGGAGCCTGAGCCCTGCCACCCAGGGCTGAAGCCCTCGGTCTTCAACTTCGGCCCCAGGCAGTGGGGCTCAGGCTTCGGATTCAGCTCCGAACCCCGGCAGTCCTAGCAATAGCAACCCCATTAAAACAGGGTCCTGACCCACTTTGGGGTCACGACCCACAGTTTGAGAACCGCTGATCTAAATAATTGATGACAATATTGAACAGAACTGGACCCAGAACTGATCCCTGTGGGACCCCACTCATTATGCCCTTCCAGCATGACTGTGAACCACTGATAACTTCTCTCTGGGAATGGTTTTCCAACCAGTTTTGCACCCACCTTATAGTAGCTCCATCTAGGTTGCATTTCCCCAGTTTGTTTATGAGAAGGTCATATGAGACAGTATTGAAAGCTTTACTAAAATCAAGATATACCAGGTCTACCACTTCCCCCCCATCCACAAGGCTTGTTACCTTGTCAAAGAAAGCTATCAGGTTGGTTTGACACTATTTGTTCTTGACAAATCCATGCTGACTGTCACTTATCACCTTATTATCTTCTAGATGTTTGCAAATTGATTGTTTAATTATTTGCTCCATTATCTTTCCGGGTACAGAAGTTAAGTGGACAGGTCTGTAATTCCCCAGGTTGTCCTTATTTCCCTTTTTATAGATTGGCACTATATTTGCCCTTTTCCAGTCATCTGGAATCTCTCCTGTCTTCCATGACTTTTCAAAGATAATCGCTAATGGCTCAGATATCGCCTCAGTCAGCAACTTGAGTATTCTAGGATATATTTCATCAGGCCCTGGTGACCTGAAGACATCTAACTTGTCTAAGTAATTTTTAACTTGTTCTTTTCCTATTTTAGCCTCTGAGCCTACCTCATTTTCACTGACATTCACTATGTTAGATGTCCAAACACCACCAAGCTTCTTGGTGAAAACTGAAACAAAAGTCATTAAGCACCTCTGCCATTTCCACATTTTCTGTTATTTCCCTCCCTCATTGAGTAATGGGCCTACCCTGTCCTTGGTCTTCCTCTTGCTTCTAATGTATTTGTAGAATGTTAATATCTGAGATGTTGCTATATGTTAGCCGTGGAGTCTTGATAGGAAAAAACACTAATGAAATTCAATGCTTGATGGATTCTGTTTTTGTTATGCGGATTGTTTTGAAACTTAGTTTTAGGTTGATCTTGATATATTTTATAAAGATCTTTGTATAATTACCTGATTATTTATCTGGATGTGTATATTGTGGGAGCAATACTGGTTTAATTGTGAACTTCTGTAACTTAAAATGGTTTGTCGTCACTAAAGGCATTTGACTGAAATATTAAAAATAGTACTAGAAAGGAGGTCAATTTCTCATCATGTTCCATCTCTAATTTTATATATCAATATTTTTTTTATAACTAATGGGTCTTTTTTCAGATATTTCACTGCTGACCATGCAAATTAATTGTCTGATAAACCTATGGCAAAAATTGATAGTGTCTTCAGTATGCATTCTAAAACTGCATGATAAATGGCTGTGTTTGGGAACTTTAATATATGGTAAAATAATGTATCTTAAGTCATACTTGACAAATTTACTTTAACTTTACAATATCCCCACTTTCCAATATAAAATGACAATACTGATGGTATAATGGTCAGTCATGTTTCTGATCTTGACAGGTACATTTTGTTCAGTCTCCTGTAACTTCAAAAAACCCCTGCTATTGGTTTATAAATTCTTTGTTTTGGCAGTGTTGGTTTTAAATAAATTTTCATTTATAAAAATATCAACTTAGCTAAGGTTGCTAGAGTGAATAGTATAACCTTTATAGAAAATATCTAGGAACCATTTCAAAAACAAAAATACTGAATTTTAATGTATGCGCATGATAAACTAAGGCAACATTCTGTTGCTCTTACAGTTAATGATTTACTTAGTATTAATGTCAACATTTACATTATACATTCCAATTACATTAAATTTGATTCTCAAGGTATGTATGAAAACTGTTAACCTACTCGTCACTAATCTGTGGCTATCATGTCCCATGAAAAGTGTATATTGATGCGTATATTGAAAATTCACTGGTACTATACATTTGTGAATTAGACCTAATGTGGTTATGGGAATGTTTCTGGTGAATTTTCACATCAATATTAAGCAAATGCATAAACTACAACAATAATAAAATGTTACATTAACTGATCACTTCCATACTTCTCAAGGTTTAGCTTTAACAGCAGTAAACTTACTAAATAAGGGCTAGAACTTGAGTATAACTACCTTAACTGTAAATTAATGCAGATTTACATTGGGGAATTTCAATTAAAGAAATATGGACAAAATGCAGTTTAGTTAAACTGGTGTGACTGTAGACAACTATTGATATTACTGTGGTTTTAAGCTGATGTAATGGAAGCAGAATAAGGTCCATGTTTTCTCAAATAGATAAAAAGGGTAGAATAGATAGAAAATTTGTTTAAAGTCTTCTATTCTGGAAATCTCTTACCATGTTTGCACACAACTTTGTGGTCTGAGCCCATAAAATCTTCTAATAATGCAGTTCTACTCTGTAAAATAACTTTGGTATCACACAGGTACATTTTTGGCGTTAATGGCTTTCAGATCAACTCTGATCAGTTTACATGTAAAGATTTTGTTTCAAACTGCCAGCCCTACAAACTCACTGTGGAATCTGAGGATATGTCTACACAGGGATTAAAAAACCCATGGCTGTCGTCTTGGGTTAACTGACCTGGAGCCTGAGCCCTGCGAGCCCAAGGCTGAAAAATCGCTGTGTAGATATTCAGACTTGGACTGGAGCCTGAGCTCCTGGACCCTGTGAGGATGGAGGTGTGATGGGTTCCCCCTGGGTGCCACCTGGAACTGGGGTACCTCTGAGTACTCTGACCCACCAGCCTGGTCTCCCTCTCACACTCTACTGCTGTGACAAGCTACAAAGCCCTCCAGCTTGCACTTTCACCAGCATACATACAGGTAGGGACACACCTAGCTGCAGTTACAAGCAGGCTCTCTGGCCAGACCGGGCATAGGAAGGTTACTTTCCAGTTCCTCAGGCACACACTACCAAAATTATACCATCTTGTGCTGCAGAGGGAACTTTACAGCGTGAGGGAGGGGGTGAATTTTATGAGCTTAATCTGGAGAGGAATATGCAACAGCCTTTTGCCCCGAATTATGATTCCCACACACCTCACTCCAACTCACTGGTTTGGACAGGGCAAAAACAAGTTTATTAACTACAAAAGATCCATTTTAAGTGATTATAAGAGATTAGAGCAGATTACCTAGCAAATAAAAAATGCAAACTAAACATAATATACTAAATAGATTGGATATGATTAGCAGATTCTCACCCTAAGAGATGATATAAGCAGGCTGCAGATTCTTAAGGGGCAAGCTGCACTTAGCACTTGCTTTACAGCTTGGAATCCCCAGGTGTTTCATTCTCAGGCTAAAAATCTCTGTAGTTTGTGTTCCGCACTTCCCCCAGTTCAGTCTTTGTTCCTCAGGTGTTTCCAGGGTCATCTTGTGGGGAGCGAAGAACCCCAAATGATGTCATTCGCTTTTGCATAGGGCGGGAACCCTTTGTTTCAAAGCTTGGTTCCCAGACCAGTCGGTGGAAAATTACTGACATCCCAAGATGGAGTCTAGAGACATGTGGTCTCATCACACGTCCTTGTAGAGCAGGGGTGGGCAAACTATGGCCCGGGGGCCGGGGCCGGGGCCGGCCCGCCAGCCGTTTTAATCCGGCCCTCGAGCTCCCACTGGGGAGCAGGGTCTGGGGCTTGCCCCACTTCAGTGCACCGGCGCTCCAGCAGGGTCAGGGGCCGCTCCATGTGGCTCCCAGAAGCAGCAGCATGTGCCCCCTCCAGCTCCTACGCATAGGGGCAGCCAGGGGTCTCTGCTGTGCCCCAAAAGTCCCATATCTGGCTGTCCCCCATTTAGGAACTGCAGAAGATCGCCATAAGACAGCTGCCTAAAGACTCCTTTGCAAGTCCTGATCTAGAGGGGTCTTCTGGAACCGTGGCTGGAGAGATTCTGTGCAGCGCAGGAGCCTGGGTGGCTGCCATAACTTTGGCCCCTGGGGCTATCCAAGTTATATCAGACACCTCACTAGACCACAGAGCAGATCAGGATCAGGGAGGGCACCAAGATGGTTTAAAGGGTCACAGTGGTAACTTGCCAGGAATTCAAGGGTTGCACCATATTTAAATACACATTTATGTAGGATTTTAGTCTGATGCAGTTGCATTTTTTCCTTTTATAATACTTTAGAGAGTATATAACATTATGAAGGTCACAGGGATATGAGGATCAATAAGAATGGTCACTGCTTTTATTTGTAAGCCAACTGATATGGTCTAGTGTAAATAATTGCTGTGTTTTAATGCAGACTTTTTTCGTCATTGTAGTGAACCATATATAAGGCAACCACCATCTCAGTATATTTGGAACACTTTAAACAGATCACTTCATGTACAGTGCTGCTCATTAGAAGACCACTTCCTTAGCCACTGTGTTTTCTTAATCTCTTCAGTGGTACTTCCAGAGGCTTTCACAAATAGCACCACTCTTATCTAACTTTCAACATTGCTTGGCAGGCAAAGAGTGGTTAGCTGTCTAGAGTGGAGTCCATGTTAAACCTTGTAATTACCTGCCAAATGAGTTTAAATAAGCTTATCTCCTTGTTAAACTACCTATATCTACTTAGCACCCCCAAGACACCTCTAATTTTCTCCCTGCCTGCCTGCTATGCACAGAAAGCCACTCCACCAGACATGTTAAAGCTCAGAGACAGCCTTTCAGATTGTGGGTTGTAAACAACTTCTGATATCCAAGCACACACACACATTCAGTTTACAAGGTTATTCCTGATGAAATGATCATAGAAAAAACAGTTGACACTGAACTCTGAAGCTTAATGATAGCAAAGTAACACCCCACTAAGGGGACAGTACGTACTTCTCAAAGTCCAAAAGAAAACGCTGTCTTGGCTCACATCAGAAAGTTCATACAGTTAAAAGAAGTACAAAATTAAACCTTAAAATTATGCAGAAATTGACGGCCCCTAGGTTTTCACCACAGATTTGGGGCAGTGTTGGGACTTGGCTTAAAAGGAGAAGTTCACTTGGCCTTCTGATGAGTAGCTAAGTGTTATTGTATCTATTAAAAACAGGATGAAACATTTAAATAATCAAAAATGGCTACAGGAAAGTAATTAAATAAAGCTCAATTGTATTAGGAAAAAAATTACAGTAAATATTTGAGACTTAAAATTTACTTACAAGTATTTACTTTGTCATTGTAGGTGGTAATAAATTGTGCCATTCCAAAAGGATTGAAGTACAATCAAGCTACACAGACCTTCCACCAGTGGCGTGATGCTAGACAGGTGTATGGTCTTAACTTTGGCAGTAAAGAAGATGCCAATGTCTTCGCAAGTGCCATGATGCATGCCTTAGAAGTGTTGAATTCACAGGAAACTGGTAAGGCTTTTAAACTTTTTCTCTGACTGCAGATTGTTCAGAATATAGAGATTAGATGAAAAATTTAAACTGAAATCTTAATTTCTTGACCTTTCAGTGCCAAGTTTTGTGATTCTTAATGCACAATGGGTTTTTTAGTAGAGAAGATACTATTTCTTTAGTACGGATGGGCCTCCAGAAACCTCAGTTGATTGTGCATTTATATGCCTAAACTCTCCTACCAGCTGGTGAATGTCTCAGCTTTGACTATCATTCACACAAGTACCATTCCTGAGAGCAGTTCATCTATTACTTGTAGACATGTGTAAAATAAATTAAATATTAATTTTTATTTCCTCAAGATGTTTGAGGATTTTCCTTTCTAGAGAAAATGTTGTGAATTTTATACAGATTTTTCTTTGTTATATAAGATCTTAATTTATTATGAAAAGGGGAAATCAAATGAAGAAAATCTAACATCTCTTCCCCAATCCTGGGAGTTTAGCCCCCATTGATCCAGTGCTTTAGTTGGTAAGCTTAATAGGCACATTGTTGTCTTAATTCCAGTTTCTCACTTTTAAAGAAGCCACTAGTAACAGAGAGTAACAACATCCTGGCTTCTTGAGCTATATCTGCAAGGTTTTCTGAAGGAATCTTTAGAATTTAAGCCTAACCTAGATGTGCTGTCTGAAACCTTAGTGTAGAGAACAGTTCCTGCCAGATTGTTAAAATTTTTAAGGAAGATTTCAAATTCAGAACAGTTGGAAATGCCATTGAAAAGTATCTGTACTACTTGTCAGTTTCAGACACTTGGGTATTCTTCATTTCATTTGGTTAGATTAACAATTGTATGTAATAAACACAAAAACAAATTATGCAGTAAATTCCAAATGGCAGTGAAATGTAAATCTTGGATTGTATTCCCAGTTTATAAATTTGTAAAAGATATTGAAAGTTTGTAGGACACTTAAATGAAACAAACTGCTTTTTTTAGCCCTAATCGTTAATCAAAAATACATTGCTTTAATGTATAGTCTTTACACATTTCATAGTTGATCTAATTATTTTGTGTGAATTCTTAATCAGAATAAAAAATGATAAAATTCCTGCCTTAAACCTTCATTGGGGGGAATTTGGATGAGGAATGAAGATATTTAATGTCTTCAGTTACAATGTGACCTTAATTAGCAGTATGCTGGCAGGAAGGGAGAATGGAAAAAGTTCTAAATGCAAAAGGGAAAAGTGAAAGAAATATAGCTGGTATGCAAAATTTTGCTCAGCTGTTTACCTGGGGCAATTTTTTTTGATAAGCAAGTAAAATTGCTTCCTCATCATTATGAGAATGAGCAAGTAGATGTTTTGCATGTGATGGTACATTTTCATGATAATTCTGCAAGGCTCAGTCACAGTAATAATTTATTTTTCCAGGGTTTTTTTTATATTTTCCCTGCCAGATATTCATGCATGTATAAAATTGTTGTTCCTCACTACCAAACTTGCCCTTGATTCTGTAGTGAGTCATAACTTGTTTGTGCCATTAAGGAGAGAGCTCTTATTTCAACCCAAATATTTTGTTTGTGAAGCCATTTGATTTTCTTCAGCCTTGGCATTTCTGCCTGATTTGACTGCCATGATTTGACTGCCACTTGGAGTTTGAGAAGTCTCTTCACATTCTGAGCCAGTAACACTCTTCTTAGTTGAGGTATCTTTTTTTTTTAATATTTGGATTTTTTGGAGAATCCATCTTCTTCAAATCTGCTTTTTTTGGGGGAGTTTAATAGGGTTGATGGAAGCAGATAAATTTGATATCCCCCTCAGAGCTCAGGCTTCAGTCAGCCATGTTTTTCTGGACCCCTCTTAGTTTTATACTGGCATCGATCACCATAGTATGAGTCCCTGGCATAATATAAGAACCACAGTAGGTAAAATGTAATCATACATCGGACCCTCGCTAGAACACACGTCTATATGGCACAAATTCGCATATAACATGGTCGTGGCCATGGATCCCAAATTTAATTACTTTAATTGCAATTCATTTTAACGCAGTCCCCGCTAGAACACGGTCCCTGGGTTAACGCGGTACCGCGCGTGGATCCCAAATCCCGCGTTTTAGCGAGGGTTTGGTGTATTTCTGCACTTTTTCCTTTCTTAGCTGTCGTTGAACAATTTGTCATTTTCCTTATTATGACATCCAACTTTAATAATCACCTCTTCACCAGAACTGAGCTGCCATCAAGACTGAAATGACATATGCAATGAGGTTGCATGAGACTCAGCAGTGCTCTCATGCCTTAACAATTACAGCCAACATGTCCAGTTTTTCATTTAAGTGAAATATTTATAATGGTCCATGTGTGCAGGTTACTTAAATTTGATGGGACCTGTACTATTTTTAGTATAAAGTATATCCAGACACACACAAGTACACTCTTGCTACTTTTTTAGTAGCAGAAGTTCTAGCAGTCTGCTGCACACACACATCCTACATTAGTCTGTTCTGAACAATTGATTTCTTTTTTAGTTCATACAAGTCTAAATAAAGAGTGCCTATCTGTATTCTCAAGGGACTCCTGGCAGAACTTTAAAAGTACAAACAAGAAAAAATAACCAAATATAACTAAAGCACAGCCATACAGTCAGCGCAACCCACTACCAACAAAACAAACAACTCAATTAATCTTCCCCTTCCTGCTACCCCCTAACCATTTCCCCAAATGCTGGGAGGGTGGGGGGAAGAAGAGAGGGTGGAAAGATGAGCTTTTGCAGTGTTCCTGTAGGTCAGGGGTCGGCAACCTTTCAGAAGTGGTGTGCCGAGTCTTCATTTATTCACTTTAATTTAAGGTTTCGCGTGCCGGTAATACATTTTAACGTTTTTTAGAAGGTCTCTCTCTATAAGTCTATATTATATAACTAAACTATTGTTGTATGTAAAGTAAACAAGGTTTTCAAAATGTTTAAGAAGCTTCATTTAAAATTAAATTAAAATGCTGATCTTAAGCTGCCAGCCTGGGGTTCTGTTCACCTAGGCCTGCAG
>QXTE01000049.1:4866908-5036038 GCA_003942145.1 Platysternon megacephalum
GGGGGGTTCAGGGGTACAGGGCAGAGGGCTGGGGGTGTGTGGGGGTACAGGGCAGAGGGCTGGGGGTGTGTGGGGGTACAGGGCAGAAGGCTGGGTGTGCGGGGGGTTCAGGGGTACAGGGCAGAGGGCTGGGGGTGTGTGTGGGTACAGGGCAGAAGGCTGGGTGTGCGGGGGGTTCAGGGGTACAGGGCAGAGGGCTGGGGGTGCGTGGGGGTATAGGGCAGAAGGCTGGGTGTGCGGGGGGTTCAGGGGTGAGGGCTGGGGTGCTCGGCTTGTGGGGGTGCTCCCAGCCCCCTGCCCTGAGCGGCTCACGGCAGGGGGCTGGAAGGGATATGCCCTGTTCCACCCGCTTCCCCAAGGGCCCGACCCTACCTCTTCTCTGTCTCCTCTACCGAGCAGGGAGCACGCTGCAGCTCGGCTCCGCCCCCCTTCCCCCGGCCATCAGCTGATGGGAGGGAGGAGGAGGGGCAGGAAAGCTCCAAGCTGGGGGAAGAAGCGGGGGAGGCGGGAGCTTGGCTGCCGCAGGTCCAAGCTTCTGCCTCCTGCCCCGGCAAGGGAGAGCGGTGGGCGGGGGGGCTGAGTGGGGCTGGGACTGGCAGGCAGCGGCGTGCCACCCGAAATAGGCTCACGTGCCATGTTTGGCACGCGTGCCGTAGGTTGCCGACCCCTGCTGTAGGTCATTGGATTTGGACTACTTTGGACAAAGTGAGTAAATTCCAAAGCCATAAACCTCTCATAGAGAATGCCCTGCCAGCAGTCCCTTCAGTGGGGCTTCACGTCTAGTATTTCTGCTGCTTTCAACTGTGATGTCATGACATGGGTAAAGGCATTCCGGTACATAGATGCTCAACCATTTTGACCTCTACAGGTCAAACCCACCTTAAAAATCACACACAAACCCATAGGCAGCCCATGCAGCACATGAAACATGGATTGAATATAATCATGGTGAGGTACTCTACTTACCAAGCAGAGTGCTGCATTCTGCCTCTGCTTCAGTTTCTGAATGCTTTTTAAGGTGTAGCTCTGTGTAAATGTCATTGCATTTGTCTAATTTTGAAGTGACAAGGGCGTGGATGGTAGTTGCAAGGTCCTAATCTGAAAGGAATGGTTGCAACCCTCTAGCTGTCTGTGGATGATAAAAACCTGACATTTCTGTTGCTGCTGCCTGATTTCCTAGTAGCAGCTGAGAGCCCAACCATATTTTTTTATCATAAACCTGACCCAACTAAAGGTATACAACCTCAATTAAAGGGGCAGATATTATTCTTGGCATCTCTAGCTGGTTGCCTCTGCTAATCAGTATCATGTCAGTCTTGTCAGGATTAAGCCTTGGCTAGCTAGCTCTCATCCAAATAAATATCTTTATTTGGTGTACCCAAACTCTAATACATTTCGGTTCAAGATACATTTTAAATTAGCTGTGGCAAAGGAAAGGGACCTGGGCATTTGATCATCAGGCAAGGACGTTTAACTAGCCTGCTAACTTAATATGAAAATCAGGATGTCTCATCATCCAGCTTGTTTTATGGAGCTCATAGTTAAGTTTCCCTTCTTTTTCCATACCAAAAAACAAAAACCTCTTTTGATGTACATATGTTAAAGCTATTTATCTGCACTAGATAACATCAGCTTTAAAGTGCAGGGCTTTTCTCTATCCCTTTTTCTACTACTCGTTCATCATGGAAGTTTTTTCACCTGGACGAATTACTGGCTCAGCAGCTCAAATGTCATCAGCACTTCTGTTGCTAGGAAATGTGCTGAAACTGCCCCAAACTTAAATAGCTTTTTATAAAAGCAAATCTCTTTTTTTTTTTTTTTAATGTATGTACAAATTTTTAAGAATATATGTTACACTGGGAATTTTAGTGTTTAGGAGCAGTTTCCTTATTGGGTAGGTTGATCTAATTTTTTGGTCCTTTTGAGTTGTCTACTATATATTAAAATAGTTACAATGTATTTAACCCCAGATGGAATAGTGATAGGTGAAACAAATTTGAGAATTCTATATTAAAAAAATATTAATTTTCAAGAGGATATATTTTACCTGCAATGATCTTTCTAAAGTTTCTTTACCTAGATCCATGTGTAACAATATTAAAATCCTTCACATTCTTCAAATTGAATAGGAGAATCCTATTTATACCTGTCCAGTTCTGCTGCAAGAATTGCTTACTATGCAGGCTAAGAAAACAGAGAAGAAAAATAATGAAATTTGACTGCCAGTGTGTAGTTGCAATTGGTTTGATCATATGTTAGTGAACCTCTTCTTGCATTGTGGAAAACACACTAAAATATTTTCTTTTGGCATATACTTGGCATATTCTTCAGACAAATTGTAGAGTTATTCACAACCTGATTAATTGATATTACTTAATTGTGTTGGTATTCTTCAGAGAACATCTGGATCATTGTAAATGTTAAATTTGATTTTGCCCCAAAAATCTTCAATTTGAAGTTTAACTACTGTTATACTTAATATTTTAATATTTCATCCTATTAATATTAGGAAGCTTTGAAAGATTTAATGAAACAGTGGGTAATCGTACATCTAAGAGGGTCAGAAGGCATCAGGACCCTTAATCAGCTAAAAGATATCTAGCACTGTTATCCAGAGTTCAGTTGAAAGGAATGTCTGATTTTAAGTTAATATTCTTCCAGGATTGTATTTTTAAATTGGTATTGGTGATTACAATAAAAATCACCTATAGCAAAGACAATAGTACTTTTTGTGAAGGTTTGCATGCTGTAGATGTAAGGAAGGGAATTTGTTTCACATAGTACATATAAGGAAAGTTCCTGATGTCTGCTTCCTGAAAAGTTCAATTTGGCAGTCCAAAAGTGACTGAAATGAAAATGTTAAGGGAGCGAAGCTATGAGGAGAATCATTGATTGAGAGCCTTCACTTACAATATTCAATCTTTTAAGAGAATAGCTTTAAATAGGGGAAGGCACATGTAATGATATGCATACATGTCTTTGCTTTTTTTCCCTTCAGGGTTGTCCATATAATAATCCTGTTTTAAAAAAAAAAAAAAAACATAGTATGAGGTGTCCAATATTGACCACAATCTATTCACCTGTGATAGAGCCCTCAAAAAACATTTTATCTGAACTGGGAAGGAACAATAAATGCTATTGTGGAGTATCTAATTTAGGGTCTCAAGAAATGCTAGCCCAAGTGAGTGGTTTAAGAATGAGCATGAGAAGAATAAATTTATATGTGCGACTTGCATCTAGAGGGGACTTTGAGTTAGTAGTGAAAGGAGATGAGGGCAGAGAGAGAAGATGCTTATAAAATGGTGTCTGTAGTAGTTGCATAGGTTGTTCCATGTAGTTGCTTTCATCTCACAATAATTGTGATTATGTAAGAATCCTCTGGATTTGATTGGCATCATTTTTTTTCTAACCATTAGTTTGTTTCTTGTGTTTTTTTTAATGAGTGTATGGTTTTCTGGATATAAAGATGGGTATAAGGACAATTTAAAAGAACCAAACTCCCCTAACAATCTTAGTTAATCCTAGGCATCTCTTACTTAAATTGCAAAGGGGGGGGGGGAAGCAACAAATACACATTGGAAAAGGGAAACGCTATACTAGTTTCATCTGAAAACTAAAATAATTTTCAGGTTGAGGGTTAAATCTTTCTCTGAAATTACGTTATTACTACTGATTACTAAACTAAGGCTTGAAGACAGACTAGTCATAGTTCATTTTTATTAGTCAAATCTTACAAAATACATAATACTCTTAAAGCTGAGGATGTATGTTCATTTGCAGTGCTTTAGTTTTTAAGCAGCAAAGATAGAGTTAACAGAATCAGTGCTGCTAGGGGGAGTGCTGTTAGCATTGTGCATATCGTGGAATTAATAATTTAGTATCTTCGGGAAATGCAAACTGCAGTAAGAACTCAAACAGCCTTATTAGAATGTGAGAAGTAAGCTACCAGAATGAAATTAAGATCCTGCTAAAGATGGGGGGAAACCCTTCAAAAATGCTCTTCAAGAACTCTAAACTTCAGATTGCATTATGAATCTATAAAATGTGTATTGGGGTGAAAAGCTGATTCTGCTGAGTTGCAATAATGGTGGTTTACTTGCATTCTGACAGTTCTCTGGAGGGCATTGTCGTCTCTCCTTGCCAGAATAGTAATGGGATGTGGCAGTATCTGTGTTGTCAGAAATGGGATAATATCTCCATTTTTGCTAGTAAGTTTTTCTCTTCTTTAAATTTAAAACTGATTAAAGGAAAAGAGGAGGATAAATGTATAAGATTGTTAGACTTCAATTTTTTGTTAGATTCTCTAGTAATAGCTGTTGTTCTTTTAGCGAAACTGAGTTTCCACAAGCAAATTAAATACAAAACAACTTGAATTAGTTGGAAAGATTACCCTTTCAATCTGTCAAAACATTGAAATAAAATATGTATTTTAATTACAGGAACTTTGTAATTAGTCTTTGTCTGACAGTGTATTTGCTATTCCTTTATAATCCTATTGCATATAACATTGAAAGTAGTATTACCTTTGTCTTTATTTGTAATACAGTTTTGGGGATCACTAAGTGTTTAGCAGGGTTCTATTTGCCTCTAGCATCCTAAATTCCAATAATGTATTGCATAAAAGCATTGAGTGAAAGTCTGGGAGTAAGATTCAAAGAATTTCATTAAAACTCTACAATTGGCCTAACTTTGAAACCACGGATGTATCTTTCATTTTGAGGATAAAAGAGTTTAATGTATGTAAACTTTGTTAAACTACTTAATTTTAATTCTGTTGATGCTAGGTATTGATCTTTAGTAAAGCTAATACAAGTTGCAACTGTCTTAAAGCAATTTTTTTTTAAACTGAGTGGTGCATTTACAATTTTATGCACAACCTTGGAGATGTTATGCCAACTTTATTTTTAACACACTGTCACATTTCTTAGTACTGTAGGTAAAGATGGACAGTTGTCTTAAGCAGATAATAGCATTCATATTTAAAAACTGATAGAATTAAAGTAAAATACAATAATTTCATCATAGTATTGATACAATTAACTTTGATACTTACGAAGAGAGATTTTTCCTCTACCCCCAGCATAGCTTTGTTTCTGATGTTAGTATAGATAATAGATCAATCTATACTCAAATTTAGGGGTGTTTGGTCCAATTATTCTTTATTGGATAATTGTGTTTATTGGATTCTTGTTAGACTATACCTTCCCAAACCCTTAACTGAAAACCCAGATTTGATTTGCTATAAGATATTGTGCACCCCTTTTGTAGAGCAAGTTTGCTGTGAGTATAAAAGATGAACACCCTTGTCAGTCTCTAGAGATAGAAAGAAAGAACAAAGTGATGGCTGAAGTAAAACTAGAGATTTGGATGGTATGGATAAAATGGATGATGACTATAAAAGCATAGACATGTATGGCTGAAAGGGACTGTGAGAGGTCATCAGTCCAGCCCCTCACTGGCGCAGGACCAAATATATGTAGACCATCCCTGACAGGTGTTTGTCCTAACCTGTTCTTAAAAACCTCTAGTGACAGGAATTCCACAACCTTCTTTGGAAGCCTATTCCTATATTCAACTATACTTATAGTTAGAAAGTTTTTTGTAATATCTAACCTAAATCTCCCTTGATGCAGATTAAGCCAATTACTACTTGTCCTATCTTCAGTGGACATGGAAAACAATTGATCACCGTCCTCTTTGTAACAGTCTTTAAGATGTTTAAAGACTGTTAGCAGGTCCCCCCTTGGTCTTCTTTTCTCAAGACTAAACATGCCCATTTTTTTTTAACCTTTCCTCATAGGTCTGGTGTTCTAATCCTTTCATGCTAGAATTATTTTAATGTAATCTAACGAAAAACCTGTTGTTGTTACAGTCAATATTTAAAATCAGTAAATTGATATATAAAACAAGTAACTTAGAACAATGAGACTTTAAAAAGTCTTAAAATCCTTCAAAGTCTGAATCAGTCTGATTCACCAAACAGTTCATTAAACTCGGCTTCAGTCACAGCTGCACCTGCATTGTCATCGTAGATGTCGGCAGCGTCGTCTTCAAAGTCAGATTCCTTATCAGCCTCTGTTGTGTCATCATCAAATATGGCACCATCTTCTGACCTGTCGAGTGCATTGCTGATACAGCATTTCCTTAAATGATTTTTCTACCATTTCCAAAGGAATGGACACCCAGGCATCCTTGATCCACTGGGCGACCAGATTGATTTCGGGCTTCATAAGATTCCCGCCTTTTGTCAACTTTGCCATGCCTGAGCACATCCATTCAGACCACATTTTGCGTAGCCTGTCTTTAAAGGGTTTGTTCAGGCAGACATCAAGCAGTTGTAGAACTGAAGTTAAGCCTACAGGTATTACAGCCAAAGTAGTTTTCATATTTTTGGCCACATTTTTCACCTCATCCATCTTGTGTGCCCTGAACATGTCCCAAACGAGCACAGCAGGTTTATTGAAAAGTGCTCCTGGTCTCTTATTCCACACTTTTTCCAACCATTCAGTAGTCCCACTTTCATCCATCCATCCCTTTTCGTGTGCACGTACGATGACACCAGCAGGAAATGTCATGTTTTTAGGCAAGGTTTTTCTTTTAACAACAACAACAACAGGAGGGAGCTTTGATCCATTTGCCAAACACGATAAAACCACCGTAAAATGGATTTTCATGGCCAGTGGTTTTAATTAAAACTTTTTTTCCACCAACACCGGTTACCGTTCTGTTGCTCGGGAGATCGAATGTCATGGTGTTTCGTCCATATTTCCTATTTGTGACAGTTCAAATGCATATTCCTTTCAATATTTTATAATAAACCTTTGGAAAGATTTGATTTTTTTCTTCCAGATCTCTAGGCAGTTTTTGCACTATCTTTGTTCGGTGACGAAGACAGAGACCATGGTGGTTCATGAAGCGAGTACACCAACCCGCTGATGCGACAAACATTGATGGCTTTACTGACTTGTATTTGTCGTCTTTTGACATTTGCAGAGCACGCAGATGAATTCCAGTTCTAGTGACAATGTACCCATTTTGTCGACATTCAACGACCCAATTATTGAGATCTTTCTCTAGCTCAGGAAATGAAGCACACCTCGTTGGACATTTTTTCTTGCTTCTTGGCATGTCTTTTAGTGTTATTTTTTCGCCATTCTCTTACTTGCTTCTCATTGATACAGAATTCACGAGCAGCGGCACAATTATTGTTTGCTTCTGCATATTCCACATCTTTAAGTTTGAACGCTGCATGATAAAAAGACCCTTTCTTTTGATTTCACCGTTGTTCATTTTAAATACTAGTATGAAAATAGATTATTATTATTGTGTTAGATTTTTGTAGGACTTCATATAGGAATGTCACCTGCTTTATCACTGTCAAATTATTATTGTTCTTTGTTTATTTCAAAGCAGCCCTGTAGATTGGCATGTCTGTAGGAATAACAGGCTATTTCAATTTTATTAGCGATTCCATCGATTCTGCACATTATATTTTCATATTGTCTCGAGACTTATGAGGTCCATTTCAAGCCAATCTAGTCCACTAAACAAAGCCTTTGCAACTTTAAAAGGCTGCAGTATTGCCATCAATAAATGGGTTGGCAAACTTTGGCTCCTGGGCTGTCAGGGTAAGCTGCTGGCGGGACATTTTGTTTACCTGGAGTGCCTGCAGGCATGGAGCCCCTCAGCTCCCACTGGCTGGGAACGGCGAACCGTGGCTACAGGGAGCTGAGGGGCTGCATGCCTGCAGATGCTCCAGGTAAACAAAATGACAATGTATTAGATATTCAATTCAATGATTCCATAGAGTTTAAAATCATCAAATTTTGGTGTAGACCCATTTATAAGCCAACCCCCGCTCTTTGATGCGTCACATTTTTACCAAAAATATTCAGCTTATGAACAAATATATATGGTAATTAATAGGAATAACTAGTTTCTAGGAAGGAGCTATGTGCTCTTAACTGAAACAGATATGTTTACTCTGGTTTTGAAACTCTTGCGTATGCTCCTTGTTTAATAAATGCGTTTGAGCTACTCCTAATCTTTACTTCAGGAGGAATTTTAATGATCAATATTAAGTTATTTTGTTGTGTTGAGTATAATGCTTTGTTTTTATTTGTATGTCACACTTACTAAATCCTCTTGGTGATATAATCTCTTCTGTTCAAATAAAATCAGGTAGATGGAACAGCTAGTTTGTTTGGGGAAAATGAGATTGTTGTTCTTGTAATAACAGGTCCTCAGATCCTTCTGTTAGCTCAAAATCAAATTAATTTCACTGGCAAATTCTAACTTCCTATCCCTGAAAATAATTTAGTTTTAGTGGAGGAAAATGTGTGAGAGGAGGTTTTCATTTCACAAAATGTGATTGTGAACTTTCCTTGAAATAGCTAAACAATTCGCTATTGCTANTCAATAAATGGGTTGGCAAACTTTGGCTCCTGGGCTGTCAGGGTAAGCTGCTGGCGGGACATTTTGTTTACCTGGAGTGCCTGCAGGCATGGAGCCCCTCAGCTCCCACTGGCTGGGAACGGCGAACCGTGGCTACAGGGAGCTGAGGGGCTGCATGCCTGCAGATGCTCCAGGTAAACAAAATGACAATGTATTAGATATTCAATTCAATGATTCCATAGAGTTTAAAATCATCAAATTTTGGTGTAGACCCATTTATAAGCCAACCCCCGCTCTTTGATGCGTCACATTTTTACCAAAAATATTCAGCTTATGAACAAATATATATGGTAATTAATAGGAATAACTAGTTTCTAGGAAGGAGCTATGTGCTCTTAACTGAAACAGATATGTTTACTCTGGTTTTGAAACTCTTGCGTATGCTCCTTGTTTAATAAATGCGTTTGAGCTACTCCTAATCTTTACTTCAGGAGGAATTTTAATGATCAATATTAAGTTATTTTGTTGTGTTGAGTATAATGCTTTGTTTTTATTTGTATGTCACACTTACTAAATCCTCTTGGTGATATAATCTCTTCTGTTCAAATAAAATCAGGTAGATGGAACAGCTAGTTTGTTTGGGGAAAATGAGATTGTTGTTCTTGTAATAACAGGTCCTCAGATCCTTCTGTTAGCTCAAAATCAAATTAATTTCACTGGCAAATTCTAACTTCCTATCCCTGAAAATAATTTAGTTTTAGTGGAGGAAAATGTGTGAGAGGAGGTTTTCATTTCACAAAATGTGATTGTGAACTTTCCTTGAAATAGCTAAACAATTCGCTATTGCTATTGTGACAAAGTTCCTCCTCTAGCTTGGTGGGTCCTGCGCTTATTGGTGGATTTGCTCACCTCAGAGATTCACCTTGTGGGTCAGGAAACAGCCCAGAGACCTTCCCCTCTGGTAGAAGCCACAGTCCAGATCAATTCCTCCTGTGTCTGATCAGGGGTTGGGAGGTTTGGGGAGAACCCGGGCCCGCCCTCTACTCTGGGTTCCAGCCCAGGGCCCTGTGGACTGCAGCTGTCTAGAGTGCCTCCTGGTACAGCTGCACGACAGCTACAATTCCCTGGGCTACTTCCCCAGAGCCTCCTCCCAACACCTTCTTTATCCTCACCACAGGACCTTTCTCCTGGTGTCTGATAACGCTTGTGCTCTTCAATCCTCCAGCAATACGCCTTCCCACTCTCAGCTCCTAGTGCCTCTTGCTCCCAGCTCCTCGCATGCATGCTACAAACTGAAGTGAGGTCCTTTTTAACTCAGGTGCCCTGATTAGCCAGCCTGTCCTAATTGATTCTAGCAGTTTCTTCTTAATTGGCTCCAGGTGTCCTAATTAGCCTGCCTGCCTTAATTGGTTCCAGCAAGTTCCTGTTTGTTCTGGAACTGCCCCTTACCCAGGGAAAAGGGATCTACTTAATCTGGGACTAATATATCTGCCTTCTAACACTCTCCTGTAGCCATCTGGCCTGACCCTGTCACACTATTCTAAGATTCATACTTTCCCATCAGTCTACTCGCCATTTACCTTCAATCCATTCTTCCTTTGAAAACTACATTTCATATTTTGATTTGAATAACACATCCCTCACAACCTATTTTAGTGTGGGTTAGGATAGGCTACTTTAATTTAATGTTAGTGTTACTTAAGCTTGTGACTACTTAGCAGTTTTTAATTATTAAACGATTGCGCTGTGAATTACATATGTTTATACGTCTGTCTCAAAACACTTTTTCCAAAGAGAGCTCACTTTCCTGAACCAAAGTATTGCTGTATAGATCTTACCTAGTTGACTGAGTTATAGCTGTACTGTTTCCAGTAACATTGAATTCTTTTTTGATAACTTTTATTCTTTTGGTAAAAAAGAGAGCCTTACAAAATGTCTTTAATTATACATATTTGCTGAGAAAATTATAGTAATTACAAGAGCATTTTTTGCATTTTAGATAATTTAAAAATATAAAGGATGAATGTTTTGGCTCTTCTTCTGGTGACAGTAACATGAGTTCACAGAATGAATGAACTACCAAATCTAGTGATTTATCATTCCTGCGCTAAACTTGTGAAGATAATATGGTCTTGTAAACAGACTCTAGAATGTGTTCTGCAAGTGATTATGGTCAATCAGTCATCCTGACACTATTTTGCTTATGCCCCTCTTTCTTCAGTTGGTTTGAGCAAAGTAGTGACAAAATGATTGAACAAACTTAATTTACTGGGAACAGATGTTGTTGGTTTTTTTAAGTCGTCATTTTGTCCCAATGATAGCACAGCTTGCAAAGAGAACCTATTTCAAAATGGCTAACTGCATTTGCTCTTTGGATGGTAGGTTATTGTTTGAAGGTCATAATATAGCATTTTATTGGAAACATACCAGCCTTGTGAATTTTGTCTTTGAAATTTGTAGTGCAGCCAAATAATGCTTACTAAATATTTACAAAATAATATTGCATAGACATAGCATAGCAATGTTGCCTGTCTGTTTTACCAGGTCAGCTCTTCCTATGTTGCTTCTGTTTTTTTGTTTATTGTAACTCATGCGGTGTATGCTTGAATTGCCACATGAAAGCAGAATTTGACTGAAGAGTACCATGGGTCATCCTTCTTTATGGCTAGGGCCCTACCAAATTCACAGTCCATTTTGATCAAATTAATGGTCAGAGGATTTAAAAAATCATAAATTTCACAGTGTTGGAACCGTGGGGGTCCCGACCCAAAAGATGGTTGTGGAGGCAGAGGGCTGCAAGGCTGTTGTAGGGGGGTCGTGGTATTGCCACCCTTACTTCTGTGCTGCTGCTGGTGATGGCACTGCCTTCAAACTGGGCAGCTAGAGAACAGCAGCTTCTGGCCGGGTGCCCAGCTCTAAAGGCAGGGCTGCCACCAGCAGCAGCACAGGAGTAAGAGTGGCATGGTATGGTATTGGTACCCTCATTTCTGCATTGCTATTGGCGGGAGCGCAGAAGTAAGGTTGACAATACCATACCATGCCACGCTCACTTCTGCTGGCGGTGCTGCTTTCACAGTTGAGCTTCCAGTCAGCAGCCATTGAGCTTCCACCAGCATAGCGAGGTTCCCAGAGGTGGGTCTGACCCAGCTCTGGGAGCGGCTCCTGCAGGGGGAGTGGAAGTCCCATCATTCCCCAGCCGAGCCAGAACTAGCAGCTGGAGCCTGGTGGACGGTAGGAGCCCCCAGTCCTGCCCCTCCCCTGCACTAGCCAGATTTCATGGGGGAGACCAGATTTCATGGTCAGTTACACGTTTTTCATGGCCGTGAATTTGGTAGGGCCCTACTTATGGCAAATGTCTCTTGCTAAGAAGAGGAGGGAGTATTGACTTGTGCAGGGACTAAGATATGAGACTCATGGATTCCATTCCTCACTTTGATGCTTACTATTATTTAATGTGATGTCTTGAGTGAGTCATTTAATCTTTGAACCTTCAGTTTACCCAATTGACACCAGTCTCACGGAACCTTGGAGTTTAATGTTTCCACAGCATTTTGAGATCTCTGAAAGGTGCTATAAGAGTTTGTATTTATTATGTAGCACTCTTTGCTTTCTACATTTTTATTTAATCCCTTATTTGCTGTAGTAGCTTTTCTGGTGCATCTGCTTTGCATGTGTTCCAGCTATGAAGTAGGCACTTGTCCTGCTCCCCTCAACAGTTATGATTCAAAGATTGCTAAGATAGTGCACAATTTCTCCTTTCTGTGTTACTGAACCAACCCATAGCCCTATGTCATGGATAGTTGATGCTGTACCTCTAACTTGACATCCTGTAAATACTAATCATTCAGAGCTCACATTTGCCCTGGAGAGTTGGACAGAGAACAAGTGCAATAATTTTATGATGTCAACACTCCTTTTGTAGAAACTTTCTTTAAGTTTCTGTCACTCTAATACTTCTAATATATTTTTAATAACAAATGCAATGTGAAAACATTGTTAATTGTTGGCAATTTAGCAGACATGTATTCATATGACAGTGCAAATGGACCAAATATAAATATGGAGAAAAATGCAACAATTGGCAGAAAACTGTGCTTGGATGTGGTGCTGGTTGTCTGCATTGTAATCACTGCAAGTCATGGAATATTTTTCCCATTAGAGCCTTGTTTGTACAACTACAGTTATGAAAAGAAGGTATTAAAAAAGGAGTTTGGAGTGTGTGATCACACATTCTAGTAAACTATAATCTCTTTAAACATTTTAAAAAGCTCCTTGGTTTGTTTGTTTTTAAAATAATTTCTTTTCCTACAGGATTTTTATTAATAAAAACAGATTCACTAGGTATACAGTAGTAATTTGATTCCCATAGTTGAGAATAAAACTGTTTAAAACAACCAAAAGCCTACACTTGTTTTTTTTATGCTTAGTCATTTAAAGACCAAAGTTGAAATATATAAATGTTTGACTTTTCTTTCACGAGAATACAGAAGCTGATAGTTAAAGTAATTCCCTCTGTGTGAGGTATTGTCCGAACACACAAATTTAAATAAAAACTATCTTTGCCTCTAAGAGTTCACAATTACGACAAAGTATGGGATAGAGGTAGAAAACACAAATTAGCTTTTAAAATAAATATCAGTTATCTATTGTTTGTCTGGATATTAATTGGCTAATTTCTTGTAGGTATCTTGGTAGGATATCTAAGAATGATTTTAAATTTTATTTAGATTTTCAAAGTAGATTAGGAGATTTAGATATTTCTTCCATTAATTTTAATGGGAGAAATGTCTAAATCCCCTAGATTGCTTTGAAAACCTCAACCTGTGAATTGTCTTGTATGGTCATCATTTAAAGCTTCTTGAAACAGGAGGAGGTTGTGTTACAGCTTTCATCTTACAGGAGTGTCTTGCCTTTTTATGGATCCCATTTGCAAGAAATTTGAAACACTCTGCGGTCTGTGCTTTGCTTTACATGTTTCTTCTTCATGTGCCTGTTTAGAAAATATCAGTTACTCATAGGCAATGTTTGTTTATAGAGCATTAAGGGGTAATGACTAGCAGCCACTGTGGATTTACCAAGAACAAGTCATGCCAAACCAGCTTGATTTCCTTCTTTGACAGGTAACTGATTTGGTGGATAGGGGTAATGCGGTGGACAATATACCTGGACTTCAGCAAGGCTTTTGACACAGTCCTACATGACATTCTGATAAGTAAGCTAGAGAAATGCGGGCTTGGCAGAACTACCATTAAGTGGATACATAATTGATTAAACAACTGCGAACAAAGAGTAACTATTAATGGAATGATGTAGAATTGGAGAGAGGTCTCAAGTGGGGCTCCGCAGGGATCTGTTCTGGGTCTGATGATGTTTAACATCTTTATTAATGACCTGGATGTAGGTATAGAGCAGGGGTCTCAAACTCAAATGCCCTCGAGGGCCACATGAGGACTAGTACATTGGGCCGAGGGCCGCATTTACTGACCCCCGCCCCCCGCCCCCCCCCNAAAAAGCATCGCATTGCTGATCATGTTGAAGTTGTGATTCACCACAACTCCCAGATCCTTCTCAGCAGTGCTTCTGTCAAGCCAGTTTCCCCCCATACTATATTTGTGCATTTAATTTTTCTTCCCGAAGTGTAGCACTTCACATTTGTCTTTGCTGAATTTCATTTTGTTATCTATAACTCAGCTCTCCAATTTATCAAGATCCCTCTGAATTTTAGCTCTATCCTCCAAAATACTGACAACCCCCCACCTTCAGCTTTGTGTCATCTGCAAACTTGATCAGTATACTCTCTATACCAGGGCTATCGCATGCGGCCCGCAGGGCTATCGCATGCGGCCCGCGAGCTCCTCCCGGCCCCCACAACGTTTACCTGGCCGACCAGCACCGGGGGCAGGGCAGGCTCCCTGCTTGCTTGCCTGCCCTGCCGCCGCGTCGCACCAGGAAGCAGCTGGAACCTGGGGGAGGAGGGGCGCAGGGGTGTGTGTGGCTGTTGCTTCAGGCACCGCCCCCAGCAGTTCCCATTGGCCGGGAATGGGGAACTGTGGCCAATGGGAGCTGCTGGGGGCGGTGCCTGAAGCAACAGCCCCACACACCCCTGCGCTCCTCCTCCCCCAGGTTCCAGCTGCTTCCTGGTGCGACGCGGCGGCAGGGCAGGCAAGCAAGCAGGGAGCCTGCCCTGCCCCCGGTGCTGGTCGGCCAGGTAAACGTTGTGGGGGCCGGGAGGAGCTCGCGGGCCGCATGCGATAGCGCTGCGGGCCGCATGCGATAGCCCTGGTATAGAGAGTATACTGATCAAGTTTGCAGATGACACAAAGCTGAAGGTGGGGGGTTGTCAGTATTTTGGAGGATAGAGCTAAAATTCAGAGGGATCTTGATAAATTGGAGAGCTGAGTTATAGATAACAAAATGAAATTCAGCAAAGACAAATGTGAAGTGCTACACTTCGGGAAGAAAAATTAAATGCACAAATATAGTATGGGGGGAAACTGGCTTGACAGAAGCACTGCTGAGAAGGATCTGGGAGTTGTGGTGAATCACAACTTCAACATGATCAGCAATGCGATGCTTTTTGCGCCCAAAAAAAAAAAAAAAAAGCAAATGCAGTTTTAGGTTGGGTTAACAGAGGCATAGCATGCAAGTAACAGGAGGTGATAGTACCATTCTACTTAGCGCTGGTTAGGTCCCAGCTGGAGTACTGTGTCCAGTTTTGGTCACTAATGTATAGAAAGGATCCAGAAGTGACAAAGATGATCAAAGGGGTGGAATGCAAGCCATATGAGCAAAGGCTGAAGGAACAGGGTATGTTTTATTTGGAAAAGAAGAGATTAAGGGGTGATATGATTGCGGTCTTCAGATACTTGAAAGGCTGCCATAAAAAAGATGGAGAACAGTTCTCTTTTGCTACAGAGGGCAGGACAAGAGGCAATTGGTTCAAACTACAGCATAGCAGATTTAGATTAAATCTCAGGAAAAACTTCCTAACTGTAAGAACAGTAGGAGAAGGGAACAGACTGCCTAGGGAAGTCATGGAAGCTCCTTCGCTGGAAGTTTTCAAAAGGAAGCTGGATAGCCATCCATCTAACCCTCTGCGGTCCTTCCTAGCCCTATAGTTCTATGATTATTTTAGAAAAAAATAAAGTAGTTGTGTGTAACCCACTGGCAAAGTGTGTGACAAGCCTTCCTCTAGTGCAGGGGTGGGCATACTATGGCCCGCAGGCCGAATCCGGCCCGTGAGCCATTTTAAGCCGGCCCCCGAGCTCCTGCTGGGGAGTGGAGTCTGGGGCTTTCCCCACTCCGGCGCTCCAACTGGGGCACCAAGTCGGGGGCCGCACCACACGGCTCAGCCCAGCGCTCCAGCTGGGGCACCAGGTCAGGGGCCGCGCAGCGCCGGGTTGGGGACCACACCACACGGCTCCTGGAAGCCGCAGCATGGCCCTGCTCTGGCACTAGCAGGGTTGGGGGCCGCTCCATGCGTAGGAGCCAGAGAAGGGACATGCCACTGATTCCGGGAACCACTTGAGGTAAGCACCACTCAGAGCCTGCACCCATGAGCCTCTCCCCACACCCCAATGCCCTGCCCCAGCCGTGATCCCCTCCCACTCTCCAAACCCCTTGATCCCAGCACAGAGCACCCTCCTGCACCCCAACCCTCTCATCCCCAGCCCCACCCCAGAGCCCACACCCCCATGCAGAACCTGCACCCCTTCCCGCACCTCTGCCCCAGCCCTGATCCCCCTCCTGCCCTCTGAACTCCTCAGACTCAGCCCAGAGCAGCCTCCTACACCCCAAACTCCTCATCCCCTGCTCGAACCCAGAGCCCGCACCCCCAACCAGAGCTCTCACCCGCCCCCCGTACCCCAACCCCAAATTTATGGCCTGCCATACAATTTCAATTCCCCAATGTGGCCCTCAGGCCAAAAAGTTTGCCCACCCCTGCTCTAGTGACTGGTCCAAAAATGACTATCAGTTACTTTTGTAGCAGAAGCGGGTAGAGGTGTGAAGTGGAGATCTCGGAGTTCAAATTCTGTTGCTGATCTTTGAGGCATGTTATAACTGCATGTGTTTCATACAGTGAGAAGAATCTTTTAAACATTTTTAATGTAAAAACTATTGTAATCACTAAATTATTTTGGCTAAACTAAGCTGTACAGGAGTTTCACCTTTGTCATTTGTAACACTTTTGGGTTTCAGGTGTTGAATATTGAGGCATGCTTCACACAGGGATGGGAGACCAAGAGGGGGAAGGAGCAGAGTAGGTAGATGTGCTGCTGGAGTTCAGGCATACACCCTTCTGACATAGCTATATCTGACCACGTCCAATTTCTAAAAGTACATGAGAGGCTGCAGCATGTTATAGGAAGTGAGCAAACCTTTAAATTCAGCAGGTTGCTCTTGTTATGTGTAGTTCAGTAACTTTTAAACAGGATGTGATGGGGTATGTAGACCCCCATCCCTGGGTTGGTAAGGAGCAGGGCTTCTATTATGTGTATTCATAACTACATTCCTGGAGAAGATGTGTGATAGGATGTGCAAACCTCATCCTGGGTTGGTAGGGAAAGTTTTAACCCTCTTGTCCTAGGAAAGGCCACGCTGATTACAGAGACATTTTAAGAAGGGGCAGACATAGCAGGAAGTAAGGGGAGGAGATCTTTCTTAAGCTTTATGCAATGTAATGAGCTCAGTTGAGATGTAATATATGTTCAAATTATGTAATGTAATGAGAGTGCCTCAAGCTTTATGTAAAGTAATTAGAGTTCCAGCCCTGGAACTGGAACCCTTCTTGATAGCAAGATACACCTTTTGAGAGCTCCCCACGGCTACTCTCTGCGCTGGACCTAACAATGACAACAGTGCTGACAACCATACCAGCTCCACTAACATCAGTGCCGGAACCATGCCCACTGGAACTGCAGTTTGTGGAGAGCTTTCTCCTGCTCCTTACTGGGCCACTCTTCCTCCCCCTACCTTGACCGGGGAGCCATGACCTGAGAGATGAGATTGGTACTCTGAAGACATGGTACTGAGCCCCGGTGCAGAACTGGCAATAGATGGGTCACCCACAGTCTGGCCAGCACCAGTACAACCTACCATTATGGCCATACTGACTTTGAGGCCCACCATCCCACAGATTCTGGAGTGGGACTCCTTCCTATATCTTGGCAAAAAGGAGGAAGATTATGGTCATCAATGGCATTGTTGGCTGGAGCACCCTCACCAGAACCAGGAGGAGACCTCCTGAAGATGCAGCGGAGGTAGTGAGGAAGACATTGCAACGTTTCCTGCCTAAAGAATCCTGTTCATCCTCAGATGAAGCAATCACTGTGGCCCGACACCTCGCTGTTGATGACTTCCGGACTTTCCAGGGACTATTGTCAAGGAGGGCAAACATATTGTGATCCGAGAAAACACCCATAAATTGTTCGACATCTTCAGTTCCTCTGTGCCCACAAGAATTGCTCTCCCAATCAGTGATTGCATTTTATACCCAGCAAAGAGTTTATGGCACACCCTGGCCTTGCTCCCCTTGACCTCCGTGCATGTGTAAAAGTGCTACCAGGTCCTGTCCAAGGCCTTCAAGCACATTTTATGCACATCCACAGTCGAGGACTTGTCCTTTGAAGGCGTGGACTTATTTAGCACATTAATGGATGAGGCACTACATTCTCTCAGAGCATGTATATCCTAGTACTATACTATAAGCTTTCCAGTGACACCTCAGAGACAGAGAATGCCATCTTTCTCTCTGTCAGCAGCCTCAGTATTCATGCAGAAATTTACCCCGCTATTCATGTAGGAGCCTGGCACCACCTCTTCCATCATGCACTAACCTCCCTATGAAGAGCAGCAGGTTTGACAAGACAATCAGGAGCTACACCAAAACCACCTTGGAGCTGACCTCCAGAAACCAGCTTGCCCCTTTTAATCAGGCATGGATGCACATTGCAGCTGACAAATGGGTATTGAGCATCGTTGTCCATGGCTCTGCCATTCTGTTCGATTCCCTGCCCCCTACTGACCCTCTTTCCCCATACTTGTTCAGGGACCCTCCTCATGAGTCTTTTGCAAATGGAAGTGGCCTCATTACTTAGGAGTTGTATAAAAGGTTTCAAGGTGTACAGGGGAAGGGGTCTGCACTCCTGATACTTAGTCATTCTGAAGAAGAAAAGGATTCTTTGTCCTCTCCTTGACATAAGAAAGCTAAACAAATAATATGCTACCTCAGATTCAGAATGGCAATACTTTCCTCCATTATTCCATCCCTTCAAGCTCAGGACTGGTTTGTGGCTCTCAACTTATAGGACACATACTTCCACATCGCCATCCACCCAACCCCGAGGAAGTACTCAACATTCACAGTGGGGCCAAGCCATTATCAGTACAAGATACCGCCCTTCGGACTCTCCATGGTACTAAAAGTTTTTATAAAATGCCTACCCATAGGGGCAGCCCACCTAAGGAACCAGGGCGTGTATGGCTACCCGTATCTGAATGATTGGCTGATGGGAGGCAGATCACATCAGGAAGCTTTGATAGGCTTCAGCTGTGCCCTTCTCATGTTCGCCTGGCTGGGACTCTTGGTGAACTAAGAGAAATAGTGTCTCACCCCATCACAGACAATAGAGTTCATAGGAGCCAGGAAAAATTCCACCATAGGAAGGGGATACTTTTACCTTAAGATTCCTTACTCTCTGGTTGTTACCAAACATTCTGACTTCATACCCAGTGATGACCGTATGGACCTGCCTTATGTTGTTAAGCCATATATCCATATGTGATGCTGCTTGCCATACTTTGCCTGAGACCTGAGCTCTGGCTCAGGTTGATCTACTCCTCTGTAAAGTACCACTGAGCAGTAGTAGTTTCATCCTTCCTCATGCAAAATTCCTTCTCACGTTGTTTTGGAATCCCATTTGAATCAGTCCACTTTCTTGTGTCTTCTCAAGGCCACATTCCATGCAGACAGAGAAGAAACTCCACACCTTGGCCATTTTCAGGGTTCTTCGATACTGTACTGACAGGACCAAATCTTTCAGACCATCCTTATGTCTGTTTGTGTGTGGGACAAGCCATTTAATCCCAAAGACTTTCTAAATGGGATAATACATTGTATCTCTGGGCTACCAGCTACCTGGTGTACCTCTCCCACTGTTAAAGCTCACTCCACCAGAGCTCAAGTAGCATCCTGAAAATGCTTCTGCAACGTGCCAGTATTCGAAATCTGCAAAGTTACTATGTGAAGCAGTCCAGTCATGTTTGTTAAGCATTATGCACAGAACCTGTATGCCAGGTCAGATGCCAGGTTTGGGAGACCTTCATTCTATCATCAACTCATGCAGCTGATACTCCTCATGCCCTGCATCCTCAAGAGGATACTGCTCGCCAGTCACCTAAGGTGGTATACACACTGACACATACTCAAAGAGAACAGTTACTTATCCTACAGTAACTGTGATTGTTACAGATGTTTAGTCAGTGTGGATCCCAAGACCCTTGCTCCATTCCCACTTCCAGAGTCCTCAGCTAACATGGGCTTCGAATTTTGAGGGAGGGTCTACCTACAACAACAGGATCCACAGTTACTGTAAGGTAAGTAACTGTTCTTTTTTATGCTTTTAAGGCTTTGTGTTGGTGGAGTGGGTCCTGATGCAATGTTACCTGTAATTAAACATAGCTTTTTGTTAATAAATAAATGGTTGGTCTTGTTTCTTGATAGAATTGTTTGTGTACAGGAAATATAATCCACGTGAACTATGAGGAAAGCATTTATGTACATCACAAGGAGAGAAATGGAAAGGCATTATGTAGTCCCTATGTTTTATGTATGGTATTTTTTTTCCCCTCAGTTTTTTTCCAGTTTACACTGGCAAAAACAGCATACAGTTCCACTTAGAACTGAGGTTTTCATGCAACTTTTGGCGGGCAGGCAGTCACCTTTGGAGTCAAGTCATTTAGCTCTTGGAATTGAGCTGTCTTTTGCATTGTAATGCAGTCAAGGTTGTCATGGAGTAGTTCTTGAAGGAAATATAGGGCTGCATGAGAAGAAAAAGCCTTAGATGCACTGTCAATATTTGTATGTCAATACAAAAAACATTTATTTGGATGAGACTGAGTTTATGGACAACAGTTGGATTTGATTTTCTTGTAGGTGACACAGAATTCAAGTACTTGAACCAGTTAATTTTCACCTGTTGCCAATATTTTCTATCAGTGTAAACAAATCCCTTTAGTGCTGACTGTTACGTGTTCAGAAAAACAAATGCTTTTAACATTGTGAAGTCTTAATAAGTTAGGAGTGGAGAGATGAAGATATTGCAAGTAATCCAAATGAATTAATTCTAAGTTATTATATGGAAATAATTCCCCATACCAGAAATAAACTCTAATTTTTCAGGATGCGCTGGAGGGCAACATGAAACATGAATGTTAAATGAAAAAAGACATTTTCTCAGAAAACTGTAGATGCAGTTCAGAAGTTGCACTAGTTCATTTACTGAGATGTTACTTAGATTTTTTTTTTATTATGGTATTCATAAGGCACTAAGTCAGGAAGGACAGGAATACCCTCCTCTGCTGTAGTAGAGCTGGCTTCAGGTACTTTTTAAAAAACCTCAGGCTAGAGGAAAATATTTAAAAAAAAACCTGTAGTAATAAACACATTTTCAGACCCCAGAAAAACATTTGACTCCTATAGAACCAATGCTGTCGCCTTCTTGTGTAAACATGCCATCTTCTATGTGTCAGATGCATTCTTTAAACAAAACAGTGTTAAGTTTGCACTAGATATTCAGCAAATATCCTGTCGTGCTGCCTCAACATAACCAGCCATTTTTTTTATATTTCTGGCTGGTTTTTTGTTGTTTAATTTTGTGACCTTTTTTAAAATATAAAAGTGAATGTATCTCATTGCAATTTTCCTTCTCTATTTTTGCAGAATCTAGACATGAAATTACACTTTTTAAAAAGCAAGAGTTAAGGAATGAAAACATTTGTCCATTGTACACTTTCAACGTGGGCTTTCTGTGCTATCTTCTCCTGTCCTAAACGCTTCATTCCAGGCGTTTAGATGCTGATACACTATCTAAACAATTGCCCTGTTCTTTTAAGGCCGTGTAAATCTCTTCAAAGGCATCTGTTTTTCTATATCATTGTACAAAATCCTCTTTTAGAGAAACAGTATATTTATCACAAGATATTGTACTCTAAATTTGTACATATACTTCACTGGTTATTTTCAAATAGAGATTGTAAGAGCTTAAAGCTTTTTGCTTTTTTTATGTCCTTTAAAATGATCAGGATGTAAAACAGATGTTCAACATTTGAAATGCCTTTTGAGTTTTTAGGAGAAATAAGCAAATCTGGCTTGTTCAGTTATTTTTCAGAATTGAAATCCATAAAAATGCCTATCCAATAATAATAAAAATCAAAAATTAATTCCCTCACATCCCTATTTTCCCCATACATTTTATGCATGCACCAGAGTGCATACTTGATGTAGGCAATGATTGCCTTCTAACTGGAGCCTCCTTTCCCCCCCCCCCCCCNNGCCCCCCTTCCCCCCCCCCCCCCCCCAAACCCGGCCACAATTTCTTACACTATAGTCATCCAAAGCTTTCCTCAATCTGCTAATATTGCTTTGTTCTAAAAAGTGTTGGGCCCATTTTCCAGCAAAATTGTAGTTGCATCAGTGCTACCAGCGATGTAAACCCAGTGGTAGAGCCAGGTGCATGTATTTGCATCAAGTCAATTAACCCTGCTCAGTCACACCACTTTCTGAGTCATTGAAAGTCTCCTCTCCCCCCCCCCCCCCCCCCCCCTCCACCTTTGGCTTGTACCCTTCTTGTTTATACTTTTTAGGTCCCTTTGTTTAGGTGTGAACATCCTTGATTACCACTTTAGACCGGAAGTCATCGCCTATCAGTATATGGACAACCATATTTTCTCAATCACAACACAATTGAGTAAGCTTTTACTCTGCATTCTTTTTATGTATTTTTTTTTTTTTTTTGCTAATGTATGTATAATTTTCATTGAGTTCTGGATCCTCAGTATGTTCTTGACATGGACCAGATCAAAAGATGTTTGCTCACATTCAAGAGTGAATATACAATAAAACAGTATCTAAGTGTCTGCTACTGCCTTCCATAACATGCACATGTATTTCTTCCCTATTGAATATGGTCTGTTAACATTTACATAGCTTTTCTTGTCTCTGACTAGGTTAGCCTCTTTCCCCAGTGACCTAGGCAATCTGTTTTCCCTTGCTTAATTGATAGTTTAGAGAACAGCATACCCACACAGTCTAATACCCCTTTGCTATTTTTATATTTCAAATGTTATTTCTCTTGGATGATACCTCGTCTGTCACATTTCAAAAACTCAGTTGGATATCCAACTGGTAAACAATACGTTGTATCCTTTGAGACATGTCTAAGGAATTATATTGTACTCTTCATATTTTTAGCCACAGAGTGTATCTGCTTATGAGGCAAATAAGGCTTTTTTGGGTGTTTCGGTTTTTGTTTTTTTTAAACAGTGGTATTGGGAGCCACACTATGTCTAGGTAGGACTGCCATATAAAAGTCAAAATCAAAACAATTCTTTATTTGGCTCAAAATAGGAAATATCTGAGGATACTTGGGAAAACATGGAACACTTTTTTTTTTTTTTAATAAATAGGTCAGTCATCTCATTTATAATGGAACACAATTTGGAGTATAGCAAGCAATTCCTAAAATCATTACATATTAAATATATAATTTTACATTTCTACTTAAGTGGGAGCTATAGTGAACATCCACATGTTATATCAGGGGTCGGCAACCTTTCAGAAGTGGTGTGCCGAGTCTTCATTTATTCACTCTAATTTAAGGTTTCGCGTGCCAGTCATACATTTTAACTTTTTTAGAAGGTCTCTTTCTATAAGTCTATAATATATAACTAAACTATTGTTGTATGTAAAGTAAATAAGGTTTTTAAAATGTTTAAGAAGCTTCATTTAAAATTAAATTAAAATGCAGAGCCCCCGGACCAGTGGCCAGGACCTGGGCAGTGTGAGTGCCACTGAAAATCAGCTCGCGTGCCGCCTTCGGCACCCGTGCCATAGGTTGCCTACCCCTGTGTTATATAATATTTATTAATCTTTTATAACCTCAATTTAACCTAAGAACAAGTACAGAGTAAATAGTGAAAGCTATAAGACTGGTCTTTCAAGACATTCCCTTGGTTTGAGGAAGGATGTGAATCAAAACCAACTCCTACACAGATTATTTTGTCCCTGATAGAGAACTTAGAAAAATTGAGACCACAGAGTAAAACTAGGTATATAGTGCACCATATTTAAGTGAACACACTGACTATCTAGTCCGTTAAAAATAAGTTGAGTGGTTTAAGATAGTACTTTGAATCCTATTGCTAAATTTTGTGGTTTTAGAATGACACTTTCCTATTTTAAAAATTCTAATCACTTCTATTGCTATGTGAGACCCACACATACAAAAGAGGAAATTGACTGACTATACAGAGTAGTCGGTGAAAATTACTATATATGAAGTGTTGCCAGATGTACAAAGCAAAATGACTTTTTTCCACTAATCACTTTATACGGTAATCTTAGGTGTTACTTTTAACAGTAAGTTTAAAGAAAAATTAATGTACTTTTTAAGTTGTCTGTGTCCTTGAAAGTGACATTTCTAAGCTCCAACTGCAAATTCAGCGTTTAAGATAAATGTGTTAGACATAATTAGCAAAAATTTACATTCAGGCCAAGGAATTTACATTTGATCCAAGATGACAAGCTAAAATGTGGCAAGTAAATTTCAGTGCAACTTGAGGAACAAATTTTTATCTTCATACTGTCAGTATGGTGATAAGCTTCTGATGTTTTTTCTCTCCTGTTTTTTGTTTCCAGTGTTCTTTTTAGGTGAGTTTTTGAATTCTTTGAGTCTTCCCCTTTTCCCAACAGTGTTTGTTTATTGTCTCAGAAAATCTCAAATTTGTGAGCCTATTCAAAGCTTATTGAATACATGTGTTTAGTGCTAAGTCTCATCATATGTAAAACTTTATTTTTGCATTCCAGTTGAACTCTTTCATCCATTTCAAATAAATCTGTCTGGGAATACATAAAACAATTTGTTGCAGTTTTCATTTGCTATATTGTGTTATGGAGCTTGTTTCATTTTGCTAGAAAGAAAGAAAAAAATAGGTAACTCCATGTGTTTGCTGTCCTATTTTCCTGTGCCTTTGTAATTTGAAAGTTGAAGCTACATTCACTTGTAATCTTCACTCACAGGTCCAACATTGCCTCGACAGAATTCACAGCTCCCCCCCCAAGTGCAAAATGGCCCATCACACGAAGAGTTGGAAATCCAGAGAAGGTAAGCTTTTTAGTGAACAAGGGTACATTAATGGCATATTTACCTGGTTTTGATACTCAGGTTTGGAGAGAGATACCAACAGATCTTAATTTTACATTGTAATAGCAGTGACATAGATTTATTGTGCATGAATTGTACCATGTAGATTTAATATTGAAATGTAAAATGTGTGTTCCTTGAAATAATTTACCTGAACATTATTCAACAAGCTTTACAATCTTCTGAATCGAAATATAATATTGTCAGTTATTTGACTCGGTTCTTTTGTCTTAACTCCCAAATGGTGCCCCATTGGTTTCTTTCTCATGAAGTTTTTCACAGTGTAATAGACTGGGCCTATCTTGTAGTTCCTTTCTCCTGTCAGCTCGCTCCCTGGGAGAACCCTCATCTGTTTCTCTCAAGTAGTCCTGGGAAACTATCTTCAGCTGGGGTAGTTTCTTTAATTGAGCCTACTTAACGAACACAGTCCCACCCCTTGCAGACTCTTACTTCTAAGTCTGTGCAAGCATAGCAGTGCCTTCCCTCCAATCCGTCTCTTGCACCAGTAATTCCTGTAACAAGATTTCCTGGCTCTTACCTCAGAGCCTGAGCCCTCAAAGGCTGTCCTCTTGTCCATTTAGTTTTCAGAACAGTTTCTTTCAGCAGTACCTCCTGTGGCAGTCCGTTGGGAGCACCAGCCCAGGCATTTGGCTTCCTGGAGAACGTTGCAGTCCCCTTTCTGGATTCCTGCTGCCCTCTTTTATCAGGATCAGCTAATTAAGTTCCACCTCTTTCCTTGGGTGCAGGTGGTCTGATCAGGTAGCCATGCCAGCTCCAGGCATTCTGATCCAGAGGATTGTTATCCCTTATTCCTTCACACAGTCTCGTAATGCTCAATTGGTTCATTATAGTTCACCGATGTACACAGTACTTACGTTGCAGTACAATTTCAACCATTCATAAAAATAAGATCCTATTCTTAAACCTAACTTTCTTAGTATTTACAGCCATTTTATTTTTTTATTTACACAAAGTAAATCGTTTTCTAATGAGTATATTCTGCTGGTAACTTTATTCTTACAAACTTTTTAATTGAAGCTCACATTTTGATAAATTCACTTTTTAAAATAGACCTATACCTTTTAAAATTCAATCTTTCAAAGTACCACAATAACCCAGCAGCTTAAATGGCATCCTAGAACTTCCAGGCACGTTTGCTGAAGATGTCCTCAAGAGCCAATCTGTTAAAGGAGGCATAGAACAGAAATGTAATAATGTTGACAAAAGGAAATATATTAGCTATGTCAGAAATTCCATCTTCAAGGGCTTATCTATATTATGGTGTTTTTATTTCATTTTCCCCACCAGTGCAGCTACATTGGTGCAAAAAACAAGTGACTTGTGGTGGTACAGCTTACCCTTTCCAAGTCATTTCTTACACTGTTGCAGCTATACCAGTGCAAAAACCTAGTCCAGATAAATATTTAGTCAGGGATCCACCAATCTGGACAACATAGACCTTCCTGGCATTGGCCAGTCACTAAGGTAGTGATTACCAGTAGGAATATTGGGAGAATTCAGTACCACACCTTTCAACCAGACTGATTTATTCTCCAGTCCAAGTCTCTGTTTTTAAATACCTTCATTCTTGAACTTTAGATATCGCTGCCTATTAACATTCTCTGTCAGTCAAAGAGTGACAGGGAGGGCACTTTCTCTAATCTTAGAAAGAAGTAAAGGATTAAAATGGGATGGGGACTCAATAGCCCCCTTTCCGGTTGTGATCCCTCTCAGGCAGGGGTAGTCAATAGGCAGACTGCAGTCCAAATTTGTAATGCCAGATGCTTTTGAGTGGACTGCAGGCGCAGAGGAGATGCATGGGTGGGGCATGTGGGCTCACTTGTTCTCTCTCTCCTCCCCCTCCATCCCCACCCTGCCGGGATTGCTTCAGATGCCTCTTGAGGGTATGCCCAGAAGCGAGGAGGCAGCACTCCTCCTGGCAGCCACACTCTTCTGTGCGGAGAGAGAGGAAGGAGAAGGCTGAGCTCCTTCTCCACCCCCTCATGGAGCTGCTTTGCCTTCCCTGTTGCTGGAGTCCCAGTGCTGTGCCTGCTTTGCAGACCATCTACAGGTGAGAGGCAATGTGTGGAACTCCAGCAGCAGGTAAGGCGAAGCAGCCCCATATAGGCAGGAAGAGGAGGAACTCAGCCTGCTGCTTCCTCACTTCCTGGCTGCAGGGACACACGAAGAGTGCTGCTGCCAGGGGGAGTGTTGCCTCCTTGCTGCTGGGTGTCTTGAGAAATCAGGGGGGGTGCATGTGTGNGGGGGGGGGCCCCCCCCCCCCCCCCCCCCACGTGTCACCTCTGCGCATGGGACTGAAGCCATGCTTGTGCTTCAAGTGGTCCCCGGAGCCCACCCTCCCACGGGCCTCATGCCTCCTGCCACCCCACTCTGGCCTCATGCCGACTGCTCCCGAGTGATCCCCGGAGTCCCCCACCCTGGCCTCATGTCCTTCCTGCCCCCTGTCCTTCAGGGCCAGTCCCCAGAGCCCCCCGAGCCCCCCCCCCCCCAAACCAGCCTCTTTTCCTCCCCAGTCCACTTCCAGTCACCCTATTTTGCCACATCTCAGCCTCCCTGCATCTCCCCAGGGCTATTCTAGAGTCTCCTTAGTTCTTCCAGCTACCCCGAGCCTCCTTGCTGCCCCTCTGCTATCCCAGCCCCCAAAGGGGCATTGCACCACTAGCTGGATCATAGTCCAACAGCTTCACCTCCTGGATCCGAGCTCAAAAGTACTCTCATACATTCACTCCTTGCTTTGCTACCCAGACCCCAGGCCATACCCATTCCTCTCTCCCCACACCATCTCTGCTACTTGGCTCAATTGGGGGCATGGAGGAATGTTTTTTGGGGGGTGGGCAAGCAGCAATGCCAGGTTGCGGGGGGGGGGGAGATAGCTCAGTGGTTTGAGCATTGGCCTGCTAAACCCAGGGTTGTGAGTTCAGTCCTTGAGGGGCCACTTAGGGATCTGGGGCAAAATCAGTACTTGATCCTGCTAGTGAAGGCAGGGGGGGCTGGACTCAATGACCTTTCGGGGTCCCTTCCAGTTCTATGAGAGAGGTGGATCAGTCCATCCCCGTGCATCCCGTTTCAGTTTAGGGAAATAAGGTCACCTTACTCTCTGGGCAGTGCAGGCAGGGAGCTGGCAGGTGATTGGGAAGTTTGTGGGGGGTAATTGGGGGGAGTGGGGGTCTGGACCTTGACTATACCTTGACCAAGAAATTTAGACCTTGACAAAAAATAATTGATTACCTCATGCTCTAGGGGGTTGTAGTTTTTTGTTAAATTAGTATTGGGAAACTTGCTCTGCTTCCCTACTTGTGCTGTACCTGTTCTGTGGACAGAGTACTTCAGTACCTCTGACAACAGGGTATAATATTTACTAACCTGTCCAGTTTGCGGTATGCCTTGTATAACTTTTTTCTTAAACCAAGATAGTGTTTTTCAGTGGAATTTAGGAAACAAGTTAAATGTTAAATCTTCAATATCAAGTAATTCGTAATGAAATACCAATTTTAAAAACACTTACGGATTTAATTCTAGTCTTGTTTTTTTGCATGCAACTTTTGTATGTAGCAGTGAACAGAAACAGATAGTAGATAATCTATAGTAAACTGTAGTTCATCTACAATTGACTGATTGGCTATTCATAATGAAGAAAACATTGAAATAAAAATTAAAGAATCATATTTTTGTTTGTGCAACTCTCCCCAATATGTAGAATTTCCTAAATCTATGTAGGAATCACTTTATTTAAAGTTTCCACATTTAAAAACAAATTGAATTGTATTAAAAATAAATGATCTTCCTGTTTGTCCATATTTAACATTGGTCATTTGTCAAGGACCATGAACAGATGATAAAAGCTTGTTCTGTGATTTTTGTTCTCCATTAACTTTCTTACTATCAGTTAACTGGAGATTTTAAATAACTCCATATTCTGAGTCATTTTTTTGTCCTGAAATATTTATTTCTAATATTTGGAAGTTTCTTATCGTCATCTTTCAAAAAACTGTAATTATTTGAAATGTATAGTACCAAGCCAAATTTAAAAGAAACATAGTAGATAGAAGATTTAAGTTGTATTCAATGCAATCCAACACTTTTCCCTTAAGACTTAAAAACCTTTCTGAGAAAATACAGTAGCATAAAGAATATTCAAATAGAGTTCTAGTTAAGAAACTAGAAGAGGAGTTAAATTCTATTTATTGTACTCTTTTTGTTTGTGTCTAACTTATTTCCATTTTGAAGTTTGGTGTATTGTGGGCTTTTTTCTTTAAAAGAACTTTCAATGTGTGTTTAATATGCTGGTGGCTTTACTATCTGTAGCAAAAAGGGCTGGAAAAGCATTGCATTTTGGTCACTTTTCCACAGGGGCAGCTTTAGTGTGGGTTCAGGGATTCAGCTTCACCCACAGAAATCATGAAAGCAAAGGTACCAGAGCTGAGTGGCACTGTGATCCCTTATGCCGGGTTCCAATTCCACTCACTCAAATTTGGCCCAGCTGCCCCTCCATCATGATAGAGGGCAGCCAGGCCAAACCTGAGTAGTGCTGTGTACCTGTGTGCCAGGTTGCAATGCCAGCGGGCTCACTCTCCAGCCCTTTCCCTCCACACTGAGCTTGGATGAGGGTGCTGCTGTGGGTGGTCAGTGCCCCCTCAACTCAAAACTTATGTCCAAGAAGAGTCCACTCATTGAATCAGAAGGCTACACCCACGCTTGCTTTTTCAATTATTTCAAGATAGTTTTAAAAGCTAGTAATTTTGTGAAATATTTGACTAGAATTTGTATAATTATAAACCCTTCTCCAGTTTTTCTTAAGTAAATACATTCTTTAAACTCAATATAATTCAGTTAACTTTAAACTTGAGGTGTACAGTTGTTTGTGTTAACATCTTTTAAATTCCCACAGACTTTCTTGTCATAATAAAAAGCCACCAAAATATTCAGGAAAAGTCTTTTGTATAATTGAGGGAACAATGAACGTTTAAGAAAGATGTTCTACGTGCATTTTGAATGTATCATATGTACACTACAGCACTTGTAGTGTAGACACTTGCTACACTGACAGAAGGGGTTTTTCTGCCACTGTAGTAAATCCACCACCTCAAGAGAATTCTTCCATCAGTTTAGCAGTTTCTTTACCAGGGCTTAAGTTGGCTTAACTACATCTCTCAGGGGTGTGACTTTTTACACCCCTGAGTGACGGAGGTAGGTTGACCTAAACTTTTAGGCGTAGACCAGACTTACAAATGTCCAGCACTTCCAGCCTCTCTAAAACCTCCCTCCCAATCTGCAGGGCCACTATTTGGATGGACAGTTTAACAAAGGTTTTCTACCACTTGTGGTCATTAAAGAGTACATGGTAAATTTGCAGAAGAATAAATTTGCTAGTCCCAGTGGCCTGGCCTATTTGGATAATGAAACTTTGCCTACCTAAATTCACCCTAGAGTTTGTGTTTTAATCTGATATAGTATAATTCAAATGGTCTTCAACTGCTATGTAATGAGGCTATGAGCTATTGCTGCTCCTTACCCCAGAGAGAGTTGAATTCCACTGCAGGTTAATTATATGTATTTGAGATAGAGGTAGAGGCAAAAGTAGACCGGTATGGCATACTGGTAAGAAAGTGGCTGCTGGTACAGGCCGGTACACAGCTGATGCTGTAAGCACTGTACCGGCAGGACCGCCGACTGGGGGAGGGAAGGGGCAGCTACCCCAGGGCCTGATGATTTGCTGGAGCCCCCGACCCTTTAAATCACCGCCAGAGCCCCGGGCAGCGCGGGCCGGGCAGCGCTGAAGGGCTGGCTGGGGGAGTCTGGCCCCAGCCCTGCCCCTTCTGCCCAAGGCCCCACCCATTCCGGGGGCCCAGAGGCCCCCACCACCACCTTGCCCAGGATCTCAGCTGTCCTGCGTACGTAAGTCCTTTAAGTTACTTTCACCCCTGGATAGAGGCATGGCATATTCAAGAATTTTCAGGCAAGAGCTATATAAATGTCTCAGATGGACTTCCTGTCCACAAATAACAAGAGAGGGTTTCTCTCTCAAATCTTTAATTAATCTGGTTATATTTTTTTTTGATTAATCATAGGTGTACTTTGTAATACCGGCTGTTCACTTCCAGTTAGGAGTATTAAGATTCCTTTTTGTGCCTTTATAATACATTGGGCTACAGCAACCAACATTTTACCTATTGAATTCCATAGCAGAACTAGTGAAGATGTTATCTCTAGTCAGGCAGCTATTCAGCCTTTCTTTGCATTGATTTGAAAGGACAGAATTAGCAGATATAGGAGAGAACAAGAGATTCTCACAATCCTGCATCAAATTTATCTCTCTAGAATGTAATTAGTACAAAGATTTTTCTGAAAAAAAATTCTTAGCATTAGCTTTTAGTGAGAATCTGCATTTTTTAAGAAAGATTTTTAGTCATTTTAATTTGATAATGTCTTCTATATCCAGTATTTGTTGATCTTGTGGAGTCTATGTATTTCAATTACATTTTAGCGCTCAAGAACTGAGGATGCTAAACACCTGGCAAGATTGGGCCATTAGTGACTGAGACTAAAACTGTTCAAGGTGAAAACATATCTCAGTAATGTGAAGCATTTGGATGAGCTACAAAATAAAATCTATTAAAGAATTTTAATTACATATGTATACTGAATTTTTTCTCTTTGGTGTATAATAGATTTATAATCTCATCCTCTCAAAAGGCTCACATGCTTTTAAATTCTTTTACTTTAAACTGGGTACTTGATACTGCTGGCCTAATGGATCTGTACCTAAATTATTTATTGCACATTTAATGATGTAATAATCTATAAAGTCACTAGCACCAAACATGCAATTCAAAACATTTTACATGAGTTATTTTTATAAGGCTGTAGTTACACGTCATGCAGTCAAATCAATATTTAAATACTTTATCTGGTCATTTGACATCTTACTCTTCAAATTTGCTAATGCTATCTTCATTTTATTTATTGAAGTTTTTCTAAAACATTAGCACATAACAGTTAGATTGTGCCCCCAGCATTAGGCAGAATGACTAAGCAAAACTGAAGGCAAAGGGTGCAATTATTCTAAACAGTGTTCATTTATATGGGGATCAATGATAGGCCTCAAAGTATAATAAAGGAAATATAGTGCTGCAGTTTTTCCAACATATTATAGCCAATTTTTTTTATAAAAACAGTTCGATTATCAAATATGAATCCCCACCCCCATTTTGTCATGGGGGGAATGATAGTCAGTATAGGGAGGGATTAACACAATAGAGGATGTGTGAAAGAAATGTAAAAGTTTGAGTAAATTTGATTGCTTTTGGTTATTCAATATTGAATGAATTTTCTCAAATAGGTGTCTATTTGTTAAATGATTTAAGAACAAATAAGCATTATAACTTCTGTTTTAATACAGAACATTAGTTCATATCATGCCTTTGCATGCTAGTCATGTTGTGTTTATAATATTGTACCTCCTAGTCTAGCTGTGATAAATAATATATTGTGAGGCCTCTGAGTCAGACACTGGGAGCAGTATCTTGTATCATGTCAGTGGAGAACTTATTGAGTTAAGGTCTATAAATAGCTTGGAAATCATCACCACTGCATACAAGTATTTATAAAGAGGACAAGAACCACATAAGAAGAGAATAACTGTATAGCTTGTGGGGTCAATGAAAGTGTATAGGCCTCCCATTGTCCTTCAAAAAAGTAATGGACCAAGGATTGACCGGCTCCTGTTGTAAGTACTCAAGAGTCTGATTAGTTTTCAGAAGAAACAGCATGTATGTTAGATGTTTTCTTAAGTGTTAAATGTCTTAGTGCTGTTATAGCTTTTGTTGATTACTTTCATGAGGTTAAGTTACTGACAGAAGTAAAGGCAGAACACAGAAGTTTAATTACACTGCTGTACAGAGTAGTGAGTGTACAGAGAATGGTTTTGATTTATGCCACTGCTAATGTTTTGGGAGTTTTTAGTTCATAGTGCTAGATTGGCTCATGTAATGAGAAGGTGATAATTTTTATTTCAGGTGGATTGGAAGATTTAGAAAGGGATATATTTTATTTTAAACTTAAAGCTTAATAGTATTGTTGAAAGTTCTTTAATTCAACCCTAATTATAACTAACCTAATTCTATAACTGAAAAGATTTGAATGGCATTAAGATGTTATATAAATTATTTAGCATTTTTCCCCACATTTTGATGTGGTCAGCAGAATGCTATAAAACATTGAGATTTTTGTGCTGCGTATCTTATTGAAATAGCACGAACCCCCCACCCTAGTTGGGGGAGGCGTAGGGGATATGGAGGTATTAAAAGCCACATTTGTGCCTTCCTAATGCAGGGCTGCTGTGGGGCCAAAATTGCATAACTTAGGCAGCCAAAGTTGAGCTGCTTATGGTCAGCTGCATCACCCAGAACCACCACAGAGACATCTGCAATGGCCCTGACCCATCACACCCCCTGTGCCAATGTTTGTGGAGATGGCCTCATAAGACAGCCTGTTACTAGTTAGATCTGTGGCTTTTCCTGATTCTCTATGTTGCATAGTGGAAGGGGGAGTACTTGTGTGGGTAATAAGAGGGCAAAAAAAAAAAAAATGGAGGAAGAGAGTGTAGGAAAGGAAAATGGGTAAGAGATGATACACTTTTGTGTGGTAGGTAGGATTAATGGGCTGTGGTATGTAGAAATCCTTCTAAGGATTTCTAATTAAACCTGTTTCTTGAAAAAGTTTTCTCCATAATGAGTTTAAGAACTCCTCCTTCCATTTGTTTATAGAAAAGGGCCTGTCTTTCCTTTCATAGTAGAGCTTTTTTCAAGGAGGTCATTCCTATCATGTCTGGCTTTTTAAGACCTTGTCTACATTAGAAAGTTATACTGGCAAACCCTCCTAGTGTAGATGCAGTTTATTTTGGCAAAAGGACTTTTTTGCTGGTATAACTGCATCTACACTAGGGCTTTGGCTGGCAAAGCTGTGTCAGGGCTGTGATTTTTTTTTTCACACCCTTAACCAACATAGATATGCTGGCAAAATGTCTTAAGTCTAGACAAAATATAACGAATAGTAGCCTAAAACATAATGGAATAACTGTCTTCCTTTAGGTCTAGTAAGCACATGTGGGGATCAATGATAGGCCCCCTATCATTATGATTATATGTGATAGAGATGTCAGGTAATGTGGACGTGTTTAATAGACCGCAAAACGTTATTTTAGTTGAATAGTGTCTTCCTTTCTTTAGAAGTGGAAAAAGGAGGCGGTGGAGAGATTAGGCAGTCTTGTCTTGACTACTCGCAATTTTTTTAATGTACAATAGAACCTCAGAGTTACGAACACCTCAGGAATGGAGGTTGTTTGTAACTCTGAAATGTTCATAACTGTGAACAAAAGTGTTATGGTTCTTTCAAACATTTACAACTGAACATTGACTTAATACAGCTTTGAAACTTTACTATGCAAAAGAAAAATGCTGCTTTTAACCATCTTAATTTAAACAAAACAAGCACAGAAACAATTTCTTTATCTTGTCAAATATTTTTTAAATTTTTAGTAGTTTACATTTAACACGGTACTGTACTGTATTTGCTTTTTTTCCCCTCTGCTGCTACCTGATTGCGTACTTCCGGTTCCAAATGAGGTGTGTGGTTAGCTGGTCAGTTTGTAACTCTGGTGTTCGTAACTATATGGTTTTACTGTATAATAGTAGTTTCAGTTGCTGCAGTTAATGAAAAGTACATTGCTATTTGAAGAGCAGATTTGAGAATTTATGTATTTTAGCTTTCATTATTTTCAATAATGTTTCTTGTTTGCAATCTTATTCTTACTGCAATCTCTTTAAATAGGGTTTCATGATTTTTAAATAAAACAAAAGTAGCTAGTTTGTAATCTGATGTTGGTTATCTTTATTTTGTTTCTCTTTACATTTTCCTAGGCTCTTTTATGGAACTGGCTTTGTCATTCCTCACCACACATGCTATAGTTGCCAACTATCTAACCACACAAACCCAAACACCCTGGCCCCACCCCCTTCCCCACCTCTTCCTGAGGCTACGCCCCTGCCCCTTCTCCAAGGCCCCACACCCCACTTACTCTATCCCCCCTCCCTCCGTTGCTCACTCTTCCCCCATGCTCACCACTCACTTTCACCAGGCTGGGGCAGGGGGTTGGGGTGCGGCTTCTGGGCTAGGGGTTGGGGGCTCTGAGCTGGGGCAGGGGGTTGGCTTGTGGGAGGGGTTTCGGGGTGCGGGCTCCAGGAGGAAGTTTGGGTACGGGAGGGGGCTCAGGGCTGGGGTACGGGAGAGGGTGCGGGCTCCGGCTGGGCAGTGCTTACCTCAGGCAGCTCCCAGAAGCGGCGGCATGTCCCTACGCCTCCTAGGCTCAGGGTCAGCCAGGCGGCTCCGCACGCTGCCCTTGCTTGCAGGCACTGCCCCCACAGCTCCCATTGGCTGCGGTTCCTGGCCAATGGGAGCTACGGAGTCGGCGCTTGGAGCGGGGGCAGCACGCAGAGACCCCCTGCGCCTAGGAGCCAGACATTTTGGCCGCTTCCGGGAGCCACACGGAGCCACGATGGTTAGGGATAGGGTGATTAAACAGCAAATGTGAAAAATTGGGATGGGGGTGGGGGGGTAATAGGAGCCTATATAAAAAAAAAAGACCCAAAAATCAGGACTGTCCCTATAAAATTAGGACATCTGGTTACCCTAGGTAGGGAGCTGCTTTAGCTCTGCTGCGACACCTACTGGGAGATTGAGGCCAATCCAGGAGGGTTGGCAACCCTATATAGAAGTCTCACATGGTAATGATTTGTCCTGGATAAGATTGTTATGACATTGGATTATTTTAAATTAGATCAGTTCTTTATCATTTGAAATTTCACTTGGGGAGATTTTCTGTGATCTGATTTCATAGAACTGGAAGGGACCTCGAGAGGTCATCTAGTCCAGTCCCCTGCACTCAAGGCAGGACTAAGTATTATCTAGACCATTCCTGACAGGTGTTTGTCCAACCTGCTCTTAAAAATCCCCAGTGATGGAGATCTAGGACAGAACACCTGACTGTGTATTGTGTGAGCTATTGTTAAGACTGACAGATGTCAGGCTTCAAACATTGTGCATTGTTTAATTCAAAAGTCTGCAGCAGACCTGCACTCACTGCTTTGTTTACTTCAATGAGGGCCATTCCTTGAGGCATTTGTCTGTCTGTGAAAGCTTCCATTCTTGGGCCCAAAGTGTTAGAGAGCAGTGCTTGAAGCTGTTTTGTCTTCTACAGAAGGTTTTTAAAATGAAGTAATTTGACCACGTTTCTGTTCATTTGGGGCCTCTAAAGGATTCAGTGCCTGTTGGATTAAGTTATATTCCAAAGAAGTCTGATTTAGCCTTGAGCCATTCTGTTCAATCCAGGACCCCTATATATTCAAGATCCCTTTTGTGATCAAGGCTTTCTGGTTTTGAAGCTCAGTCTATGACAAAGTGAACTGTTGCATTTGTGCAGGGAATCAAAGCAGCTGACTCCAAATAACCAATTCTCTCAGAGATTGCTGGGAGGGTTCTGGGGCCTATATAAACCAGACCCAGTTCATTCCAGAGGGAGGAGGAGAGAGAGGATATGCACTCAAGAAGACTGGTATGCTGAAGTAGCGTCAAAGGGAGGGAAAACAGCTCCAGTAAGGAGCAGCAGGGAGAGGTCTTCACGTTGGGGGAAAAAGGTATTGAGTTTGGCACAGGCTGGGGCCTGCTTCCTTAGTAAACTTTGGACTTGCCTGAGAGGTAAGAGAACTTGTGAGGAAATGAGACTAAAGACTTAGATTGCAGATGATGATAAACTACTAAAACACCCTTCTAAAAGAACTCTGCTACATTCTCTCTGGTTTTTCTTCCTGCCCTTTCTATGGTAGTCAGATCATCCTGGCTCACCAGGCAATAGCTTAGTGACACAGCCAGTGCCACTTTCTAGAGAGAGCTTCAGTTCTGACTTCTGATAAGAGAAAGATGGCACTGTCTAAAGCAGGGGTCGGCAACCTTTCAGAAGTGGTGTGCCGAGTCTTCATTTATTCACTCTAATTCAACGTTTTGCGTGCCAGTAATACATTTTGACGTTTTTAGAAGGTCTCTATCTATAAGTCTATAATATATAACTAAACTATTGTTGTATGTAAAGTAAATAAGGTTTTTAAAATGTTTAAGAAGCTTCATTTAAAATTAAATTAAAATGCAGAGTCCCCACAGACCGGTGGCCAGGACCCGGGCAGTGTGAGTGCCACTGAAAATCAGTTCGCGTGCTGCCTTCGGTCTAAAGCTTTGGTGCTGCTTTCTTTTCTTGCCAAGAAGGTAAGAAAGAAGCATGTCTCAGATAAGAAACCTCAGCAGTATGTGGCAGCACAGCCCATGAACAGGATATGCACTAGTCAAAAGAAAACTCTGCATATAACTCAAATCCAAAAGTTTCATAAGAGGGTTTTTGATAAGGGAAGAGCTGTCCTACATTGTCTTGCTAGGTTTGTGCCTGTGTATTTGGAGGTTGCTTTGGATGAAGTAATGGTATTGCCTTGCTACTGGTTCCTGAGCTTTGCTCTTCCAGGTCTAGAATATGCTTTTCCCCAGAGCAGGATAGTGTGAGTTCACCTCTTAACTTTCCTTTCTTCTTCGAGTAGTGTCCCTATGGGTGCCCCACTTTAGGTGCGCTTGGGTCCCTGCGCTGCTGATTGGAGAACTTTGGTAGCAATGTCCATTCGGCCCCGCACACGTGCTGTCCCTCCTTTTGCTGTGCCATGCCATCAATGGTAAGCCAAACAACGTTGGAGCATTTTGGCTGGCCTTTGTCATTGACCCTATCGATACTGTTGTCTCAGCACTGACAGCCACCACTGATACTGCCCTCCACTTCACCACAGGAATTCAGATACTCAAAAGACCTTACAGTATCTGATGTACTGAGTCTCCACTACTCGGTACTGGGGCTTTGGTACTGACTCTGCCCCAAACTCTGGAGTCTCCACAGGCATTATGCCATGCACCTCGATTCTCCAGTGGAGAATCAGCAAGCAGGAGGAGGTTGTATCCCATTGCTCTTTCCATGCACCTTATAGTGCCCATTACCAATCTGGGCCTTCACAGCCGTATTGTCCACCGGGACCCATCCTGCCATTCCAATGGCCTTACTGGGACCCATGAGAGGCATATAGACATAATTCCTCCCAAACATCTAGCGTGGCCCACCATGAATCAATGAGGCACCCTCCATCTGCCTCTGCATCCAGAGTTTCTGAACTTCCCGAGTAGATGAGGGAGGAACAGGAGGCCAACCTTGATGAAGAGGTCACACCCCTGACCAACATCTTGTCCTCTTCACCAGATGAAGCAGTGATGCCCCCTCCACCGTCTCTAATAGACAACTTTAAACTCTTTCAAGACCTAGCTTAAGAGGGTGGTAGACACTCTGCAGTTACCTCTAGAGGAGGTAAAAGAATCACACCATAAACTGATAGACATTTTGTACTCTTCTTTCTCATCTAGAGTAGCCCTCCCCATCAGTGATGCTCTATTGGAGCCTACCAAGCTTTTACGGCAGACACCTGCATCGGTTGTGCCAACCTGGAAACAAGCCGATAAGAAAGTAGATAATGTTTTCACCTCCTGGCTCATAGAGAGCCGTATTACATCCCAGCCAAAGATACAGAATTTCTTTTCTCCCATCCACCCCCTAATTCTATCACTATGGATGCGGTGAACTCCAGAGGTTGTCAACACCAGGCAAAGTCCACCCTATATGATAGGGATTGGAAACACCTCAACCTATTTATTTTTAATCTTCAGCCATGCTTATTCTTCAGCTATGCTATAATTCTGCATTGCAAATTACCAAGCACTAACAGCAAAATACTACTACTTCAGTTATTCCAAAATCAATTCGTTTATTGATCAGCTTCAGAATCACACAGATCAGTTTAGGGCCGTTATCAATGAAGGACAACTGAAGTGGCCAAGACGACACATGGCACGATCCATCTCCACAGCAATCGTGATGCAACAAGCCCCTTGGCTACATTTGTTTGGCTTCTCCAAGAAAGTACAGATGACCTGTGGAGGACCTTCCCTTTGAAGGCACCAAATTGTTTGCAGAAAAGATGGGCGCATCTCTCCATATGCTTAAAGACTTCAGGGTTACCATGTGGTCATTTGGGATTTATACACCTGGACAGAAGAGGAAAATACAGTTCAGCCCTCAAATCACATACTATCAATTTCAACGTTTTTATGAGCCACAAAAGAGTCTAGTTTCTCAAAGCACAAAACATCGGGCCCACAATCATCTTCTTCCCAACCATCCATTTCAAAACATCAATTTTGACGGCTTGGTCGGGGTGCCAACAGACCACTCCCTCCAGTGTCACCTGACACTGACCAGCCCTTTTCATCCCTTTGGATGCCGCGTTGCTCTGTTCCGCAGCACGTGGGGATGGATAACATCCAACAAATGGGTGAGAGAAATCATTCGCAGTGGATATCATTTCACCTCCCTCCCTCCCCACAACACCCTTCCCGTCCCTCTTCAGGGACTCTTTCATGAGAGTTTATTGCGACAAGAGAGAGATCACTTCCTCCATGTAGGAGTCATAGAACCAGTACCTCAGCAAGTACGAGGCAAAGGTTTTACTCTCCTTACTCTCCAATACCCCAGAAAGTGGAGGTTGGAGACCCATACTGGAGCCCAGAGCACTCAAGTTCGTCAAGGCTCAAGAATGCAAGATGGTCACTCTAACAGCAATTATTCTAACTTTGGAACAGAGGGACTGGTTCTTGGCCCTTGATCTTCAGGATATTTCTAGGGTGACCAGACATCCTGTTTTTAAGCCATCCTGCAGGTGTCCCTACTTTTTCTTTAAAAAGGGCAAATTGTCCTGTATTTTCTGTCTCCCCCACAATCAGTACTGGCAGGTCCTGCTGCTGGCTGGATCCTTGCTCACCTGCCGCCTGCCCGCCAGCAGTGAGTGGTGGGGTCCAGTGGTTGATGATGGGGGTGGGTGTGCAAGGCTGGTGGTGGGGCAAAGCTGCAGCACGTGAAGCCAGCCTGCTCCACCTGCTGATCACTCAGCACAGCCCCCACTGCGTGCTGGCTCTTGGCCAGCAGGACCCCACCCCCTGTCCCTTTTCCAGATGGCACAGGTTGCGAGCTGCTGTGGCTGGTGAGTGCGGGCAGGTGCCTGGTGGCAGCCGGTTATGTGTCACCTCTGCTACCTACCCATCGGCCCTTTAAGTGGTCCCCCTCTCACTGTCCTCGCCCTGCTTTGCCCCTTCACACATACACCCCCAGCCCTGCTGCTCCTCTATATCCCCCCTCCAGTGGGGTACGTCCCGCTCACAGTGCTGTGCAGAGAACCAGCCCCCGGTCGGAGTGCTCAACTCACCAGCAGCCTCCTTCCTTCCCCCACAGCCTCAGCATAGGGAAATATGGTCACCCTATTTCTCTCAAAGGTTTTCAGAGGCAAGAGGTACAATCCCTCTTAACACTAGAGGAGATCAATCCTGTCCTACCAGACTTCATTGGAAAATGGTTCTGTTCCTGGTACTTCCTGTTCCTGAAGGAAAATGGGTGGTAGAGACCCATTCTGGACCTAATGTCTGCAAATACCTCTGTCCACTCTCAACGGTTCAGAATACTAGTTCTAGCAGAAATAATTCCCTCTTTGGATCCAGAAGATTGGTTTGTTTCCCTTGACCTTCAGGACGCTTATTTTTATATCCGCATGTATGCACTTCTTGCATGGACATTTCCTATGTTTTGCGGGGACTCTTTACAATCCCTGGTCTGACTATTTAGATCCATGAGCAGAAAATAGTGGCTCCAACAGACACTGTTTTTCCCGATGGTTCTAAGCGCACAGTGTTGAGTGTGGACCTATGGAGATGATAATTCTGTAGCTGGTAAGTAATATTCTGCAGTGTTAAAATCATAGAATGTCAGGGTTGGAAGGGACCTCAGGAGGTCATCTAGTCCAACCCCCTGCTCAAAGCAGGACCAATCCCCAGACAGATTTTTGCCCCAGATCCCTAAATGGCCCCCTCAAGGATTCAACTCACAACCCTGGGTTTAGCAGGCCAATGCTCAAACCACTGAGCTATCCCTCCCCCCATCTATAGAATATCTTTTGAACTTTCTTTGCATCTTCCCAGATTCCCCTTAGGTTTTTTACCTATGACAGAGCAATGAGTGTTTATACTATTTATGTTGCCTTCTTGCCTATTACAATATTTCAAGATTCCTCAGCTATCCCTTCCATCCCCCTAGCCGTTGGACAGTTAAGAAGAAATGTTGACAGATTTCATAAGTGCAATTGAATACTAGAAAGCATGCAAGTACTTTGGGAGTTCAAAATGCTGCCTCTTTGTTACCCTCTGATTTTGATTTGACTAAACAAGTGCAGGGGCAAGAAAAAGAAGTGACACACAAACTTCATTTTAAATTCATTTAATTTCTTAAAATACTTCATTAAAACACAAAGGTGGTTATAAAAAGGTCTCAGCACCCTAACGTATTCTGTAACTTGAAGCTAAATAACTAATAGAACTGAGATCTGAAAACTACAGTTTTCATAAATACATTGTGGAGTACAGCTGGCATGTTTTGATAGTTTGAAATGGATAAACTCATTTTTATGTCTAAACGCTTGTATTACTAGGCAATGTAGATCATTCAGTTTTACAGTACACCATCTTGACTTTTCAGTGCCAATCAGATATTAGTTTTCTACAAACCCGCATTTTAAAATGTAATTAGAATAATTTTGTCCTAGTGATGCTGTAATTAACTTTTGGCTGTAAGATAGCATTTGTGGCACAGTTTTAACATTTCTGTAATATTTCAACCAGAGTAAAAAGTCCTAAGAGAATAACTAAATTATTATTAAGTAGTTATTTAATAGTGACATGAATGGTCTGATTTAATGATTATTACAGAGGGAAAAAAATACTTCACAAGTCTTTCTTCCCTGGAAATGTAGATTATAATTTCCCCCGAGTCAAAAGAAACTAAGTAGGAACAACAGCAATTGTTACAGTAGTTTGTGTGGCCTTGGGAAACTCATGTTTTAGAGTATGACTGGAGGCCTACACCCTTAGACACAGAAAAGAAAACGGTGATGAAATAGTCTGGGAGCATAATATAGTAAAATCTCATTCCACAGGCAAATTAGTGAGAGAAGTAAGGAAGGTATCATTTGATTTATAAAAATCAACAGAATCATAATTTCAGTGGTGTCACCCTCTGCAGTGTGGCAGTGGGAACTCACTGCCCCGCTCCACTCTTGGCTCGCAGCTCCAGGTCCTCCGATTGGTGGAAATTTTGATAATACAGTGTTGTTGGAAATAGGTCAAGCTAGGGATCATTCAAAAGCCCTTTCTCCCACAAACAATGATACCAAACATGACAAGCCAAGTGTGTAAATATATATTTGAGAAAATGTTTAAAAATCAACTTTTAAAAATTATACTTCAACATAGGGATGCATTGCTTACATAAAAATGACACCCACCTTGGCTAATACTGGGGAAATTAGCCTTGACGTGTAGGGCTGAAAACATTTATTCATCAAAGTCATTATCGGTGTCATCTCTGCTAGGGCACCACTGCTAGACACATTGTCACACTGATCTTCATCCGTGGTGCACTCGCATATCTCCATACAAGGCAGGCTGTTGGCCAATCATTTGCAAGATGGTTTTGCACACAAGCATTTGATTAGCTGAAGGATTGATTCTGGAGTGGGTAATATTTCACACACAACTGGTGTGATCAGTCCATCCTCCAAGACTGATAGAGGAGGGTAGTTTTGGATGTGCTAGCTCATCCCAGACCCATTCCATTGCTTGATAATTTGCCCTCTCAATAGCAGGTATAAATGCATTCTTTGTCTGTGGCAATTTTTCTCCATTTGTCAGCTTCCTGGAAAACTTCCTCCAGTATAACTCTGCAAGTGTTGTAATGTTGATCTTCATATGGTAAACTTGGCATTTGGACTCCTCTAGTGCATTTATGACTTCATCAGCGACCCTCTCAGCCATTCAGGGCTTCTTCAGATTGAGGGACAGAGTCTTCAAAGACTGAATCAAATTGATCTTTCCATCCAATCTTCCAGTAGTATCACATCTTGAAAAGGTGTGGTAACCTGGCAGTGCGGTGGCTTTTAATGATCTGAGTGATAGGAACACATCTGAGAAATATATGGCAAGTCTGTTACCCAGCTGCAGGCATAAAAACAGAATCTTGCGGAAATCTTGGGTAGAGTCTCACAGAGAGCACTAGAACATCTGTCTATGCAAAAATCCACAGTTCGGTAGCATCTCTCTGTGGCATTGATGGCATTGGCATGCAAGATAATTTTAGTGTCCGCTTCCTGATGAATACTACGAAGAAACTCCATTGAACAGTGCAAGGCAGCAGCTTCATTACTCCATGCAATGACAGAATTCTTCAGGCAATCCCTTGCATGTTGAAGCATTTTTCCTGCAAGGTATGTGGTTAACTTGTCCTTTGTGCAAGTATGAGACCATTGAGTCTCTTCTCTCTGGTAATATTTTTAATCAATTCCATTGCATACGTGTCAAACATGAGGTGGAATTAGTCATATATTCAGTATTTTCTCTGTAGCCTCATCATGAAGTGTTCAGCCATATCTCAGCAGGAGTTAATAGTTTCTGGTTTGTCAAGAGTTTGTACCTCAGCCATACCATCTGATTGCTACGCTGAAAGGCCTACGCAGGCATACGGTACTGGTCGATGTTGCCAGTAGATGCTGGTGTAGGAAGATCATGCAAGATGTGCATTAGTTTGTTTTTTGCCTGGCACATTTGAACTATTCCATTGCATTCAAACATCGGTTGTGGTGCCACAAAGCACTTGTACTTTCCCAAAATCTCACATAGTCCAACATCACTCTGAGGTCTGGACATAACCAAGAGATGAGCAAACAATGACCTGTCTGGGGCTAGCTCTGTAATAGTTCCTGCCACTTTCACTCTGACTTGTTTGCATTCAAGGACAGTTTTAGTCTGTTCTTCTTGATTGGAGCCCATAGATTGACAGAGCCTTGGATAATTCTGTAGGGTTTGAAGGCTTCATATAAGTCATGACCCAGAGTATCCATTCGACTGACATCTTTAGCTAGCTCTTCACTGAAGACTGCTTCTGTCATTATATTAATGAGTTCCAGTCCATCATACGCGAATAGGTTGCCAGTACGAGTAAGCCCCTTCTTAGCATTTAACAGCACCTAATGAGCCTAAATGGTGCTTGGTTACTTCTGGAGAAGTCATCCTAGACATGCTTAATGTTTCATTCGAAATTCGATGGAGTTCTGAGGTTGTCAGAAAAAACCTGGAAAGAACACTTAGGTGCTGTTATGCCCACCAACACCCCCCAACCCCCAAACGAATTTCATTGCTCTGTTTTCATGTTCTAGGGCTTTATCTGAACCAACTGCACAGAAGGGAGCTTTTAACAATCCAGTTTCCTTTTTGAAATTCCTCCCATATGTCAGGGTCAGACTTTTCTACACCTCTTATTTCAGTGAGGTACCAGGCTGTCATTGCAGCATAGTTGGTTAAATTGACAGCAAAAAAAGTACTTCAGAAAGTGTTCTAGTGCTGCAAAGTGCAAATTCCAGTTAGCAGTCCTGACTGATCAAATAAAGAACAGCAAAGACTCAACTATCTTAATGTATCAATACACCATCACTGATTCATCTTCATCAAATTTCAGTCTGGAGCACCTCAAAGCAACCCCTGCCTTCTAATCTTAATAGTGTGGAATTTTAATCCCATCATAAGTCATCTTTATTTGTGTGTCTCAGTGTGCTATTGTAATATTTTCTTAAATATTTGATTGAAATCCAAGGCTTTTTTTTGTCTTATTAGACTCTAACAGGAAATTTTCATTAATCTGTTTTTGATTTATAAAAACATTGTCCAGAACTTGAGAGATCTGAACAAATATGGACACAGAACTTAACTAAGAGCTCGAAAAAATTTAGCCAGCAAACAAAGTTAATTATTGTAAAATGGAACACTGAGTGCAGTCGTTAAGGACTTATCTTAACTAGGAAAAAGGTGTTTTAGAATGTGTTAGCTGGCACTCATTCTCATTCTAAAACTAATGTGGACAAGACAAGCTGTACTTAAGCATGTGTAAAACATCAGCTATTACTATAGATTTAGCACATGCTAGCCAACATGTTCTAAAAACCACCTTTTATCTTAGTCAAGATTTTTTACAACAGCACCCTTAGGCAAATGAACTCACAAAAAACTTTAATGACAAACCAAATTTGCATATATTTTGTTACTTTATAGTACTCCTGCATCTTTTCTTCAGTTTAACCTTTCCCTTGTTTTCTCTATTGCAGACAGTTGCAAGAGCAGCAACGGCAGAAGGAGCTTGAACGGGAGAGATTGGATCGGGAGAGAATGGAACGGGAGAGGCTGGAGAGAGAGAGACTAGAAAGGGAAAGACTTGAGAGAGAGCGACTAGAACAGGAGCAGTTGGAGAGAGAGCGGCAAGAAAGGGAACGGCAGGAACGCCTAGAAAGGGAGAGACAAGAAAGGGAGAGGCAAGATCGAGAGAGACTTGAACGACTTGAACGGGAAAGACAAGAAAGAGAACGTCAGGAACAATTAGAAAGGGAACAACTCGAGTGGGAGAGAGAGAGAAGAATTTCAAATGCTGGTAAGAATTTCAAAACTGAATGTATTCAAGTACTGGCTTGATTGTTTGTTTGTGTTTGGTCAATGGAGTGGGACAGGGAAGAGTTGACAGTAAGTATTTATGTGAAGACAAAACCTGTTTCTCAATCGCATATATCTTGATTTTTCTGGGATTAGCTTTTTTTTTAACTATTATAATTCTGGATGCCTGACCTCAGGAGAACATCCTTTTCTCTAGAATTGTCATAATTTCCAATAACTGACATAAAACATGTAAATGGTGCTTATTGTTCACTGTATTTTCTAATTGCACAAAAGGTTTTTTAATTTGTTGGCACCCGAAGACATGACCATTTGAAGATTAACATTTCTAAATACTTTCTAGTCTACTTTGATCAATTAAGCAAGACCATATACATTCTTATGTATTCTGATAATGACACCATTGGCTTAAGAGAATCTGTACATTCTAGAGGTGTGCACATGCATAAGCCAGCTTGGTAGCTAGGATCCAAAGATAAACCAGGAGCTAACTTCGCTTTCTGAATTTTGTAATGTAATGATAAATGTAGTTAAGCATTTCTTAATTACTTAACTTAATGCATGTGAGAAATCAACTGCTGGTGAAACTAAACCATCTAATGTAAAACAAATTGCTTGAGAAGAAAGTATTGATTTCTTTGTGTTACACTTTGAATATTTTTACTCTTGTATGGAGTGATCTCCCTATTCTGGGGAGGGGAAGAATCAGGTTTACTTACTGCCTATATGTTAGTTTTATTGGTGAAATTAGAATGAATAGTAAGATCACTGCACTTGAGTTGCAACCAATCAAAGATAAAGCTGATATGGAAGGACCAATTAATAAATCCTGTTGCCTAATCCATTTCACTAATGGAATTTGAGAATTTATGCCATTTCTTTAGATTTCCAGAATGTGCTTGTAAATTCAAATGTTGGCACAAAAATAGTTGGTGAAATAAAAAGTAGATTTTTATAGTATGTAAAAACTTTCCTAGCAGTATTTTCACTTGTGCCTAATCCTCTGGTACTAACTATAGTCTACATTTATACATTTTGTTTGAATGCTGATTTTGTTGCTTCATTAGCTCCCTTTTTCTCTCTCTCCTTTTTTATCCTGCCTTTGCTGCTGCTTTCCATCTTCTGTCCAGCTTCATCTTTCGACAACTCCCTGTATAGCACACCACTTCCTGAATACTCCAGTTGCCAGCCTCCTTCAGCACCTCCTCCATCATATGCAAAAGCAATATCAGCACCAGGGTCAGATTCCACTCCGGATTATGCTGTAGTGACTACTGCACCACCGACTTCCACTCCCCCTACACCGCCACTAAGGCATTCCGCATCACGTTTTGCTACATCTTTAGGCTCCGCCTTCCACCCTGTTCTTCCCCATTATGCTACAGTTCCTCGTCCTCTGAACAAAAATTCTCGACCACCTTCTCCTGTGAATGCCCCAACTTCTTTGCCTCCAAATACAAAGTCCATTGTCTGGTCTGCTCCCAGTTTTGCACCACTTCCCCCATCTCCTCCAGTAATGATCAGCAGCCCACCGGGCAAAGCTACTGGTCCAAGACCTGTCCTGCCAATTTCTGCTTCTAGTTCTGTGTCCCAAATGCCCCAGCCTCCTCCTCCCAATGGGCTTCCTGAGTCTGTAACTTACCCAGTTCCTTCACCTTCTACCTCAGGTCCAACGCCGCCGCCACCTCCTCCGCCACCACTGCCTTCCTTTCCACCTATCTCACTCTCTGGAGCTCAAACTTCGCCTTCTCCTAGCTCCCCTAATGCCTCAACTCCCTCATCCAAGCCTAGTGTTCTCCCTTCTCCCTCTGCAGCTACCCCTGCCTCTGTTGAGAACTCTCTAAACTCTGTGCTGGGAGACTCCTCTGCTTCTGAGCCAGTCTTGCAGGCAGCCTCTCAGCTGATTGAACCTCCGACCCAGCAGGGTAAGGCGTTCTGTTATTGCTACTAATTAACTAATCAGGAATACACCCAAAACCAATTTGCATCAAAACCCTTAATTGTCTTAAATTAATAAAATACTTTTGAAAATTGCAGTGATCTTAATACTGCAACAAAATACAGGTTTTGAACGGATGATAGAGGATACTATAAAGCTCTGAAGAGAAGAGTTGGGATAGTATGCTCTGTGAAAGATATAAAATACATATCTAGAATCGTTGGGTCTTATTTTTCAAGAACCATTTGAGTTGTGATTATTTGATGAATTCTACATCATCAGTTTATTTAGAATTCCCTAAAACGAGGTAGTAGTAGTAAATTCCTAATTGCAGTGTGAACCAAGGGAGCATATGATGGAGCTTTGAATGTGTGAATTGGTCTTAGTGAAAAGTAATCTGAACCATTTGCTGATACTTATGAGGTAGTTCAAGTATTAGCTATATGTATGTAATTACTACAAGATATATCTGGACTGTGTGAATACACACACTCATGTGCTAGACCAGATCTACACATAGAGCAGGGGTGGGCAAACTTTTTGGCCCGAGGGCCACATCTAGGTATGGAAATTGTGTGGCGGGCCATGAATGCTCACAAAATTGGGGGTTGGGGTGGGGGTGAGGGCTCCGGCTGGGGGTATGGGCTCTGGGGTCGGACCAGAAATGAGGAGTTCAGGGTGCAAGGGGGGGGCTCTGGGCTGGGGCGGGGGGTAGGGGTGTGTGTGTGGGGGTGCGGGCTCTGATGTGGGGCTGGGGATGAGGGGTTTGAGGTGCAGGAGGGTGCTCCAGGCTGGGACTGTGGGGTTCGGAGGGTGGGAGGGGATCAGGGCTGGGGCCGCAGGAGGGGCTCAGGAGTGCAGGCTCCAGATGGCGCTTACCTCAAGCAGCTCCCAGAAGCAGCGGCCTGACCCCCCCTCTGACTCCTATGCAGAGGCATGGCCAGGCGGCTCTGCCCGCTGCCCCATCCACAGGCGCCACCCCTGCAGCTCCCATTGGCCGTGGTTCCCGGCCAATGGGAGCTGCGGAGGTAGCGTTTGGGGCAGGGACAGCGTGTGAAGCCCCCCGGCTGCCCCTACATGTAGGAGCCGGAGGGGGGACATGCTGCTTCCGGGAGCTGCACAGAGTCACGGCACATGCATAGCGGGGCAAGCCCCCGACTCTGCTCTCCAGCTGGAGCTCGAGGTCCGGATTAAAACGTCTAAAGGGCCGGATGTGGCCCCCGGGCCATAGTTTGCACACCCCTGACATAGTCACACCAGTTTAGTTACAATTAGTTCTAAATTCTAGTTACTGTGATGCAAAAGCTTTTGCATGCTCTTAATTTGATATAAACCTAGTATAAAATTCAAGTCAACAATCAACAAGTTTTAAGTTGACATAAACAAGGATTAAAAAGATTTGAGTATCCATGCATATGTCTGCACCAGTTAAACTAAATACTAATTTTAGCTAAAGTGGTGCAACTTTTACGTGAAGTCAAGCTCTTAAATTTATTAAGTTGGATGATGATCTTCCACTCCAATAATTTATTAAGATGTTTTATAATAATCAGAAAAAGTTTAAAAAAAATTAAGTTACAGTTTCATATATAGTTGCTTGTTTGTGCTCATGGAATAAACTCTTTTTGCATTTATAGTAATACTTAAACAATGCTCTTCCTCAAAACATACTGCATATCATTCTGAATTTAGAGAATTAAAGGAGTCATATGAAATGTATTTTTTTCACAAAATTAAAAACAGTTGCTCTCCCTATAAACTTTATCTTACAAGAATAACAAATTCTCTAACTCACTAATGTATTTTGTATTTAATAATTAGAGTTGAGTTCTGAAATATTTACAGATAAGATGAATTTTTGTAAGTCTAGAAATCAAGTTTCAGAACTTTCAGTTTAACAATAACTTTTAAAAGGTTTGTTTAAATGTTTGGGTGGAGTGGGAGCACCTGCTTGCAAAGTAACATTCCATGTTAGGTTGGCATTTGAGCCAAGACCCATTCTGAGTTATCAGGTGAAGGAGTGTTTTTCTCTTATAATCTGTAGTGCTTGTGTTGCTCCTTACCGGTTTTCTTTTAAAATTCTGCCCACTTTTCTGTTTATGTAGCAGTTTTTTTGTTATAGTGAAAAGACTGACTAGTATCATTGTGTTGCATGTCTAAGGATTCTCTTGGCTAACCTCTTCTCTTATACAGCATTATGTACAATATAATGCTTATTAATGTATTTTAAAAAACTTGTTTTCCTCCAAGGTGGATTATTTTTCCTGTGTTTAAACAAGACACAATATTTTTCTAGTTAATTTAGGAAGACTATTTTTTTTTCTTAGTATGTACTAAGAAAAGCCCTTATTTCAATGGAAATAAAATCCAGCTAGTCTTAATTCTTAATGTTGTTTTTCGTTTCAAATAGGTGTCATCCAAGGACCACCTGCACCTCCACCCCCACCTCCACTACCATCTGGCCCAGCCCAGTCTTCAGCAGCAATCCCACCTCCCCCAGGTCCACCACCACCACCTCCACTTCCACCCTCAGGGCCACCGCCACCGCCTCCTCTTCCTAGTCAAGTTCCTCCTCCTGTTCCTCCTCCACCTCCTGCCCCTCCTCTCCCTACCTCTGGATTTTCTATGGGATCTATGTCTGAAGACAGTCGCCCTTTAACTGGACTAGCAGCTGCACTCGCTGGAGCCAAACTTAGGAAAGTGTCACGGGTAAATGTAAATCTGGATTTGTCTGTGACTTACAATTCTAAATTCTATGAGGGTAACTTTGGAATAATTTCTGCTAACATATTAATAACTTGAATAGCAGGAATAGGTCTACCCAAAGAGCAACTTGACTAATTAAAGCAGAGTTGTTAGATGTATTCATTGAAGCTGTATTTTATGCCCAGGTGATTTTTGTAGTATGTTACATTAGTGTTTTTCTGCATGAATGTAAAATCATGAATTTATTAAATAGTTCTCAAATATACTATTATTTTGTGTACTGTCATAAAGAGTGAAGAGTCCTCTAGTTCAAGTGGAGGAGCTTCATCTAAAACAGACAGTGTTCGTGGAAATGGACCACTTCCCTTGGGAGGCAGTGGATTAATGGAAGAAATGAGCGCCCTGCTGGCCAGGAGGTAAACAAATAATTGTATTCTTATACAGCTGTAGATAATATGATAGTTTCACAGTAATCTTAAAGGGATACTGTGAACTTAAAAATCATACCTCTGTCATAGAATGTACTTACTATTGTAATCTATAACTGAAAAATTACAGAAATATTTTTCCTTTGTGCGTTTCATAGCACTTTGTGTACAGTCATCTTTATTTTCACTCGTGAATAGTCAAGTAGCTAGTTTCCTCTGCGTGTGTCTTTTGCTCAGCAGGGTGGGAGCAAAAACCAACATTTTAAATAGGAAAATGTGATTGCAAAACCACCGGTGTTGGCTAGAAGACTCAGTGGAAAGTGTATACTTGAAAGTGCTTTTTCCTGTTTTTAAGTTGATCTAGATTTCAAGTCGTGTATGCCTTTAACATTACTAAACAAATATTTTCCATTTTGTAGCTATAACTTTGATAACTTTAGCCATCTCCCTTTCATTCTTAACTCGCGTTTCTGTCTTTTAGGAGAAGAATTGCTGAAAAGGGATCAACAGAACCAGAGCAGAAAGAGGATAAAACCGTAAATGGATTATTATTTTGCCAGCTTTGAATTATTTAATACCAGGCCATATAAGAAAGCTATTCTAGTGGTTCAAATTACAAATCATTTACAGCTTGTCTTAATGGAAAAATATAACCTCCATTTTTTCAAAGGGTACAAGTACAATGGGGTTGTCTGAAACTTTCAGTTTAGTTCTTACAAATTTCTTCTGTACTTCCTAGTGAGATTTTATGTGAACAGAGCTCATTAACTGCCTGAAAAAGATTTAGCTATAAATATATAAACAATTCCATTAAACAACTTTACATCAATCTGACCAGATTTGCAGGATTCTAAAGCTTTTTCTCCTCATTTTAATCAGGAAGAATCAGAGCCTTCAACTGCTAAGCCTTCTTCAACAAGCACACCTGGTAAGTAGTATAAATCTGTGAAGTGCACTTTAACTTTTCAAAATTCCCTTTAAGTGTTAGTGCTGAAGTTTTATTAAAAACTGTTTTGTTATGGTATCAGAATTCATAATCCTGAGTGTTTTATCATGAAAATGAAATAACATAAGTATCTTAGTATGATCAGTAGTTAAAAATAAATCTTGTTTTTATTCGTTGGTAATAATTTGTCTAAAGCTCAAATTATCCCCATTTATGGTTAGTCTTAACTATTTTCTCTTATGTTACTGTCCACAAATCCAGTGATAGCCTTAATATAAATAGTACACACTCTTTGAACAAAGTTGACGTGAACAAAGTCATGCGGTTTTTAAATAGGTTTGTTGTCTGGCATTTACCATACACAGCTAAATGTAAAACTTCACGTGAAATGTACAGCTGCAAATACTTGAACTGGATTCAAAGTTTTAAAAAATTAACAGAAACTAATGGCAATGTGTTTGCAGGATAGGCAGTCATTGATATAATAGTATTATGTGGGGACAAAGCTGTAAATGTAGACTACTGAATTTGCCATCTGGTTTTTATCCCATAATCAAAACTTCATGTATTCTGCCATTGAATGGCTAAGTCTCTGTTGCTATCCAGTAGTAGTGCAAGGATCTCATACCATTGGGGAAGAGCAGGTGACATACACCAAGAGAACTTGCCCCAGAACTCCTGTCTCAGTGCAGGGATCCACTGAGTTGAGTGTGGGAGTAAGAGGCAACTGGCAGGGAACAGAGAATAAGGCTATCAAGCAAATTGCCTGACAACAATCACAGGACACTGGCAGGGATAGGAGTTCAATGGGGGGTAAACAGACTACTGTAGTCAGACCTGGACTATTGGCAGTTATTACTGTACCCTGACAAAGTATACTTGCATACTAATATCTCTAAACTTATGTTGTTAAAGTGTATACCTCTAATATCTCTGCAGCATGGCTCCTCCTCTGATATATAAGAACTACAACAGGACTCTAGACAGAGTAATGGACTTTTATTTCTTGCAGTTAATCACTAATAGCTGATTCTTGGCTGTATCCTGCAAGTGACTTATGCAGTCATCCTTAACTGTTAGAAGTGCATTTCATTGCCCATGATCATGTACCCTTATTTGTCTCTAGAGTGCTGTAGGTGACTCAAGGTAGTGAGCCAAAACTTCTTGGAGAGAATTTCTAATAGCTGAAAACATGCTCCACTAGATGGAGCACAGAACTTGAGTATATATGAGGCTAGCTTTCAACATTAATATGAATACAATGAATCTAAAGAGGTGATTGTTGGAGTAACACTTAAAGGCCCCAGCCGATCTTATGGCCCTCTTGCACAATGTACTATACAAAGACAAAGTAAAACAGTTAGGTGCTACCCGCACTACACGTAGTATAACTGATCAAAAAAAAATATTAAAAGATAATAGTTTTCCAGGTGGTGGCTTAATTTGAAGAATTAATGCAAGATGGTAAAAGTTAAGTATCTTAAGTCCATAGCTACCTGAAGTTACTTCATATGCATTGTTAGTGATGAATGAATATGAAAGCTGGTGTGTCTAACGATTTTATTTATATATCTAAAGAACTAACAAGGAAACCTTGGGAAAGAACAAATACAGTGAATGGAAGCAAGTCACCTGTTATCTCCAGGTACACTGCTTTTTAAACCAGTACTTCTCTTTTTCAGATGTGCAGCATTGTCATTACTCGTTGTTCATAAAAAATATTGGAATAAAAATATAAATACCATCTAACTATTGTAAATGAGGCAGCTGAATAGATTTCATTTCTAATGTTTTTATGGGTATAGGAATATTGATACTGAGTTTTGAGGAGGATTGAGGAATGAATGCAAAATGCTAAACAAAGTAGAATCTTATTAACAAATATCAAATTACAACTTTTCTGATTGTGGTATAACTTTGGTTATGGAAACATTTCATTTTCCATTCAAGATGCATGTCCCTCAGTCCTTAAACATGAGTTGTCCTCTCACTAAAGGCAGATAAGAGATTTCATTCATGCGCTCAACAGCAGATGAATCTGCCTAACAGCCTAGTCCCTCTGTATTATGATGGTATGATAATAATACAAACCCAACTAGGTATTTAGGCCAAAGCCTGACCATCACAGCCAAATCTGATTCTCATGACAACCCTAAGCAATGTGTTTGGGCCAACCCCATCCTGAGGGATACAGCAAAGAGAGATCCTTCAACACACTACCCAATTCTTTGCTAATACCTCAGAACGTCAGTGCCTAGTTAGATGACAGACCTGACAGAGAAATGGCCAGATTAGCCATTCTACCTTTTGGGATAAATTGTTTAGCTAATACTCCCCTAAAGATCCTAAAATGCAGGGCTTTGGAGCGGAGCCCAGAGCTGGAGCGCAGAGCAGCTCCGGAGCAGTGGAGCTGCAGGTTTTTACCTGGAGCTGGAGTGGAGCTGCAGCACAGCTCCAAAGCCCTGCTAAAATGCATATATGTGGCCATAAGGTAAAAAATAAGGAATTGTTCAATTAATGATCGTGTATGTCCTGCATACAAGTGCTGAGGAACTCTGATTGAGAAACTTCTTATAGTTAGTCTAACGATAATTTTTTTCCCTTGAGAAATACCTTGTGAGGATCTAAAAAAAGACAACCAGATTCTCGATTAACCCTGAGGAAAATGTTCTCTTTCAAATATAATGAGAGATTCTTGTTATTAAAGTGATAACTACACAGAGAGGGGGAAAAATTAATCAAACATAGATCCTGTAGCTGAATGCCCCATTTCTGTCACTAGCAAAATATTCTCATCCCCATAGATCCTGTGCTTGAAAATAAAAGCAGCATCAAGCACAATCAGCTTGTTAGCATCTTTTTTCTAATTTCCAAGAACTAGGCAGGCTCCAGCATGGGGTGGGCAACTTTTTGGCCCGAGGGCCACATGGGAGGGGGTGAAGACTCTGGGGTGGGGCTGGGGATGAGGAGTTTGGTGTGAAGGAGGGTGCTCTGGGCTGGGACTGAGAGGTTCGGAGGGCGGGAGGGGGATCAGGGCTGGGGCAGCAGTGCGGGAAGGGGTGCAGGTTCCGGCTAGGGATGTGGGCTCTGGGGTGAGGCTGGGGATGAGAGGTTTGGGGTGCAGGAGGGTGCTCTGGGCGGGGACTGGGAGGTTGGGGGGGGGGGAGGGGGGGGGGGTTCGGGTTAGGGGTGTGGGCTCGGGGGTGGGGCTGGGGATGAGGGGTTTGGGGTGCAGGAGGGTGCTCTGGGCTGGGATTGAGGGGTTTGGAGAGCAGGAGGGGGGATATGGGCTGGGGTAGGGGATTGGGGTATGGGGAGAGGCTCAGGGGTTGCAGGCTCTGAGCAGCGCTTACCTGAAGCGGCTCCCGGAAGCATTGGCATGTCCCTTTTCCGGCTCCTGCGCGGCCAGGTGGCTCTGTACGCTGCTCCATCCGTAGGCACCGCCCCTGCAGCTCCCATTGGAGCGCATAGGAGCCGGAGCAGGGCCATGCCACAGTTTCCGGGAGCCGCGTGGTGCAGCTCACGGGCCGTAGTTTGCCCACCCCTGCTCTAGCAGTTCTCTATTCCTACTACAGGACAAGTGCTTTGTTTTCTGTCACTTCTAATGCAAATAATATCTGAAGTTAAAAGTGCTGTGCTGCCATATGATGCCACACTAACCTAGCCTGGTCAGATGGCTGTCTTATTTGCCTCTGTCTTTCCACATCAGGCAGCATGTGCTGCAGCAGAGACCTCTTTTTCACCAGGTCTGTCCAGCTTACAACTGACAGCCTGGCAATTGAGGGAGATTTTAATCACAAAATGCTATTTGTATGAGGGATTCTGTTTTGGAATCCAGAAGGCATTCCACCATATTTTGCTGTCTGAACTTTTAAACCGGGGGCTCTCAAACTTCATTGCACCGCAACACCCTTCTGACAAAAAAATGACTTCACAACCCCAGCAGGAGGGACCGAAGCCTGAGTCCACCCAAGCCCCACTGCCATGGGTGAGGGGGCCAAAGCCCAAGCCCCACTGCTCTGGGCAGGGGGGCCAAAGCTGAAGATCAAGGCTTCAGCCCCATGCAGGGGGCCTGCAACCTGAGCCCTGCTGCCCAGGGCTGAAGCCCACAGGCTTTGGCCTTGGGCAGTGGGGCTCAGGCTTCAGCCACAGGCCCCAGCAAGTCTAAGCCAGCCCTGGTGACCCCATTCAAAGTGGGTTGCAACCCACTTTGAGGTCCCAACCCACAGTTTGAGAACCGCTGTTTTAAACAATGGTCTCTGGGACACATGCTTTCATAACCAATGACCAACCATCCTTCAGGGATAAATTTACTTTCTTGGAGCAATCAGAAGGAAAATGGAAAAGTTCATAACAGGAGTTCATTTCTATATCAGATGTTTCGTTAGTGCTGTATCTTGCCTGAAACCAAGTTTAACCTTGTGGTCCATCTTTGGAGTCTAAACTTGGTTTTAAAATGTGTTCTTCGAGTGATGGTACCTACTGTATTACGCTGAGGGTTTACACATGCGCACCCTGCGTCTGTACCACCATGCATCCAGAGCTGGAGAATTTAAAAGTAGTAGTGTCAGCTGGACTGCACATGCTCCCTGAACTGGCCTTATGGTTTCATCCAAGGTGATAAAGGGCGGGGCAGACCAACTGCATCTCCAGTTCCTTCTCACCGCCGTATGGTCCAGTTTGGAACAACTGGTGTCCATTTGCTTGTGACGCACTTTCTCAAGCAACCTTGTATAAAGTTAATTTTTAAAAATTGTTGTTGTTGTTTTTAGGTAGTGTCTAGTAATTTGAATAGAATAGTTAGTTTGGGGGCCTGTTTTTTTTGTTTTTTGTTGGTTATGTTGTTGTTTTTGTTGGTTCGTGTTTTTGTTGGTTATCATGTCAGCAGGAAGAGTTGGTGAGCCTGGGGCCATGATGGCGGGCTCTCCTTTCACGACTTTCTGTACTGATAAAATTTCCTCGCCTCTGCATCCCAAACTTCTGCCAAAGGTAGTCTTCCAATTTCACATTAATCAACCTATCCACTTACCTGTTTTCTTCCCGAAATGGCACACTTTGGAAGAGTAACAGAGACTCCGCTCCCTAGATGTCCGTAGGGCCTAAGCCTTCTACTTACACCGGACAAAACCGATCAGGAGATCTGACTGTTTATTGCAATAGCTGAAAGAGTTAAGGGGCGGCAGTCACCCTCAGAGCGTGGGCCAACTCAACAAGAGCCCATGCTGCGACCATGGCCTCCCCCTGACATGCCATGGATATATGTAGGATATATGTAGAGTGGCCACATAGAGTTTGGTTCACACCTTCGCTTCAGGATATATGTTGAGTGGCCACATAGAGTTTGGTTCACACCTTCGCTACTTATTATGCCTTGGTGCAAGACTCCGTGGCAGATGCCTCTTTCAGTGCAGTTGTCCTCCACTCATCTCTCCCATCTACATTCTTGTGCCCTCTTCCAACTTAAGTACTGCTTGCTGGTCGCCCTCAATAGAATACAATAGGGACTATCACTCGAAGATGAAGAGGTTACTTATCTGTAACTGGAGATTCTTTGAGATGTGTGGTCCCTATCTGTATTCCACTTTCTGCCCTCCTTCCCCTCTGCTGCAGATCTGTTGATTTGCAGTTGAGAAGGAACTGGAGATGCAGTCAGTCCGCTCCTCTCTTTATAACCTTGGACGAAACCATGAGGCAAGTTCAGGGCACATGCAAAGACCAACAGACACTACTACTTTTAAATTCTCTGACTCCATGCTCATGGTGCGCCAGATGCAAGGTGCGCATATGTAAACCCTCAGCGGAATACAGATAGGGACCACACGTCTAGAAGAACCTCCAGTTAAATAACTTCCTCTTCTTTTTAAAACAGCCTTTATCATCATGATTGCTTCAATCAGATGAGCCGGAGAGCTGCCATCTCCTGTTAAGAATGTTTTATGACCTTCTGTAAGAATAAAGCTGTTTTCAGAACAGTCCAAGTATTTATTCACAAGTCTGAGTCTTCTTTCATAGCAGGAAACTGCCCTACCAAGATTTTGCCCATCTTCTAAATCCTCCAAGGAGAGATTTTGGCATAGTTTGAATGAGTCAGAGCCTTTTATTTGAATTTATGTAGAACTCATCCAGTCAAACAAGGACTCCATATTTGTCACCTGGAAAGGTATCCAAAAAAGTAATTTTTTCTAGCAGCAGCAGATCCAAGCGGATAAAGGTCTTACTTTTTTATTTAGAGCTGCCAAGACTCTTTCCCCCATCAGCATTGGCCACGGACGCTTCATGGGCTGAGGGGAAAAAGCTTCAATAGAGTGTGTGTTAAGGTTGCCATGGGAAGGTCCTTTCATACCTTGCAAGTCACTGAAATCTTGACGTCTGTTCCTCAGCAAAGACGTATGCTGAGAACTGTCTTTGTAAAGGCCTTTCTGTCCCTAGTTAGTCAGTGAGCATGGCTGCTTAGAGTACATTGGTCCAGACTGTTTAATGGGGGGGAGGGATAGCTCAGTGGTTTGAGCATTGGCCTGCTAAACCCAGGGTTGTGAGTTCAATCCTTGAGGGGGCCACTTAGGGATCTGGGGCAAAAATTGGTCCTGCTAGTGAAGGCAGGGGGCTGGACTCGATGACCCTTCGGGGTCCCTTCCAGCTCTATGAGATAGGTATGCTTTGTCACCAAAGCTCAATTTGCAGGTAGTAGGAGTCTCCTTCCTGCTAGGCCCTGCTGAAATCTCCCTCTAACACATGCAGAGAAGACCTAAGTTGCATATGAGGATTGTTGGACATGTCTGGAAAAATTGACAAGTAAAGCAGGATTTTTTCTTTTCAGAATAACTCAGCAAGGAGACTCAACAGGGAGGTTGGTATTCATAGTAAATGTGCAAAATAAATAAAATACCTACTTATCCTATTTAAAATTAAGCTTCTAAATGACTTAAGTATCCTTTCCTTTTAGTGTTCAGGATTTAATTGGTATAGTAATTTAAACTAGAATATAACTCATTTTCTAAAACTGCATATAACCTAGCTCTAATATAGCCTAAGTTAGTGTTTTTCCCCCTTCATAGACGGGAGTCTCCATGGAAAAATCTGATTGTTTCTGAAAACAGGTCCTATGATTCATTAAACAGGTATTATCCTGTTAGGGTTTGAGACTTGTTTTTTAATTAACCAACTTGACCAGAACAGGGCTGGGCTTTTTCTGCATGGATCGGTAATCACCACAAACACAAATGATATAAAGTAGGGGTTCTCAACCTTTTTCTTTCCGAGCCTCCCCCCCCCTCCCCCCAACAAGCAATAAAAACTCCACAGCAGTCACAACAACTGTTTTTCTGCATATAAAAGCCAGGGCTGACATTAAGGGGTAGGAAGCAGGGCAGTTGCTCGGACACCGCAAAGCTAACTTGCTCGGGCTTCAGCTTCAGCCTAGGGTGGCGGGGCTCAGGGTCCTGGGCTGCAGTCCCTTGCCATGGGGCTTTGGCTTTCTGCCCTGGGCCCTAGCAACTCTAATGCGTGGCAGCCCCCCCTGAAACCTGCTTGTGGCCCCCCAGGGGACCCCGGACCGCTGGTTGAGAACCACTGACATAAAGCTCCTCTTAACAATTTGTCTGTCTTTCCTTCAGTTATAGTTGTATCCATTTTCAGAATCCTTAAAGATAGGTAGCTTCATTGGTAATTTTAAATGCAAGGCAGTTTATCTGCTATCAATTCAAAATAAGGTGCTTAAGATGTATGTCATGCTGCTTGGGTGCAATAGAATTTCTCAAAAAGGAACAGGAGTACTTGTGGCACCTTAGAGACTAACAAATTTATGGGCTACAGCTCACTTCATCGGATGCATGCAGTGGAAAATACAGAAGGAAGATATATATATATATACACACATGAAACAATGGATCTTACCATACACATTATAAGGAGAGTGATCAGTTGTCAGCAGGAGAGGGAAAAAAAAAAAGGTCTTTGTGGTGGTAATGAAAATGGCCCATTTCCAGCACTTGACAAGGAGATATAAGGAACTGTAGGGGGCGGGGGGGAAGATAAGCATGGAGAAATAGTTTTACCTTGTGTAATGGCCCATCCACTCCCAGTCTTTATTCAAACCTAATTTGATGGTGTCCAATTTGCAAATTAATTCCAATTCAGCAGTTTCTCGTTGGAGTCTGTTTTTGAAGTTTTTTTGTTTTAATATTGCGACTTTTAGGTCTGTAATCGAGTGGCCAGGGAGGTTGAAGTGTTCTCCAACTGGTTTTTGAATGTTATAATTCTTGACGTCTGATTTGTGTCCATTTATTCTTTTACGTAGAGACTGTCCGGTTTGGCCAATGTACGTGGCAGAGGGGCATTGCTGGCACATGATGGCATATATCACATTGGTAGATGTGCAGGTGAACGAGCCTCTGATAGTGTGGCTGATGTGATTAGGTCCTATGATGGTATCCCCTGAATAGATATGTGGACAGAGTTGGCAACGGGCTTTGTTGCAAGGATAGGTTCCTGGGTTAGTGTTTTTGTTGTGTGGTGTGTGGTTGCTGGTGAGTATTTGCTTCAGGTTTGGGGGTTGTCTGTAAGCAAGGATTGGCCGGTCTCCCAAGATCTGTGAGAGTGATGGATCGTCCTTCAGGATAGGTTGTAGATCCTTGATGAGATGCGCTGGAGAGGTTTTAGTTGGGGGCTGTAGGTGATGGCTAGTGGCGTTCTGTTACTTTCTTTGTTGGGCCTGTCCTGTAGTAGGTGACTTCTGGGTACTCTTCTGGCTCTGTCAATCTGTTTCTTCACTTCAGCAGGTGGATATTGTAGTTATAAGAACGCTTGATAGAGATCTTGCAGGTGTTTGTCTCTGTCTGAGGGGTTGGAGCAAATGCGATTGTATCGTAGAGCTTGGCTGTAGACAATGGATCGAGTGGTGTGGTCTGGATGAAAGCTGGAGGCATGTAGGTAAGTATAGCGGTCAGTAGGTTTCCGGTATAGGGTGGTGTTTGTGGCCATCATTTATTAGTACTGTGGTGTCCAGGAAGTGGATCTCTTGTGTGGACCGGTCCAGGCTGAGGTTGATGGTGGGGTGGAAATTGTTGAAATCATGATGGAATTCCTCAAGGGCTTCTTTACCATGGGTCCAGATGATGATGATGTCATCAATGTAGCACAAGTAGAGTAGGGGTGTTAGGGGACGAGAGCTGAGGACTGACAACTGATCACTCTCCTTATAATGTGTATGGTAAGATCCATTGTTTCATGTGTGTATATATATATATATCTTCCTTCTGTATTTTCCACTGCATGCATCCGATGAAGTGAGCTGTGGCCCATGAAAGCTTATGCTACAATAAACTTGTTAGTCTCTAAGGCACCACAAGTACTCCTGTTCCTTTTTGCGGATACAGACTAACACGGCTATTACTCTGAAATAGAATTTCTGTTCATCCCCAATTGCAGAATACACCATGTTTTCCCATGTGATCTAAAATAATTCAACATCTCATCAATAGTGACCCAAAGAACAGTCCTATAGTCAAAAATAGATCTCATTGTAAAGTAATGCCATGCAACTTTTAATTTCACTTATATAAAATATCTCAATTATACAGTAATTAAACGTGGATTACAGTATAACTGTATGTCTGATTGCAGCTTCTGAAGAGCACCTTATTAAGGTATAATGTCCTGAGAAGCTACAGTTTTTCAAAGTAGTAAGATTGGCATATAGAATCATCTAGCTACTAACTTCCCGAGAATGTATTTCATCCCAGAATGTATTTCACAACTGTTATCACCAGCTAAAAGAATAGTTGCTGTTCATCATACAGTAAAGTTGATCTGCTCACTGAATAGATTTTGTCTAACATAAATGTCTAAAAGATCCTTATTAAAAGAAATGCATACCCTGCTCATTCAACATATTAACATGTTTATGTTGCAAAGAAATTTGCAGAATTGTGATTGAGTAATTCTGGGCATATTTTAAACCTTTGGGGGGAGTGAAACTATGCATCTGTCATCCAAAACAACTAATTTAGCAGTTTTTAAAATGCCAGTGTTCAAAGAGTTAAATTGTTTTTAAAGAAAGTGCCTTAAGAAAGTACTTTAAAAAGACTAAATACATTTCTGGACAAAATGGTACAGGATTAAAATAGTTTTCACTAAAAAAAAAAAAAAAAAAAAAAAAAAAAAAGCGTGGTACAATCTAGAAAATTACTGACAAATTTCTCAACTTTTTAAAAATTGTTTTTGCTAATGTCTTTTTCATGAAAGCAAACACTGTGGTGACTACCTATTCTTTTGTATGAAAAGTTCCCCCATTAGCTAATTATCTTTGGTGGTGGTATTTTGCATGTTAGCATGAATCAAATCTTTATCTTGCATGTTTAAATCAAGTTCTCTTATTGCGCATTATAGTTGGCTCACAGTCTTGGTAGGTAATGCTATGAATCACCACATGGGGGAGCTCAGTAGCAATCTCAGGAATTCATGGTTGAGATGTTTTGGAGGCTGTGTTTTCATTAGATCAGTGGTCTCCAAACTTTTTTGATCGCGCACCCCTATCAGTAAAAAAATTTTGAGCACGCACCCTCTGCCGTGCCGGCTCTACCATTTTTGCTGAAGCCAAAAAAAAAGCGCTCCTCCTGCCACGCACCCCCAAGGAGCCTCTTGCGCACACCCCACTTTGGAGACCACTGCATTAGATAGTAGTTTCTCTTGGCAGTATCAGTAGCCAGCTACAAGTGCAGCTGTGAGAAATTAAGGGTACCAAATAGTGGAAGTGGAAACTTTAGATTTGACTGAAATGTTTAAAAATATCAAATTCCGAAGGAAATTAGAGTTGATAGGGTTGATTGAACAAAATACCTTTATTGCGAGAAACCAAGGCATCCGTGAAGGAAAAACATATAATTTTAATATGTTCTTTAATATGTCTTCACACTGAGTAGTAGAATTTAGGTTTTTCTATACAGGGCTTTGGAGCGGAACCCAGAGCTGGAGCTCAGAGCAGCTCCGGTGCAGTGGAGCTGCAGGTTTTTGCCTGGAGCTGGAGCGGAGCTGCAGCACAGCTCCAAAGCCCTGTTTCTATAGACCCTTTCCGATCCAATTCTCAGACAAATTATGATTGTAATGTTGACGGGAAATGTGACTAGGAGTGCAAACACTGGCAATGTTTTTTAAAGCTCTAATCCATAAGCAGTCTGTGTTTGTAAGGGCTAAATTCTGCCGTTCAATGTATGTACTTTGTTCCTATTGTCATTAGTCAGCAACCACACTATTGGTCTCTGGAAGAATAGCTCCCATTTTCCCACTCAGGGCTTTTAGTCAGAAAGCAAGACACTGAGAGTGGGAACAGTTAAATGAGACTTGATGGAAATCCTCAGGGACTGATGGGACATCTATGGAGTGTGTAGAAGAACTCTTGATATATGGAAAACTACCTGTGTGAAAACAAAAATAATGCTTAGATTCTCTTAACTAAATGTCTGAGGGACACATTTTGCTACCAGCTTCTGTGTTCATTTTCAATAGTATTTGCAGATTTGCGGTGAAACAGCAATTGCTGGAAAGTTAACTTTTGTAAAATTCAAACAAGGAGTTTTTTTATCTGGAAATATAGTAGAGTTCAGTATCTAAAGATTAAACAACAGACTTCAGACTGTGACTTGGCTTCATAGCATTAGCACAGACTGTATAGTTGTTCTTTGGGGTGCAAGGTGAACTGTAGTTTTCAACTACTTCCACTGCACAATTATTTAACTTTCCATATATTCCAACATCTTATTGGCTCCCAGTTTAGCTTAAAATCCTTGGATCAACTTTTATTTCAATTTGCTCTGATTCAGAAAATTTGAGGAGGTATTTTTATTTCATATTACCCATGAAACTACTAAAATAAAATGCTGGATTCTTCAATCTGCACTGAGGATTTTGCATTCTAGAAAAGGTGAACAGCCTCAGGGCTGTTCTACACTGCACCTAGGTCATCTTAACTGCATCAGTTAGAGCTGTGAAAAATTTCATACCCTGTGCAATGTAATTAAGCCAACCTAAGCCCTGGTACAGACACCTCTTCCATCGACCTAGCTACCGGATCTTGTAGAGGTGAATTTATTACAGTGACGAAAGAACCCCTTCCATAACTGCAATAATGCTACAACAGTGCAGCTGCAGTTGTCCTGCTGTAGCATTTCTAGTGTAGACAAACCCACAGGCATATTGGTTTCAAGTGTCTCCACTCCAGTATTACACTGTGGGCATAAATGTGTATTTTGGGTGTCAAGTTTTTCAAATAGGTCAAAAAATGGCCTATATAAATTGATTGGAAAAAAATCTCAACTCTTGTATCTCAGATTTGTTTTTCAATTAATATCCTTTTGCACACACCACAAGCCTAGACTATAGTGCAGGGGAAAGCCCACATTCTGCCTGGAATCACACAAGTTAGAAAAGTTTCTGTAATATTGGAAAAAGCTTATCTGGTAGCTGAGTATACAGTACCAGTCCAACTGAAAAGCTGAGGCAGTGGGTGGGGCGTGGTAAAGTTTTTCTCCTTCCGTTAGAAATATTTTCCAGAGAGATTTCTATCAACTTAGGGTAGCACTTAGAGGTTAACCAAGAATGGGGCCCACTGTTCTAAGCATTGTAAAAACATAGTGTAATAGACAGTCCATGTCCCAAAGAATTTACCCTTTGTCTGTCTTTTCTGTTTAGGCTGTAAGGAAAAGGGATACAACTTGAAAATAATGATGGATTGCAAGCATTGCATTAGTTCCATGATATTTTTCTGTTCGCTTTTGGGGCGGAGGGGGGGAGATACAGCTTTCCTGAGTGGCTAAATGTAAAGGGATTAGCTAAATGGCAAGGCAAAGGAAAGAAGAGAAGACATTAAAAGGAGGGAGATTTGACAAGTCCCCACCTCACTTTATCAATTTTTTTTAATTACTCTTAAATTTTCTGCTTTGTGTTTATGGAGCTGTGTGAAGAACTGAGGCCAAGTTATATATCCTGCATGGGAGGGGAAATTCATTGCTGAGCTGTGTCCCCATTCTGGCTTCTGCTCCCAGCCACAGACGGCCCTACTTTCAGTAAATAAAGCTTCATCTTGGGATGACGGAAGCGTGTTTCTCTTACATAAAAGCTCCAAAGCCAAAAACTGCAGCCTCGCTCTACCTTTCTATTCAGAGCAGCGCAGCACAGAGAGACAGTGAAAGAGAACCTGCTTCCTCCTACCCCCACTAGGGAGATTCTTTACCATAATACACCAGGTTAATTCTAACATAAGGAAAAGCAAATTTTGAAATCAACTGTAAACTTAATCATTCTGCAAACAGAAGCATGTGGTTTAAAAAAATGGTTCCAGAATGATGCAGAAGCAAGGTGTTAGAAGAAAGGATTTCAAAAGTAATCAATTCACCAAAACTAAACATGAATTTTCAGCTTAAGTTGTTCAGTGTCATGGGGTAAATGTGAAGAGAGACAAACATCAGGAATCTTTGGCAGTGGCCACAATTTTATTTAAAATATTCAATAGGTAAACTAGACAAGAGGAGTGGCCCATTCTGGATAGCAGCACAGGTAGAGGGGAGGGCAGAGGATGGCTGCTTCAGGCATCTACCCCTCCCTCCCATGCCACTCTGAAGGTCATATAGAGTCTACTGAATTCTCCAAGGCATGTGTAGCCCACCTAAATCAAGGCCCATGTAAGCCAATTTATTGCAGGGCCTGAGATCCTGGGTATGCTACACAGGAATTACTGTCAAGTCTCAAAAGTGTCCAGGAATCTAGAGGAAGTTAATGCATAATTTTCAAGGAAGATGGTTGAATTTTATTCTCAAAACCTTCATCCCTTGCATGTACCCCAACAGCCCATCAGGCAAACATTTCCTGAGACATGAATATATCTGCAGTAAGTATGTATGTTCCCAAGTGTGAGCGATGTACACTACATGGATGGAAGAGGGCAGAAAACACAAATGTGGAGAGCTTATTGAAAACTTCCTATGTAGCTTGTTTATTTAAGAATGTTAGCTCTGCATGCAGAATTTTTTTTTAAAATCTGGCATAGTCTTCTCTAAACAAATTTGTAGGTAATTGAAAGGAAAAGATTATGTGCATCAGAAATGTGTTACAACTTCCAAACTAGTAATTTCTGTAAATGTTGCAGTCATCTGGGTCACACAGTTTGAAAGCATGTTTTAAATAGATCAATCCAGCATTCTTTTTGGAGGTACACCATGTATTACATTGTAGCAAGGTCAGCATACTGCTTTCTTTAGTCAGAGGGGAAAGGTCATTGTGACATAGGCCCCTTTTTAATGAGCAAGAAGTTAAGCTAAAAAAGAAAAATATATAAAGGGTTTACAAGATAAATTTATAGGGGATACTCTTCCTCTCTCATGTGCTCTAGGAGGAGAAAATAAGAGATCACTGAAAAAATAGTTCTGCTTGTTGAATTGTTCCTGTTTTGAACTAATAACTCATTATATATTATTTGTTTGCAGTGTTGTACCTGTGTTAGTTATGGTAACCTGAAGAACAGCTCTGCGTACCTCAAAAGCTTGTTACTTTTGCTAACAGAAATTGGTCCAATAAAAGATATTACCTCACCCACCTTGTCATTATATATTAATGTAATAGTTAATATTTCCATGTCAGGAAAATGCCCTTTACTGGTGGTTTCCATTCTGTATGTACAGCTTTGGTGTTTCTTGGGCTGCCTACATCTTTGTAAATATCCTCTTTTCATTCTATTTCTTTATCACAATCTTGGAAGACAGTAACTATTAACAAAACACATTAATTTTGGGGTAATGTCTGCTTTGTAATAAGCCTACATACAGTAATTAGAGACCTGTAATACATCGCTTCTTTTTTATGTTCTACAGACCAAAATCTACACCATCTGGGCAAACCAGTGCCAATGGAGTGCAGTCAGAAGGGCTAGACTATGACAGATTGAAGCAGGTATATAGTACCTTCAATAGAAACCTTTTCAGAATAAGTAATAGCAGAACTTTTAAAGACTTTCAACAGTTCTTGATTAAATACCAAACTTTAACCTTTTCCTAGTTTCAAACCTAAATCCAGGAAGGTTTTTTTTTATATCTGGTTAAATACTTTCTACTAGCTATAATTTTGCAATGACATATAGCAAAGTCAGGAATATAGTCTGAAGATTGTTTTAACTGATAATGAATATTGTGTTTGATTTAATATTTTCAGCTATAACAAAAAAGTCTACCATCTTAATAACAATTGAGGAGAATGGTAAAGTTTTAGCAAGAAAGCAATTCTTTGGATGCTTCTTTGTTGTTCTCAATGATTATCGATGATGCCAAGTTGAAAAGTACATTTTCACAAGAATTGTATTCCTTCACACTCTGGATTTAAATGCATTTTCAGAAAATCATTATCTAAAATATCAAATCAGCAGTAGGAAAGGAGATAGAGAGAAGGGCATTATGATAGCACTACTGTCAGATTCTACTTATTTTTATCTGTGTAACAGAATTAATTTGTTGGTCTAGGTTCTCTTTGTTTGTTTTGGACTTTCACATCTTATCTGCAGGGCAATTATAGTTATAGCTATGCCTGCTAGTTTTACATAAATTGCCACCACTTGTGAGAGAACATGAAATTTGTGTGATAAATTGTTGTAACTCAAGTACCTCCTACCTTAGGTGGGATAAGTGCCATATAAATCAATTATAAGATTTGGCAGCATATTTTTAAAATAGGATTTTTATTACTTACTAATAGTAAAGGAGTTTAAGGGTGAATTTTGAAGATATAGATACAGACTGGAATATAAGTTTGAGATGTTTCAAAATGAACAAAAATTAGAATTACTTTAATTTTTTCTTAGCTGAAAGTTTAAACCACACTAATTTATTATTACTTGTATTCTGATACCATAGGATATTTTAGATGAAATGAGAAAGGAATTAACAAAATTAAAGGAAGAACTCATTGATGGTGAGTATGAACTTGATTTACTACATATTTTGGATTTCCAAGTCTTAAAGAATGGATAAGCATTTCTTAAAGGTGAAAAGATGCAGAAATGGAAACTTATTTTCAAGATTCTGTCTACATTCTCAGGATTCTAGAATGCCAAATTCATGATAGAACTTCTCTTTCTAATGTCCACTCCTTTTCTCATTACCATGTAGTAAAAGAAAAATTAACTTATCCTAATTGTTTTGATTATTCTTGCACAAACAGGTACTTTATACCTTATCTGCAGGGTTTTTGGATAGAGCAATGATGCTGAACAATGTCTGTCTTTAAAAGTGGATGGATGGGTACAGAAATTGAGCAAGATCCTCCTTGCAGATGTTTACCATCTCATGATGTTGCTTTAGTTTAGGAAAGGCAAGATTTTCATATAATAATGTACCCCTTAAAATAAAAGCCGGAGCAGTTGAGTCACATATTTCAAAGCAGTCAGTATTTATCCTGTGACATTTTAGCCCAATGACTGCTTTCAACATTGTATCGTAATTCTTGATATTTGGTGTTTTTCTTAATCACATGATTCAAGGAGGTGGGATTTTACATTAATCACAGCTTTCATTTTAAAATAAGTAGATTTCTAACCCTCTTTTGGGTTTTGGAGAGTTTGAAAACATGACCGCTAAAGTCTCAAAAAACCAAAAGTCAAATAACTCCAAAATTGTTGTTTTAATCTCATAATTTGAAAACCAGGCTCAGGATTATTTTGGAGGGTGGCGTCGTTGTTTGTTTGTTTTTGTTTGTTTTTGTTTGTTTTTGTTTGTTTTTGTTTGTTTGTTTGTTTGTTTGTTTGTTTTAAATTTGGGTTGGCAGTACTGATGACACTACTTTATAATGATTAATGATAAATATTATCAGAGTAGCAGAGTCAAGGCCAGATTAAGAAATAGGCAATATAGGCATGTACCTAGGACCCAATTCAGGGGGTTATAACGGAGAGACAACCTGAGTGATTCTGTGATCCTGTTCACCAGGTCACAAAACTGCTTATTAAATTTAGTCCCACTGTCCCCCGTCATGATGGAGGGGTGGTGAGGTCAAACCTTAATGGGCAATGGGGTAGCTAGCACTGCTGCTCCTCCCGGCTGTCATGGGGCTAGCTGTTGCGCCAGTAACTGAACCGGACGACCAGCCTGAGCTTGGCTGCCATTATCCAGGTGCTGGAATAGGGAAGCCAGCCAGGAGAGGGACCGCTCAGAGACCTGGGGAGGCAGGCACCAGGAGGTTAATGGAGCAGTGTCCACACAGCAGGAGCTAATAGCTGACTGACCTGGACAGGAGAGGAGTAAATTAATCCTTTTCTATCCAAGTCAGTCAGTGACTGGCTCCTAGTGCATGGATGTTGCTTAGTTTAAACTAAGCAGCATCTGTGTATGTTTGCCTAGTGTCCAGTGATGAGTTAATCAGCCCTGAGCAGAGTGGTTGTTGCCTACTTTCACATTATATAGAAAATAGTATGTAGTCTGGAAGCATAATTTAGGAAAATCTCATTCTGTGGACAAGTTAGTGATAGAAAGATAAAGGAGGTATCATTTGATTCATAAAAATCTACAGTCATAATTTCAGTGGTGTCGCCCTCTGCAGCACAGCAGGGGAGTCGCACTCCCCTCCCTCAGCTCGCAGGTCCAGGTCCTCTGATTGGTGGAAATTTTGATATTACATTGTCATTGGGAATGGATTGAGTTGGGTATCATTCAGAAGCCCTTTTTCCACTAACACAGTGGTACAAAACATGACAAATCTAGAATAAATATGTAGCTATATACTTGAGAAACTATTTAAAAATCACCTTTTTAATTATATTTTAACACAGGGTTGCATTGCTTACATAAAAATGACAATGATCTTGGCTAATCCTAGGGAAGTTAGCCTTGACATGTAGGACTGAAAACATTTAGTCATCAAAGTCACTGTTGGTGTTGTCTCCATCGGGTGCACAACAGCGACACACATTGTCACATTGATCTTTGTCCGTGGCACACTCATACATCTCCATAGAAGGCAGGCTTCTGGCCAGTCATTTGCAGGGCAGTTAGCATCTGGCCCTTATATACTAGCATTTGATTAGCTGAAGGATTGATTCAGGAGCAGGTGTAATGCACCCCTTGTCAGTGGCAATTTTTCTCCATTTGTCTGCTTCTTGGAAAACATCCACCGTTGTAACTCTGCAAGTGTTGTAATGTTAGTCTTCAAATGGTAAATTTGGCATATGGACTCCTCTAGTGCATTTATGATCTCATCAGTGACTGTCTCAGCTGTGCCGAGCATCTTCAGAATGAGGGAGAGAGTCTTAGCTGAATCAAATGCCTTCCAATAAGATCATTTGGTCTTTCCAGCTAACCTTGCAGTAGTGTGGTTCAAGTGATAGGAACACATTGCTGAGGGATATATGGCGAGTCTCTTCCCCAGCAGCAAGCACTAAAACAATCTTGCAGAAATCTTGAGTAGGGTCTCACAGAGAGCACTACACCTATGTCTTGTGCAAAAATCCAGAGCTCCGGAGCACCTGTTTCTGTGGCAATGATGGCATGCAAAATAATTGTAGCGTCAGCCTCCTCATGGGAACTACGAAGAAACTCACAGAACAATGCAAGGCAGCAGCTTCATTACACCATGCAACAACAAAATTCTTTGAGTAATTCTATGCATGCTGGAGTATTTTTCCTGCAAGGTGTGCGGTTAGCTTGTTTGTGTGAGTATGAGACAGTAGCTTCATTGTGACATTGAAGATGTTTGTGGAGTCAATTATTTTGATTTGGACAGGCACAATACTACTGAGTCTCTTCTCTCTGGTAATATTGTTAATGATTCCTCTGCATACCTGAAAAACAAGAGCATGTAGGTGCTGTTATGCCCACCAACTCCCCCAACGACTTTCATTGCTCTCTTTTTCATGTGATAGGCCATTGTCTGAACCAACTGAACAGAAGGGAACTGGCAACTTTTAAACAACCCAATTTCCTCTTTGAAATTCCTCTCGTATATCAGGGTCAGACTTTTCTACACCTCTTATTTCAGTGAGATACCAGGCAATCGTCGCCAAATAGGTGGTTAAATCTAAAGCAAAAAAGCATTTAACTAAGTCGTCTTAGTGCTATGAGGTGCAAATTCCAATTAGCAGTCCTGACAGATCAAATAAAGAGCAGCAAAGACTCAACCATCTTAATGTATCACCGCACCATCCCGAAAGTTGGCTTTGTCGCTGATTCATCTTCTTCAAATTACTTGATCCATTCTGCGATATTGAAGCTCTCCTTTGTGCACAATAGGTCATTGAGAGTGGAATGCACACTAGATGCATGGAACAGGTCTCGTAAGTCCTGTACCCTTTGGGAAATGAGTTCAAACACATCTTTATGCTTTCCAAAGAAGACATGTAGGTAGCATTTTTTAAGGGCAACAAGTGCTTGGGTGAGTTCTTTTATAGTATATCACAGGGGTCGGCAACCTTTCAGAAGTGGTGTGCCGAGTCTTCATTTAGTCACTCTAATTTAAGGTTTCGCGTGCCGGTAATACATTTTAACGTTTTTAGAAGGTCTCTTTCTATAAGTCTATAATATATAACTAAACTTTTGTTGTATGTAAAGTAAATAAGGTTTTTAAAATGTTTAAGAAGCTTCATTTAAAATTAAATTAAAATGCAGAGCCCCCCAGACTGGTGGCCAGGACCCAGGCAGTGTGAGTGCCACTGAAAATCAGCTCGCGTGCCGCCTTCGGCACCCGTGCCATAGGTTGCCTACCCCTGGTATATCACAACCTTTTCCCTTTAAGAATTTGGTTCACAGTACTGCCACTATGCAAAATACCTGAGGTCTCAGGAATGCCAGTGCCATCAACAAAGGAGCCAATTTCACATATTACTGTAAAGATATGGGGTTAGACTGGATGACCTCCTGAGGTCTCTTCCAACCCTAATCTTCTATGATTCTATGATATGGGTTCACTTCTTATAGCATGTAAAGTGCCGCCTGTCCCTGCCAGCAGGTATATGGGATCTTGGGGAGCAATTACCACACAGGTGGGGTGCAAAATAAACTTTATTAAGAAAATACAAAAACAGGGAAAATTCAATAGTGAGGGGTATGGGGTTTGTTAAGGTAGTCAATTGGGGAGGGGTTTCTTTTAGTAACTAGGATAGGGGGTTTCAATAGTGGGGTACAATACAGTGGGTCACCAATTAACACTGAAGTATAAATGTAACAGGTAGCTAACAATTTCTATGTAAAGGGTGTGTCACAGCAGCATATAACCAACTAACAAATGTGTTAAATAACCAACAACTTTAGGTAAAAATGTGTCACAGTGGTGTAAATGTAAAATGTGAGGTGTGTTAGAGAGAAAAAGGGTAACCAATGGGGTTTTATACTAGACTTCAGTAATACAATAGAGGTTTGGGAAGTTACACAGGGAGAAACAGCAGCAGCAGCAGCAGGAGCGTGGTGAGCACGTGGGGGAGCAGAGACCAAAGGCAGAGGGAGATTTAAACTCAGGGAGACACAGAGAGCAGCAGCTGTAAGTATAGCCAGCAGAGAGAGAGAGAGCAAAGTGGCAGAGGAATGAGGTTGGAGGATGGGGGAAGACAGACTTAATCACGATTATACAGAACACAGCAAAATCTTATCTATGATCTAACTTAACCAAGACTACACAAATTAGCAAGTAACAAAACACAATGCAACAATTCTTTAAGCCTAACTTACAGAGCAGTTTTTCTAAACCTAACTTAACCACAGCTATGCAAAATGAAATTACAAGTTATCTAGACTAAAGGCTGAACTTAACCTAATGGGTGCACCTTATACTGGTAGTTCCAGAGGGCAGAGTGGTGTGTGCCCAGGATACAGCTCCCAAGGCAGCCCCCAAGGAAGCCAAGGGATGGTGGTTGCAGCAGTGGATACAGCTGAAAGCAGAGAGCCCTGAGCAAAGCCCACTGGAGCAGAGCTTAGCAGCGGCACAAACTTAGTTTGAGAAAGGTCTTAAGATACAGACCAAGGTTTAGCTTGAATCTGTGTACTGGGGAAACAGAGTCAGCAGCTAAAAATAATAAAATGAAAGTATAGAAAGTTTCACAGAGGGATTCTTACCAGTCCCCAAGGCAGCAGCAAAGGCAGAAGCAGCAACAACATCAGAAGAAGCAAGGAGGGCTCGGTACGGTCTCGATAATCACGGGGTCTCTCAGGCAGCAATTCGTTCTTCGTGGGAGGGGGGTTTAAAACGGGGGTACGCTCAAAAATAAAACGAGAGCGGAGAAAGGACCCCCCCAGAACCCCTGGCTGATTAGACCAGGCAGCAATGCAGGAACCTTTCTGATCTGTGTTTCAAAATGCCTGTTTTTTATAGACAAACTTAGGCAGTCTCCCACCAGTAATCCTGATAGGCTCCCTCTGTCACAGGGGAGGAGACACAGGAAAATGCAGGTGAGCACAGAGACATGCCTGGGCAGAGTCCTGGCCTATGACTCATGCCCAGGATTTCAAAAACACATTAGGTCTTGCAGCTCTGGACATTGCCTACCCTACACAAAGCCCAGGTTTAACAAGGTGATAACAGGACTAACCCTTTGAATAGGGCAGTGGTCCCACTTAGTATGTAGCACAAGTGGCCATCCCTTTGAGAAGGGCAATGGCTCTTGGTAAACGACTTAAGGGGCCCTCCCTTTGAGAAGGGCAGTGGCCCTGGTAAACAACTTAACAGCCAGGGAGGGGCGGCCACAGGAGGAGAACAAGACAAAATGGAGTAAGGGGACAGCTGTAAGAAACAAAATGGAATAGGGGGAAAGCTGTAACAGACACCGCCAAGCATTGTGTGTTTAACCAGTCTTCTGCGATGTTATTCTCCACAAATTCAGCTACTGGTTGGTACTTTTCATCTCCTTGTTGGTGCCTAAAAATGATCAAGACCAAAGTAAAAACAAGGATTTTATAATAAATTACTTAGGGATTGTAATTAATTATATGATGTAATGTATGTTATGCAACGGTGTGCATACTATTTGCAGATGGATTCCAGTAATTTCTGGCTGGATGCTGATGTCTAACCAGTGCCTCATTACAACTCCTTTGGCATAATAAACAAAGCTGATTATCAATACCTCTGAACCACTTCTTTTTTGTAGATGATGGCAAATCAACTTGAAGCACTCCTTCCATTTATAGTAATCTGTAACATTAAAAAAATTAATCAGGTATCCTGTTCTGAGCATTAACTGATAATACAGTACTGTCAGTCAAAGGCCACAATTTAACTTTGTGAGAGCTGCAAGTTTGACATGCACATGTTAAAAAAATGTTGACTTTTAAACATTTTCTCAAATATGTATCTACGTCATTGTTCTAAGTTTTTAATGTTTGGTGCCATTGTGTTTGTGGGAGAAAAGGGGCTTTTGAATTATATCCAACACAACCCATTTCCAATGACACTGTATTATCAAAATTTCCAAAAAACCAGAGGAACTGGAGCTTGGAACTAGTGGTGGAAGGGCCAGTGACACCACCTCCTCACCCCCCCGCCATGCTGCAGAGGGTGACACCATTGAAATTATGATTGTGTAGATCAGGGGTCGGCAACCTTTCAGAAGTGCTGTGCCGAGTCTTCATTTATTCACTCTAATGTTAAGGTTTCGCGTGCCAGTAATACATTTTAACATTTTTAGAAGGTCTCTTTCTATAAGTCTATAATATATAACTAGACTATTGTTGTATGTCAAGTAAATAAGATTTTTAAAATGTTTAAGAAGCTTAATTTAAAATTAAATTAAAATGCAGAGCCCCCCGGACCAGTGGCCAGGACCCAGGCAGTGTGAGTGCTGCTGAAAATCAGCTCGTGTGCCGCCTTCGGTTGGTTGCCTACCCCTGGTGTAGATATTTATGAATCAAATGACACCTCCCTTCCCTTTCTATCATTAACTTGCCCCTGGAATTACTCATGGTCCCACACAAATTTTTCAATACTGGGATGAATAATTGTATGCATTAATGTAGCAGCTCCCTCGCCTCTTTTTTCTTCCCTTTTTTGCTTGCTTTGTCATCTATGCTACATACTGTGACCACTTAAACAATATGGTGGAAGTCAGTATAGAACCCAAATCCTCCGCCTGACATGTGAACTGGTGGTGGTTCCCTCCATTAAAAAGGCAGTAGTGTGGGCGGAGACAGAGAGAAACAGACTGAAGTATCAAATATCAGAATATTTTATACCGGAAAAAAGATGTAATCTGGGTCAGAATTAAATTCTGTTCCGTGGTGTCAAACAATCTTAAGGTCCAGTATACTATATTTTTAACAAGATGGCTTCTGGTAGGATGAACTTTTTGTTCAAAGGACAGACGTGTCAGTCTAGGCGAGTGTTTTTTTGTTTTTTTAAAAATATGTAATGTTAACTTATGCTTTTTTCCTTCCCTAATCAGCAATCAGGCAAGAACTGAGCAAGTCAAATACTGCATAGAAAGACTAGGACTAAGCCAATGTGACTCTTTCACTTGGTATAAAGTCGACTACATTTTGTGAGCTGTTAGAAGAAAATGGAGACAGACACTTGGAAGGAGGGGAAAACGACATTCTGAAAACTTTCAGACACATCACTCTGGTGATATGCTTTTTCCTTCCTAGTTTGCTGCTTTTTTCTGACCTTTACAGCAGGGTGGAAAAGAGTCTTAAAAGTTACTGTAATGATTATGCAGAAATTCCCACATTCGTCAGACAAGATCACAGTGCATTGAGATGTTCTCATGTCAAGATAAAATTGCACATATTTCAGAATTCATTGTTAACACAAAAAAGGAGAAAAGCTTGGGAAGGCTTTTCAGAGAGGTTTTCTTTATTAATGAAGGATTTAGCAAGCTATACTGTTGTACTGCAAATGTATCTCAGGTTTGTCTTCCTATCATATTTGATATTTCCATTAATAACTTCAAAGAGCAGACATGTAAGTTCAGATCACAAAATATGAAATAATTAGAAGTGTATGCTTTAAAGGGTAATCTCACCTAGAAAGCGATGGCATATCAAGTTTTTGGAATTTTATGATAGGAATCCTCTCTAGTTAGCCTTCATGCAATTTTGTAAACAAAAAAGCAAGCAGTTCAGAGTTTAAAGATGTAGATGCCTTCCTAAATCGTTACAATGCTTTACCAAATCTAAGACTTCTACATAATACAAACCAGTGGTCAAATGTAAATCATTAGTATGTTGTAGATTTTCAGGCTTTTTTTTTTTTTTTTAAAGATTTATGCATGTGGACATTTTTTGTAAGGTAACACAACACAATCAGCTTTTTAATTAAACAAAAAACATTGCATGTCATAAATATTAAGTAGCCTTTTTCATTTTTAAGGCTTAATGCCAAGGAAAAAAGTTGGGGGGAGGGGAAGGGTGACAGTTTTGGTTTAAAAATATTTTTATTAATTTCTGCACTATTTTTCCTCATATTACATGCATGTGTAATAATGAGGAAAATTTTGTGACTTTTATCAGTAACCATGTTAACAGAACCAGGTACTTAATCCTTTTTGTATCATTTCTTGAGTTTTGTATTTCCGATTCAGTAATGGTTCTAAAACTCCCATCTCACTTTTGTTTCATTTCTTAACTTGATCAAAATCCAAGTTGATTTAAATTTATCAGCTATTACCAGTGATGCACCTGTGGAAGTACAGGATGCACAACAATTACCTGCTCCTATATTCTCTGAGGCTGCTTTTTGACTCTCTGAGGAAACAAGGGCAAGGGCTATGATGGCGCATTAGAGCATTAGGTCACAGCAGAAAAAGGGAAGCAGAAGAACAGTAGTGGGGCAGCATTAGCTTTAGAGAACAAGGTGAGAACTTTTCAGGGGAGATGACACTTTCTCCTTTCCTATGGTTTAAAAATTTGTTAAAACACCTCATATATGCAAATCTTAGTTTAAACTAATAAAATTCAGTGGAATAAAAATCCTGCAAGGCAGATCCGTAATGCTTTGGAAAATATTGTGGATCAAATCTGCACTTTTTCATTGCATCTTGAATTTTTCTGAGCTGTAATAGTGCCATATTTTTTTGCTATCTGCTGATTAGAAAAAAAAATACCTATGGTTTTGGAGGCATTATTCATGTTACAGCTTACTTAGCTCCATTCATAGAACAAAAGCTTTAAATAGCATATGTTCCTAAGTGCTGGAAACCAAAGCAAATCAACAGCACTTTCTGCTTCTGAAAGGCTTGAATGAAGAATTTTTCTCCAGTTTAAACATGTTCCTGTTTCTATAGAGACTCAAATTGTAAAATTGTTCTACAATGGAAATATTACTTAAATCAAGATATAATTATCTTTCCAAAAACTGATCATCTTTCTGCATGCATTAGTGCAGGCATTAAACAAATTGCAGCAAGCATGAAATAAAAGGAGGCATTTTCATCTTTGATAACTTTTGTTTTTGCAAACATTTTAACATTAAGGAAGTTTATTCTTGTCAGAAATCATGTTTGATTTTGTTTGTTAGGGAAGTTCAAGAGTAGCCTACTAGAAATGTAATGGGTATAAGTGGTCCAAAGTAATATTAAAGAATTAAACTGTCAGATTGTGGGGGAGAGGGGGAACCTGGTTTATGCACTAAACGTTTGTGCCTTGGTCTAAAATTAACATGATTTCTGTTTAAAAGAAAGACGAGCGGATGTCTTTTTTTTGTGCTGTTTCTACATACATACTTTACATAACCTCATATTGCTGAATTGGTCCTTTCCAGAAAATCTGATTGAATTAAAGCTTACTGTAAACACTTGCTGTCATATTGAGATTTCCATAATTAAAATGAACTGCAGAAGCTAGGATTATTTTGCTCACTGTTGAACTAAGTTCTTTAAAAACCATATTATGTTGGTTCTGTGCTTTTGTACAGTGGATGTCTTAAACTGAGTACAGTTTAGGAGATCCTTTCTAATTCCAGGAAGGTATTGCTTTCCTCAACACTGTGATCTGATCTGTGATAAATCTGTGCTATACACAAGTGGCTAACAAGTCAGTTGCAAACAAACTGAATGTATAAATCCTAGTGCTGGTGCTGAAATCTCTTCAGATAGTTGTCATGATTTCAAGTTCATTGTTTAAAAAAGTTTTCAAGCATCAAGTGTCAATCAAAACTGAAGATGAAACACTAATGAATGTTGAATTTTCATGCATTTAGGTTTATCTCCTTTTTAGTTTTTTTCAGTTCATTCTCTGCTATTTTTACCATATTTGTGTCATTTTAAATTTCTTACATGCTAACTTTTGTTTTGTTTGAGCGAATGAAATAAAATTGCAATATATATATATGTTGCCACCATTCATTTGTGGAGCTTGATAAATGGTAAATCTAGAAGATTCTGTTGTAATTCCCAAATGGGTCTTACTTAAATGTGAAAAATACCTTTTTAGTCTATGATTTTACCACTTGATGGTTTATATATTGCTGTTCTGTTTATAAATTTCAAGGCATTTTTTTTTAAATGCTTGCTCTACAAAGAATGTAATCAAAGGGAATATGGAAAATTATGAATGAAAACTATTGTACATAAATTCAAGACAGTTGTAGTCAGTCTTGCTTATGTTGACCCCCTTTTTTGGTCTGACTTGGAACAGGCTTTTGCCCTTATGTCCAAGAAAATGCTATGAAAAAATCTAGATTGAATTTTCCCAACTTTTTCTCTGCTGTTTCCCAGTATAACAAAATATGTAAACACTAGTAAATAAAGAAACCCCACCCTTAAATTTTCACATTGCTGTGCAGGAGGTAGGAAAAATCTTGCTTGACAAGTTTCAAGTATACTCCAAGTAACTGTTTAAATATTATTTGTTGGATTAGAGCCTTGAGACTAACACTTCTCTACTCGCCATTTTATTCCATTTAGGAAACATTGATTTCTTTCTTCCACTTACCTCTTGTATCTATCTTATGGGAGCACAAAGCAATACAGGCTTTCTTGCTTACTTGCTTTGTTTTCACAAACCGCCTTGATACCTTCTGTACAGTCCTGAAAACAAAGGTTTAATCAATCTGCTCCCTCTGCTGAATGCCTCTCAAGCACCAGGCTACAAATGTCATATGATCATACATTAATTGTGACAGTTTTTTAGCAGTGGCTATTTAAGATTTTTATTGGTACATTAATACTATTGTTTAAAAAATTGCCCCTATCAGATAGCAATTTCAAGGTTGGTCAAGCCCTAGGCCTAGGTTACTTAAATATCCCCTTGCTTTTGGGAGCAAAAACTGAAAAGACCCCAGTGTTCTCAATCATTTTTTAAAAAGTCAAATGAAAAACTTTCATTTGGCGCTTTTAAATACAAAGAATTGTGTACATGAAGTCTTTCATTGTAAAAAAAGTACTTCACAATCACTTAATCTTTAACTTGTCTTTCTTAAAAACCTATGCTCACCTGCTCACAAAATGCAAATTCAAGACTGCACTGCTGAAGTGTAAGTTTTAATCATGTGTATATACTTAGAGGGTGCTGAGTATTCCCAGCTTCTGGTAAATGTGTAAGGTAAGGGAGATGCAAGGGCACAGGATATATGTAAAATTGTATAAGACAGCCTTTCTGACACTCTCCAAAAGCAATTTTTAAAGCTATGCATTAAACCTTTAGCAACAAGTGTCAGGATTATCAATTAAGTATTGAAACAATGTCAAGAAATCCTATCCACTGTTGTCAGAGCTGTTAAAATACAATAAGCAACAGCTCAGACAGGAAGACAGAGGTGTCTAATTCTGAATAAACTAATTAATTATATCAAAAATGGTAACATTCTCTTGGTGTAATCACGTGAAATATGACTACAAATGCAAGGCAGAAAATCTGTTACTTTTGAGCGTGATTATTTTACCAACCAAATATTAAGCTCACAAAGGAGAAAGAGGATCTTCACCATTTTCCATGGGCCAGTGGAGAAGAAAGAAAGATTGAGTGGGGGGACAAAAAGAAAAAAGAGCTTTCCAGAATCATCTATGTATCATGCTGTGACTGACATGATCTTTCCTTTTGAGGCACTGGGAACTTTTCTAAACATATTCTGTTAGGGTCGAACCTATTGTTTGTGACAGGAAGCAGATGGAAAAGAAAGAGCTGGTTTCAATTAGAGTTAAGAGTGTGAAGCTGTTGAAAAAGAAATTAAAGTTGTCTCAAGCTATTTATTTTAATGGGGAAAGTTTTGTATACAGAAACATTGAGAATTAAATGAGCTTGCATCCCATGGGAAATCAAGGAAGATTTTGGATGAAGATGCTACAGTGCTAAAATATGGCTTGAAAATCTAAGACAAAAATCAGCCTGTATTCATACAGACAACTAATTTGTGCTTATAATCAAAAGGCATTTCCCTGATTTGGGTTCCTGACCTGATATCTCACCTTAGTTCTTAAGGAGGAGTTAGCTCAAAGAGAAGAATATAAGTTATTGAAATTTAATTGTAATGTCAGAAAGGAAATTAATTATTTAGCCTGATTGTCTAATCAGCAAAAGCAAATTTATCTAATTTATAGCGTTATTGCTTGAGATAATGCGGATTGTGTAGTTGAATGAAAGTTTTAAGGACTGCAATTCAGGATAGATCCACTAAACAAAACTTTTAAACTAGTCAGGTGTAGTTATAACTCATCTGGTAAAATGGCTTAAGGTTGGCAACCACCATCACCTGTCACTGGAAGAAAAATGGTAAATTTAAGTTTTTCATGCTGCCAGCCATTATGATGGTACGGACGGTCAGGGAGCTGTCCTGCTTAGCTAATCTCTTATAGTTTATAAACAGAGTATAAATGTCCCCATAGTGAACAAATGCCTTTCCTAAGACAGTTTATTGTAGAACCTGGTGTCCTACATTTTGTTAATCCAATGTTGTTGTACCCACTGTCGCACCTTTATGAGCCGTTGTATAGCATTAAAATGGAAGGCATCCAGAGCAGTTAGGAGCACACTCAATTTCTCTTGCACAGCTGCTCTACTTACTCATCACTAATGGGTTAATGCCCTCACCCATGGAATTTGGAGGCTCCAGGACTAAGCTCTGCCCTTCTGTTCAAGCCATCAGATTTTCTCCCCCCAACGGTGGAATAAGTTGGCAGTTAAATTTCTCCTGACAGTTTTGGTATATAGCTTCAATTTCATTCATTTTTTATGCAGAAGCAACATATAATCTTTCTCCTCCTCCTGGATCAGGAATTTGGCAGCATGATTGTTTCAACCACCTGGATCTGCCACTGGCAGCAGTCCTCTTTAGGACTTCTCTGACCACATACTGGCACGAAGTGTTGCACTGCAAATACTGGGCTAAAGCTAAGCAATGCTCCCAATGTGAGGCACCATTTACAGTCTCCAGAGAGGATAAATTATGCCTGACTACTGTTCACAACTAGCTGACCCTCACATTGCCAGGGCAAGGGGCTCAGAGTCAGACTGGCATGCTGGGTGTCCCATTTCCCCCTCACCGAGGAGCCGTGACCAAAGCAGAAAAACCTCATCAGGAGCTTCTGAGCATTTCCAGAACAGAATCTAAGGACCAGGAGGATGCTATCTGGGCAGTTCAGGGTATAAGTCTTGAAACGGACTCTGGCTGGAGTGGGGAAGTACGTGTCAAAGAATCCGAAGTCTGCCTTTTCCCCAGGTACTGAGGTGGGTCCTCAGCTCCCTGAGGAAAGAAGCAGGGTTCCTACAGAGCTCCCTTTCCTCTCACTATAAACTGGGAGCTTCTTGTGATGCTTTGGGGTAAGTCTTATAAACGCCAGTCCCAAAATGACAAAAGCAAGCATCACCTTTGCAAGACAGCAATAAGTATTGTTAATGAACAAGTGCGATAAAAAGCTAGGGGTTAAACCCCTTCTCCTTGCGCCTCCCCCCTTGAGGGATTGTTTGCTGGAGCTTTTTGCCTACACAGACGGTCTCAGCGTTCTCTATCAAGCTCACTGCCCCTCCCCCACCCTGTAGCATGTCTGGACATGCAGAGAAACCAGTCACTCCTGTGAACCTTCCCTCAGGCTGAAGTGTAATGGGAATTGTGCCTGTCTGGCTTTCAGCCCATGGACTCTCGCTTTGCCAGGGAAAGGGGCTCAGATTTAAGGCAGTAGCAGCAGGATGCCATAAGTGCTTGCACTGCCAAGGAAAGGTGCTCAGAGTAGGGTGACCAGACAGCAAGTGTGGAAAAAAATCAGGATGGGGGTGGGGGGGTAACAGGCACCTATAAGATAAAACCCAAATATTGGGACTGTCCCTATAAAATCGGGACATCTGGTCACCCTAGCTCAGTGTCTGAAAGGTGGGCAGGGGTCTCACCCCTCCTCCCACTCCACAGGCTGGCTCCATATTTAAGCGTAAGGAGCACTTCACTTCAGGCAGTCTGTGATCAGAACAGAGGCACATGAAGACTCCACTCACCACAAAGCTGCACCGTTGTGGGAATTAAAGAAGGGTAAGTGAGAAATCTCTTCCCATGTTCAAAATGACTCCTGCTTTACTGAGTAAAGGCCTGAGTAACTCTACCCCTCTTGCAGTACTTGGGTGTTAAACAGCCTGGGAGCAGGCAGGCAACCTTTTAATCTCCTGGGGCCATCTAGCCAGTTACTTCCACTATCCAGCTATTAGTATCAGTACCCCTCCTCAGTGATGAGATTCCCCAGGCCAGGATGAGCAGCGTGCTACCCTTCCCCTGTAAACATCCAGGAGAAATACCACACAAAACAAAACAAACCCCCCCCCCCCCCCCAACTGTTAGGACTTTTTCAGGAAAGGATGTGAGTGGCTTGCAATGTCCTGATTAATATTAATAAAATCTTTCAGCATATTAGGTAGTTTCCCATATAAAGATCCAAATGAGGACTACTGGTTAAAACCAAATGTTAAACTAAAATGTTAAGTGTCAAAGCAGTCACTCTAGGAGACCTATCAGTCCTCATCCTCAAAGGAAACCTGCACACTTTCAAAAGATGAGCCTAGGGCCTTAGATTCATAACATTGCTAGACACAAAATCATGGACTGAATAGACACATTGGATTTATGGCTTATTACCACAATCCCACTAACAATGCCCCACCCCCCGCTGCCTTCCTTTTCCCCCCTATGACTGTAGGAGTGTTAATGGGTCATTTAATCTTGAATAGTCCATTGAAATAGGTGTTAACCCTAAAGAAAGCCCTGTGTAAGCTCAACAGCTTGTTTCTCTCACCAACAGAAGTTGGTCCACTAAAAGACATTACCTCATCCATCTTGTAAAAAGAACAGGAGTACTTGTGGCATCTTAGAGACTAACAAATTTATTTGAGCATAAGCTTTCGTGGGCTACAGCCCACTTCATCGGATGCATGCATCCATCTTGTGTCTCATAAAAAACAAAGACAGTGCCGAGGTTTTGGGAGCCAAAGTTTGGTGTAACAGTAGCACCACCAGTAAGACATTCACACTTTCATAAGTAGACTTCCTTCTAAAAGACCCCATAGAGTATAAAAGTGAGGACATGCTACACAGCAATTTCAAAGCCTCAGCTATTGCCAGTCAGACCAAAGATTTTTTTCATCTATTTAGTAAGAAAAGCCTACTTGGTGGCAGGCATATAGCTCATTGTCTAGGGATATAATCCTTGCTTAAAGTGAGATGTCTTGCATTCTGCTCTGGTCAAATCCTTGATGTTAAGCAGTGTCTTCTAAGTTACAAGGAAGCCATGTTACACCCATAAGCAGTCAATCATTCTAAACAGTTATCTTGTGCATAAACTAACAGGAAAATTACTGTTTGGGGAAACACTAGATATATTAGTAGCTGAGCTAGCAGAGAGACCTCAATCCTCACTATCAAAGCTACTGTAGCAATGTGTTGGTGGGTTATTACCAACACCAAAGGACTATTAACCTGGCAGAAGGAAAAATCTGGAGCAGAAGTCTCCAAGGAAACCTAGATACATTTTCTTCATATATCAACAAAATTCTCAGCATAACAAAGAACAAACGAGCATTTGTGTATAAGAACTCATAGTTCCCATCCAAGACTCTTACTTCTGATCCATATCTACAGTCATACCACCTTGAACACCATAGATTTTGTCTAATCTCTGAAGCTAAACTGTGTGTGGTTAGTACGTGGATGGGAGACCAGACAGGGAATGCCAGATGTTCCTCTGCACCTGGAGTTTTAACAGCTGGTACTAGTTGAATGAAGACAGACCACAAGTTACACACCTGTATCCATGTATAGTCAACGTACCAATTAGTGCCCTGTCCAGAAAAACAGACCCATTTATAACTGGATGGCCACTAGAAAGGATTCATACCCACCAGTTGTCCAAAATTGAGAGCTTTTGAACCCAGTACACAGTATTGTTCACCCAGGGGTCAATAAAGGGCTCTGGCCATAATTGTGCCGCCATGGTAAACGTTTGAAAAGTTCCAAAACTCCATTGCATAAGTTATTTCCTGGCAGTGATCATATGTAGCCAAGTATCTCCAGTGGCTAGGATTGCTAATGCCTTGTATCAGCTTCATCCTCTGAGTGGGTTTCTTGAAATGTACTTGCAGAAATTTCTTCTCAGGGCTTTGAACCATGCACCGAATACAAAGCCAACCCAGTTTTCACTCTAGGCCCTTGCAGTACTCATTATGGATGCAAGTCTTGCAGGAGTGTACTTGTGAGACACATTTCCAAAATCTCAAACCACATATCCTTTTAGTTCTCCTCAGCCCCTCTATCAATGGCATGTCTGAATGAAAATACAAATGGGATCAGACCAGTGGTTCATCTAGTGTAGTTCCTATCTATGATATGGGATCAGACCAGTGGTTCATCTAGTGTAGTTCCTATCTATGATAGCAGTTAGTACCAGCTGGTTCAGAAGATGAGGCAGGAAGCCACATACTGGGCAACGATGGTGCATGTGGGGAAAGTTTTTTCCTACCTCCTGTTAGCAGTAGTCTTTTGTTTGAGGCATTAGTGTTTGTATCCTTTCCAAAACCAGGGTGTAAACAGAGATTAAAATCTTCTCTGCAACAATGAAAATAATGTCCTGAGCAGAAAAGAATCTGCAGCCTTTCAAGAAAGTTCAGATAAAGAATACAGAGAGGAGGAAAAGGGAGAATTGAAATCCTCCTAGTGCTCCCAGAAGGCACTTCAGAATTGTGCAATGGAAGTCCCTCAGCTGTCTAGCCTGCAGAAAACACCATAACTCATGAAACAAGGACTCCTTTTTCATACACATCTGGATAACCTACATAGCAACCCAGGAATCAGAAACAGTACAATTCAGGAGGAATTCTTCATTAGCCTTTGTTGGGTATCCTGACAGAATTTAACCAGCAAATTTCATTCAATAATCTGTTTGAATTATATTCCTGGTGCAAAGGGAAACAGTAAACTGTTTGGAGCAAAGACTGTCTGTTTTGTATGGTGCCCAACACCAGAGGGTCCTGACCATTAGATGCTAGTGTAATACAAATATAATAATAATAATAAGATTCTAGTGATCTCAGCTACCCTAGAGGATCTCCAGAATTGTTGATTGGAGTTCTTCAGAAAAGCATCACAAAAACATAAGTACCAGCCCTACTTGCATTCCATAGGAAAGCACATCAGACTCTACATCCGAGTATCATCAGATGTCAAGATTAATCAGAATAACAGATTTAGTCAACCCTGTGGCTGACTGGCTTTTCTAGTTACCATTATCTCAGAAAAACAGCATTTGGAATTAGTTCCTCTGACAGTACAAGAACCACACTACTATTGTCGTGAGGAAAAGGTTATTCTTCGCTCTAGTATCTCGAGCATATAGAGTAGATACCAATTCTACCCTGTTCCTGTCATGCCATCCAAAATGCCTCGGTCTTATGGCCTCAAGCTGCTGCAGGCAAGATGTTAGAACCCTGCACCAGTTCACGATAGGCATCTGGGAAGCGATACACTTTCCCTGCAGTGCCCATTGGGATTTCTGTGAATCAGACTTATCTGACCAAGACTTGCATTTCTCCACAAAGACATCCTTTGGTAGGAAGAGTTAATTCCCATATAATTCCTTAGTTTACAAAGAAAGCTCTTGCTTTATATGGGGAGGAACTTCCATTCTTGCCTATTATTTTACTATAATAATTAAAAATCTGCTTATCCTTCCCCAATTCTCTGATTCACTGCTTGATACTTCTCATTAGTGATGAATGGGGAGAGAAGCTGTGCAACAGATGAGAAATTTCTTACCTGATAATGTTCTTTCTATTAGCAGCTTCCCTGGTTATTCAACCCACCTGGGTATTCTGGTAAATGAATAGAGTACAAATAATTAATCCATAGGCTGTTTGTATGGTTTGCAATGTTTCAGGACAGTTCCTTCTTTAGTTAATAGTGATGTCATGTCTGTAATATCCAGTAAATACCACTGTTTCCCCTATTTTTATGTATATATTCTTTTTCATATAAGCAATAAATCCAACTGGAATTCCAGGATGATTATTGCCCTAGGTAACTAGCTATTGGGCCTTGTGTTTGTAACACCCTCCAAGGTGTGGTAAAATGGTTCAAAATAGTTTTTTAATTGATTGATTATCATATATACCAGGGGTCCCCAACGCGGTGCCCGCGGGCGCCATTGCGCGCCGGGGGGTGTAAGTGCGCCCGCGGAGCCCTCGGGTTTTTTGGGTTTTTTTTTCCTCCGCCGGCAGCGCTCGGGGTGGTTTTTGTTCTTTTTGTTTTTCCTCCGCCGGCAGCGCTCGGGGTGGTTTTTGTTCTTTTTCTTTTTCCTCCGCCGGCAGCGCTCGGGGTGGTTTTTGTTCTCTTTGTTTTTCCTCCGCCGGCAGCGCTCGCGCTGGTGTTTGTTCTTTTTGTTTTTCCTCCGCCGGCAGCGCGCGGGGTGGTTTTTGTTCTTTTTGTTTTTCCTCCGCCGGCAGCGCTCGGGGTGGTTTTTGTTCTTTTTGTTTTTCCTCCGCTGGCAGCGCTCGGGGTGGTTTTTGTTTTTTTGTTTTTTGCTTCGCCGAGCGCTCGGGTTTTTTTGTTCTTTGTTTTTGCGCCGCTGGCAGCGCTCGGTTTGGGTTTTTTTGTTTGTTTTTTTTGGCGCCCGCCGGCAGCGCTCATTTTTTTTTTTTTGGCGCCCACCAGAAGGAAAAGGTTGGAGACCACTGATATATACCTTCTACACGTGCATGGTTTTTTTTGTACAGCATTACACTGTATTTTAAATCTTAGTTACTGAGTTCAAATATTAATATTTATATGATTGAATATAGCAACTCTAAAAATGTTATGAGTTAACATAAAAGGTTCTTTCATGGCAACATTTTTAAAATAAAAGTAACTGGTAATCCAATGCAAATATAGATTCTAAATGTGAAGTAAATAGTAATGATTTAATATTATTAGCATGGTGACCCTTGTTTTTTAATAAGGAAATTGATAGTGTTACAATAATGATGAAATTTAGAGCAAGAATTGTACAATGTTAACATTGTTTTAGAGAAGCTGCAAAGTTCTGCTGCTGAATTCTAATAGTGTTAAGTTTGGGTGGAGTGGGAAAGGAAGTAACAATTTAAAATAACAATTCTTATTAAACTGTCAAATAACCCATAAGTGACTTCATAGCTGCTTTAAAATAAAAAATCATTTAAAAAACGAAACGAGTTAGCTGAGACTTCTTAGTCTTGTGCCAATGATACAAAGGCTAATGCTCACAAAATAGAAAGAAAAGCTGCTAGGCGCAATGCTTCAAAGAGACTTACCAGAAATAAGTACATTTTTCTGCACAAAAAACAGTGCCTTACAAATGGTCTGATATTGTATGAACTGCATGCAGATTTCATGTAACCACTAATTTTAATTTGTGTGTGCATGATATTAATGATATGTAAATTTTGAATACAACAAAGTAAGTTTGCATTAATCAGTTTTATCACTGAGGTCTGCTCTGCTTTTCTTATCTTCCGCTTCCCCCATTACACCCACACGTTTCTGCTTTGTTGGTTTCTAGATGCTTCATTTCTATACCTCTTGGTATCACTTTTCCTTACTAAATAAATGCTGAACTATTTAAGATGAAGGCAAGATGTGTATTCTTTTCCAGCATTTAATGAACTGTGTGTTTTTTCTGTTATGGAAAGATGATTAAAGTGCATGCATTTTTCTAGTTCCTGTTTTTTCTTGTCAAGCCCTTTGACTGTTTTGCTTTTCTCCAAAAAGGGGATTTATTGTTGATGCAGAACAGTGGAAAAATCAAAGCAGTTTTTATTTGATAAGAAACAGTTTTTGTATAGACTGAAGACTCATCCGAAGGGATGATTGGACTGTTCACTCCAAAATCTGTACATCAGCATTTTCCAGGTGTGTTTCAGCCTTACAGTGGTTCCAAAAAGCTTATTGTCATGTTCCTCTTTAGCTATGAACTTACTTATTTTATCTGCAGTTGAAACACTCAAATACCTTCTCAAGCAGAAATGTTAATTTTTTGATTATTAGTTTGGATTATTTCTAAACCAATCAGTGTGGAGAGAAGCACCCTAGTAGTGCCAAAGAGCATTGTTTTAAAAGGTTATCACTTCCATGAAACACATTTTTAAAATATTCACCATCTTTACAGTATTTCATTCCTGTTCATCAGTTTAGTGACTTGCCTGTAGATGATTTTACAGGCATCTGGATAAGATAGAAAAAGAAAGATGGGACCAGGAGAAGGGAGGAATTGGAGAAAGAGAAAAGAAAAGAACAAAAGGGTGAGAAAATAGAATAGAGATGAAAGAAAAGACAGGTGATGGTAGGTTCTACAGAAATGGAAAAGAAAAGCATGGCTTATGCTTAGTACCTTGGTTTTTAGTTTTTGTTTATGCAGATCCCTACATTTCAGCCTGCTTAAGAGGGGGGAGGTGTCACAAGGATTTATTATAGGCTTTTTAAATTAGGATGTCCTATGCTTAGGGCACTGTTATACCTAGCAACAGCAATAAATCTATTGTTAAGTACTCTTAAAGAGTTCTGCTTTACCTCAGGGAGTGTGTGTGTGAGGAGGCTGAAGGTCCATTTGAATGTTTCCTCAGATTTTTCAGAATAGTGGAATAAGTGGCTGCCCACTCTAGCAAAATAGCTGCTAATTGGAAGCTCATTTCTGTTATGAAGATTTTGCCCTCCCCACTTTTCTACCCTTTTCCAAGCCAATGGACTTAATTTTTCTATATGTTGGGATAGTCCTTAATTGCAGTCTCTTGTCTAGCAGGTGGAGAAGGGAACTAACTGCACTTTCTTTTAAAACTCCTTTTATTATTTTTACTTGGATAAGACCTTTAGAACAGTTCCCAGTTTTGTTTCCAAGCTGAATTCAGATTTTCTTTTTTGGGGGGACCAGGATATTCCCTACAATGTGTTATCCCATCCTTTTCTCTTATTCCTTAATAGGTCCTATTAGGTCCTAGATATGTGGACAGAGTAAGTAACAGAACGCCACTAGCCGTCATCTTCAGCCCCCAACTAAAACCTCTCCAGCGCATCATCAAGGATCTACAACTTATCCTGAAGGATGATCCCTCACTCTCACAGGTCTTGGGAGACAGGCCAGTCCTCGCTTACAGACAGCCCCCCAACCTGAAGCAAATACCCACCAGCAACCACACACCACGCAACAAAACACTAACCCAGGAACCTATCCTTGCAACAAAGCCCGTTGCCAACTCTGTCCACATATCTATTCAGGGGACACCATCATAGGACCTAATCACATCAGCCACACTATCAGAGGCTCGTTCAACTGCACATCTACCAATGTGATGTATGCCATCATGTGCCAGCAATGCCCCTCTGCCATGTACATTGGCCAAACCAGACAGTCTCTACGCAAAAGAATAAATGGACACAAATCAGACGTCAAGAATTATAACATTCAAAAACCAGTCGGAGAACACTTCAACCTCCCTGGTCACTCGATTACAGACCTAAAAGTCGCAATATTAAAACAAAAAAACTTCAAAAACAGACTCCAAGGAGAAACTGCAGAATTGGAATCAATTTGCAAACTTGACACCATTAAATTAGGCTTGAATAAAGACTGGGAGTGGATGGGTCATTACACAAAGTAAAACCTATTTCCCCATGCTAATTTCCCCCCCTACTGTTACTCACACCTTCTTGTCAACTGTTGGAAATGGACCATCCTGATTATCACTACAAAAGTTTTTCTTCTGCTGATAATAGCCCACCTTAACTGATTACTCTCTTTATAGTTAGTATGGCAACACCCATTTTTTCATGTCCTCTGTGTGTGTATATATCTTTCTACTGTATCTTTCACGCCATGCATCCGATGAAGTGGGTTTTAGCCCATGAAAGCTTATGCTCAAATAAATTTGTTAGTCTCTAAGGTGCCACAAGTACTCGTTCTTTTTGCTGATACAGACTAACACGGCTACCACTCTGAAACCTGTCATAATTTAATAGTTAATGCTGAATATAGACACTTTTTTTTAAAAAGACAGGAAATTTGAAGTACACCGCTACCTCAATATAATGCGACCCGATATAACACGAATTCGGATATAACGTGGTAAAGCAGTGCTCCGGGGGGGCGGGGCTGCGCACTCCGGTGGATCAAAGCAAGTTCAATATAATGCGGTTTCACCTATAACGCAGTAAGATTTTTTGGCTCCCGAGGACAGCGTTATATTGAGGTAGAGGTGTATTTGCAAATGAAGAAAATACTGTTGTACCCTGTCATAAACATACAGCTACGGGTAGCATAAAATCCCTCCTTTACCTGTAAAGAGTTAAGCTCAAATAACCTGGTTGGCACCTGATCAAAAGGACCAATGAGGGGAGAAGATACTTTCAAATCTGTGAGGGAAGGTTTTTGTTTTGTCTCTTTGTGTGTTCTCTCCGGGTCAGCGAGGAATCAGGGCAGGGAAAATACATCTCCCAAAGCCATACCTGAACTAAGCATCTAAGATTACAAATTGTAAGTAATAGGAAGGAAATGCGTTAGATTAGCTTCTGTTTTAGCTTGTGAATTGTCCCTATGCTATGAGGGAGGTTTATTCCTGGTTTTTTTTTGTAACTTTAAAGTTTTGCCTAGAGGGAAATCCTCTGTGTTTTGAATCTGATTACCCTGTAAAATTACCTTCCACCTGATTTTACAGAGGTGCTTCTTTTCCTTTTCCTTTATAATAAAGTTCTGCTTTTAAGAACCTAATTGGTTTTTAGTGTCCTAAAAACCCAAGGGCTGGTCTGTGCCCACTTTTTTAACCTATTTGGTTGGTATATTATTCTCAAGCCTCCCCAGGAAAGGGGGTGAAGGGGCTTGGGGGATTTGTGGGGAACAGGAACTCCAAGTGGTTCTTTTCCTTTAATCTTTGTCTAACTCACTTGGTGGTGGCAGCAGTACTCATCCAAGGACAAGGAAGGATTTGTGCCTTGGAAGTTTTTAACCTAAGCTGCTAGAAATAAGCGTAGGGGGTCTTTCCTGCGGGTCCTCACATCTGTACCCCAAAGTTCAGAGTGGGGAGGGAACTCTGACATACCCGTAGTTCAAAAAAGCTAAATAGCAATTGGGAAATTACAGTTCTACCACCAACCTTAACTCTGCCCTGCCTGCCATCCCATATCTAGCAAGTGCAGCAGTATTGCCAAACCCTAGTGTCTAAAAATCATGACTTTTTTAACAATTTTTTTTTACCTGCCCTCTGATTTTTTTCTTACCATTTGGGGGGAAGCTGCCCATCCCCATTTTGTGTAATAATTTCAGATTCAAAATTCAAGTTCAAATACAGACACAAACATGCATCCCCTGCATGTCTGCTACTCGGAAGGGGCTGCTTACTCGCTTCTATCCCCTGAGGAGTCAGAGCTGCCTCTCTAGTCCCCTCCATACATATAGACAGGATGTATCCTATATACGGGATAGGTAATTGCCCCACTCACAATTTGTCTCCATGCTCCCCCAAATTTCCTGTCCCCCAGGTGCCCCCTGCATTCACCTGTTATCTATATTTCCTTCCCTTTCCCCTCAGTCTCCAACTCATTACATTCTCCCTCTTTGCCATGCCACATTCCCCTGCACTCCCTTAGTCTACCTCCTGCCCCTATGTTCTGAATCCTCACGGTTTCCTGTCCTATGCCCTGCCAAGTTTTCTGCAGTTCCAGGTGTGGAGCCCTCAGTTTTTCTGCACAGCAACAGCAGGGCAAGTTTCCCACATGTCTTGCCTGCTTCAGCTTTCATCTGGGGTGGCAGGGGATGAGGCAGCTTCTACTAACAGTAACATAAGTAGTTCAGTTTTTGTGGCCCATAAATTTCGTAGCCTCTCTGATGAGTCTGCCAAGTAGTCCAAAGTGTGGTAAGGAGTTTGTGATGTTGGAGCTGGAACTGGAGGCCCTCGGACATCCATTAGATGGGAACAACTTTTAATCCCTATTCAATTGGTCTGGATTCATATGAGTGACCTCAAGGCAAAAGAATCTGAAGGTCATTAGTAAAGCCCTACCTCATCCAGTCCCCTTATCCCTGCAAGAGAGAGATTGTCTGAAAAAGAAGTATATTAAATCAAATTGTGACCTTTTTGGAATTCACACTGGCACAGCCTCTGCACCTCTGCATACCAGTGACATCTCCTGTTTTTCACACCATCTATACTATATGCCCTATCCTGTTCCTAAAAGGACAGCTCCAATTTAACCAAACTACAAACACTAAACATAAAACAATAAAAGTTAGCCTAATAGCCAAACTAATTTCTAGATATGTATTACAATATAAAATAATTTTAACTATTAAGAGTCCTCATGCTAAATTACATGCACTTTCCCCCTGTGGCCTCATCAACTGACGTCTACCACTTCACCTATAGGAATTAGGGAGGGGTGAAAGTGTGCTGTTGTTCTCTACAAGGAGCAGCCCATTGAGGGAGATAAACACATACTTTATTACAGGCTGAGTGATACAGTTGTGTGTGTTTTAGCATTAATATGCTGGGCATCAGGATTCCTGAGTTCTGTTCCTAGGTCTGGGAGCTGGCTATGATTTAGTAATTAGAGACCGCACAGGGAAGCATGATGATGCCCCTGGTTGTGTCATCTTCAGGGATTAAACTTGGATCTCTAGAGCTAAAAGCTTGAGTTTCTACCATTTGAGCTAAAGAACAATACACATTAGCAGATGAATTTAATTTTTCTCACAAAGTCATTTTTAATATTGGTGCTTTAGTTCTTAGACTAATGAAAGATCAGTAAATAAGTAATAATTTTACTCCAAAGATACCCTTAAGAAGCTTTATTAGGAATCTGTCAAGTACCATGAACATTTTAAATGTTATGACATTCAGTCAAATATGTGCAATATGAGATGTTATTTGCACAAAATTATTAGGAGCTAGTCTGCCTTGAGATGTAGATGTGCAACTTCACAATGAGTTCAAGGAGAGCTTGGCTCTACTTACACATCTCAGGGCAGAATTTGACCTAAATTTACATTTTTGGATTTTAAAAGAAGAATTCAAATCTGGTGATCCTTTCTGGCCTTTAATTCTGATTCTGTGTAATCTAGCCACTAGAGGGACAATGATCCACAGTTAGTGAGAATTACACATGCAGATACTTGGTTGATTCTTTCTGAAAGGCAGTGTAGAAAAGTGGATGAGACTTGGGTTTGTCTGGGTTCTATTTTCAGCTCTGTCTGCAGTGATCTTTCCAGCCTCTGTTATCAGCTCAGCGCACCTTCCCTTAGGCTACAGTGGAGTCTCTCTCTCTTAGACACCTTCCATTTCGCTTATTAACATAACTAATGCATCTGTTGACAAAAATAACAATTACAAACAATTCAACTACAACAAAAATATTCCCAACACATTCAAAATTACAAATGAATAGAAACTCTGTAAACCTATTTTAGAGTTGCATCTGTTCCAGGGTCCCAACATAGATCATTATTAACCTTATCAAGATCCTAGAAGACAGGGATCTAATTGGGCTGGTACATGGTGAACTGGCTCCTCTTTCAAACTACTATAATGTTCCCTAGAATCTCCGCTTTCTTTAAAGCCTTCAGTTGATACAGTTGCAAAGAAAACTTAAAATAGGTGACGTGTGTGTCATTGATGCAGAGATGGCTGAGGTAGCAGAGAGCTTATAACAATGTCTCTGAGTGTGAATTGCCCCATTCATCTGAGTGAAGTTTTAAGTCAGATGCCCAGTGATGATCATTCAGCTTTGCAAGTTCTTTCATTCCTCATGTCAGAGAGAAGGTTGGAGATGTGGGTCTCATTTGGCATCACGAAGAGACAGTGTTTGAGAAAAACTACCACCTACTTTTTCCACCTCAGTCAAGCCCCACCACAAGGGAGCTCAGAGAACATTGTGAAAGTCACCAGCGATTCCCCCTCCCTGAGAAACCCTTATGGCAATCAATATCAGTGGCCATTAGGGGGAAGCAGACACCTTACGTATGCTGTAACCTGAACTTTTGAACTGTCTTCCCTTCTCTGCCTTGAGACAGTGAGAGCTGTTCCCAAACTGGTTTTCACTGACCAGATAGCAGAAGTGCAGGGTCTGGCAACCACCAATCAAGTGTTAACACGACTGGAGCCTGTGTTTAGAGTGTATAAAAGATCTTTGGTTTTTGTGTAAAGTTAGTGTCTTTGTACCAAGGTGCAAAGCTCTCCTTTCTTCTGCAGAATAAAGCAACCTTTCCTTATCCCTGTCTGGCTGTTTTTGGCTCTCAGCTAGGCGGACCCGAGATTTCGGTAACAGTTTCTGGCGACCCCAGATGGGACCCCCCTAGCTCGGACATTGGACTCCGGACGGCTGCGGCGAACTGGGAACGGCGCCAACGGGGTGTTTAGCCCCTCTTTCTCTGCTTCACCGCGGCCCCTGGGGTTCGTGTTCTGATAAGGTGAGTCCTAATAGGATAAGGAAACGCTATCTGGTTCTGGTTCTGTTCTGGTTAACCGATTAATGTTTTTCTGCCTTATACATTTGGGTGTTAGATGTGTGGGCGGAACTGAGCCTCTCATTCGTAATTCCTCAGGGTGGAAGCCATAGCGTGCGATGAAGCTCTGAGGTCGAATTGGGATCCTTCTGTCCCGTCCCCTGTAGCGGTCGGTGTAAGTAGAAAATCCTGTAATAAGATTCTGGATTAGACCATAATTCCCTCTGCTCTCTGTTTAATTCTCTGTGTGAGTGTCAGAAGACGGATGGGTGGGTCTCAGAGAAAACCCTCTAAGAATAGCCCTTTGGATTATATGTTAAGTAAATGGCCCTTACCCGGTGTTCAAAAAGGGATGTCAAAGAAACACTTTTTACAGCTTTGCACCCAGGATTGGCCAGCCCTGGGCACTGATTGGCCTGAATACGTCTCTTTTGACATTCCCCAGTTAACCTCCTGGGCAGAGATCTGTTGTGTAAACTGCGTGCTCAGATTTTCTTTTCAGATGACAAAATCATCCTTCGGTTGCCTCAAAATCAACTTCCTCAGCTATGTGCTGCATTAACCCAGGCTGCAGAGGACCTGATCCTGCCTGCGGGCCCGATGCACCTACCCGAGCGACTCAGACAGGAGGTACAAGCCTCCCTATGGGGCACTTCAAAGGCAGACCTAGGCACTCTCCGGACAGAGCCAGTACGAATAACCCTGAAGCCAGGCATTTAAATTCCTCAGATTCGTCAGTATCTCATCCCCCGAGAAGCTCTGCTCGGCCTCCGGAACCTTATCACCACATTCCTGCGGTTGGGAGTGTTAGTTTGCACCAAGTCTCCTTTCAACACCCCCATCATGCCAGTCAGAAAACCTGACACGGATTCAGAGGGAAAACCGGTATAATGATTTGTCCAGGACTTGCGTGCATAAAGTCGTCCAGGCTAGACACAACGTGGTACCTAACCCTCACACTATCCTGACTGCCATTCCAGCAGGTACTGCTTGCTATTCGGTGATAGAGTTGTGTAATGCCTTTTTTAGTATCCCTCTAGATCAAGACAGCTGGGACATTTTTGCATTTACATGGGCAGCTCCAGAGACCGGGAGAGCAGAACAGCTGACCTGGACTCGGCTACCACAAGGATATGTGGAGTCGCCAACCATTTTTTCTTCTATCCTGGCACGCGACTTAGCTGATGTTGAGATACCCGGAGGGTCTATGTATCTCTTGTATGTGGATGACGTCCTGGTTTGTTCTCCGGATCAGGTAACATGTGAAACAGACACTATTTACTTACTTTGTGTCCTTTGTCTGCCAAGCAATTTAGTATCTCCTTCTAAGCGTCAGTTTGCCAAAGACAAGGTAACCTGTCTTGGTCATGTGCTCACCCCGGGGCATCGAGCGTTATCCACTTAAGGAATGTAAGATTCTTTCAATGAAGACAGGAATAACCAAAACACTTTTTTCTCTCTCCACCCAGAATAAATAAGTAAATAATTTTAAAAATCTGGTGTTAAATCTGGTCACACGTCAATAAGGCTTTTATGGTTTCAAAGGACATTATGTCAATGTCTGTTGCTCAACTATAATCAGTCTTAAAGTGGAAATAGCAGAAGCTAAAGGTAAGTGCAATTTGAATGAGCAAAGAGGATCAATTTTAAGATAGTAAATGTAAGTGTGGCTGCTTTGAGTCTTAAGAAAGAGATGCTTATTTAATGGAATTTGTGAATTAAAAATTTAATTTGTGAATTAAAAATAATACTGAGCTGAAAACTTTTTAAACAAGTCAAGTTCATGTTTATTTTTCCCATAGATGGTTGCAGTACCTCTTCTCTTATATTTTACCAAAGTATCAAGTGTCTTGATATCCATATGATTCAACTGATTAACATTCTACCTGATTATTTATAAATTCATAATATATTATGAATTAACCAGAAGACCGTCCTTTCTTTCTAAGGGCTGGTCCACACTAGGGGCAGGGATCGAACTAAGATACGCGACTTCAGCTACGCGAATAGCGTAGCTGAAGTCGAAGTATCTTAGTTCGAATTTGGCGCGCTTACCTCGCGTCCGCGCGGCGCGCGATCGACGTTCGCGGCTCCCACGTCGACTCTGGTAACTCCGCTCGCCCTGCAGGAGTACCGGAGTTCGAAGTAGCGCGTTCGGGGATCGATTTATCGCGTCCAGACAAGACGCGATAATTCGATCCCCGATAGTTCGATGGCTACCCGCCGATTTCGGCGGGTAGTGTAGACGTAGCCCCAGGCACGGACTGGGACTCAGGAGCTCTAGGTATAATTCCTTTCTCTGTCACAGAGCTTCCTATGTGACCTTAGTGTGTTGGTACCTCAGTTCCCCATCTGTAAAACAGGGATAATATTTCCTTTTTCTCTCCTTTCATCTGTCTTGTCTATTTATATTGCAATCTCTTTGGGTTAGGGAGTCTGTTACTATATGTTTATACAGCACTTAACACAATGGAGTCAGTCATACCCTGTAGATGCAACTATAACACTAGTGTTTTTTAAAATGGTCTCATTTCTGGTATACTGTCAAACTTAGATTTAGCACTTAAAATGTTTTTAGACCATTGAAACTCACTGAGAAGTAACATCTCACTGTACTGCAGCCTGGAGACATTCTGCTTATCTGCAGTAGGTAAAATTGGGATTCTTTGCCAGGTGAGTAAAGGGTGGATGAATAGATTGTGTGTCTGAACTGGTACGTGTGTGTGTCTATTTTGCAAGCCTTCACTAGAGTGACCTGGAGTACAGAAATTGAAAGCAACAGGTCTAGGAGATCCACACATCACACAATTCATTATTTCATCAGTAACTAGGAGAACTACTACTATTTTGGCTCACTACAGCATCAGCCAAAGTTCTGCTGTACTAGACTCTACCTCAAGTTATTGTGTGAGCTCCGGTTTCCAACTGACAAGAATGTGAAAGCTATAGTTAAAGAAAGGGGAGGGGGAAGGAAAACTGATTGTCCATAATTAGATAAAAGGGCAGTGAGGGAAGAGACCCCAAAGCATCATTTCAAGCAGCATGGTTGTAGTTATTAAACAAGTAAAAACACAGCAAGCCATGGAACACAACCACCCAAATGTACAGCATCAGCTCCAGAACAAGACCACAATTTTAAAAATAAGAGCACCTAAGAGCCCCCCAGAAAATGCTCAGTTGAAAATGATGAGTTAATCATATGAATGTATATTAACTAGGTTGACTGTGAAACCCTGTAAGAGACAGCAGCTACAGTGGGTTTGCGTGAAGGCCCATCCCCAATACAATGCATCATATTGTGTTGCATCATGAAGCATCTAAAATAAGTTGGGTCAATGAAGAAGAAAAATAGGGTCTGTGGGAACTGAAACCACATTTCTAATAGGGTGAATTTTGCCATTCCACTGCATTCAGCTAAAGTACAATAGGCAATTAAAACTAAAAAGAAAGAGATGCCACTGCATCTGATTCAGTGCCAAAGTACAGCACTTGTACACTTTTTTAAAAAGGATTTTTTCTAATATTTCTTCCCCATTAATATAAAATACATAAATCCCACCAGGAAATACAGATTAAAAATATCCTCCATTCTTCTTTGAGAGTTATTTGTGTGTGTGTCAGAGATGGATTAAACATTAATTAGGTTATTTAAACTTTTTTGCAGGGCTACAGTGACTGACAGCAGTGTTAGTTATTATCATGACAAGGCCTCTCATGTTGGACAATACTGTTTGTTCTGATGAAAGTAAACTGTTTGGACAGTTTTATCAAATCTCACTCCCCTAAACATCACATTCAGAAATTAAATTTAGACAAAGAATTTAAACTTCATTGAAATTGACCACCTAAGGAGACTGACAGATGTAGTCATATAAATAAATGTAACATTTTACTTTAACCCATCACCCTGCCCTCTGCAACATATAACTTCTTCTTGTAATGAGGTTTACTAAAGCAGTGGTTTTCAACCTTTTTTCATTTGTGGACCCCTAAAAATTTTCAAATGAAGGTACGGACCCCTTTTGAAATCTTAGACATAGTCTTGAAAGCCACTGTTCTAAAAAAATGCTGGAGCTAGGTGGATAAAGGCCAAAATATGTAAATAATGAGCTGGCAAAAGTTTTCCTCAGGGGAGTGCTCCTTGCCCCATAACCTCAAACTCTGAAACCCCCAAATTCAACTGAAGTAAAAATGACCCAACTCCTCAGAACTGCTCATGCCTCCTGAAATCCATCCTATTTTGAGACTATTTTGCTGCCAATTGACACTATTTTATGTGTGTTCTTCATATTTATTGCTGTATTAAGGGTATTTGCATGAAAATAGAATTGTTGATCCTTAGGAACTTACCACCTCCTGTTTGTGAAGTCAGAGACAAGGGATTATAACTGGGTGATAGAGAAGTGACAAGAGCAGATGAACGCATAAGAAACAGAGAAGCTGTTTTAATGCAAATATTTCTAGTAATAACTGAAAGGGGTAAAGGGAAATACAAAACCTTTAATATACAGGCAAAATTGTCTAGTCCCTAAATTTAATTTTTTTCCATATGGCATCAGATGGTCTTTGAAATATTACTTAGGTGAGGTGGGAGAGAGACTGGAGTGCTGAAGAGATACTGCCATAAAGAGCAAATTGACTTTGTTTCCACTAGTGCTTCAGAACAATGTTTACTACATGGGCCCTGAAGGCATGCTGTCCATCTGTGATAGAAGAACCCAACTGCACTCAGTACATGAGGTCAGTCACTGGTGGAAAAATTTTGCATCTTCTTTATTCAGCTGTTAATCTAATAAGATTGGGGTTTAGAGTCTAACAGAAAAAGCATGTTAAAATGTTTTTTAATGGTACATGTTTGTCATTATCGGTGTTAGCCATGTGAGAAGCCCAATCAGTTTCTTATGATAGATTGTTCTAGTTTGTATTAAACTCTTAAATCTTTTCTTCTGTTTTCATGTACTCACCTGCATTCTTGAAGTCTCTAGCAGACCAAGTAGTATGAGTTCCCTTCTCCCTCCTCCACTCTCTCTCTCAATGTGCCTAAAAAGAACCTGTAATGATGAGATAATAGTTTACTTTCTAGTCCCATTAAATCTTTAGTCTCTCTACTAAGACTGCCAATGATGGTACCCCTGGTGGTGATGTTGTATTGTGGATGTTTATCCACTAGCAACTGGACTGAGATTGCCACCTCATTTCACACAGGCTGCTGCTCAGGTGTGAAAAGGCATGAGCATTTGACTTGCTCTGATTTGATCCAGCAGACTAAAGAAGAAAGAGTTCATATTCTATTATCAATCCTCTGAGCCACAGCTTCTTGCTGGCTGATGATGATGTTCCAGATCAGCCCTTATCGCGCCAAAATAAGTGCAACATTGTCCATTTTCTCGAAGAACAAGAAAATTTCACTCAGAATAAAACCTGAACAAAGCAATTAGTGCGAATCCCAGGAAGCGTAATCTACTCGGTGTCATGAGTGGCTGAGGGGAGAATAGAGAGACAAAGATAAAGGGTTACTGGCAAAGCAGAGCTAGAGGGAGGGGACAGGGGAAGAAGGTGAAAAAGAAGGCAGGGAGCATCAAAGAGAATGACTGCAAGGTTCATGAGGACTGAGGCACTGGCAATATGTTACCAGTGGGAGAGAGCAAGAGCAACATCAGCCTTCAGGCACCTGCCTTCCTCCCCTCAAGGGAGAGGTGTACACACAGATAGGCTAGAGGAGCTGTTGATCTGGATCATGCTAGAAGCTTGAGATGTAAGCATGGAATCCTGTGATGAGAATATTTTTAATAAATGGCAATACCTTATTCAACACATCTACTACCTGTTTGCATTCAGAGACATAATTACCAGTGGAATGGTGATATATATTGACTTTATATATATATAATGGTGATATATATTATTGTCACCCTCTGCTGAGCAGAGGCAAAACTCCTGCTTCTGCTGAGCTGTTGTGACAGAGTTTGGATATTTTCTTAATACAATTTGTTTATTTAAAGATTCTAAATTCTTATTACCAGCTCCTAACTTCTGAGTAATTGAGTTTCCAACCACATTCTTTTAAAATAGGGTTGCAGGGAAGGTTGCATATAATATAAAACACAAACAAAAAATTTCATTTTACGTTAGTTAAGGCAGCTTTCATCAATACATGAAACCATAAAAATTAGGAAATAAGATGTTTACAATTAAAAGGCCCATTACTCTCAAGTTAGGAAATGCCAGAATGAACATTGCCCATGCAACCTTAATTTGGCCCCCTTGTGCATATGCATTATGATACAGCCTTTAGATGCATTCAGAAGTAACTATCGGTTAAAAAGTCTGGTGTACATGATTTGACCAGCATCACCTAGGAACTCAGTGGCAGAGGCAGGGATAAATTCCAAGTCTCCAGGGCAACATTCAACTGCCCTAACCTTGAGACCATCCTTTCTCTAGCTGTAATCCTCTGTTTCATTCACTAGACACCTACCAAGTTCTGCAACAAATGTGGCAGGGGCCCTACAGACAACACAACCCCAATTCATCCCCAGAGCAGATCTGTCCTGTACACAGAATGAACCAGGGATCCTCTGTAAAAAATAATATATGATCATGTAATTAAAGATTCAAATAGGTATATCTCCATATATTATTATTATTATCTCATAGAGCTGGAAGGGACCCCGAAGGGTCATCGAGTCCAGCCCCCTGCCTTCACTAGCAGGACCAATTTTTGCCCCAGATCCCTAAGTGGCCCCCTCAAGGATTGAACTCACAACCCTGGGTTTAGCAGGCCAATGCTCAAACCACTGAGCTATCCCACTCCCATTCAGGTTCATACACATAATGTATACATACAAGGGGGGGGGCCTATGGTGGGGTACAACAAATCCCACACTGAACAATGTGGGCTCAGTTGGCTCCACCCTGTCACACCTATGCAACATGTCAGGATTGGTGAAAGGAGCTTAAGAGGGAGAGCCCCAGCTCAGTTGATGGCAGATGTTCAGCACCCACCTCCTGAAGAGAGGGCTGACTGATGGCCCCTCCCTGAGGAAAGAGAGGGCCAGCTGCTGAGACACCTTGAGAGGGAGATTATCCCCTTTATTATCTGTGAACATGTTTATTTGTGTTAATTCCCCCTGGTTTTGTTTGTTGACTTTCCCAGAAGGGGAGAGACTTTAAAGTGACCTGATTGGAGGGCCATGTCACAGGAAGAGGCAGACCACTGCAGGCATGGAGTGACCATTAGCAGGAGGTATCTGGGCAGGAGTGCTGCTATACTATGTCTGGCCACAAGAAGGTGCTAGTGGTGAGTCAACCCCTTCACAGGAGCCAATTAAGGTTGCAGGGCAATGTTAATTCTGGTATTTCCTAACTTGAGAGTGCTTAGCTTTGCAACTTTTTAATCCTTAATTTTGTATTTCCTATTTTTATGGTTAATTTATTGAAAAAGCCACCTTAACTAAAATTAAATGTTTTTTTATTTGAATTTCCTTAATTTGTAATAGAAATAAAATCTTATATACATGTTATTTAAATAATAAAGCTTTTACGCATTTGTCTTCAATTCGTATTTTATTACAATTGTTCTTTGTGAAGTGCCATAGTTCACCACTCAGTTCCATGTAGCTCAAATTATTGAAATTAAGTTAAACTGCATTTTAAAAAAATATTTTAATGCATCTTCAGTTTTACTGTAACTTTTAAATAACTTTATAAAAATTTGTGCAACAGAAAACTGAGTAGAAACTCATTTATAATATTCTGCTTTTTCAAAAAGAAAGTATTCAGAAGGTCATAGCTCCCAATTTGTAAGAAGCATGACAATATACATGAAAAGGATCTGGAATTTTGTATATTATTTTTATGTTTCCCTTTTGGAGGAAAGTAACAATAATACTTTGAAAAGAAACTGCGTAACCTACCAGACCACAAACCCGCAGGAACATATCCAAAACTAGTCTGCTTTCATTACAGCTCCTCCTGGGGCCCTTCAGATCGTCAGAGATAAATCAGTTATCAAAGGCAGCTGTTGCCATGACAGCCAGGGTAATAGTGACTCTCCAAGTATGCAAAATGAACTGTAGGGGGGTGAGTGACTGAGTATCTCTAATGTTACTGGTCGGGGGTGAGGGGGGCAGCAAACGAGCATTGTGTGGGGGGGAAAAATCAGGCTTTTCCAGTGTTCTGGTTTCCCCAAACTTTTGTGTTTGTGTGTTGGTGGTTTTTAGGAAGACACATGGGAGAATGTTCCATATACATTAGTTAGTGACTGAAATTTGGTTCAAATTCCCAAGGCATGTTTATATAAAAAAAGGGTTTTGAAAAAAGGTGAGAGCGAGGTACAGACCCTATACCCCTTCTGCCTGCAGTTCCCCCCCCCCCCCCCCCCCCCCCCCCCCCCCCCCGCCCGCCCCCCCCCCCCCCCCCCCAGCGCTCCTGCTGCGGAAATGGGGTCAGGGTTCTGGGGCTTTCCCCACCTGCCCGGTGCTCCTGCCAGGGAGCGGCGTTGGGGTTCGGGGGCATCCATTTTTCTCGTGCCCCCCAATTAGCTGGGACCCCGTTGGCCCAGTGGCTAATCTGCCAATGCATGCCACTATTCTTACAATGAAAGGCCTCCAAAACTTGTCATAATTCACAACCTACTGCCTTATGATGTATGTCTGATTGTGCATTAATATCTGATGATTTAGAGCTACGCCAGCTGGATTCAATAATATAGTCCGCATTATCAAACTGAATACTGATTACTCAATAACATCTTGAAGAAATTTTTGTCCATAGCTCGTAGCTTAAATTAAAGTTAAAAGTTAAAAACTAGACTACATAATAGGATGCAGGTTATTGTACACAGCACTAACGTGATTATCTTACACAGGAGATGATCCTTCAGTTCTCACTCAGCCAAAACTCCCATTCAGATCAGTGGAATTCCTGCTTGACTGAGGACAGCAGGTGTGTGCTGGGCCCCAAAACTTGTAAGTCCTTTATTCATAATTTGTAGTGGCTTCCGGCAAAAAGTGCATGTGTCAGAGCACAAGAACTAAAAGTCTGGATGTCCTCTAATCGGTCTGTATTTTTTATTTAAACTAATAATAAAAATACTTTGTACTCAATGTACTTTTCATCCATAGACCTCAAGACCTTCCCAAAAGTGAATTATAGTCCCCATTTTTAGAGAGAGGTACCTGAAGCACAGAAATCACAAGACTATGCAGGAGCTGGGACTAGAACCCAGCCCTACCCTCTGTCTACTGGATCAAGCTATCCCGTGTGGGTCCTTAAAGCTAGGTTCACTGTCCTCAGAAGAGTAGGTTCTATCACAGGAGGAACATTTCAAATGCTAACCATGACATGCCCACCAATTAGAAATAGTCAATATGGAGGACTCTGCATCTGTTGCTTTCATTTTCTTTTATGAACTGTGCAGCTTGTGTGAGTCACTGGTATTTTTACTTCATTACGGTCATTCTTTTAAGTGACTTATAGAGCAAATAATTTCTCTGCAATGACTCTATTTCTGTGATACTCTCACCTCTGCTTATCTTCAGGTGAAATTTTCACAAATGCAAAAATTGAAGGGGTGAGAGAGAAATAGGTGAGGAGCCGTTGGTTATAGCCCGTAGACAATGCTCTACATCTGAGGTAGTTACTATACAGCCACACTATAGAGCACCTGGGCTGAGGGAGGCAAAGTGTGTGGGAGGGGAAACCTACAGACTTTTGCTCCCTTTGCAGATAAATCCTGTTAGTTACATTTTACAAAAAGAATTCTTGAAAAATATGGGGGGAGCGGGGCAACCAGGGCAGAAAAAGCATCCCACTTGCTACTGAAAAACCTGGCAAGCCGCTGAGGCCATTGTATTTCAATTGTCTGATCTGAGAGACAACGCAACCTGCTAAAATTGGAAAGAGAAAAGAAAAGGGAAATCTTGGTTATTGTGGTTTGCATTATGTTCTTTCCTGATGTAAGGTAATAAATCGACGTGCTGCAAACAGACACAGCTAGTTTATAGCCAAAATGCAACACTGCATTTACTCAGAGTTAAGGTTGCTCAAGGGCAAATCTCACCAACTTCTCACTAGAAATAAAGAAAATCACCAGCAAAGGCAACTTTCATTTGCATTCCTTTAATGCAAGAATATGACAGTCAGAGGCAGGAGGGCTGTGAGCAGAAGGTGGGGCCTATAGGGTGCTGTGTGGGATGCAGGCAAAACAATGCACATTGATGCTGACAACTAACCACATGAATAACTGGCAGTGCTGATAAAGACATTTTTAAAACTGCCCTGTATAGTTGGGAGCCTTTCCACTACCAATACCTTGGGACAGAGCAAATGGGCTCTACACGGGTCTGCATGAACACACCCCTGCTCAGTCTCCTGTTATAGTGGAAGAAGAAGAGCTAGTTCCGAAATCTCCTGAGTACAATTGGAGAGGGTAACTATCTCCCCTTGAATGGGGAAACATCTATGGATCCAGCTGCTTCCAAGCCCATGAGGAATATTAAGGGCCCAAATCGGCACAAACTTTGGAGATTTAAATTAGGGCTGTCAAGCGATTAAAAAAATTAATCACAAATAATCGCACTGTTAATAATAGAATACCATTTATATAAATATTTTTGGATGTTTTGTACATTTTCAAATATATTCATTTCAATTACAACACAAAATGCAAAGTGTACAGTGCTCACTTTATATTTATTATAGATATTTGCACTTCGTAAAAATAAAAGAAATAGTATTTTTCAATTCACCTAATACAAGTACTGTAGTGCAGTCTCTTTATCATGAAAGTTGAACTTACAAATGTAGAGTTATGTACAAAAAATAACTGCATTCAAAAATAAAACATTGTAAAACTTTAGAGCCTACAAGTCCACTCAGTCCTACTTCTTGTTCAGCCAATCGCTCAAACAAGTTTGTGCCTACTGCCTGGCACTGTTGTAGCTGGGGTTGCAAGATATTTACATGCCAGATGTGCTAAAGATTCATATGTCCCTTCATGCTTCAACCACCATTCCAGGGGATTAGACTAGATGACCCTTGCAGTTCCTTCTAACCCTCTGATTCTATGAATTTCCCAGGGTTTCAGTAACACAGTATTAGCCTTCAGGAAATCACATGACTCAATTCTGTGACATGATACATAAAGATGAGTACAAACCAAAACCATGGATCCAGATACCTCCTGAACTTTGTGACTTGGGCCATTCTTGTAATTTACTATATTTGTGCACAATGCCTAACACAATGAGACCACAACTTGTTTGCAGTCTCAGGTTGCTATCACAATATAAATGTTAAATAATCCTATGAACGTGTCCCATCAGTTTCAGAGCAGACACCTGGCACATGGAAGCACAAATATTCAGAGATGCAAGAATGGACATTGAACTGAGTGTTCTAAGCTTGTATTGTGGGTTGATAGTGCACTGAGCTTTTTTATACCCTTAATAACTTCTATTTGTCAGTCCCTAAGAGAGCAAAATGTAGAGCCTAGGTTCTCTGAAGCAGGCAGGTTAGCCTTAAAGGTACCACACTTCTGCCCAGTTAGTGCCTGCCCTCGCTCCCCTCTTACTGCCCCCCATTGTCTCCCTGACCCTCGATACAATCGCCCTTACCCCTGACCTTGCCCCTGCTGGCCAGGCCTCCACTGACACCTTAGAGGGTTGGGTTCTCGTCCAGGGGAAGCGGAGCAAGCGGAAGAAAATAAAAAGAGAAATGCAAATAAAGATTCACTCAACATATACTTAAGCTTTGCACCATTAACACTTCAATAGGACTGCTATGCCAGAAGGGAAGCAGACAATATGGCTTTCTTGCCTTCTCGTCTGGTGGCGTTTCCTTGAGATACAGACATTTTGGGCAAAGATGCAGTGATCATGGAGATTACCATATTTGTGGTGTGTATGTGTGTGTTTCTGCACCTTCTGCTTAAAGATTGCATTGTGATCATCTCTGCAATTATCTAGTACTGATTGCAATGACCCTAATAGCCTCCAGATAGTTCTATGGACATCTCTGGGATGGTTTAAGAAAATGGGGACATCAGTGGCCATGAAGAAAATCTGTAAATTTGCCGAGAGGTTTGTATGACCCTCCTCCCCACTCTATGAATAGTATGAGCACAATGACTCAGCTGTTAGAAACCCCAGAGCCTAGGTGATATTTTTCCACATCTAGTCTGCTGTATCAGGTGCTTGAGGAGAGAGTGGTTTTCTTGTTTCCTACATCATCTTGGTGTCCTCCCAGTCCTTTAGAACAGAGCTGACCTATCTGGCTTGAGTTGAAATGGTGCTGAGCAGTTGTCTGGATTTAATAGTTGTGTTTTTTCTTGTTCTCATGTTTCCTGGAGGTAATTCCAAACTATGCTATTATGTGTGTTTTCTTGCTTCTCCGTGTTCACCCACTATGTCTTCAGAAGTTCTGCTATATTAGCTAATGCTCTGTGGTTTAAATGTCCCACTCCATGCCATTTGCTTTTTTTGTACTATGCTACCTTGAGTTTATCCTTCCTCCATCTCTGTTTATGGGTCCTTTTTAACAAAAAAATTTAACACAAAATATTCTCAGCCAGCTGTAGTAAGCCAGTGTTGTGTCACATTTCTTGCCAGGATAGTGAGCCACTCCTTGGATAAGTTGAAGATCCCAGATGTTAAGCTTCTGGTGCCTTATCAGACTCCTCAGGCAGCTGTTATTGGCAACCCTTAGAAGTGCTTATGCAGCTGGGTGGGTCCTTTTATTTGATTACACTGTCTCTCTAGCCACAGTGGGCAAAGAAATGTTGTGTCTCTTCTACCTTCCTCCCAACATCTCTGAGAAAAAAAAGTATTGTCTGGCTAGTTTACTGGAAACGCTATCTTTTTTTTTTTCTTCCCTATTTAGGTAGAAGGAAACTCCTAGGGACTCTTGGATTATAGAGAATAAGCAGAAGTGTCTAAATGGGACATGGCCAAAGAGCATCCCACAGATGCTACAATCAACCATGTGGCCATCCTTTATAAGGTGTGACTGCTGAGACCTGTGGCTTCTGAATATAGCACTTATGTGGGCTGCTCACATCAAAATGAATCAATGTCTGCTGCGACTTGCCGTCAGCATGAGCCATACTTCTGTATGGAAGAGGAAGGTGGCTACAGACTGCTTCAATTGGTGTGCAAATTAAGTGTGGCCCTTGACATCCAGGCAAATTGACAATGCAGCCTGTGATTAGGTAATGTTTGGGACCTCCTGCTGTATACCAAGGTAGGAACCTGTTACTTTGGAAATGATCTGACTAGCATACCAAGTTTTTATGTGCACTCTCTAGCGACAGGCAGGCTAAAAGATGAGAGAGAGACGTCAGAGGCCTCAGTTAATCCCATTGGCTTCCAGCAGGAAGAGAATAGAGATCCAGGTATACATCTAGCCAACCACAGAACCATTAGATCTCTGAACTATACATGGAGTTTAAAAGGGAATGTGACGTATATGATACTACATTCTATTCAGATTCTTATACCTCCCCCATCACCACAGTAGTTTAGTGCCTTCCGACATGACTAACATCGGTCACATGTGGTTTTGATGCTTGGAATGAGTGAAAGCCTCCCTTGCTTTGTCATGTTGTATGCCTATTGCTGTGCTTAACACAAGAGAGCATGAGACACTAAAGTCACAGATACAGATTAAGTTCCAATTATCAATTATTTGATTGAAAACCAAAGGTAATAAGTACTTCAGAGCAGGAACCGTGTCTACCTCTATATGGCATCTAGCACAGCAGGACCCTGATTCTGATCAGGGCCTCTAGGTGCTACCATAACAGAACAAACAATAAAATCCATGCAGATCATTCTACTATCCTGATGCACAAAATGGCTTTTTGTTCTCTCTCTTCTTTCTTGTTGGTAATATTTTAAATACTGTACATTTACTGTTAGTGTCACCTGGTGGCAAGGTTTACAGCTGCAGTATTTATGCTAATTTTTATTTATAGGTCAAAAGGTATGAGAATCCCAAATGCTAAAGAAATTTTCTGTTGAACCATTCAGAACATCAGACCCAGGAACCAGAAATACATCATAATTTTTTTCCCATCCTTGCTGTAAGTAATGGTGCAGCAGAGTAAATCCACTCTTTTTAGAATTTGCTTCCTCCAAATTAATGTTGCGGGGGTTCTTATACCTGCTCTGCAGATGATGTTCTCAGTGTTGTAGCAAGGTTAATAATATAGACTCCTTTTCTTGAAGGTTCAGTGTGGATGAAAGGCACCTGAGAAGAGCAGCAAAAATGATTACAGGTCTAGAAAACATGACCTATGAGGGAAGATTGAAAAAACTGGGTTTATTTAGTCTGGAGAAGAGAAGACTGAGGGGAGACATAACAGTTTTCAAGTACATAAAAGGTTGCTACAAGGAGGAGGGAGAAAAATGGTTCTCCTTAATTTCTGAGGATAGGACAAGAAGCAATGGGCTTAAATTGCAGCAAATTGGTTTAGGTTGGACATTAGGGAAAACTTCCTAACTGTCAGTGTGTTTAAGCACTGGATTAAACAGCATAAGGAGGCTCTGGAATCTGCATCTTTGGAGGTTTTTAAGAGCAGGTTAAACAAATACCTGTCAGGGATGGTCTAGATAATACTTAGTCCTGCCATGAGGTCCCTTTCAGTCCTACAATTTTATGATTATATGATTTACAGTTTATTTGTAGGCATTTCCCCAATATTATTCCCTTAGTGCAATTTACTTCATTGTTTGTAGGGCCATTGTTGCAGAGCTGCAGGACAGAAAATATGGCCTATGACTGGCATCATGATACCTATATTGTCACTAGAAAAAGCAAGTACTGTCCAAACTTTGGGAAGAATTGTGTATATCTAGTTATTATTTCATATGAAAATGAGCTGTCAGTTCAGCTGTGCTGATTCTGGGCTTCCCATGGGGCTTTTAAATAATAATTTGTTTCTTTTATTTATTTATTTTTTTTTAAATACAAGAAGAGATTATTATAGAATATGGAACTGCCTGTAAAATCTGTTTTTAGATGATCCCAGACGTTTTTAAGTAAAAGACACCTATTTGACACTACTCAGCTGTCTAAAATAAATTTTTACATCCTGTGTCTAAACTCTACAAAAGGTACTGGAGAGAGATGTACAGGCTCATCCAACAAGTCTCCTCATATTTCACTTCTGTGATAAGCTCCTGAACCAAGTGTTTCTTATTGAAGTGTTCCATCCGTTCCTATAAGCTGCTGCTGTTATGCTGTGCAAAATCCACTGTCTGATATTAAACTTTTTTCAAGAACCAAATTGTCTCTTGGACTATAGGAAGTGTATCTGTTCCAAGGAAAAATGTGTTAGTGTGTCCTAGGTGCTCTTATGTTTTGAGAAATTCTTGACAAATTGCATAAAGGTTTAAAATTGGGAGGTATTGGTATTATTTTGTAGTTGCAAAAGTTGCAGTACACAAGCAGTGTATTCCAAGCACTCTTAACCTAATGCCGCTATGAAATGTCTTTGTGCCCTGACCGCATTTCTAGCAGAGTCTTTCAAATAACTATCAGCAAAGCTTTGTATTTGATTGTAGCAGTAATAAATGAGTAAGGATCTGTGGTTAGAGGGTCATCTTGGAATAGACCTTGCTGTAATATGACAAAAAAGTAAAGCAAAAAAGCACTGTGATCAGTGTATAATGCAATGTTTTCTTACGTCTGCCCACATCCCTTCTGAAGTTATTATTTCCATTCAAACATGAAACTTGGATTCTGCTATAATGGATTCAATAGATACAGCTACTTGGATTGTAAAATGTTTAGGTCAAAGAACTTCTCATCAAGCTGTCTGAAAATTACTATGCACCTCTTGGCACTATATAAATGATACTGTATTGTAAGAGCCCAATTTTGCTCTGTTACACCAGTGTAAATCCAGAATAACTCCATTGACATTGATTTAATTGAGAGCATAATTTGGTCGTAAGCATTTCTGAGGTTTTGTTATGAAACTCAGCAGCAGCAGTACTCTTGATTTAGTATATTTACCCTGTTCAGTAATACAGTGATATCTGCCAGGGGAAAAAACACTAAAGATCTAGAGAAGCTTAATTTATATCTAAATTAGATGATACTTTATTTTTAGTCTCTTGTTCTAGTAGCTATTTCAGCTATTCTATGCCAAACAGAGGATTTACGTGAACTGAAACAATTTGCCTGTTTGACAAAAATGTCTCTTGCACTGCTGGCACGTTAGCAAAAATGCAGAGAAATCAACAGGCTGTAGCTTGTAACAGGAAATGATCTAAAGTACAAAAACCACAGCATTGAGTCAGTTATCAGTGTGCACTGGCAATCAAGCTTTCATTTGCTACAGCTAGAAAACCCTGAGTGTGCCATTGACATGTCAGGTTGTTGTTGGTAATAAGAACAGAAAGAGGTTAAGAAAACAACGGCAGATCCATATGCAGTGTGGTCAGCAAGTCTCTTCATATGGCAGAATTTCAGTAAGCCCTGACAAATGTCCAGTTTACCTGTTTATACTTTCAGCTTTCTGCTGCTTGAACAGTGCTCCAATTATGTGTTTCTTTTCCCTCTGGATTAAGATAGTAATTTTCCAAAAAATATACACACACACTTGTCCATAGAGAGAGACAGAATCAATGTGGTAGTCTGTTTTCTTCTGTGACTATATCCCAGTCTTGCCACTGCCAGGTCAATAACTACCATTTCATAACTTGCATAATTATTTCTCCGCAGGCAACCATAACTGCTAATGATGCCACATTAATTCTGCCAGCCTATAAAAGCTGATCACTACATGAGTTAGCTTCTATTATACTAAGCAGAAGGTACAGTATATCTACAATAATAGCAATGTAGGTCAGAGCATTCTTAGGGCTGTTTCTTAGAAACACTAATCACTGCTGTTCTCTTAGTATCAGTTGCATAATAACTAACCCTATTAGACCCTTAAAGTCTTGAGCGTTCTTTCACCGAAAGCACATCCTTGTTTTTCACACCGTATAACTTCTAATTTGTGTGGTTCACCCAAATCTCAACAGAATCTGCTCCCTGAATGCCCTTGAGGTTGTTAAGTATCAGAGGGGTAGCCGTGTTAGTCTGGATCTGTAAAAGCAGCAAAGAATCCTGTGGCACCTTATTTCTGTGAACTCTCTCCAGTTGAAGAATTTCCTTTTCCACTTGCTCGGGATACAGTGTTGCTACTACAATGAGAGGCCACTTCCTAATGAAAGAGTGGATCCTGTTAGCACAGTTCCTCTGATTTACTGGGGGAAACAATCTATTCAGCGTTGTGCAATATTCCAAAACTGGGAGCAAATCCCACACGCACAAAATGAATCCTTTCTATGCTATTCAGTGTCTTCGTGTGAAGTACAAACTCTGCCTACCAAAAAACAATAAATCTTATGATAGTCTAAATTAAAGACAAAATGGGACTGGAGTTATCATGAGAAAAATAATAAAAACTTTTAGCACCATACTCTAAAATTAAACACTTTTAGAGAGAGAAATAAATCTTTTTCTCATGGTTCCATTCATGAAATTCAGTTTGTGGAGCTATAGTAATAACATTGTTCTGTTTGTGCACAAATGCTATTTTACAGTAAATATTCTGTATTTGTCATGGACTCTCTTAACTTTTTTGCTGTAAAATATCTCTAGCAGAAAACACAGACCTCAAAATGCGTGGACAAAGTGGTAAGTCAAGAATGTTGACTTTAATTATTTATTTCAAATAGATTTGGGCGAGGGAGAGCAGGATGAGGATGGCTAGGTGAGTGCAGTCTCAAAATCTTTTTTTTTTTTTTTACGTAACTGATGTTGTTTGAGCAAACGTCTAGCAAGTTGCACCCAGTCTGAGTGGATGGGTTGTGCAAGGGCTGAAAAATGGAATCCTAACCAGGGCAGAGGATGGCTGTAGCTATTACTACAAGACATGAGGAGGGGTAGCAAACCTAAGTGTGTAGAGATCCCGCCTCCTTGCTCCCAAAACACACCCATGGTCCAGTATGGAGAGCTGCTACACAGCGCTGCTCCATGATACAAAGGGTGTTTGTAGCCCATGGGGCTAGCCTGCTAGCTTGCTCTATTATGTAATCTGTTTTCTTTATTGGTTTGATTATTATTCTCTTGGTTTATGTTTTGTACTGAATAATTCCAGTACACATTTCTTCATTATACTTGGCTGTAACGCAAGGAACATACAGGTCTGTATCTTGTATGATTAGCTAGAGCAAGTTAGCATAAGAGTTTGTAACCTTTGGCATAGACAAATGGCCTACTGGATACCTCTTTTGATTTTGGTGAACTGAACAAAAAACTGAATGTGTTCACCAAAATTCTGGAAAATATCGGTAACCACGAGGTATCGTATACTGCAGAACATGGAAGTAATGATCTAGGCCAAAGGTAATGGTTTCGAGGATGAGATCATTGATATTAATATGTATTAATATGGTATTAATATGTCAGAATATGCTAGCCTATAGAGTAAGTGAACCCGAAGATTTATCTGGGTCAATGGTTGGGCATTGATATGAATATTCAGGACAGTTTCAGGACCTTATAAGAGGGAAAACCACCATGCAGAGGGGTCATTCCTTCTCTTAGTTATCTTCTGTTAAACTATCAGCTCAGCATCTGCAATATAGCTTAGCTACTCAACAGTTGAACCTGATCTCTACCAGTTTAGGATTGAAGAGCCTGGAGCATCGAACTCATTGGGCATGCCAGAGACGAGGCTGGTCCTCTGTCTCCCACTACCAGGTCTCCAAGGAAGGATGCGAGTATGCTAGTTTAAGTAGCCTTTTATAAAAGGGATGTTACCACCAGGGACTATAGAACTGTATTACTTTTTTGTGGCTCTGTGGTTTGTAACTTTGGTTATTCTCTTGTTGATTTTAATAAAGATCTTGAAAATTTGGTTTTGTCCTCAGCATGAGTGTCCTTCCCACACATGCCGAGGGTCCGTAAAAGATATTGCACTTCCTATGTTCTCTAATTCTGTAGCCTGAATCTGGGACAAGAACCTAAGTATTTTTCTGGTTAGATCATTGGCGAGCCGTAATAAATTAGCACTATAAATTCTGGTCAACAGTGTTCACTTGCATAGTGGAAACTGCTGTGCTTTAGGCCCTATGAAGAGACGTACAAGATGTATTTATACAGCACCCAAGTGGGCTAGGCCCTTAAAAATGATTGGGAAGACAGGCGCAAGCCTTCCTTCAATAACTTGCTGTCTAAACAGATAAAATACAGTGGACTAATGGAGAAAAGGGATACACCATAGCAGCAAAGGATGAATGATGTTTTATCCCTGTCATGATTGTCTGCTAATCTAACAAGTGTAATGGCTATACCCACTGCTTTAGTGTGCGAGATCTGGACAGTCTGAGACTTATTTCTTTAAGAGTGAGCTCAATAGGATGTGGTAGAAGTCCAATCATCTAAAACTGGACAAAGTGCTCCTGGGATAGCTGGCAGGAATAATTCCCCATTGGCAAGGGAGTAGACTATGTGTGACTTGGCATTTGCCATCTCTGATGTTCATGAAATTAACACTAATCCCACACACATTTACCTAATTTTTTTAAATAACTTGAAGGGTGATGGAGTAGGGGAAAGATATATTGATTAGCCCACATAGCACTCTCTTATTATTAACTTCTTGTCTTTTTTCATTAGAAGATAGAGCTGAAGGGTTTATAGAGCAGTTTCTGTATACGAGACATTATAAATCCTAAATCAAAAAGCGTTTAATTTGTAATGCAGTAAATCAGGAGGCAAATGCCAAAGCCATAACAATGCCTGTTTGTTCTCTGCTTAAGTCAAACTCTGACTTCTCAAACCATCAGCAGCATCATGTGAGTGACATTTTGAGTATATCATTACTTTGTATTTTTGCAGAGACAGCAACATAATTCATCGTAATCTCTTTCACTCTGACTTGTGGTGGTTTGCTTCAAAAAAGTAGAAGGCAAAGAGCCCCAGTTAAGTATATGCACAATTTTGATGGCAGTAGCTGTTTTCTTTGGGGCACGGTAAACAAGGCCACTCTGGTTAATTACCCTCACAGGTAAAAATGTACACCTTATTTCCAGTCTGAATTGTCTAGCTTCAACTTCCAGCCAATAGATTGTTTTATATTTTTCTCTGCTAGACTGAAGAGCCCATTATTGAATATTTGTAGATGCAAATAGATGTAATCAATACAGGAAAGACTGTTGTAATTGAAAAAAATGGTTATGAAGAAAGCAAGCACAGTGATACACTGAATTTGTTCCAGAGTGTTCATTTGACTGAAGAAAACAAAGAACCTCAGGCCAGATCCACAGAGGGACTTAAGATGTCTAAACCCCATTTTAAGGCTCCCAAGTCCCAGTTTTAGGCACCATTGCACTCCACAAAATTCCTGCTTGGCTGCCACCTAACCCTATAGGTGCCTAAACTCACTCAGTGCCTAAATTTCCACTGTAAAAGCTCCCTAGGCGCCTAAGATGCTGCCTCACTGTAGGTGACTGGCCACCTATCTCCCTTGAGAGGGGTGGGGGGCAGTGTTCCCTCTAATTTTTTACATCCATGTGCGAAATTAATTTTATGTGCACCAATATGGAGGTGATGTGTGACACATCACCTTCATATTGGTTTGCATAACACAATTCATGTGGTGGGGATGGGGCTGAGGAGTTTGGAGTGTGGGAGGGGGCTCAGGGCTGGGGATGAGGGCTCTGGCTGGGGGTGCGGGCTCTGGGATTGGGCTGGGGAGGAGGGGTTTGGGGTGCGAGAGGGGCTCAGGGCTGGGGCAGATGGAGTGCGGGGGCTCTGGGGTAGGGCCAGAGATGAGGGGTTTGGAGTGCGGGCTGCAGTGGGAAGAGATGACTTCCCCCCAGCCCTCTCTTGCTGCAGCAGCTTGGGGCTGGGGGAGAGGCACCTCTCGCCGGCTGTGGCAGCTCCGTCGGGGCTGGGCTGGGCCGGTCCGAGGGAGGGGCTCCTCTCCCCTGGCTGCGGCAGGTCTGCACTGGGGCCAACAGGGAGGGGCGCCTCTCCGTGCTGCAGCTCAGAGCCCCTGCATGGGCTTAATAGGCAGCTGCGCAGCCACGCAGCTTAGAGGGAACTTAGGTGGGGGGTTGCCTGCCTTTGCAGCATGTGAGTGCAGGTCACTTGACAGAATTATCTGGTTATATCTAATTTAATCATATCTCTGCCCTTGCAGGGTCCTTGGGCAGGGGCGCTGGAACAGGGGAAGCCAGAAGGTCATGGCCCCTCTACTTTTTACTGGCTGTAAGGGCAAGTGATGGGGGGAGAGGGGGCAGAAAAGAGTGACTGGGGTAGGTGTCTGGGGGGAAGAGGCAGCGTGGGGGTGGCGGTCTCAAGGGAAGGGGAGGCACGAGTGTGAGGGTTCAGGGAGAAGGGGTGGTGTGAGGGTAGGGGCTCGGGGGGAAGGGGCGGCACAGGGGGTGGGGCCAGGGTTTGGGTGCTGGTGGCTCCCCACTTTTAGGGACCTTCCATCACTCCTGTCCTTGGGCACTGATGCAACTCAGTCCCTCCTATGCTCTGCTTGTGGCATATATCTAGTCCAGGTGTTCTCAAACTTCATTGCACCGCAATCCCCTTCTGACAACAAAAATTACCTCACAACCCCAGGAGGAGGGACCAAAGCCCGAGCCCCACCACTCTGGGCAGGAGGGCCAAAGCTGAAGCTTGAGGGCTTCAGCCCCAAGCAGGGGGCCTGCAAACCTGAGCCCTGCCTCCCAGGGCTGAAGCCCTTGGGCTTGGGCTTTGGCCCTGGGCAGTGGGGCTCAGGCTTCAGCCCTGGGCTCCAGCAAGTCAAAGTCAGCCCTGGCGACCCCATTCAAAGGGGGTCACCACCCACAGTTTGAGAAACACTGATCTAGTCTCCTGAGGGCTGTAATACTTTGGTCTAATTTCAGTTGTCAGGTGGTGGTGATGTCTTGTGATGTACAGGAGGTCTGACTAGGTGACCTGCTGTCCCTTCCGGCCTTTAACTCTATGCCTAATGCAATCCAATGCAATCCTGAAACCACTTCTCCATCTTCCCTGTGGGACCTGATCTGGTAGCCATGCTCTGAGCATGGCTAATGCCACACAAAATGGCAGGAGGAAAGAAAGCAACTCTCTTAACCATTAACCAAGTGGCTAGGGTACTCCAGGGGATATGAGAGATCCTGATTCAATTCCCCCTCAGTCTGTGGAGAAGGGCTTTGAAGAGGGGTTCTCCATTGCTCATCTGAGTGGGCTAACCACTGGACTATGGAATAGGCTGATGTGGGGCTCTCTTTCTTGTTGAAGCCATTTCACAATAATTAAATTGGGCTGTGGACAGAAAGAGGATCACTCGAGTCCAGTGGTTAGGGCACTCACATGGAACCCCTGTTCAAATCTCTTCTCCTCCTTGGTGGGGGTGGAGAATCAAAACAGGGTTTCCCACAGCCTGGCTGAATACCCTAATCGCTGGGCTAAAGGTTATAAAGGAGGGCCTCGTTCCCCGCAACCCTCTGGACATTTTGCATGGAGTTCAGTAGGCACCTAACTCATTCTCACAAGGAAAGGCTTAGGTACCTAAGGTGCCTGCCTCCAGGAGAGGTTCCTGGCTATGTCTAGGCTGCAGGGAGGTGCCAATTCCATGGGAGGGGAGGGGCTTAGGACACACCCCTCTTGTTTGGTATGTTTCATTGGNTGTGAGTGCAGGTCACTTGACAGAATTATCTGGTTATATCTAATTTAATCATATCTCTGCCCTTGCAGGGTCCTTGGGCAGGGGCGCTGGAACAGGGGAAGCCAGAAGGTCATGGCCCCTCTACTTTTTACTGGCTGTAAGGGCAAGTGATGGGGGGAGAGGGGGCAGAAAAGAGTGACTGGGGTAGGTGTCTGGGGGGAAGAGGCAGCGTGGGGGTGGCGGTCTCAAGGGAAGGGGAGGCACGAGTGTGAGGGTTCAGGGAGAAGGGGTGGTGTGAGGGTAGGGGCTCGGGGGGAAGGGGCGGCACAGGGGGTGGGGCCAGGGTTTGGGTGCTGATGGCCCCCCACTTTTAGGGACCTTCCATCACTCCTGTCCTTGGGCACTGATGCAACTCAGTCCCTCCTATGCTCTGCTTGTGGCATATATCTAGTCCAGGTGTTCTCAAACTTCATTGCACCGCAATCCCCTTCTGACAACAAAAATTACCTCACAACCCCAGGAGGAGGGACCAAAGCCCGAGCCCCACCACTCTGGGCAGGAGGGCCAAAGCTGAAGCTTGAGGGCTTCAGCCCCAAGCAGGGGGCCTGCAAACCTGAGCCCTGCCTCCCAGGGCTGAAGCCCTTGGGCTTGGGCTTTGGCCCTGGGCAGTGGGGCTCAGGCTTCAGCCCTGGGCTCCAGCAAGTCAAAGTCAGCCCTGGCGACCCCATTCAAAGGGGGTCACCACCCACAGTTTGAGAAACACTGATCTAGTCTCCAGAGGGCTGTAATACTTTGGTCTAATTTCAGTTGTCAGGTGGTGGTGATGTCTTGTGATGTACAGGAGGTCTGACTAGGTGACCTGCTGTCCCTTCCGGCCTTTAACTCTATGCCTAAGCTCCAATGCAATCCTAAAACCACTTCTCCATCTTCCCTGTGGGACCTGATCTGGTAGCCATGCTCTGAGCATGGCTAATGCCACACAAAATGGCAGGAGGAAAGAAAGCAACTCTCTTAACCATTAACCAAGTGGCTAGGGTACTCCAGGGGATATGAGAGATCCTGATTCAATTCCCCCTCAGTCTGTGGAGAAGGGCTTTGAAGAGGGGTTCTCCATTGCTCAGCTGAGTGGGCTAACCACTGGACTATGGAATAGGCTGATGTGGGGCTCTCTTTCTTGTTGAAGCCATTTCACAATAATTAAATTGGGCTGTGGACAGAAAGAGGATCACTCGAGTCCAGTGGTTAGGGCACTAACATGGAACCCCTGTTCAAATCTCTTCTCCTTGGTGGGGGTGGAGAATCAAAACAGGGTTTCCCACAGCCTGGCTGAATACCCTAATCGCTGGGCTAAAGGTTATAAAGGAGGGCCTCGTTCCCCGCAACCCTCTGGACATTTTGTGTGGAGTTCAGTAGGCACCTAACTCATTCTCACAAGGAAAGGCTTAGGTACCTAAGCTACCTGCCTCCAGGAGAGGTTCCTGGCTATGTCTAGGCTGCAGGGAGGTGCCAATTCCATGGGAGGGGAGGGGCTTAGGACACACCCCTCTTGTTTGGTATGTTTCATTGGCTAGTTTGGATGACTCCCCACATAGCATGCTGGATTTTGTGGATCTGATTCTTTTTATAGGGAGCCTATGTGCCTAATCAGGCATTGTGGTTCCTATTGTTGTTCCAGTGATTTTCTAGTCACCTAAAAGTTAGGTGTTGCAATACCAAAATCCCTTTGTGGGGATGGACCTTCCTGTATGAAGCATCAACACACTAAGCAGATACCTATTATCAGTATAGTCCAGGGATCTGCAACCTTTGGCATGCAGAACGCCAGGCTAAGCACCCTGGCAGGCTGGGCTGGTTTGTTTACCAGAACAGTTATTAGAATATCAAGAGAAATTTTGACAAATCAGCTGCTATTTTAAAATATTACCACTGTTTTGTGCATCTAAAACTACAAAAGAACCTTGGAAATATAAGGGAGAAAGGATTGGCTAAGGCAGTGAAAAGGTGTCTAGCCAGATTCTGCCTTCCCTTCTGCCCCACCAAAGCACCCAGGTACATTATAAACAAAGTTAATGAAAAATCAGTTCAGGGCTTCTAAGCAAGATGGGCACACAACACTTTAGCTAGTGAAATAAATTAACTTGACAATCTGATCCTAGGGAACACAGTCTTGGATTCAGTTGCCAGTTCTGATTTCTCATCTGACATTCCTAATCTAATGGGAGTAAACACGTGCAGCTGAAAACCAGCTAGGCATTTAATTGTTATAGACTACAAGCCACTAGCCCAGTAGTGTGGAGCACCAAAATGCACTTGTGCGGATGTGTCAGCCATGTGTGCACGTGCCCTTCACCACAACCTTCCAGAGAAATTCAGGGGAGGAGGATGGAAAAGAACAAATGAGAAGTGTGGTTTGGCAGGGGTTAGAATGAAGGAAAGGGGAGAAATGATGATAACTTGTATGTCTTTCTTTCTTTCTTTCTTTCTTTTAATTGCACGGGAATCACTGTAAAACTATCCATTGTAGAAAACACTATTTTTCTTGCTTCTAAAACATAGGCCTTGTCTATACCGAGGATTTGCCCCAGTTACATTCATTGGTAGCCAGCCACCATCATAACCGCGTCTGTGTAAATACCTAGCATAGACAGACAGAGCCACTATTTGCACTGGTGGAGCTTCACCTGGTTTTAAACAGGAGTAAATTTCAGTAATGTAAATAGTGGCTCTGCCTCTGTATGCTTTAGGATCATACCGATGCAGCTACACAGGTGGATATAATTGGAGCAAATCCCTAATGCAGACAAGGCCTTAAAGCCTTTTTCTCCTACATTGTTAATATTCCTGTGTCTAAAGTCACAAAGGTAATAGGTGGATCCATACAGATGTTTTAATGACCTGTCATAAGTCTAATTGCTTTTGCCCCAGTCTCATAAAAGTGATTCTTCATTAACTTGCCATGTCTTTGTTCATTTTTCCATCCATATTTTAAATTGAAATTATTTAGTATCACACACACAAAAGAAACTCTCCTGTTAGATTAAGCTGAAATGGTTCTATAGTTATGAGATTGGCCTTTACATGAAAAAACTTTACTCCAGGCCAAATTGGAACAAAACATATTTTTTTTAAATTAAAATCACAAAGCTATTTATATTACCGGTCGCGTTCTGTTTTCTCTGTGTTGCTGCTGGAGATGGTTGAATAATGCTTCCTCCCTTGGCACCCAATTCCCCCTTCTACCTGTTCCTGTAGCAGGCTAACACATGAGACTATAGTGTAAAGAACAGAAGTGGGCTCAAGACATAAATCTGGAGCCAGGGTTTTTCCTTCGGCCCATCTCTAGTAAAGAATTGTCCTTCTATGGACAGGGAGATAAGATTATGAGATACATATCTTCAGGCTCCAGCTCTTATGATTTTAGACTTCCCATCACTTCCACTTTTACAGTTATGATCCCAAATATACTATATCATGGGGTTCCCACATCTGCCCAAAGTGACTAATGGTTCCCAGTCACAACCACTGTAGACATCTTAAATTAGAAGCAGATTTGTCTATTTTAATGTACTGATCCCATGCCATGCTGCAATGAGATTAGCACAATGCCTCTCCATCTTCCTTGTGATTGGCTGTACTTTCAGAAGCCAGCCAATCATTTTTGTAATGGAGGTTTAGCCCTGATTATATACTAGTAAAGCATATTCAGTCTTGATATTTCAAGAGGTGGGATCTGTCAGGAGCGGAACATGAATCCAAAGCCATGCTCTGCTCCTCTTCTTGTTCAGTAGGTAACAAATGTACTTGGCTATCCTGTAGTGGAGTTGTAATCCTGTGTTTATTACAACAATTGGTGCCCAGGGAAATGGCAAAGATGTCACAGCTTCTGAAGGACTGAGGAGCTGGGCTGAACATTTTATTTAAAACATTTTGTCTTGAATCATTAGCAAAAAGGACAAGCAAAGCTGAAAAGTGGCTGAATTAAGGAAAAGATTTTAAATTCTCTAAGACCCAGAAATCTAAAATTCGATGAGTCAGATTCTTAAAATTTTGGATTGCAAGAATTCTGCCTTGGGGTATACATGCTGCAGTTAGTTTGGTCTCTGGCTTCAGTATGTTACATTTTTTGGTTCTGCCTGTCAGTGTACTTAAGCATTCCCACAAGGACCGAGACTGATCTTTTTATCCTGCTACATAAAGTGAGGGAAATGCTGTTACATTTGTCATTATGTTTTACTCAGCAAATCTTGTTTGCCAGGAACTCTTCCCACGCTGTAACAAGCTACCTGACTCCAGAACGTGAGAGGAATACGTGTGAACAGAAATATGCAACAAAGATCAAACATTACATTAATGAGCCTTTTCTCATCCCACCCCCCCCCAAGCTGTCTTGATGATTTCCTTTACACCCAGCTCCATCTACACACCATTTGCTGTCCTGACAATAGCCTTTCTGTTTCATTCTCACATTCCCACCCAACACTGTGTATTACTCCTGATGTAGCATCTGCCCTTCCACTCTAGCACTTCTCCTCAATGAAGTCTAACAATCATATTGACTTATGTTACATCTTGTAATTGAAAAGAGGGGCTGATGCATCAACTGCCATAGGTCTCAAATAGTAACTTTATTGTGCCTTAAAGCTCAATTCTACCCCCTCAAAGAAATCTTTGGAGAATGGTGGGACCCTCATCCTGCAAAAGAAAGTCAGTGCAAGTTGTTGATGCTCAATAGATTTCAGGATTTTTGGTCATAAATAAGGAAACTGTGTGGGGTGGGGCTGACATTTTCACAATAAAGTAACTTTGCTCAGTCCCACTTGTGTCCCAATAGTAAAGAAAAAACAAAACAATGAGGTGGCTAAAAGCACAAAGACTAATGGGAGTGGAGAGACACAAGTGGGCAAACAGAAATCAAGTTTTTGTTTAATTTTGAAAAATCCTGAGTTAGGTAGAGCAGTTAAGGAGCGGGAGTGGAACAGTGAGAGGCAAACAAATATTTTAAAACAAAGAAATGCAGCTCTTCTGACAAAGGAAATCTATAGAACTTGAGAAACTTCAAAAGCCTGCTGGCAGCTGTGTACAGGAAGAGGAAATACTAACCCTGAATATGAAAGCAACACTCACTTTCAAATGTAAACCATGGGTCTTCTGCTTGATTGGCTCTGTGTGTAGCCCGGTGCCCTATAAAGGGTCTTTATTTAAATTTAAACGTTACACAAGAATACTTTTTGAAAATATCCTGTCATTGCTGAAATGCTATTTATGTAAATGTACCATTTGTTTCTTATATGTATTTCTAAGATGCTCATCACTTTTGTATCTTGGCTCCAACTGCCACTCAAAATTGCAGAGATACAAAAGGGAAAATGCAATGTTGCTTAACCCTATGATGGGGCCACAACAGCTACTTAAAATTCAGCAGCAGTCTGTCCGACTTTGTAAAGTACTTTAAGATGCCTTGAGTATGAAGGGTGCTCTGAAACCTCTAGCCTACATGAACAACTGAGGGTCTATTCTTTGTCTCCAAGCCATAGTCAACCTATAAAGGTAAATAGACTCTGAGCCAGAATGCCTGTTGACAAGAGGGTAGGCATTAAGCATAAGCCGGAAACATCTTTGTTTTCATGCAAGAGTGATTGGCTCTGAGGGTTTTTTTAGGTCAGGCTGCCTCAGTGTGTCCTTCCATGGGCATTTAAATAATGATTATGTCTGAGTGTGCTTGGTCAGCCAGCCTTTCATCATAGGTATGATATATATGGATATGTGGGGAGACCGCAGGTCTGGATTCTTGCTTCATGCTGTTTAGGGAAGTGATTGCCAAATGCCTGTGTGAGCGTTGTGGATAAAGAACCAAATAAAGCTGCATCTTAAAGCAAGATCCTACCCTTCACAGTCCATGGAAATCCCAGGTCCAAAGTGTACAGCAGTCTAATTCTAATCTGAATAAATCTCTACACAATCATGCCATGATAGCCTGAACTCTACATAACTGCTAAAGACCAGTTACTTAAAAATATGGAACATTCAATGAATTGATTGAACTGTGCTCTGTAGTCTCTGAAACAATAAGTTGGTCCCACATGCAGGGCTGTGTCAGGAAACAAGAGGCACTTTCACTTTGTGCTCGTAGGCTTAAACAGCTTTAAGCAAATAGGCATTTCCCTGGGTTATGAAGCAGATTGAAGTTTCTTTTAAATTATTAGCAATAGAACCTAAAAAGACCCCTAATCAGGTCCAGCCCTAGGTTTTCTGTGGATCTATATAATGTAATATATGCAGGGCCACATCTGCCTCTCTCCATACCTGTAAAAATGTCCCCTCACTTCTGCATGCCAGAGACAACATCCTGTGGCCATCTATTGCCTATGAACCTTTCTGCCTCTTAGTTCTTTAGCAACTGTTCCTCCATGTGGTTGAGTCTCTGTACTATCTTAGAGCACCCCCACCCACAGGGCCTTTCTTTCTAGCTCCCAGACTAACTTAACCTAATGTCACCACACAGTATCCCTAAATGCCGGTCTAGACTTTGCAGGCATCATGGAAGAAACTGAGTCTACAGTTGTACTTATAGCTGGAGAACTGTGTTCTGTGTGGAAACGGTGTTCTGACTGAGGCATGTGTGTGTAACCTTGAGATCCTTGAAGTGTACGCCCCATATATAAGAATATACCTAAAGCCATCTCTGTATATATGTCACAACTGGGACATGAGCAGTCTGACCTAGTGGACAAAGCAGGAGTCAGGCCAGGGCAGATACTAGGAGGTCAGAGTAAAAGCCAGGCCAGAGAACAAATGAGAATCAAGAGTAAGGAGGCAGGCAGGGTCAGATTACCAGGAGATCAGAAGCAGGAGACAAACTTGAGAGCAGAACCACAGATCAATAACCAGAATCAAGCCAGGTCTTCCTGCCTTGCAGTTGGGGAAGAGGAAGACGACTCTGAAGTATAGTACATCAATGCCTTACTTTCAGGGCCGGATTAAGACCTTTAGAGGCCCTAAGCACTGAAAAGATTATGGTGCCCCCCCATATGTAATTCAAAATAAAAACAATACTATACCGTAAAGTAAAATGTTATTTTTTGAAATGACACAAAACTTACATGTATGCTGAAATTAAAATAGCTTCTTTCTAGATTTTCTAATTGCAAAATTCTGGATAAGTTCATCGAAGTTGACTCGACGAAGCATGTCCGCTTCCGTACACAATAGGGAAAGTGAATCAAGTCTGTCCTGACACATTGTTTTTCTCTGAGGGTTTTTTATTCTTTTCAGCTGAGAAAAAGAGCGTTCTGCGGAGCAGTTAGTAATCATCAATGTTAGAAAAATACATAGTGCGATCTCTACATTTGGAAATACACATTGTATTCCGTCTTTCAATATTGTGTCATGAAGATCAATGTGACTGAATTTCATTTTTCCTGTTTCATTAAACTTTGCGCGCATATAACAGTGGAACTGCCGTACTTCTCCACAGAGATTCATGTTCAAGTCAACAGGGTATGAGTCAACTAGCTTTTGGGAACCTTGTGAATATTGTTTGTCAGATAAGTCCATATCGCTTAGAAAAGAAAATCTACTTGATACTTCTTTGTACACTTCACCTCTCCTCTTCATATGAGCGTCAAGTGTATCAATTATAGCGTAGTAAGTAGATATGCGAAATTTGTCTCTAGGATTCAATGCTGTTTCTGTTGCACTGCTATCATTTGTTTGTTTTTTCCTGATTCACTTGTGGGACTGGGCTTCTTTGTAGTTAGTATCAGGCAAGACATCTTTTGATATGTCTTCAAATCATTCCTCAAAGTGTGTAAGTGGTCTGCTAATGATTGACAGAGGTCTGCACATGTTTTCAAGTCCAATTCTTTTTCTTGGAGAGCTTGACTGGTGTGGTAAAAGTCTTGTAAAATTTCATTCCACATGGTCAACATGAATACAAACTCTAGTTCTTGCATCTTGTTTGCAATGTTTTCTGCCTCTCGTATAGTTTCTCCCTTTTGTGATTGGTCTTCAGCTATACTTGCTAATGCATCCACAATCTTTGAGTAGGACTCCAGAATTGCACTTGTTGCCACTGCATGTGCCTCCCAGCGAGTATTAGAAAGAGATTTCAACACACAATCATTGCCCAAATATGTTTTAAGAACTGCCCATCGGTGTGTTGAGGCAGAGAAAAATGTATAAAGAAACTGGACTGTTGAAAAAAACCTTACTGCCACCGGACAACAATCAACAGCACTGCGACCAACAAGACCGAGAAAGTGTGCAGCACATGGTATGAATATGGCATATTTGTTCTGTTCTAAAAGCTTCTTCTGCATTCCTTGATAACGTCCTGACATGTTGGCAGTGTTGTCATAAGATTGACGTTTGCACTTTGAGAAATCTATTTTGCAAACTTGGCACAGATAATGCAGTACTTGATTTGCCATTTCTTCACCAGTGTGGCTTTTTAAATTGAGGAATGTTATAAATTGTTCAACTGGTTTTCCATCTGTGGGAGACACACATCTTAGTACAATACTCAATTGATCAATATGTGAAAGATCAGGTGTAGAGTCGACAGATAAACTGAAGTACCCAGCAGTACTTATTTCATCCACAATAGCTGAACAAACTTTGTGACTCATTAGACCAATGAGTTCATCACATATTGTCTCGGATAAGTATGATGGGTTACCTTTGCCAGCATTCCCATATTTTGAGAGATGGCCTGCTAAAAATGGGTCAAACTGAGCTACAAGCTCCAACAATCCCAAGAAATTTCCATTCTGCAATGATCCAAATGTGTAATTTGATCCCCGGAAAGGCAGACCACGTTCAGCTAATGTTGGAATAACAGCTATAACACACTGCAAGACATGTTGCCAGTATTCATGCTCCCCTTTAATTTGTTCTTCCAATTTTTGTGTCAATCCAAAGCCCTGTCTTCGATTTAAATATGTCAATATTGAATCTCTGTGAGTAGTGCTATTTTCATGTTGTTCAATTAAAACAGTATTCCGCCAGTCACTAAATCCATCTGCAGCAAATGTTGAAGGTTTATTTGCAAAAAGTTTGCAAACAAAACAGTACGCAGACCCTGTTGATGGTGAATACAGTAGCCATTCTCGAGTGTATTTCTCACCATTCGCTTTCATGCCGAAAAATATTTTTTGTGGACAATATCTTGTTTGTTTGCCATTGGTAAAAGTCCGACATGATTTCTCAAATGGCCCAGTGTGGTGTTGACAGTCATTTGGTCCACGATCTAGCCAGTAAGCTACGTCATCGGTACTGAAATCAACCCACAAACCAGGATCCTTTCTCCTATTATTTACAGCATGAGCAGGTTCAGTCTTTAACACATCCACACCTTCTAGAACAATGTCTGTTTTACCACCAGGAGTAGGATGATCAGTTACAGTCTCTGATTTCCTTGCATTATTTTGATCTATGTTAGTAGGACGCCCCCCGNCACCTTCTAGAACAATGTCTGTTTTACCACCAGGAGTAGGATGATCAGTTACAGTCTCTGAATTCCTTGCATTATTTTGATCTACGTTAGTAGGACGCCCCCCTGGTTTAGGTGAGGATAAGTAATAAAAAGAGAACAGAAAAACGGGGGAAGAGTGTGTAGTGGAGTGTAAGGAAGTCTAACAAAGTTCTGATTTTTCCCATGATGACTACTTCAATGCTTTTTTTGAAATATCAAATATTAATTTTTTTTGGTGCCCCCTGCTTTGCTGGTGCCCTAAGCACATGTTTAGTCTGCCTATTGGGTAATCCAGCCCTGCTTACTTTCTATCATGTTTCACAGATGTTAGCTCACGGGGATTTTTTCCATAGATGTTTAGTCGTTTGCCATATATAGCTATTGTGTGAATGATTATCCTGAGGGGGCCATGACTTTGAGACAGTTTCATTGTATTGTAAGTGGGCCTAGAGTAAAATGACATTATTTGCTAAAACTGTTGCTTTCATCTTCCTTGAAAGTTAGGAAAGGGAGAAGGGGGACTATTTAGAAGGAGAGCCTAACCCTATGTAGCTAAAATTCTGCTCTGAGTAACTGTCTGATCTTGTTCAGCCAGTGCACTACATAGTAAATTCTTGTGGATATTTTTGTTCAAGTGCTGTCCCTGTGGGTGCTCCACTCCAGGTGACAGTGCATCCTGGCGCTGTTGATCGGAGATCTTCAGAAGCAGTGCCTGGTTGGGACGCACACACCCAGCTGTTGTTTCGCAGTGTCGTTAGGGTCTGTCTGTGCGCGTGCATCCCGCACTCCCTCAGTTCCTTCTCAACTGTCCTCGGCTGAAGACGGGACTCGGGGCAGTGCTGAACCTCTTCCCCTGGTCACTGAAGGAAACAAGTAGAAATAGTTAGCTAGAAATATCCCAGTTCTTTCCCTTCCTTTAGAATAGTTATTCATTGTTCGTTAGTTTAAAAACAAAAAACAAAAAACCCTTTTCTCTCAAGTTCGTCTCCCGCTGAGACTTCCCTCCCAGGCATTCATAGATTCATGATGCCGGGGTCCCCTGGATTCAAAAAATGCAGCTCCTGCAGTGAGTCTATGCCACAGTCTGATGGACACTCACTGTGTGTGAACTGTCTAGGCGAGACACACGTCCCCGCAAAGTTTGTCCATTGTAATAGCCTGAAAGCCAGGGCTCGCCGCAACAGAGACCTGTGGCTGAAAATGCTCCTTATGGAGAAATCTTGCAGCCACCAGCGGAGACAGGCACAAGTAAACCTTCTACCTCACGCTCTCCTACTGGGTCAGAACCGACCAGGAGCGCGGCTTCACCCTCTCATGCGAAGAGGCAGGAAGCCCCAACTTCTCCACACAGGGACCTAAATAAACAAAAAAAGTCTCCGGCGAAGTCACTTCCCCTCTGCTGAGAGCACCAAAGACCGGCACAGACGACCGCTCCAGCACCTCAGAAACAAGGACTTGACCCACCACAGCGGGCGGCTCTCCTCAGCATCGAAGCTACCGGCACCGCGGACGGACTCGGTACCGGCTGCGTGGTCCACCCCGGTGCCGACAAGACCCCCACTGCAGATGTGCCACCACCAGAGGGTACCTATATGCAGCTGCCGGTGCCCTCCAAGGCTAAACAGAAATCGCTGCAGACATCAACTCACACTCAGAGACCCGCGGCACCACAGCCCACGGAGCAGCAACAATTCTTAAACCATGCTGACATCTCTGTGGCCCCAGAGCCTGACTCTCCTCTCCTCAGCACCGAGTGCGCACTCTCTGATCAGCCGCTCTTGCTACCTGACCTGGTCACACTCACTGAGAGTGAGAATGACATACTACAGCAGGCAGAGTTTTCCCCACCTGACTCTCCACCACCACCGGAGCCACACCTATTTCAAGGCACGGTATCCCACAAGAAGCAGCCTGAATTTCCCTGTTTTGTCCCCCCAGGGCGGGGCCCCACATTTCATACCCTATGCAGTGGCCACAGTGGTACCCATGGTCTGCCTATGATGCCAATCATTCTCGTGGACCCTCCACGAGACCACAAACCCAGTCTGCACCTCTATCTCCAGCTCCATCTACATCCAGAGCTCCTGAGCCCCCTCTCGAAGAAGTGGTATACGAACCATTCCCTGAATCATCCGATCATAATTCTCTGTCAGTTGCAGATGAAGCTCTCATGCAACCACCACCACAGAACGTGGATGATTTTAAGCAGTTCCAGGAACTTTTTAAGAGGGTGGCAATCAGCCAGGACATTCCATTAGAGGAAGTGCAGGAGACACAACACACTCCTGAAAATCCTCCAACCCCCTGCGCCATCAAAGATCGCACTACCTATAAACGAGGCCCTACTGGAACCCGCTGACACTATATGGCAGACCCCTGCCTCCATCCCACCAACATGTAAAAGGGCTGAACGTAAATATTATGAACCGGCTAAGGACATAGACTTCTTATTTTCCCACCCACAGCCCAACTCTCTTGTGGTTGATGCAGCGACCCACAGAACAAAGCAACCACAATACCAGCCCACACCGTGAGATAAGGACATCAAATGACTTGACCTCCTGGGCCTCAAGGTTTACACCTCCTCCACTCTGTAACTCAGAATTGCAAATTACTCTGCCCTCCTTGCAGACTATGACTATGACAATTACAATAAGTTTTTGAATTTACCTCCCATATCCCAGAGGACAGAAGATCAGATTTTAAATCCGTCCTCATCAAAGGTCAACTGGTTTCTAGGATGGCACTACAAGCATCCCTGGACATGGCAGACACAGCAGCCCATACTACCGCCACCGCAGTAGTGATGCGCAGGTCTTCCTGGCTGTCTTCATCTGGCATCCCTAAAGACCTGCAAACCAAAGTGGAGGACCTTCCCTTTGATGAGGATAAACTTTTTTCCAAAAAACCGCCGATGAAGTCCTTCACACCATGAAAGACTCCAGGGCCACTCTGCACACACTGGGGATATACCCTTCCCTCCCCAGCAGGCAACGGTATCAACCTTATCAGAGGCCCTGCGCACAACAATATCACCAGCCCCAGTCGAGACCGTATGATAGGAACCGCAACAGACCTCCCAGGCGCAGACAAAACCAAGTGCAACTAACTACATCCCACACATCGGGAAACAAACAACAATTTTGAAGCCTTGGTCTGGTGTCTGCACGACCATCCCTTGGCACCACCGCTTACTTGCCCATTTGGCCACCGCCTCCAGTTTTTCCACCAGGACTGCTGGGTCCTGGAAATAGTACAATTGGGCTACTCCATCCCTTTCATTTCATGCCCACCCACCATTCACCCTTCCCCGTCCCTCTTCAGGGACCCCTCTCACAAGCATCTACTTCAAGCAGAGGTGACTCATATTCTACAGCTAGGTGCAGTGGAACCTGTACCGGCACAACATCGGGGAAAAGGGTTTTACTCTCACTATTTCCTGACCCAGAAGAAAGGCGGAGGATAGCGACCTATACTAGACCTACGAAGACTGAACAAATTCGTACGCGTACAAAAATTGAAGATGCTCACATTGGGCACAATAATACTCCTGCTGGAACAAGGTTCTCAGCCCTCGACCGACAGGATGCCTATTTCATATATCTATTCACCCAGAACACAGATGCTTTCTGCAATTCACAGTAGGACACGACCACTTCCAATACAAAATGCTACCCTTCGGACTCTCCCCAGCACCAAGAGTGTTCTCCAGGACTCTTGCAGTAGTGGTGGCCCACCTGTGCAAACACGGAATTATACTTTTCCCCTACCTAGATGACTGCCTTATCAAAGGCCGATCATATGAAGAGACATTAGAGGCCACTCGTTTTACCATCTCTCTCTTCCACAGTCCAGGCCTGCAAATAAACTTCCAAAAATCCACCATGATACCCACACAGCAAATCGAGTTCATTGGGGCTCATCTGGACTCAATTTTGACCGGAGCCTCACTTCTACACACCAGATTCCTCACCATCACACACCTCATACACACGTTATCCGTTTGCCCCAGAGTGGAGGCAAGAACATGCCTGCAGCTTCTTAGTCACATGGCGGCCACCACCTTCGTGGTCAAATACGCCAGACTCTATATGAGGTGCCTTCAGGGTTGACTCAGCTCCATATACAAACCCAGCAGGCACAGCCTCCACATGATGCTAACTCCTCCAGCAAAGGTATTAGTCTCCCTATAATGGTGGACAAAAATAGAAAACGTATGCACGGGCATCCCCTTCCATCAAAATTCCCGTGCTCATGCTCTCGACAGATGCTTCCCTGATAGGCTGGGAGCGCATGTGGGAGATCACACAACACAAGGCAGATGGTCCCTGTCAGAGACGCGTCTACACATAAATCTTCTAGAGCTCAGAGCAGTCAGATATGCCTGCCTCCACTTTCTCCCAATCATAAGGAACAAATCTATTCGGGTTTTGACAGACAATATAGCATACATGTTCTACATCAACAGATGGGGGGGGGTGGTGGCGATCACACTCTCTATGCACAGAAGCCATCCAACTATGGAATTGGTGCATACAACATCGCATAGAGATCACTGCTTCTTACCTGCCTGGGTGTCAGAACACTAACGCTGACACACTCAGCAGACATTTCTCACAAGAACGTGTATGGGAATTACACCCCATGATACTGCGACAGCTCTTTTCCCACTGGGGCACCCTGTCCTTAGATCTGTTTGCCACAACACAAACCGCAAATGCCATCTATTCTGCTCCAGAGTGGGACTCGAGACCGTGTCCCTCGGAGACGCGTTCCTCATTCCGTGGAACAAGACACTCATGTATGCTTTCCCGCCGGTCCCACTGATACACAGAGTTTTGCGCAAGATCAAAGAGGACAAGGCCAGGGTCATACTTATTATCCCGTCCTGGCCCAGACAGACATGGTATCCTTACCTGCTGCGCATGTCCACCCGCCCTCCAAGAACTCTTCCCAACAGACCGGATCTGCTCTCCCAGGGCAACGGTCAGATTCTCCATCCACAACTGCAGAAGCTCCATCTAACAGCATGGTTCCAAACACATGAACTAGCTTGTTCGGAGCAGGTCCAACACGTCCTTCTGCACAGTAGACGAGACTCCACTCATAAGACTTACCTGCAAAAGTGGAAACGGTTCTCCATATGGTGCTTCAACAGAAACTTGCCACCCCACACCGCGCCTCTCCCTGATATCTTGGACTACCTCTTACAATTAAAAAAAGACTGACTATTGCTCAGCTGTATCAGAGTACACCTCGCGGCAGTTAATACCTTCCATGACATGCTGGATGGGTTTTCAGTTTTCACCAACCCCACCATAAAATGCTTCCTCACGGGCCTTCAAAACCTTTACCCTGAGATTCACCTGCCCACAGCTACCTGGAATCTGAATCTAGTTCTCCGGGGTCTCATGAAACCTCCCTTTGAACCACTGGCTACTTCCTCCATACTACACGTCCATGAAAGTAGCTTTCTTAGTCACCATAATGTCAGCAAGAAGGGTCAGGGAAATAAGCGCACTAAGGCCTATTCTCCCTACACAATTTTCTTTAAAGACAAGATTACGATGTGACCCCACCCCAAATTTCTTCCCAAGGTGGCGTCCACCTTCCATCTCAATCAACCAATACACCTACCTGCATTCTACCCCAAACCTCATAAGAACTCGCAGGAAGCGGCATTACATACTCTTGATGTCAGATGTGCAATTGCCTTTTATTTGGACAGAACTAAGGCATTCTGTAAATCTCCTAGGCTATTCGTGTTTACTACCGAACAATCGAAGGGTGCTGCTATTTCCAAGCAATGACTCTCCAAGTGGATATCCGAATGCATTAGGTCCTGCTACCAGACCCAGAATGCTCAACCCCCCGAGGGAATCAGAATACACTCTACTAGAGCGATGTCAACATCCGTTGCATTCTTGCAAAACGTACCTATTACCAACATATGCAAGGCGGCCACATGGGCATCAGACCACACGTTCGCCAAACATTACGCTATCACACAGGACACTACTGCAGACACCATAGTAGGCCACACAGTACTGTCTACCGTTATCAATGATGCAACTCCAAAGTTCCACCAACCATAGTGGGTACTGCTTCACATTCACCTGGAGTGGAGCACCCACAGGGACAGCACTCGAAGAAGAAGAGAAGGTTACTCATCTTGCAGTAACTGAGGTTCTTCGAGATGTGTGTCCCTGTGGGTGCTTCACTCCCCACCCTCCTCCCCTCTACTTTGGAGTATGAATCAGATGACTCTACAGTAGAGAAGGAACTGAGGGGGTGCGGGATGCACGCGCACAGACAGACCCTAACGACGCCACGAGACAACAGCTGGGCGTGTGCGTCCCGACCAGGCACTGCTACCGAAGATCTCCAATCAACGGCGCCAGGACGCACCGTCACCTGGAGTGGAGCACCCACAGGGACACACATCTCAAAGCACCTCAGTTACTGCAAGGTGAGTAACCTTCTCTTTTGTTTTTGTAACAAAAATGAAAAATGTTAGGCCATCAAAATGTTTTGTAACTGCTTCATGCCCAGGAAAGGCCACCACAAGATTACAATAAAACCCCATTCTAATAGTCACTTGGACAGCTATTGTGGTAACTGAACATCAATGAGTAGGGCCTTACCACATTGACAGCCATGAAAAACGCATCAGGGACCATGAAATCTGGTCTCCCCCCATGAAATCTGGTCTTTTGTGTGCTTTTATCCTATACTATACAGATTTCACAGGGGAGACCAGCGTTTCTCAAATTAGGGGTCCTGACCCAAAAGGGAGTTGCAGGGGGGTTGCAAGGTTATTTTAGGGGGTCGCGGTATTGCCACCCTCACTTCTGCACTGCCTTCAGAGCTGGGTGACTGGAGAGCGGTGGCTGTTGGCCGGGTGCCCAGCCCTGAAGGCGGTGCCCCGCCAGCAACAGCACAGAAGTAAGGGTGGCAATACCATACCAGGCCACCCTTACTTCTGTGCTGCTGCTGGCGGCAACTCTGCCTTCAGAGCTGAGCTCCCAGCCAGCAGCCTCCGCTCTCCGGCCACCCAGTTCTGAAGACAGTGCCGCTGCCAGCACCAGCGCAGAAATAAGGGTAGCAGTACCGCAACCCCCCCTACAATAAACTTGCGACCCCCCCCCCCCACAACTCCTTTTTGGGTCAGCACCCTTGCAATTACAACACCATGAAATTTCAGATTTAAATAGCTGAAATAATGAAATTTACGATTTTTAAAATCCTATGACCATGAAATTGACCAAAATGGACTGTGAATTTGGTAGGGCCCTATCAATGAGGCTTCTTCTTTATGATTATTTTATCCAGTATAATGCTACAGAAAGGCTATGATAACAGGTGTTGAAATACAAGGCTATATTTTGTTGAGTGAACTGAGTCCAGATGTCACCAACGTGATTTACAATTTTTAATAGTCATATCTCTTTAATACATTTTTCCATTCTCCTTTAAATAAACAAAATCTTTCACAAGCAATAATAAAACTAGGCATGAAAAATACTTTGGAGAAATTAGTGAGTACAGGTACGCATATAAGATACTTGGGCCTGAATCAGATCTCTCTCAATGTGGTTTTATGCCAATGTATCTCCAAGAGGCCAAAGTCTGCTCTCCTTTACACTCGGGGTGCTGGAACGATTTGTATAGTGAGGGTGCTGGGAGCCATTGAACCAAATTGTAAACCATGTATATGATGGAAATGGGTGACAGGTATAATAGGGCAGGGAAGGCTAAGCCTCCCCTGGTGCATCCGCCACTGACCTGCCGCCAAATGCCCGGGATATGGTGGCCCCACCTGCGTTCTGCCTCTTCCCCTCCCTGCTCCACCCCTTCCCTGAGGCCCCCATCAACTGCCGCAGCTGCTGCCTGGTAGGTCTCTCCCCGCCCCGCCGCCTGCTGCATCTCTCCTCACCCCCCTCCCATGCAATACCCCCCCACCCCCACTGTTCACCGCGTCCTCCTCACTGCTCTCTCCCCGAAAGTCGGCGGAGGCTCAGCTCCAGCCAGTGGCCTGGAGCTTGGGGCTTGGCCTGGACCCCAGGGCGGCTCGGGCCAATGGCCCGGACCGGTGCTTGGGCCGGGGTTCAGGCGGGTGCTTTGGCTGGCCAGCGGCCCAAGGGTTGGGTTGGTTCAGCCGAGGCTCCTCTGGCCACGTTGGAGGGGGCTCTGGGCTCTGGTGGGTGAGGGTGGGTGTGGAAGGGGCGGGGCCCAGGGGCTAGCCTTCCCAAAGAGGGATTTCACCTGCCACCCATGGATGGAAACCACTTCAAGCCAGGGCAATGTGGCAGCACCCCCAGCACCTCTAGTTCCAACACCTATGTTTACATTGGTGTAAATCTGTAATAACTATTGAAGTTCATGGAGTTAATTCAGAGAACGTCCTTAGCAGAATTTGTTCCACTGGTGTACATAGGAAATAACTCAGCTGAAGTCAATGTAACTTAAGTGTATTATCTCTGAAGAGAGACCCCTATTTCTAAAGCCATTAGATAGGAGCTAGTCTTTTGGGATATACCAAAGCTGGCCACCTGATCTACTGCCTCTGCTTCTGGCCTCATCATTTCAGCAAAGTATGCTTGGATTTTTGTTTCATTTTTTTAACTAGGAAGATGATGGGAGGGGCGAGAATAGTGGGGGCATCAGGACTGGAGACTAAATGTGAAAGCCTTCTAGTGGTGTGAGAGGAGGCAGGGAATTAAAGAAACTGGCATTATTCCCTAGTTGATGCTTTCACCTTTGCTTTAAAATGGAGAGAGATAGGGAGAGAGACCAACATTTCAAAGTGTCCTACTGTTGAGGTGATCAGAGAACCGGTCTTGCAAAGTGAGCACATTTTTGTGGGGTTGCCAAATTGTAACCTCTCCTCTTTTTATTTTAATATTGAGGAGTGGCCCCAGACTAATGTCCCCAGTGCAATGCTTCATCTGTATCCAATTGCCTTCATTTTATGCAAATTAGATTCAGCCCTGACTCTTTCTGTCAATGCTCAGCTGAGGGACAAAAAGGCAAAGCTGATATCCCTTGCAGATGAATCTGTTCTAGTGGTATAGTACTAGTTGTTCGGGGATGCTACAAGGTATGTTAATTTGTACTGCTTTCTCTTTGCCTTTTCATTTTTCTTCAGCTTCCCCTACAAAGCCTCCTTTAACCCTTGCGTTCCCTGCTCACCATCCCAGCTACCACAAGGCATTATGCAGTATTGCCAGCCTCAAGTATTAAAGAAATCATGAGTCAGACAAGAATATTAATGATAGCATAAAAGTCATTGTTTTTTTAAAATAATTTTGGATTCTTTTTATTTGTGTTTTGATTTCTGATTCTTTAGTCTGTATTCACTTCATGTTTTCAAAATTTCTCTTCAGCTATGAGGGCCAGAAACTTACCTTAAAAAAATGAAATACTAATACACAACTTGGCATCACAGCTACAGTTATGTGTTTCAACCACAATATGTCTTGCATCCTGGATGCAGCTATTTTTGCATGTAGCACTATGTATTTTAGCCTTCAGAACAGGAAGTAGGGAAGGCTGAATACAACCTTATACTCAGTCTGCATGGTTTCTTCTTCTGTATGAGGTTAGAAAAAATGCAGCATAACTAGCACATATGATGTTCGGACTACCCCAGGGGCATCCATATTCATGCCATTTGAGGGAGAAGGATAGGTAGGGTGACCAGATAGCAACTGTGGAAAAAATGGGACAGGGGGTGGTGGGTAATAAGAAAAAGTCCCAAAAAATGGGACTGTCCCTTTAAAAATGGGACATCTGGTCACCCTAAGGATAGGTATGATTCAGATAGGATGAAATTGAGCTGCTCTAGTTTGTTCAGTAAAAAAGTTACCAACTCTCACAAATTTATTACAAGTCTTGTGGTATTTGGTGCTTTTCCTTAAAGCCCCAGATGCTGCAATTAATAGATTGCATGAAGAATCTCAGCTTTGCACTGTCACAGGACTTTCCATCAGTGTGTCTCAAAGCACTTTAGAGATATTAATGAATTAAACCTCACAACACCCCAGTGATGTAGGGGATGTGTCATCATTAGCACTCTACAAATGGTGACACTGAGGCACAGAGGCCCAAATTCATCTCCTCATTCGAGTGCAGTTCCTGGGGTGGGAACTAGAAGCATGCAATATGCCTCCCCTATTTGGGGGATCAATTCAGCCCTCATGGACTGCTCTAACTTGCACCCCTTCTGAAATGGCCCCTATTGACTGTAGCCGAATAGGTGGAGCACAGGTACCCCCTGCCCAGGTTCCTTCCTATCCCTATCACCGTGCTCCTAGAAGGCCTCTTGCACCAGGGGCGTGGAGGGCCACAGCTCACAGAGCTGGCTATCCACCTGGCAGAGAAGCCCGTGTCAGGATGCTTTACAACCCCTTTGTGATGGCTACACTGACGCAAACAGGCCAGAAGGCACTGATTTAAAAACTCCATCAAGCTGGTTGTGAGTTACAGGCACTGGGTATGGAAGAAACTAGCTTCTCCTTTATTTAACAAATAAGGTGTAGGCTATTGTATTCCATCTTAGGATTCAAAAATGCTTTGGTTTGAACATTTCAAACTCTTTTGTTCTGTTAATACAATTGCCTTTGACGTGGCTGGAAAATGTTGGCTCATATATCACAAAATCTATGAACCTTTGGAAAATACTTCATGGGCAGTTATTGCAATACACACTTTTGTTAATACTCTTCATACTGAAAGAGATGATCCTTTCCCAGGAACCTGTCACTGGAGCAAGGTAAGGGTCTCATTGTCAAAAATGAATGTTCAACTTTCCACCAGAAGATACTGCAGCAAGAAAGCTTATCGTAATCACCAGGTCGCTGAGAATAGCATGAACCTCCCTTAGCCAATAATGGGCCTTATTTATAAATTCATGTAGTTACAGTACAAAGAGGAAGTTTGTTACACTCATGTAGAGATCAAAGTTTCAATGTAATTTTTCTACTTCTCCTGTGTAGAGAATTTGAAAACACTTGGTAAACACTGTACCCCTTCTTGCTATGTATTCCTGGGCACAAGCTAAAAAGCATGCAGCAAAGTAAAAGCTATTTATAACTCTGGCCAGTTTTTTTAAAGCTGTCTGTGAAGATAACATTTTGGAAAAATTCCCAGAATGCAAGTGCCCAACACACACTTGAGAGCTGTAGATTCAAAGATTCCAAGGCCAGAAGGGATGGTTGTGATCATCTAGTCTGATCTTCTGTATAGCACAGGCCATAGAACTTCCTCAAACTAATCCCTAGAGCAGAGCTTTTAGAGAAACATCCCATCTTGTTTTAAAAATTGCCTGTGATAGAGAATCCACCACAACCCTTGGTAAATCTTAGTGTCTGAAAGTATTTTATACTCTCCAAAAAGATGGAATTGTAGGCCCCCAATTTGACCTATTTTAAATTGAGATCTAATGAGGAATCTTCCAGATTCTAAAGGTGAAATCCTGGCCCCATTAAGGGCTTGGCTACACTTGCAAGTTAGAGCGCATTAAATCAGCCCCGGGCGCCCTAACTCCTGAGGTGTCCACATTGGCAAGGTACTTAGAATGCCTAGACTCTGCAGCTGGAGCGCCCCTGGTAATCCACCTCCACGAGAAGCGCAAAGCTTGCTGCGCCCTGGCTGAAACGCCCGAGTGTCAGTGTGTACGACGTGTTGCATTACTGGGCCGTGATTGGCCTCCGGAAACGTCCCATAACCCCTTGAAGTCAAGTGGCCACTCTGGTCATTGTTTTGAACTCGGCTGCAGGCATGGGGATATCCCCTTTCAAAGCTCCGTTTCTTAGAGCTGGCATGCTTGTCTGCGCCGGGGCACAAAGCAAACCATTACTGTGGAATGCTGCTGCTGCCGAGGCAGGTGTTTGTGCTCGTGTGAGAGAGAGAGGCGGGTTGTGTGGGGTGGGGGCTGATGTCGGGGGTTTCCCCCTGCTGCTGTCTGAACGTACAAGGCAGCATGCTGACACACTCTCTGCCCCCCAAAACACACTGTCTCTCCCCCCACAGATACACAACACACTTCCTGTCACACTCCACCCCACCCCATTTGAAAAGCACGCTGCAGCCACTTGCACACTGGGATAGCTACCACAATGCACTGCTTTCTGTGGTGTTGCAAGAGCTGCTAATGTGGCCACGCCACTGCGCTTGCAGCTGACAATGTGAAAACACGGCAGCACTTTCCCTGCTGCTGTCTCCAAGGGCTGGTTTAACTCCCAGCGCTCTACATCTGCAAGTGTAGCCATAGCCTAAGTCAATGACATAACTTCCATTGACTTCCAATCTCCCCCCCCTTTTTTTTTACAACCCCCCCACCACTTTATCACTGAGAAATTAAAAATAAAATTAGTACATCAACCTGTACAACTCCCATAGTGTCTGAGCACTTCATATTAATTAATTAATCCTCACAACTACCTCCTGAGGTAGGGAAATATTCCTATTTTGCAGATGGAGAACTGAGACGCAGAGACTAAATGGCTTGCCCAATATTCAGGAGGGAATTGAACCCTCTCTCCTGATCCCTGGATCATGGCCTTAACCAACAGATGTGTGTGGGTGTATCACTTTCCTAGTAGATGGAACTGGAACTGCTAAACTGTGTGTCACACACCCTTGTACTGCTGACAGTGGTAGCTTAAGTGGTATAGACTTATGCTTTTGGACCAGACAGGTTTGGATTCCCTGACGTTGTTTTTCTTGTTAAATCAGCATCTCATCATTCAATTTTCTTCTACAAAAGCAGAGAGCAAATTAACAAAGAAAATACACACTAATTACTCAAACCAATCCTAAAGGCTCTGCTCAGATTAAAAAAACTGTGTTCCTCAACCTCTTCAGAGTGGCAACCCCTTATTGAAGTAAAAAATTTCCACAACACTCTTACATTTACTATAAAACTAAGAGTAAAAATATATTAATGATAATTATAACTTTATATAATTTATTTGTGTAAGTGTTTTAAACGATTGACAGAGAATACTTGACCTTGAAGTGTGTAAGGGTATGTGGGAAGTGAGATTTTTCTTTGCTTTAGATTGTAATAAAATTTTCAGTGCCTTGTGACCCCCCATGCTAGCCTTTCATGACCCTCCTCAGGTGGAGAAACCTTGACTTATCGTGAGAAAAAGGAAATACAGCTTCTGTTTCCACTGGATGGCAAAACTCCTTTTGATTTCAGTAGGGGGATTGGGCTCCAAGCTATGGTGGATTTGTGATCCATAACAGAAGCAAATAAACATCAATGCTTGACAAATGGAGGAAGGAAAAAACCACCTAAAGAAATTGTTTTAAGCTTCTAAAAAGGTACNATCCCGCGGGTAGGCAGAGGGGTGCGGGAGGGGAGGGGAGCTCGGCGGGCCGCACGCAAGAACCCCGCGGGCCGCATGCGGCCCGCGGGCCGCGTGTTTGAGACCCCTGGTCTACACGGTGGCAGATTAAGCATAAATCCCATTGATCTATGGATCTGGGTCCAAAGTCCAATATAGATCCAATGTAGAAAAGTGGGCACATGAAGAGTAGAAAATGTTTGAATGTATGAACTCTGTTATGCTGATGGGTAACACCTTTTAATGCATAACATATTAATGTACTAAATTCAAACACAAGAGAGAGCAAGTGGCAGGCACAACCCAAGGCCTGCCAAAGAATTGCAGAACGAAGCAGCTGCAGTTGTATTTCCAACCACAGCCACCAACTCCGTGGGTGCTCCAGGGCTTGAGCTTCTGCAGAAAAAAATTAGCAGGTGCTTAGCACCCATCGTCAGCCAGCTCCCAGCATTCCCTCAGCACCTCCTGCCCACCAGCAGTCCTGCCAATCAACTCCTCCCCCTCTCTCCCAGCACCTCCCGCCCACTGCGATCAGCTGTTCCACGGCATGCAGGAGGTGCTGGGAGGGAGGGGGAGGCAGGGCCAGCTTTAGGCCGATTCCCCCGACTAGGGCCCTGCGCCTAAGAGGGCCCCGCGCCCTAAAGAAGAGTGCTTAACTTAGGCGCCTTTTTAATTTTTTTTACTCACCCGGAGGCGGTCCGGGTCTTCGGCGGCACGTCGGCAGTGGGTCCTTCACTTGCTCCGGGTCTTCCGTGGCACTGAAGGACCCGCCGCCGCCACCGTGCCGCCGAAGACCCGGACCGCCGCCGGGTATTCGAATTGGGCCCTGCCCTTCCTAAAGCCGGCCCTGGGGGGAGGAGTGGGGACAGGGTGCGCTCGGGGGAGGGGATGGAACTGGGCAGGAAGGGGGAGGGGTAAGGGCTTGGGGGAAAGGGTGGAGTGGGAATGGGGTCTGGGGCAGAGCAGGGGTGGAAAGAGGGGGGGCAAGGATGGGAGTTTGGGGGAAGGAGTGGAGTGCAGTGGGGGCAGGGCCTGGGGCTGAGCGGGGGTTGAGCACCCCCGGGCAAAGGAAAAAGCCGGCACTTGTGTTTCCAACCTATGTATCCAATGAGAGGAACGATGTACTCAATTTCCCCCCACCCTCTTTTGTTCCCCTAGGGTATGTCCACACTAGAAACTCTACAGTGGCACAGCTGCAACTGTGCTGCTGTAGTGTAGACACTTACCACAGCGGTGTAGTAAACATAGTAGCTAGGTCAATAAAAGAATTTTTCTATCGACCTAGCGCTGTCAACACTGGTGCTTAAGGGCTTGTCTACACCACGCAGCTTTTAGCGACAAGGCTGTGTTGACACAGCCTTGTTGCTAAAAGTCAGCATGTGTAAACACTCTTTTTCAGTACTTTGTCGGCACTTTGTCAGTACACAAAGCCGCGTTCACACTGCCACTTGTGTCGGCAAAACTTTTGTCTTTCATGGGGGGGCTTTTTAAAATACCTGTGAAAGACAAAAGTTTTGTCAACAACTTCGCAGTGTAGATAAGCCCTAAGTTGGCTTAACTATGTCTCTGTGGGTTTTTCACAGCCCTGAGCGACATAGTTATGTCAACCTGTTCTTTTAACTTTCTAGTGTAGACCAGCCCTTGGGCTCTACAGAAACCATCAGTAGACAAAGCATGAGGTACTACAGTTCAGTTCCCTCTTAGTCCCCTCTTTTCTCCTCTTCTTCCCTGGAGGCCCTTGCCTTCCTCGTCCAATGCTATGCGGATTTAAAACAATGCTTACGAAAGTATTTCACTGCATTCTTTTAACTTCTGTTGAATTCACTGTGTAATAGTGTATTAACTTCTGCTTTTCAATAGGTATCTGTCATGGGTATTTCACTGAAACCTTGCTACCATTAAAATACATTCCTGCTTTATCACAAGGAGCTCAATACCGCCAGAAGTAGGTTAAATTGCTTGAGGTGAAACCTATTATGAATGAGTGAGTAATAAGCATTTTAAAAAAACAACTACAAAAAGTTGTTTTGGGAAATATCTATGATAAAATAAAGGCATAAAGAACTGCCTTTTTTTAACCAGTAGATTAGTGCATAGGTGAAATACACCTTAATGTGGATATGCCTTGGAAGGCCTCCGCCTCACTAATGCACAATAATGTGGCAGTGTGGGAGCATCTGCCAATTAATTAGCTGTATAGGTGAGTTCCATAATGCATGTACATCATAGAGAGGATCTCTGCTGACCCCATGTATAGTAATGGCGACAGATTAGAGAAAAAGTCAGAGAATCTGTGATTATTCAGATACGGGGATTTGCCCTGGTTATAGCCATTGGTGGCCAGCTACTAGTACAACTGCATTTGTGCAAATATCCAAGGTAGTCAGGCTAAGCCATGGCATACACTGGGGATTTCATCACTGTAGCTGCACCAGTATAAATTGTGATTTATAGCAGAGCAGCCCATCTACAATAGGGATTTGCACAGGTGCATCTGCATCAATGGCTGGTCACCAATGGGTAAAATCCCAAGTATTGACAAGTCCCCATTGTCCCCAGAGCCCCACACAATTGGCACAGATGGGCTGTAGGTGTTATTTCAACAGATAGACTGGAGCAGTGGCTGCTAAGGGATTTTGCTCACAGCCTCCATGCACTTTATCCACATAAAGCTCAATCACTCAAGGTTTTGGGGGTGAGCTGAATTTCACCTAGATTGTTTTATGGAGTGGGTCGCCTTTCATGTTCCCTTATTAGCAGCCGAAGATTGCCCTTTCATGATAGTTTCTTCCTTCCTCTAGTATTATTCATAAACCTTTCTCCCCGTTCAGTGATATTTTTAGATAAAAATATTGCTGAACAAACATCAGTAGCACTGATGCAAGTGAGAAATCCCATTATCATGAATAAGCTGGACAGAAAGCCTACATGCTGTGTGATCTGCTTGCTGTGTGATCTGCACCTCAAAAGCTACATAGTGTGATGATTTTTCAGTTCATCAGATGTACAATTTTGAACATTGAGCTGTGTATCAAAGATGAGACCTGAATTGCAAAGCTCTGATCTAGATCTGCATTTCCCCGAAGTTCAGGTGTATTCATTTTAGTGTGTGTAGATATAAAACAGACACCTTTGTTTTCTGTGTACTCTACATTTTAAAATTTCTAATAATTCTCACTGGTTTTCATCTCTGCGCATGTTGTTTTTCGAATTCCTGCGGGCTGTTAATAGAGGCGGCACATGCACAAAGCTGACCCTGCAATCAGCGTTGTGCAGGTGAATTCCTGTGCCTGCCTGGAGCCCCACTGAAATCCATGGGGTTCTATGTGGTCAGGGGGGCCAGCCTGCGTAGTCCCAATTGTGAGGTGCGGGGAAATACAGTCTATTGGACAGGGCATGAGACTGAGAATTATAATATGTGGATTGTATTCCTTGCTCTGTCATTGGCTCTCTGTGTGATCTTGGGTAAATAATTCAACCTCTCTTGCCTCACTTTCCCTGTCTTTAAAATGGAGAAATAATAGGAACATAGGAATTGCCATAGTGGATCAGACTTGAGGTCTACCTAGTCCAGTATCCTGTCTCTGACTGGACTAATGAGTACCTTTGCAAAGTTATTTGTCTGTTCCATAACATTTATTTACCATTTTCAAGTGAGAGAAAAAAAATCTTAATACAGAAATCTTTAAAAAGAGGATAGGACAATGGGAAAATATACAAGAAAGGATGAACGTAAAAACTCATCATGAAAATTTGTTTTTTGAAAGAAAAGATGAAAAATTACACTATCATACAAAGAAATATTATTGTGTTCACTGATACAAAGGCTGGCTGCTAGGTATGTCACTGCATGAGTGTGGGAAAGAGAAAATCAAAGTGAATTGGATACTTAGAGTGCACGCGACTGGGTTTAGTCTCTGTTGCAAAGGTCTGAATGAGGATTAAAGGGCTGAGTTCTGCTGTAGGGAAAAAGGAGTAATAAATTATTGCAGGAACAGCCCCAAGCAAAGGAAATTTTGTAGAATTATGAGTAGCTCTTCCTTGTTAGCTCAATGTGCGGTAAGTGTTCTATGCCTCAAATATTAGTATAAAGTTTAAATATTATATTTCTATCTCTTCACTTATTGTTGCATATATTGTTTGGCAAATTTCTTTTTATATTAAAATGTGTTTGTTATTCTGTGTTATTAACATTAGTTATCCTGCTAAAAGATAGAGGAAAAGGTCCAGTTTTGGGGGATTCTCTAGGGTTTTATTTAGATGTATTTTGCATATATTTAAACAGTCAGTGAAACTAAGTTATCTTTTATATGATTGGGTATCTTATGTAATACTTCTAGATATTTTGAATAATTGTGTAATGCTCTTGAAATTCTTTTATAGCATTTTTTACCAGAGGATCTCAAAGTGTTTTACAATCACTTAGTTAATTTGACCTCACAATAGTCTTGGTGGGTAGAAAGGGATTATTTATACCCACCTTCAATGGAGAAACTGAGGCACGGTCTGGGGAAACAACTGAACACTATGTGACTGAATAGGAGCTTTGTCTGAGTAAAAAGTAAAATGTATTTATTACTTTGTATCTTCAACATGTGACCCCATGACTTGCCCAGCATCACAAAAGAAATTAGTGGCAAAGCTAGAAATAGGAGGTAGGAGTCCTGCCTTTTTGTTCTATCCTAACTACAAGACCATGTTCTCTCCCAAAAGAATACTCCAATTTGTTGGCAGTTTTCCTATTAATAATAATTTAAAAAAAGTTAAAGATCAACCTTTAGAATATTTACTAACAAATCTTTTTTTCTACTCTATTAAAAGTTTCTCTTTAACTGACAAGCCAAGTAGTTTTGATGCAAAATATTACAAAATTTTCCAGAAGTGTTTTCAGTAAGTTTTTACCCTTCCCTCCTGCCCTCCCTGGCCTGGGAATTTTTGTTTAAAGAAGTATTTAAACTTTCATCTGTCAGAACTGTAAATCAAACACAGCGTTTTGATTTATGTTAGAGCATAAGAACCAAGGTGAGAAATTTACCATAAACTAATTAGAATAGTTTCATTTTTCAAAGTAAGTGAAATGCTAAAAGTAAACCACCACCATAAAGGATGAAAAATGAACTAGCCCATGCCAGGGGCTCTGTGTGTGCCCCCTTCCCCAATGCCCTCCTATTTCTCCCCACCATTCTTTTCTTTTTGTCTCTAGCCAAATCACTTAGACAAAAAGTACCTCCCATTCAAACCCTTACTCAGGCAAGGGCATGGATAAACAATTAGGGGCTCCTGAAGGTCATCAAATTCAGGCTCTGGCAGACAAGTGAAGCTAGTTCCAGAGTTATGGATTGCTCACCAAAAATACATTGCCGCCAGCCTCTGAATTTTAAATCTTGGGACTGTTAACTGAGAATGCGTGGCCTGAACTCTGCTCTTGGGTGGGTGCATACTGTGCGGAAAAGCAGTCTGTAAGGCCCTGGTAATTCAAACTTGCACATACTTAATTTTGTGCACATATTCAGCGTAATTGAAGTAAATGGGACTACTCACATGTAAATGTAAGCATTGGAATAAGATGTTTGCAGGATTAGGGCCTAAAGTAGTTAGGTCTCCAGGCATGATGTAGGGCTTTATAGATTTAAACACACATCTTAAATTACACGCGGAAGTGAACCAGAAAACAGTGCAACATATGGAGCCCAGATGTAACTACCCACGTGAAATTCCTACTATAGTCCATCATTTTGTATTTTTCCTCTTAACCTCAGACATAGCGTTTTGCAAACTGCCTCTGCTAAGGAGATTTGGGATCTATTGTTTAATTTCATTTTAAAGCATTCTTCTGCTGAGGCACTCCCTTGAATATGCAGATGCTTCTCCATGGGGGCAAGGATAGTGGGGACAGTCACACTACTGCTCACCAGCATTGTTTTCTCACCATCCCCTTGACTTTGTGGGAAGTCCCTGTCTCAGTTAATCCTCACTTATTAACATTATCTGAAGTAGATTTTGCCCCAGTGATGAGGGGCAGTTACGGAGCAACAGCCAGAGGAGAAAATCATGGGCAAAGCTTGATCCAAGCCATACTGCCTTGGAAGCAGGAACTGAGATTCCCCTGCTCAAGATCTACAGGTTTGCTGCTTCAAGCACATTCCTACCTTGCAGTTTCAGATTCTTAAGGGGACACAGCCCTTGTAAATATCCCATATCTGTCTGAAAATATTTACCTACAATTGTTACAATCAATACCTGCAGTGACTAAAATGAAAGTGATTAGAGGAAAAACAATACTTTTTCTGCTTATTTATTTTGTATATAGTCTGCCACTTTCCCCTATTTGGGTGAGTTAGGCAATGGGGGAGAGATAGCTCAGTGGTTTGAGCATTGGCCTACTAAACCCAGCGGTTGTGAGTTCAATCCTTGAGGGGGCCACTTAGGGATCTGGGGCAAAATCAGTACTTGGTCCTACTAGTGAAGGCAGGGGGCTGGACTCAATGACCTTTCAGGGTCCCTTCCAGCTCTATGAGATAGGTATATCTCCATATATTTCATTTATAAAAAGAAAATAGAAAAATTTGATTGTAAAGCCATATATATTTGCAGGGGGCTCAGGGAAAGTATTTTAGCCTTTTTTTAATTTACTAGTTTTCAAGTTTGAGATGTTTTAATTATTAAAATGTTATTGGATCATCTTAGATTACTAATCTGAAATGACCACTTAATTTAACATCCATACCAGCAAGTACATTGGCTGAATTTTGTAAATAAACCCTCAGTTGTCAAATTACAAGATCTCTAATCCAGGTTTGACAAACAACTCCAAAAGACCCTATTTCACTATGAAAGCATATTTATTCTCCAAATGAGATTACAATTGAAAGCCTACATGGTTAGACACATTAATTATATGCCTTTATCACTAGTAAAATAAAGTTGGCTCTCTATAAGCATCAATTGGATTTTTCTTTGTTTAAATATACAAGCTGTCCGCCTGAAAACAAGCCCTAATAGATTATCACTGTAAACTGTGCAATATTGGATTACTATTCAGAAACAAACAAATTGTCCACTTGAGGTCAGAAATGTGCTTCAGTTGCTCTGCTCCTTGCAGTAAGATCTATCTAATGTCAGTCAGTCAAAAAGAAACATGTCTTAATAGGATTAAAGAGCAAATTTGTACTAACTGGATTGTTGCAAATCTGTACTCTAACATGATTTTGTGACACTGATTCCAGTTCAATTATGTGCCTGATTTAATTTAGAAGCCTCTTAATAGCCTATGTAGTGGAAAATAAAATTAACACAAAGGGCATTTTGTTAAAGAAAATACAAATTGGTGTTTGTTCTTCTTAGTAAGAAAGCTGAATAAAAAATAGACTTTCTGGGTTGGTATTAGTATTTGCACCAAGATTTCCATTACCTTGGAGAATTGGAAAGTTAAGGGTAGAGCTGAGCATATAGTGGAAAACATTAATTGCAAATCTTCATTTGAATATGAAAGTGAATTTAACTTTCACATTTGGTTTCTGTGAATATTAAGGCTTTTGGGATTTACTAATGTGAATATCTGTGAAAAGCAAACTTTAGATGAATATTTGAGCTTAAAGTGAATTTCAAGTTTTATAAGTGTAGTAGTCACAGTTCACACTGAGTATTAAATATATAGGTGACTGCAAAATGAGTATTACAATGAAATAGGCAACTTGAAAATTGTGTTTTATTGATTAGTTACATAAGTCATGTTGTATTTTGTCATCCTTTATGGGCATATGTACGGTTTATTACCAACACAGTGAAATTGTTGAATTGTATATTCCAACATATATGATATTACACTCATACTGTTGGTTTGTTACAAATGATGTCTCAGTTCAGTTCATAGTGAAGTGTTCCTAACTCTCACAATTTTATTAAGAGTCCCACAATATTTAGTGTTATTCTTAAAGCTCCAACTGATTTGATTAGGTGAGAATCTCTGTGTTAATTTATTTTTAAACCTGTAAGTTTCTAGCTGTCAAAGTTGCAGAGGAAATCTTGAAAACAAACCCCAAAGGCTCAACAATCAGAAAACAAATAAAAACAACCCACAATGTATTAATTTTAGAATCTCAGGATTTTTAAGATAGGCCCCCAGAAATCATGTGACTAACTCATGGTTTTTGCATGGATGGGGTTGTCAGTCCTTTAGTGGATACTATTTACATCACAAAAACAAACAAACAAGTTTGTTTTTAGCCTTTTTGGCGGTCTTGCTGGATAGATGAAGTATTGATTGGGCTACAAAATAAACTCCCTGTCATGTCAATTCTCCAGGACAGAGTTGAGGCACTTTGGCAGGACAGTGAAGGGGAGCTTGCATTGCCATTGACTATTTAGTATTTTATGGATGAAGAGAAGACTTTGAGGTTTTTAATCCAAATACTTACAACAGTATTAATTTTAAATGACCATGTGTAAAATAGATAAATCACTTGCCTTATTGGTGGAAATAAAAAACTAACTTGAATTTTATTTTTATTGAGAAATTACCCAGTGCATTTATGTTGCCTTTTCACAATATATTTCTGTGCAGATAAATATTATTGCTTAGGTTTCCTGATTTCAAAATATGCCAGTCATTCTCACATACTTTCTCGTGTCAGGATGGTTTAAAGGGACACCACCAATTATTATAAATTTTAAATACATAATCTGTATATATATCTTATTCATTGTTTGTGACATTCAAAAATATAGTCTACTGCATTTAATCCAAAAGATGTTTGCTTTCTGGTGGTTAAGTGAAGTGGGTTCTGTATTTCTTCTCAACATTACAGGGATGTTGCAAATCTTAATATTATATAAAGTGCTTCTGGATCCTTGGTGAAAGGTACTAATCCAACAGTAGATGTCTTAAAAAGTAAAATATGAACTAGTATAATTATAATTCTTACTTTGTCACCCCCACATATGACAATCCCCCTTCCCCCCAAGAAAGATAGAAGTATTTAAAAAAGCCAGGAAATAATGTGTGATTCACACTTCCTCTTTGGCTCCCTTTCATATGGTGGGTCGAAATCAAGGTTGTGATTTTGACATTCAAAACCACTCATGAAATAAGTCAAAATTTATTACTTTACACAGATCTTCATCCCCCAAGGCAGCTACATTCCCCTGAAACAATGGAGCTGTCATCCTCAAAAGTCAATCTTATGTTACGCCTGGGGGAATTCTGCGCATGTGTAGAATTTATGTTCACCACAGATTTCTTTGTTTCCCCGCAGAAAAATGACTTTCTGACTGGGAAGCAAAGGGAAGCCACAAAAGCAGTTATGTGACCCTCCCCAGCAGTATGTTTTGGGTGCCCAGGGCAGCCGGCAGAGAGGTAAATCACTGTGGGTCGGAGGTGGGACTGGGGAAGACACGGCTGGTGGCTCCTACCCTGTGCCGGGCTCAGCTGCTAGTCCCGGCTGGGTTGGGGAGGATGGAACTTCCTCTTGCCCTGCATGGCATCCGGGGCCGGTTCAGACCCATCCCCAGGTTTCTCCCCTGGCTGTAGGAAGCTCTGCAAACTCTCTCCCCCCAACAAGCCCCTGTGCATCCAGATCCCCCCTGCACCCGGATCCCCCAGTGAGCTGCCTGCACCCAGATTGTCCCACACAGAACCCTCTCAACCCACCCCTGGATTTCCCCCCCACACTAAGCCCCTCCACACTTGGATCCTCCCTTGCTGAGCCTGCCTGCCTGCCCACACCTAGTGCACCTGGCACAGAGGGGCAGGGCTCTGGGGTGTTTCTGGGGCAGGCCCGGTCCTTGTGCTGTGTCAGGGTTGAGTGCAGCCTCACCACTGACTCGATGTCCTAGGAGGGGGGGCTGCAAAGTTATCTCCCCCCTCTGTGCAGCAAGTGGCCTGTGCTCCCCAATGCCATGCTGGAGCCTCCACATTTATTTGACAAAGTTTGCAGAATTTTAAAATATTGTGTGCAGAATTTTTATTTTTTTGCCATAGAATGCCCTCAGGAGTATTATGTGCATCGGTGACAGAGTCTTTGCACCAAATGCCCATGAACCTGGAACTCCTGGCAGAGAAGCAGCATGACTACAAACCTCAGCTTCTTTGAGGAAAATTATATTCTTTGGTTTAGCCTACCTACAATAATATTCATTTACAAATATCCAATTCCTGCAGATGGAAATGAAGGGAGAGAAATTTGTATCTTTGGCCTTTAGGCTGTCAAACTGTGTAGTTAGACAAGGCGTTGGGGGTGGGGTAAAGTAATATCTTTATTAGACTACCTTCNCACTGCAACTTGAGACCATTACTCCTTGTTCTGTCATCTGGTACCACTGAGAACAGTCTAGATCCATCCTCTTTGGAACCCCCTTTCAGGTAGTTGAAAGCAGCTATCAAATCCCCCCTCATTCTTCTCTTCTGCAGACTAAACAATCCCAGTTCCCTCAGCCTCTCCTCATAACTCATGTGCTCCAGCCCCCTAATCATTTTTGTTGCCCTCCGCTGGACTCTTTCCAATTTTTCCACATCCTTCTTGTACTGTGGGGCCCAAAACTGGACACAGTACTCCAGGTGAGGCCTCACCAATGTCGAATAGAGGGGAACGATCACGTCCCTCGATCTGCTGGCAATGCCCCTACTTATACAGCCCAAAATGCCGTTAGCCTTCTTGGCAACAAGGGCACACTGTTGACTCATATCCAGCTTCTCGTCCACCGTAACCCCTAGGTCCTTTTCTGCAGAACTGCTGGGAAGGGTCAGGCTTTTGAGCTTCACAGAGCTCTTCTTCAGGTCTGGAGAAGGAAACTAGAGAGTCCAACCTAAATACAATGTGGGACAGATTGTTAAGCATAAGGGATTCACACATGCTGTAGGGGACCACTTCAAATGAAGTGGGCAATGAATACTTGTGCAGTCATAGGACAATAGAGGGATAGTAGGCAGCAGGGTGTGTTACAAGTTGTTGTAATGGGCCATAAACCCAGTTCTTAAGTCTGTGGTTTTTAGGGTCCAGTAGAGTTATGGGTTCAAAAGACGAGATTGGGAACTAAGAAGTGTTGTGCAAGTATCCTTTGAGGATGAGGACTGAGAGGTCAGATATGAAGTGATTGCTTTGTGAAAAGTGTTTGCCTACAGATGATGGAGTGTTTTTTTGTCTTTTAAAAATTGTGTGGCTGTAATTCACCACACATGCAGCTCCACTATAGTTGTAATGCAGACAAGACTCAGGTGTTTCTAATACTGCGATCTTTAGACAAGATTGTGTGTCTGATCACTGTCTCAATATAGCTTTTAGTATCACTTGAACTTTAGACAGTATTGCCAATTCTCATGATACTTGATGAGCTTATTACGATTGCAGCCCACAGACTAATGTGATTAAATGAGAATCAGTTAGATACAGCCCTGACGCGTATACCTTCTTGTGTACAATTTTATGAGGTACTAGTTTCTAAAAAGTAGAGCTCCCGGGGCTAGGAAGTTACCACATGACTGAGTGGTAAATAAAAACCTAGATGAATTACTGCCTATAACCTCTATATAGTCCTCAAACTTGGTTCTATGAGGATGTACTTCCATCTGCTGCTGTGGTGTACTAACTGTTTAGAAAAGTGTTTAATACAAAGGCTGTAAAGAATGGAGTTAAATATGGAGCTAAAATGAGTGTCATACACAGAACTATTCCAGAGCTTTCCCCAAAACCGTATTCCATCCCAAACCTTGTGTTCCTTTACCGGAACCCTTCCACAAGCTTTACATCAAGTTAAACTACTTTAGCATGATTTCTTTGTTTGTGGTTTTTCCCATGTCCCTCACCCTTGTCCATCATCAGAGGATGTGGATAAAACCTATTAGTAAAATGCTTGTCAATCTTATGTTTTGGAACATTAGTGGAGAATAGGCCAAGCTCTGTCTGTGGAAATGAACCTGTTGCTGTCAAAGATTGTCAGCAATTGATCCCCCTAAATCGTTACTTGGAATAATGCTAGTGCAGATGAGCAAACCATCTTTCTCTCCTGAAGATTTCAGATTTGTCTGTGTGGGTTTTTTTCTTTACATGTAAAAGGCCCGATCTACTCTTTGTCTCTGGGGAACAGGAACAGTTGTGTCTTATGTCTATACATACAGTGCTGCAGCGGCACAGCTGTATCCTTAGAGGTGCGCCGCTGCAGTGTGTATGGTGAACAGGCTTTATTGCTGACCAGAGTTGACATAAAAAAAAACACCTCCACAAGCGGCATAAGCTCTTTTCAACTAGTGAAACCATTTTTAGCTGTTTAGGGGTTTCCTCTCCCCTTCTGGAGTCAGTCTCTATTTCCCTTCCCCCTGGTTAGTGGCAGGTAGGGTTGCCAATTTTGGTTGGATGTATTCCTGGAGATTTCATCACATGCCATAATCTTTAATTGCTGGAGACTCCAGGCCAATCTCGGAGGGTTGGCAATCACAGTGGCAGGTGGGTGGCTCTGACAGAAGAGGTCCCCTTCAATGAGGGAAAGGGGAAGGGGGGGGGTCTGGTGCCCTGTGCGGGAATCTGTCTCCTCCACCCCCCAATGAGGCAGAGCCCGGGGGAGTGGGTTGGATTTGAATGTCCCGGTGAGCGAGGCTGAAGTTTCCCTTCCCCGAGGCGGGGGGACGAACTCGGACCTGCAGCTCCCTGCTGGCCTGGCACCGCTCAGTCACTTGGAGGGCCCGACAGGGGCACAAAAGGGTGGAACGCGCCACCAACTCGTAGCCAATTCCGTGTCTCGGTCGCGATTCAAACCCGGCGACCTGGCCAATGGGGACTGTTGGCGCCCAACAGCTCGCAGGAAGGGGCGGGGCTGCGGCCGAAGCTTCGCGCGCCAGCGGCCCTGTAACCGTCGCTCAGGGTGGTGGTTTTCGTAGCTCGTTGACGGTCCGCTCCGCTCGGCCCCGGCTGTGTCGCAGAGGCGATTCCTGCCAGGCTAGGTGGGGGCGGCAGCCCAGGTAAGGATCTGGGACTGGGGGCAGCCGGGGACCAGGACACACCCCCTCAGCGGCTTTCCCGGGAGGAAGGGCACCGTCCAGTCGCTTCCTCCCCTCCCCCACGCTCCGGGGCCTCGCGATGCCGAGACGTTTCTCTCTGTGCTTCTGGGTGCTGGTGTTAAACTGCTCCCGTCCCGTCCCCTCCTTTCTTCCCTGACCTCTCTCGTGAACATCCCGCTAGTGGCGTTCGCATCTCAGAGCGGGCGGTGACAGGTTCCGTTATCCGCCCTCGCCTCCCTTGTACACGGCTGGGGGCGGACAGTAACCGGAGGGAGGCTCGTGGCGGGGGAGCCCCGCGAACTGAGGCGTCCATGAAAATAGGCGTGTAGCGCCCGCCCCAGCGCGCGAGACTGGTCGGCTCCCCTCTGGGGCGAGGCGGTGTCCAGGGGGGACATGCCCCCCCCTACACCCTGCCAAAGAGCCGGGCGACGACTGAGTACCTCGCCTCTTCCGGGCTCACGAGCGAGGCGCGGGCGGGCTGAGGCCCTGGGGACTGGGGCGCGCGGGACGCTGCGAAACGAACGAGCGAGACTTTACATCGCGCGCACAAGCGGGGCTGCGGGGGGCTGAAGAGGAAAGTGATGGTCACGGGATCGTTTCCGCTTCACCGTCCACTCCCGGTACTCGCCCTGGCAGGGGAGGATTCCCGAGCCACAAAACAAACGTGCGATCTGTTACATTTCCAGGTCGTGCTCAAGCCATTGATCATTGAAGCGTTTCTATCAAGTTCAATGGGGAAAGTTTAAATTATGACGTTTTTCCCTCCATTTTGAATGCGTCTGGTTGAAAGTATATTTAAAGGGGACGAATGCACATTTTCTTCTCTAATATCTTCAAGATTTGCTTTGCAAAGGCTGACAGATTTTCTCTTCAGTTGGGTATTTAGTAGTTGTCAGTGATGGTCTTTGTCAGTTGCTTTTCAATTTAAAATGTAAATACTGTATAGAAATGGGGAGATGGAGTGGTGGTGTCTTTTCTTCTTTGCCTGTACCCCTTAACACTGGCAAGAAATTAGGTAATATATTTTTTTGATACGGCTGTTTTGAAAGATACTATGCAAAATACTTCTGTGGTAGTCACACTAATTGATTTTTTTTGACTTGACACCCAACTATTTACTATACTCTTTTGGTGTATATATAATGATAGTTAAAGTCAGATCAAAGTATTGTTTTGTTTTTGCTCTAAGCCTATTTATGTTTGCTTGCAAACACGTTATTTTCCAAATTTTGTAAGTGCATTAAACTATATGTAAACATGTATAATCTGACTTTTAAAAAATAGTGTTAAGATAGTATTTTACTCCTCTTAGTTCTTAAACAGTTAGCTTGCTTATTCCATTCTTCCTAATCAAATCCCTACATTGGCACTATACAGATAATTCTAGATTGTAAGTATAATAATGATTAGGCCTGAAGTTTTTGTATTCAGCTTTTCTTGATTTAATGTGAAAGTGGCATGAGTGATGGTATGGGCAAACATAATCTCCTAGGCCCCAATTGTACAAAAATTTACGTGTGCGCTTAACTTTATGTACTCTGAGCACTTCTTCCATTGAAGGCTGTGCCTTAGTGAGTATTGTGGAGAGCTTTTCCTAAAGGGTGATTAAATATTATTTAAGTACTGTACAGTCCATGGCCTGGAAACTGCACTGTGAAACTGTAAAATGCAAAAGGCAATTTGAAGAGCAGCTAGAGTACACGTTGACCGTAGGAGGACTGATGACATAACCTAGCATAGAGACAGCCACTCTTCATTAAAAATGTTCACCGCTGTTAGCAATGGTGGGAACAGTAGTATGGACAAGGTCCCATTGACTGCTGATACTTTAACTTAATCATGTATCAGAGGGGTAGCCATGTTAGTCTGGATCTGTAAAAAGCAACAAAGAGTCCTGTGGCACCTTATAGACTAACAGATGTATTGGAGCATAAGCTTTCGTGGGTGAATACCCACTTTGTCAGACGCATGTTACCTTAACTTAATCATGTTACCTAATCAGGTCCCGATTACATGATGGTTAAAATGGTGGTAGATGCCAGCATTTACGTGTGCAAGACAAGTAGCCAGACAAACAGTGGAAATGGTGGTCCTAAAATTATCTGTCATAGTTTATTTTTACAGAGTGTTTGAACATAAAACTAACTTCTCCTTCGTGAATACCTGCTGTTCCATTAGACATGACTACTGGCATGTTCTTCCTGATCTTCAAAGTATGGAGAGTCTCTCTTCACCTTCTGTCTTCTGAAAAACTGGCTCTCTCTTCTAGTATGCACAGCATAATGCACAAATGTTCAACTCTCCTCAATGTTTCTCCTCAATATGGCAAAGCAGTGGGTTCCTTTGGAGTTCTCCCAACATTTCCAAACAGGAAAAGTTTTTCAGTTTTATTTCTCCCTTCAGTCCTGGTAGGGAAATGGGCTACTAAATGATTCTGAGGGAATACAGTATTCTTGGATGCCCATTCAGTGGTTCAAAGGGGCTATAGCTCTTTTTGCACTCCACAGCAGCAAGAGTGCAAGGAGGCATTAAGTTGCGTAAGGGTAACATTTTGGTGGTAGGACCTGGTCTTTTGGAAAGCATTTTCCTGCCTCTTTCTCTCCTGATGTGAGAACATAACATAAGAGCGGCCGTACTGGGTCAGACCAAAGGTCCATCTAGCCCAGTATCCTGTCTACCGGCAGTGGCCAATGCCAGGTGCCCCAGAGGGAGTGAACCTAACAGGCAATGATCAGTGATCTCTCTCCTGCCATCCATCTCCACCCTCTGACAAACAGAGTCTAGGGACACCATTCCTTACCCATCCTGGCTAATAGCCACTAATGGACTTAACCTCCATGAATTTATCCAGTTCTTTTTAAAATGCTGTTATAGTCCTAGCCTTCACAACCTCCTCAGGTATGACTACCCATAGCTAGTCCAAAGATCAGGTCGGTAAGAAGGGCAGGAGGCCTCCTGTATGTGTCCCTGTTGTGTTGTCTCTGAATATTCATCTGTCTCTCTAGATCACTTTATGCATGTGTCAGTCAGCACCAGAGGTAGCAGTGCCTCCTAACCAGCTCTGAAACTTCTGATGGCTCTCTAATTTGAAAGCATCCTCAAGATCCTCACCCCTTTTGGGCTATCAGCATTGGATCCTGAGCTCTCACAGAAAGAGGTTGGGGGTGGGATAACACAGAAAACAAATCCAATACTTTCAAATAAATTGGATTTACAGTATTGGAATTAGTTTAACCATTCTTTTAGGGCAGCCTTGCGATCCAGCGTATTAAATATTTTGTTCTTCTGGCTCCCTCAGTATGTGTTTGTGTGGCCTTGTTTATTCTGCCGTTTTACCTGACCTTTATTGGTCTTTCTCAGGGATGCAGCAGAGTGGTTTTGCACATTCTGCCGATGCCAGTAGAACTTCTGTTTTCTGTCTACCTTCCTTGAAGCATATGATCAGTGTGACCTAACCCTATAAACCTTTTTACCACACTGTCCACTGGCTTTACTCAGCAGTGTGGTGAAGTGATCTTGTCCATACTACTAGCATGACTTATCATTCAAATAACTGGAATCTGAAGGTAGAGGATCTGTAACTCCCTTGATTGTGGCATCCATGAACTCAACAAAAGTGAAGATTACCTGGAATAGGAAAGTCCTGGAATTGATTATTTCATTCTAGGACTTCAGTCAGATGGTCTCCTATGTTGGAATAGTGGAGAGAAAACAAAATGAACATCTGGTTATATCACAGGCTGCATAATTAAGAAAGGCCCACACAACGTTAATTTGGCCCCTTTGGGAGGAGTATATGCATTATGATACAGTCTCTAATTACATGTTCACATACTATATGTTCCCACAGAAGCACTGCCTCATTTAGGGCACAAAGTACACCTGCTCTGGAGGTTGTGTGGTGAAGGAGATTTGTGACTTGTAGAACCCCCTGCTTCATTTGTTACAGAGTTGGAAGGTGTATTGTGATTGAGGCAAGGGATTGCAGGAACAGAACGATAGTCTTATGGTTAAGACAGTTCAATATCACCCTGGAGAACAGGACTCTATCCTTGCCGTTCAGGGCCGGATTAACCTTTTGTGGGCCCAGTGCCAAATATATTTGTGGGCCCCCATGGGGGCAATGGAGCATGGTGCATGGAGATTGGTCCCTGGAGTGAGGGGCTGGCCAGGGGCATGGTATAGCAGGGGCGGCCCCGCTCTGCCCAGCCTAGTGCGAGGGCACTATTTTTTGTCAGATGCACAATGTCCTGTCCAGCCCTGTGCTGCCAGCTTGCCCCTTCCGGTCAGTGGTGGGCCTGTGCTGCGCCACACAGCCGCCCAGCCCAACACCTCCTCGACTCCCTATGGCCAGAGCCCCCCCGCCCCCCAACTCGCTATGCCCAGCACCCCCCACAGAGCCCCCACTCCCTAGTGCCCCAACACACACAGATCTTCCACACCCCCTCACAGCCCAGCACCACCACCCAGAGACACACTCCCTGCCTACTGGCTGCACTCACTGGTCCTGCTGGGAGGCAGCTGTGTCTGGCGCGATCAGCCAGGCCATGGCCTACCTCGGCTGGGCTCCCTAAGGACCCACTTGCCTGGAGGGGCCCAGCCAAGCCCCCTCCCGCCAACTGCCAAGACTGGCCAGCCTTCTGCACCAGTCCCAGGCGGCTCAGCTCCGGGGAGACAGACAGGGCCCCACAGGTGGTGAGAAGCAGAGACTGCCTGGAGCCAGAGGTGCACTGTGGTCCGGCCAGGGGGAAGAGAGGAGTCCTCGGCTGGCCAGCGGGCAGGCTGAGAGGAGCAAGTGATGGGTGGGGGGAGCCAGTGGGGTCTCAGGGCATAGTGCAAGCAGAGCAGGCCAGGACGCCTTCTGAGCATGGGCTCGGCTCCATGGCACCACTGGTGCTATTGTAAACCCGGCACTGTTGCCGTTGCCATAGAGTATGTGATGCTACTCAGGTTACTTAAACCAGACTTTCAGAGGTTGTAATTAATTGTGTTCCTCATTTTCTGGGTGCCCAGCTGGGGGGGAGAGGTCTGATTTGCAGAACTGCTGATCACTTGCAGCTGCAGCTTAAGTCAATGATTGCTGTACTTTGAACATATAAAGTGCTATATCAAGGGTGGCCCACCGAGCCACATACAACAATCGTCAGAAGTTGAAGAGCCAAGGTGCACTTGGTAGGAATGGGAACTGCTTCCAGCCGTGGGTGGGGAGGGATGACCTGGCCCATGTCTTTCAGAGCTCATCTCTTCCCTGCCCCCCCTATGGCTAGAAGCAGCTTTTCCCTTCCTGCCCGCACAGTGTTGAAAGGCAGCTAACACCTCCAGGCTGCTGCTGGCCACCGACATAACCCAGTAATCTCCGTCTACAGCATGGGCAGGAAGGGGTTAAGTTCTAAGGACGCATTATGCACCAGGACCCAGGGAACCTGACTGCAGGGGCTTCAACGAACTGGCCAGAGAGGTGGCTCAGCAGAGGAAGGTGCTTAGGGGAAAGAGCAGCCCCGTGCTCCCTGGGGGCAGGACCCAGGGCGAGCGGCAGCCCCGTCCCTATAAATTATGGTTCCCTATGTGGGGGAGGAGGGGGGTGCTCACGCTCAAGGGCTGCAGAACCACGGAGGCAGGAGCTGTGGTGGGCTGCTTTGGGGGCCCCCACATGGGGCCCTGGGGATTAGTGGGGAGGTTGGCACTGGCAGCAGGAAGTGGAGTGACCCAGCCCGCTCCACTCTCCCAGCCCCAGCTGTGTCGCTTGGGTGAGGGGGTGTTGGGGAAAGGACCGCCCCCTGTAGCGAGAAGTGGAGCGACCCGGCCCCAGCCCGCTCTGCTTCCCCCACCCCACCCCCAGCCGTGTTGCTTGGGGGAGGGGAAGGACCACTCACCAGCAGCGGGAAGCGGAGCAACACGGCTGAGAGCTGGCAGAGTGGAGTGGGCTGGGGCCGGGTTGCTCTGCTTTCTGCTGGTGAGTGCGGGGTCGGGCTCGACCCCTGCTGCTGGCGCAGGCCCCCTGCTAATCATCCAGGCTGCGTCCATCGCTGGGGGAAGAGGCTTCGGGGGAAGAGGTGGAATGGGGGCAGGCCGGGGGCAGAGCGGGGGGAAGACTAAGAGGTGGGGTGGAGGGACTTGTCCCGGGCCCCACAGCCCCCATAGGGATGGCCCTGCCCTTGCAGTGGCTGCAGCCTGGGGGTGGCTGGTTGGGGGATAGGGCTAGCCGCCAGAGCTGGTGCTGCTGCGTATGCAGCATGCAGCTGCCTAGGGCACCATTAAACTTGGGGCAATTTGGTGCCCTAAATTTCATGGTGCCCTATGCAGCTGCGTATTCTGCGTATGCCTAGGGACGGCCCTGGCGAGTGGGGTGGGTGAAGAGGGTGCTAAGCCCCTGCCTGGTGGCTGCTGTGGAGCCTGCAGGTTCGGGGCATGAACAGGCTGGAAATCGCTTCCTCCCTCCCCCCCCGCCATTCCAGAGCTTAGCATAGAGGCTTCCTTGTGCCAGCGCTGTGCGGGGCTTTGGCACAGGCAGGGCTTGGCTCCTCTTGGCCAGTGCCCCAGGCCAGATGGTTTTGGGCTTTCCCAGGGCATCGTCCCAGCCAGAGACAGAAGGGGGAAGGAAGGAGCCTGCCGGCTAGGCTGTTGGTGAGCTCAGCGCTCCGACCAGGGGCCAGTTCTCTGTGCAGCGCTGGGATTGGGATGCGCTCCACTTGGGGGGGGATATGGAGGAGGTGCTGGAGAAGGCGAAGGGGCAAAGCAGGGAGGGGACAGCGAGAGGGGGAGCACGTAAAGAGCTGATGGGTGGGTAGCAGAGGCAACACATAACTGGCCGCTGCCTGGCGCTTGCCCGCACACAACAGCCACCGTAGCGCACAGCCAGTGCTGGCCAGAAATGGGACAGATGGGCGGGGCTCTGCTGGCCAAGAGCCGGCACGCAGCAGAGACTGTGCTGACGGATCAGCAGGGGGAGTGGCCAGCCCCATGCGTTGCATCTTCATCCCGCTACCAGCCTCGCATACATACACCCATAGTCAGCCGCTGGATCCCCCCACTCACAGCTGGTGGGCGGGAGGCTGGCAAGCAGGGATCCGGCCAGCAGCAGGACCTGCTGGTACTGATGCGGGAGGAGTGGGGAGATAGAAAATACGGGACAGTTTGCCTGTTTTTCAGAAAAAATCAGGACACCTGCAGGAGGGTTTAAATATGGGACTGTCCCTTTAAAAACAAGAAGTCTGGTCACCCTACTTTTGACCCTAATCTCTCTCTCTCAACTCCCCATTTGTGGAATGGGGATAATATCATCCCCATATCTCATAAGTATTGTGAAAATACATAAATAACTAAATGTTTGCAAAGCACTCAGATATTAGCATGATGTACACCAGTGTTTCCCAAACTTGGGACATCGCTTACGTAGGGAAAGCCCCTGGCAGGCCGGGCCGGTTTGTTTACCTGCCGCGTCCGCAGGTCCGGCCGATCGCGGCTCCCACTGGCTGTGGTTCACTCATCCATGCCAATGGGAGCTGCGGGAAGCGGCGTGGGCTGAGGGACATACTATACTGGCCGCTGCTTCCAGCAGCTCCCATTGGTCTGGAGCAGCGAACCGTGGCCAGTGGGAGCCACGATCGGCCGGACCTGCGGACGCGGCAGGTAAACAAACCGGCCCGGCCTGCCAGGGGCTTTCCCTAAACAAGCGACGTCCCAAGTTTGGGAAACACTAGTGTACACCATAGAAAAACCCCTGAGGAAATTCAATAATTCTCTCTTCACAGCAGTTTCAATAATGTGTATTAAATAAGACATGAGGCAGTATGTCATTCAGTGAGGATAATATAGCTGCTCATTCAGTGAGTATCACCCATCCTGTGCATTGAATGAGGTAGGGGTCTTGTGGAAAAAATAGTTTGTGATCATGTTATTAAGGACTGTATCATAATATATTCTCTGGGGGAGACACAGATTAAAGTTGCATAAGCAACCTTAATTCTGGTATTTCCTAAATTCTGAGTGCTTGACTTGGCAATTTTAATAATGTTCTTTTAAAATAGGTATTTTGTTTTGGTGCATAATATGGATAACACATGTAGATTCAACAGATTTGGAATGCTTTATTTTTGCATTCCAGAATAGACCATCACAATTGTGCTTCTGTACAGAAAGACTGGGGGGGGGGGGGGGGGGGGGGGGGAAGGAATGGTGGGAATGAAGGCCTGGCTTAAATTTGTCATTTGATGTAAATTTTATTTTATTTTAGCATTCTTTTTGGAAAATGCCAAACAGAAGATTTGCGACTGGTGAGGTGGTGATGGGTCGTTGGCCAGGAAGTGTCCTCTATTATGAAGTACAAATAACTAGCTATAATGACCTCACTCACCTTTACACCGTTCAGTACAAAGATGGAACTGAGCTTGAGTTGAGGGAAAGCGATATAAGGGTAAGTTTTTGTCTATATAATTAACAATATTTAGAATCCATATTGAAATCTTGACTAAGTTCAAAATGTGTACTATATTAAAAGTTTTAAGAACCTTGATCCAATTTGCTATCTAGAAAACTTGGTGATATATTTTGAAAATGAAGGCCTAGACCTGCAAGTATTCCACTAATAGAACTCCCATTAGAGGACTGTACCACACAATTATGGAATTGCCTACAGAGCTGTTAGCTAGATGTTAACTAGATTTTTGTTAAATAAGCCAATTTAAAAAACAAAATCTAAATTTGTTTAAAATACCCTTTTTAAATAGTATGTACAGAGCAATTGAAAAAATACTCTTTTCGTAAGGGTATTCTGCTCCAATGATGACTAGTAGAGTCCTTAGGGATGATGAGAATAACACCATACATGCTCAGGCCCATCCTTCTCCTCCTTATTCTGTGCCATGTACCTGCTATTTGCCTCTTAAATTTGTTCAGTTGCTATTACTTGTGAATGCCTTCCTGTAGGGCCTGCCTATGAGTTTCCCTTGAATGTAATATCCATGTGCTAATGCATGGGACAGGAAGTCAACTGACATCAGCAGAATGCTAAAACTGAATAGACACAAAGTGCTGTCAATTGCATAAAGTAAACTGGGAGGAAGAAATTTCCATTATAGTATTACAGATAGAAGGTACAACCTTTTTAGATGTAGTTTTTAAGTTGATGGTACTTGAAGATACTTCTTAATCTTGACCCTTACATGTGAGCTGCAAAAGAATGGAAGGAAGTATACTTCCTTCTCTTTTTGTGTGTTTGTGTTTGTTTTTTTGATGTGTAAAGGCTTGAAAGGTGTTTTTTTAAAAGATCTTTCAGATGGTAGGCCTAATTTTTAGATAGCAATCTTGTCTTCTGTGGTTGGCTGTGTTGCACAAGAAAAAATGGGATTCTGAATTCTCCATTAGAGATGGTAATTGTGGTTGTGTATTATAGACTTGGATGAGGCATTTTTATCAGTGTGTTATCAGGTGCTTATTCCAAGGATGATTAGATGACATGGTGGTAAAAATTCCTGAATCCTCTCAACATTTCAGTTTCCACCATTGGTAACTCGTGGAATTATGTTGAATTGTACTCTCCGTTGAAGTCTTAAATAGTCTAAAGTGAGTGAAAGGTGAAGGAAAGGTTATTTTAATTTATAAGCAAGTTATTTAAAATAGCTGCTTAACACCAAAGAGTCAAAGGAATTATGTGCACTCTTTTTGTTCAAATGAGAATCTGTTTGTTAGGGGTTTCTTATGGCTCCTGATGAGGTTAGAGTTGTTTTAGAAAGAAAAATATGTTTAAATGATAGGAAGCATGCGTATGAGGACTAGTGAAAACTTGTTCCGTTCAGTTTGGGGCAAGGTTGCTCTCTATTCTAAACACTGCTTTTCTGAGCAACATTTAGCAATTTTGATAATGAACGGAATAAAAATCTGCAGCACCATCATGGCTTTCACCACCACTCTTGGAACAAAGAAACTCCTCTCTTTCCTGATCCTGGTGAAGAGAAGGGACTAGAAATATTAACATCTCCTTGACTGTGTCCTGAACAAGTCCTGAGAAGAGAATCTAAGGTTTCTACTACTGTTCCCTTCCTAATCAGTTTTTTCCATAATCTTTATCACTTTTCTATCTTGTCTAACTAGATTGGTTTTACCCAAGTACGACAGATATGCCCTTGCAATACTTTGCTATGCCAGGGGCAAAGTAAAAGTGATGGGTAAAAATTTGTCTTGCCCCCAGATTAGGTATCTGAATTTTGTGCTAAGTACTGTACAAGTGATTATTTTTTCCAGAAACTGAACAAATATCAAATGCTGTATTTTTAAAAATCTTTTACTCATCTTTTTGCCTCTCCTGTGTGTGTATGATCTGTCATCTTATGAAGAAGCAGGATTGAATTTGAGAAACAAAACCTGAAAGCTTTAGCTTTCCTATAAAAAGAGTATTTGATACCATCTGAGTCACTGCCAAGCAAAGATTTTCCCCCTATAAAAGACTATTCAAATGGGAAATAAGGGAGGCTTATTAGAATGAAAGTTTACTTATTTTTAAAATGTTTTAACTCTCTTCTTTATGTGCATTTTAATACATCTTAAAAGGATTTGATTGCTGTATGTTAGAGCCTCTGGCAACAGAACCCTGAAAACAACTGGTTTGTAAGAATAAGAAATGTAACAAACAGGATACTGTTTAAGTTAACCTAAAATCTTAATTTGTTTCTCACAACAGAGCTTCACATTGGTGAATTACAGGTCCTTACTTTCCTTGTGTAAACATAGATGATTTGTATGACCACAGAACTGAGTGGGAATTTTCTCAGTCATCAGTTAGGGCCTTGGATGTGTTTGAATAGAGTTTTGCTCCCAAGTGGTGGGGTTTAGATTTAACAAATTGAAGCTAAACAATATTAAGTACATTGATCAAAACAATCTAAAAAGTGATGGCCTCACCCTAAAAGTCCTACCAGCAGTCTTTTATACTGACTATCCTCCAACTTGAGCACCTCTATTGACTATAATTGCAGAAGCATAGCACAGGAACGAATAGCTGCGCCTTTCCAAGTAGGCAGGTTCCCAAGCCATTGAGGATAACATTTCCAAATAGTTCCCAAATGACTTAGACATTTAAATTTTTACTGAAAGTCAGTAGGATGTAGGCCTCTAAATCACTGTGGCCTTGTCATCATTATCAAAGACAGGTGGTTTCTTAATGCAAATTAAAAAATTGAGTTAGCGTAGGCTACCAACTTAACCTGCTAAATTGGGCGAAAGCTACAGATTACCGTGTCTTCGCTAGGATTTGACATCAAATAGCCTTATTTGAGTGAGGTAATGTCTACACTGGCAATTGAACAACAAAACTCTCTTTCCCCCCCCCCTTCCCCCCCCAAGACAGACGTTTTGCTGGCGACAAATGCCACTCATTGGGGGTGGAAGTGTTTTCTGTCAGGAGAGCCGACAAAGAGCGGCTACACTGTGTGACTTTTGGCGGCACGGCTGTAGCGACACGGCCATGTTGCCAAAAGCTGTGTAGTGTAGACATAGCTTTAGACATACTTTTTTCCTAGTGAAGATACAATCTTAGGTGCTTTTGAAAACTTTACCCTTACAGTTTTATATGTGAAAAACAATATCTTAAACTCCATCCAGAAACTAATGTGGATCCTGAAACACTGGTGTTATGTGTTCTTAGTGAGAAATACTGCTTTTTAAATGGGCTGCCACATTCTACAGCACTCTGTTTCCAGGTTGACTTAAAGTGTGTTGCCTTGTGCAAAACACACTGCAGTAATCTAATAATAATAAATGCAGAAGTAACAGAATTCACATCTGAATGAAGTGGTTTCAGTCTCCTGGTCAGATATAGATGAGTCTTCCTCACCACAGGTGCTAATAAGATCATTGAGCAGCAGCTGGGAATTCAACCATACCGTCACAATGCAAACTTTAACAAGTAGTAGGCACACACCTTACATTAAAGAGAAGATAATTGTTGTCATGTCATATTTTATAGTTGCTTCTCCCAGATTACCTTAGTTTTATTTTAGACTGAGGTCTAGTCTACACTGTAAACTTACCTGGGTATAACTACGTCACTGAGGGATGTGAAAAATCCACATCGCTGAGCAATGCATTTATACCAAGCTAACTTCTGGTGTAGACAGCGCTATGTTGAGGGGAGGGCTTCTCCTGTCAGCATGTTAATTCACCTCAATGAGAGGTGGTACGTCTGTCGACGGGAAACGCTCTCCTGTTAGTGTAGTAGCATCTTTGCTGAAGTGCAACAGCTAGGTCTCATCCGTACCCCTAATCTCTACAGTCTCAGGAGAAACCATCCAACAGAACTGGTTGGACCGATGACAGTGAAATAGAGCTGGGTGGTATCAGCATACTGAAAATACTGTATTTCAGTTTTCCTCAGGGACTTGTGTACACACTGAACAACAGGGGAAACAAGTTAGGGTTCTGCAGAACTCAATGAGAGAGTACTGATGGCAGAAAATTTCTGAAAACTATTCTCTGCAATATCTGAGACAAGATCTCAGAAGGCAGCCTGTTTATTCCTGCTGGGATTGTTAGAAGAGTCAGTGGTATCATAGGCAGCTGACATGAACACCGTGATCTTTACTGCTGCTAGAAGGAGCATGTATTACAATGTTGTTAGTGCAGTCTCTGTGCTATACCCAGGTCTGCACTCAAATGTGGCAAGGGTTAAGGAGAGGGGGAGCAACCAGATACTTAAGCCTGTCTTGCCTCAGTTGCTTCAGTATTAACCAGAAATGGAAGGATAGGGACTAAATACTAATGAGATTGTCCCTCCATCTTGGTCTTGTGGAATGTTAGCTGAGTAGGGAAGGTTTGCATTACCACAGTCTCTGTTCAATTACTAGAGCTGAAAATTGAGTCCCTTTGAGTCCTAAATTTACTACAAATATTTAAACATTTTTATAGGTATTAGATGTTTTCAGTGGTACAAATATATATTGAGAAATAACAGCTAAAATTACTATGTCTAATTGTATTTTTATATGATAACTTATTCTTTCATTTAGCAAAAACTTTACAAATCATATTTAATGTTTCCTATTTCTTTCAGTCTGTATCATCATTTAAACCTCGAAAAAGCAATTCTTCCTCAAGTTCTCCTTCCAGACGCAGTGGTAGCAGATCCAGATCTCGTTCTCCTGGTCGGTCAGCAAAAGGCAAACGTCGTTCTTCCTCCCAAAGCAGAGAATCTAGAGATGAGAAAAAGAAAACAGTTCGGGAAACTAACTTAACTCTTCTGGTATTGGATTCATTTCTGATTGAGATCTGTCTACTTGCACTGATATGTACTGTGTTCTATAAACATGTATAGTCTAAAATGACATTTTTTTAGAGGAGTGAAAACTTTGAAGATTTGGATCTGTGGGTATGTGTCTAGATTTAAAGAAAAAATTAATAGTACTGTAAATACAGGTTGAAACAAATGTCCTTCCCAGTTGCTATTATAAGCGTAGTATTGCTTATGGTCAAGGCCTGGCTGCAGAATTGTGCTCAGGAAGCTCCACTTTGATTTTAACAAAATAAGTTTCCTAGCTTACATGGTTATGAAACTTGAAAATGTAAACCAAGTGTAAAGAGATGCAGTAATACCTCCTTGAATTTGCACAGAACTTGAAGCACTAGTTCTAAGAGGTTTGAACTGTCCCACTTATCTTAATCGTTGCCAATATTGAAATCTAAAGATGAGTATCTGTGGCACACTGAAAATGTGGAGATAACATAAAGTCAAATTTAGTATGAAAACAAGCAGGTGCAGCAGTATTGATTATTTTCACATTTAATTCATTAAAAACCTGTATATTAAAAATGTATCTGAAGCTGCTGCAGAAAGTTGGGATTTTGGTGCAGAATTTAGGACTAGCTTGCTGTGGAGTATATGTGGCCTTGCCTATGCATGAGGTTGCATAAATGTTTTCATTATAAAGGATCATTTTCTGATAGCTTTTAACTGTCAAACTTTTGGCTTTCAAGCTGAAATTTTGCACGTTTGTTCTAACCTGGAAGTGAATTTGTGTTGAAAATTTTGATTAAAAATGGACCAGCAGCTTTTGAGAATGAAGATTAGCAGGGGTGACACATGTCTGCCTTTATAAGAACTTTGTTTTGAAGTGCTTCGGTGAGGAGATGGGAACTTGAAATAAGGCTAGGACATAGTTTCTAGTTTAAAAATGTGCCTTTCACTGATCCATTAAAATTATTTTTCATTTGGCTGAGTTATAACTCCTTAAAAACATACTGTGGTTTGTGCTCTGGATTTTGTTTTAAAATGACCTAATTTTCTACCTTTCAGATGACTTAAAGGCCCAGGGTATAGCTTGTTGACAACATGCCCACATGCTGTGTTTCTAATGACTTGTGGCCCACAATTCTCCTTCTGTGCATGAAGGTCCTCATGTGCTTAACAGTGGGGTTTCAACTTGCTTAAAGCTTAGGGAGCAGACATTTTGATCACTGGCATGATAGGAGTGACTCATTCCTGAAGAATTCATAATTTTGGTCTGTTTCCTTAGCTACCGGCAGGTTTTTCTGAGCCTCCCTGTTGTGAAGCAGAAACTGAAACCAAAACCAAAATGTTATTTCGTCAGTTAGATTTTTTTCCAGAGCTGTGTATCCAGACTTCAGGTTTGTCTGAAGGACATATTTGGCTCCTATTTTTTACTGTGGAAAGGTATAATGTTAAATGGCACCTTTTTGACTTGGCAGGTCTGCCCCTTTTTTGTATATCTCTGCAGAACAAACAAGTTTGGGAGAGTGAATTAGCTTGCCTAACAAAATTGTTAAATGGACACACTTTTTGTAATTGACATTTCAATTCACTGAGTTAGAAGTGATTTGGGAACTGCACCTTCCCCTGAATTCCCCCAACTCATCCTGTTTTACTATTGCATTTTCCTACTCTTAAAGGAATTCTCTCCCCTTTTTCCTTTAATACTCATCCAAACAGTGGAGATTGCATTTACTCATTTTCAAAAAATGCTGCCAGGTGCACAAAGTAAACAAATGGGGAGGGATAACTAAACACCTTCTCTATTTTTTTCAATTATAGTAGTCTACTGTTGTGACAAACACCTCTGTCAGTAAATATTTTTTTAATTTTTCATTATGTACTTATTTTAATTCAATGGTAGCATTTAAAAATTCACTTTCTTTTTCAAACTAGAAACTGAATGAGAACAACACTAGCAGGTACAATGGTGAACCTGATAGTACAGAAAGGAATGACACTTCCTACAAAATCTTACAGGTAAGAGAGCTAAGAACTGTATGTCTTATGGCCACAGTAAATCTGCAGCATTACCAGAAAATAGTGTTTGTTACAGTAACTCCTTGCTTAACGTTGTAGTTATGTTCCTGAAAAATGCTACTTTAAGCGAAACAATGTTAACCGAATCCAATTTCCCCATAAGAATTAATGTAAATAGGGGGGGGTTAGGTTCCAGGGACATTTTTTTTGCCAAAGACTAACTATATATCTATATCTATATACACTATAATATACACATACAGACACAGCAATGATGATTGTGAAGCTTGGTTGACGTGGCGGAGTCAGATGGTGGGATATTTCCCAGGGAATGCCTTACTGCTAAATGATGAACTAGCACTCGGCTGAGCCCTCACGGGTTAACACATTGTTGTTAATGTAGCCTCACACTCTACAAGGCAGCATGAATGGAGGGAGGGGAGACAGCATGGCAGAGAGAGACAGAGACACAGACTGTGTGTGTGTGTGTGAGAGAGATACGCGCATTGCCCTTTTAAGTACGCTGACCCCACTCCTAAGTACACTGCCTTTTAAAGTAGATCAGCAAGTTGAGACAGCAGCTGCTGCCAGCAAGCTCCCTCCCTCCTGAGCCCTGCTTTGTGGAGATGGGGGGCAGGAGTGGGGGGAGCAGGACACCCTGACATTACCACCCCTCTCCCCCCGCCCCCACCCCCTCTTGGGTGACCAGATGTCCCAATTTTATAGGGACAGTCCCGATAATATTTGGGGCTTTGTCTTATATAGGTGCCTATTACCCCCAACCCCCTGTCCCGTTTTTTCACCCTGGTTATCTGGGCACCTTTCCCCCTCTGCACAGCAAGCAGGAGGCTCCCGGGAGCAGCTCCAAGGCAGAGGGCAGGAACAGCACATGGCAGTGGGGGGAGGGACAGCTGAACTGCCCGGCAATTGATAGCCTGCTGGGCAGCTGCCGTACAGGGAACTTGGGGGAGCTGATGGGGGG
>QXTE01000049.1:5036503-5176980 GCA_003942145.1 Platysternon megacephalum
CAAAGATTCCCCCCCCCCCCCCCCCGCCCATTGGGGTCATTCATCTGGTGCTAGTGTATCTTGTTTGCCTTTGGTGACATTGATACCTCACACTTGGTTCTGTTTGACCCGCTGTGAGGCAGATGAGTGATTATCATGATATTTCTCCTTGAAGTTACTAGAGTAAGCATCTTTAAATTTCATAATTTGAAAAGCCAGTTGTCTCAAACTCAGATATTCCACCTTTTGGAGAACTACTGAAGGCAAATGTACTTTATACTTCAATGGAATTAGTATGATCAGTTTATTTTTTTAAAAAGCCAATTGGAAAGTAACTGGGTTTAATGCTGTAAAAATAAGACAAAGAAAATTTTGGCTGAATAACAGGAGGTCAATGATTTCTGACCATTAGTTGATTGAAATCTGGAATAGATTGCAAAGGGAAATAGTGGAGTACCATTGTTTTAGGACACTGGGTTTTCAATCTTACATTCTTTGTTATCACAGAAGTAGCCCTTTGGGGTTAAAACTAGAGAGGACAAAACAAGAAAAAAATCCATGAGAGAAACAATCTTGCACTTAGTTCTGTGAATACAGATACCTCTAATGTGAGACACACATTTTCACACTGTGCCTATGCTAACCACCACTGCCTGTTGCGTGTGGTTACTTATTTATTAATTTATACACAACCCTTGAATAAATCCCTTTGTATCTATAGCTGTATGGTGAACTGCTTTTATTAGCAGGTATTGGTAGGTAAGCAAGTCTATGGGAAAAAAAGAGTTCAGGAGAGTTGGCAGCTTTTTAAAGATATATCCCAGTGCATGGGAAAGATAGGAAGTACGGTAAAAGACCACCCTGGCTTAACCAGGAGGTCTGCAATTACCTGAAGCTCAGAGTCATACAAAAAGTGGAAACTAGGTCAAATTATGGAAGATGAGGGACAACCCCCCCCCCCCCCCCCCCCCCCCCCCCCCCCCAAAAAAAAATTAGGGACAAAATTAGGCCAAAGGCACAAAACAAGATTAAACTAGCTAAGGACGTAAAGGGTAACAATAAAACATTTTACAAATACATTAGAAGCAAAATGACGACCAAGGACAAGATAGGCCCATTACTCCATGAGGAGGGAAAGACAATAACAGAAAACAACGGACAAAGGTGTTAAACGCCTATTTTGTTCCAGTTTTCACCAAAAAGGTTAGCAGTGATCAGACAACTAAAATAATGAACATCAGTGTAAATGGAGTAGGATCTGAGGCTAAAATGGGGAAAAACAAGTTAAGAATGAACTTTCACAGGAAAATAAGACAAAAACCCCTATCATCTATGGGTGAACACTTTTCAAAAAGCGATCACTGTATCAGTCCTAATCCTCAAAGGAAACCTATACAACGCTTTCAAAAGATGAGCCTGGGAGCTTAAATTCATTACTCTGGTAGACATGAAAAATCATGGACTGGACAGACACTGGATTTATGGCTTATTACAACAATCTGTAATCCACTAACCCCCTTTTTTGTCCTCTGACTGCAGAGGTGTTAACAGGCTTCTCTACCTTGAATGATCCTTTACAGCATGTGCTACTTATGCTAAGCAAACTGTTCCACTTTGCACTTTGTTGTGATGCTGGGAGTGCCTTTCCCAGATCTGAAGAGGAGCTCTGTGTGGCTCAAAAGCTTCTCTCTCTCACCAACAGAAGTTTGTCACGACTTTGTGTCTCTAACAGACATCTAAGGCCATGTCAACACTACCACTTTTGTCAGTATAACTGTCCCTCAGGGGTGTGGAAAAAAACACAGCCCTGCGTGCATAAGTTACATCAACAGAAGTGCCAATGTGGACAGTGCTATGTTGGCAGGAGAGCTTCTCCTGTTGACATAGCTACTATAGAGGCGGTTTTATTATGTTGACGGGCAAGCTCTCTTCTGTTGGCATAGAGCGGCTACATAAGCAGTCTTACAGCAGCGCAGCTGCATCGGTACAGCTGTAAGCTTACTACTGTAGACGTGGCCTAACTTAGACATGTTAGTTGACGTCAGTCAGCAGGGACTGATGAAATACATCCTAGAATATTTAAGGAACTGGCTGAAGAGATCTCTGAGCCATCAGCAATTATCATTCAGAACCTGTGGAGGATGGGAGAGATCAGAGGGCAAATATAATACCTATGAATAAAAGGGGGAATAAGGACAACCCAGGAAATTATAAACCAGTCATCTTAACTTTGGTACCTGGAAGGATAATGGAGCAAATAATCAAGTTGTGAGTTCCTAGAAGATAAGGTGATAAATAACAGCCAACTTGGATTTGTCAAGAACAAATCATGTCAAACCAATCTAATATCCTTTGACAGGGCAACGAGCCTTGTGAATGGGAGGAAGAAGTAGATTTGATAAGGCTTTAATAAGGCTTTTGATACTGTCTCACATGCCCATCTCATAAGCAAACTAGGGAAATATAGCCTAGACAAACGTACTATGAGGTGGGTGCACAACTGGTTGGAAAATCATACTCAGAGTAGTTATTAATGGTTCACAGTCAAGCTGGAAGGGCATATAGAATGGGGTCCTGCAGGAATCTGTCCTGGGTTTGGTTCTATTGAATATCTTTTCAAATGATTTAGATAATGGCATAGAGAATAACACTTATAAAATATATGGATGATAGCAAGCTAGGAGGGGTTGGAAGTGTTTTGGAGGACAGGATTAGAATTCAAAATTATCTTGACAAACTGGAGAAGTGGTCTGAAATAAACAGGATGAAATTCAACAAGGACAAATGCAAAGTACTACACTTAGGAAGGAATAATCCATGGCACTGTAGCAGGATTTCAGACCATTGGGGGAGAACGCCCCCTTTTGGTGAATGTGGCTTCTCGCAGTAAGGGTGGGGAGGCCTAGAAGACAGAGATTGGGGAGCTTCCCTTGGCCTCAGAGTGGTGGGAGCTAGCAGCTAGAGTCTATGGGGCTGCCCTTGGCCTCAGGGCTGTGGGGCCTAACATTAGGCTAGGGGGACCTGGGCCCACCCTACTCCACCAGGTCCCAACCCAGTGTCCCACGGAACCAGTAGTCCTGGCTTCAGGCTCAACAAACGTTCCCTGGGCCACTTCCTACCGTTGGTCCTGGATCCTGTAGTTCCTTCAGGGTTAGCAGCCTTCCATCTCCCACACTCTCCGCAGTCGACTGGGCTCTTCAGGCTGGAGCTCTAGCAGCTCCCTGGCAGGGCCTGCAGCATGCATCTGCTTTTCTCCTCAGTCAGCCCAGATTGATCTGAGCTGCCACCTTTTATATACTGCTTCCAGATGGAGTATGCCTGGGTGGGGGGCATGACCTCCTGAGCCCAAAGTGCGTGGTTAACCCTTGCGGGGCCAGTGTGGGGTTGGCACACCCCCTCACATGTGCACATACAAAATGGGAAATTACTGTCTAGGAAGGAGTACTGTAGAAAACGATCTGGGAGTTATAGTAGATCACAAGCTTAATATGAGTCAACACTGTAATACTGTTGAAAGGAAAAAAAAAAGCAAACGTTGTGCGATGTACTAGCAGGAGTGTTGTAAGCAAGACACGAGAAGTAATTCTTCTATTCTGCTCAGCAGTGATAAGGCCTCCACTGGAGTACTGTGTTCAGTTCTGGGCACCACACTTGGGAGACAGTCCAGAGGAGAGAAACAAAAATGTTTAAAGGTCTAGAAAACAAGACCTACAAAAAAAGACTGAAAAAAATTGGATTAGTTAAGTCTGGAGAAGAGAAGGTTGAGGGGGGACATAACTGTCTTCAAGTATGTAAAAGGGTTGTTATAAAAAGAGGGGTGATAAGTTGTTTTCTTTATCCACTGAGGACAGGACAAGAAGTAATGGCATAAACTGCATCAAGGAGATTTAGGTTACACATTAGGCAAATGTCCTAACTGTAAAGGTAGTTCAGCATTAGAACGAATTACCAAGGGAGGTTGTGGAATCTCTGTCATTGGAGGTCTTTACAAACACAGGTTAGACCAACACCTGTCAGGGATATTATAGATCAGGGGTCGGCAACCTTTCAGGAGTGGTGTGCCGAGTCTTCATTTATTCACTCTAATATAAGGTTTTGCGTGCCAGTAATACATTTTAATGTTTTTAGAAGGTCTCTTTCTTTAAGTCTATAATATATAACTAAACTATTGTTGTATGTAAAGTAAATAAGGTTTATCAAATGTTTAAGAAGCTTCATTTAAAATTAAATTAAAATGCAGAGCCCCCTGGACCGGTGGCCAGGACAAGGGCAGTGTGAGTGCCACTGAAAATCAGCTCGCGTGCCGCCTTCGGCACACGTGCCATAGGTTGCCTACCCCTGTTATAGATAATACTTAGTCCTGCCTCATCTATGGTTTAGATGACCTATTGAGGTCCTCTCCAATCCTACCTTTCTATGATTCTATTTTTTGTCTTTTGCTTGCACTGTGTGACTAATCAAGATAATCTGTCTCCACTGGCACTGGATCTAATATTCTAAATTAACCTGTCAGCTGCTATCCTTAAATAAAGAGTCTAGATGAAAACACAGTGATCTTAAAATTACACTGATCTAATTACATTGAACCTAGTTTAAATTAAAAACAAAAACAAACAAAAAAAAAACTTACACTGACCAATTTCACAACTGGTTGAGTTGGCAATTTTAAGATTCCCTGTCTTAAAAGCAATTTATTTATATTATCTAAGGTTATGGTATTCTTTGTTTATAATAGTCTGTTTCTAGAGGGAGTTTTGCTCTAAAACAGCAACACCAATTTATAGAAATGCCAGTTTAGATAATTTATATATGGTTTTACATTATAGAATTTTTTTTACCACCCTCTTTCTGGTATTATGGTAACTCTAGAGTGAGTGGTTTGTTTACAGAACTCCCCTTTTTAAAAAACAAATAAACTATGTAGCATGGTATTTTTTTTAAATTGGCACTTATTTAGGATGACTATTCCACTTGTGGCTAACACAGCCATTGTAAACAATGGTGGTAATCTTTGATAGCATTACATGCAGCTGTTTGTTTTATCAAAGAAGTGTTTATCCTGGTATGAAATAATGTATGGGTTTATTAATCTACAGATTGAGAATTGCTGTTCTAATGGGATGTTTTTATTTTCCAAGTTTATCTTTTACTGTTGTGTGGTTTTTGTTTACAGGGGCCTTTTGCATGATATTTTTCCTGCCTGCCACTATATTTTATTTGCTGTTGATGTGCAAACAGGAAGACCCCAGTGTTATGAACTTCCCTCCTTTGCCAGCATTTGATAGTTTATGGGAGACCAGAGTGTTTGGTGTCTTTCTTCTGTGGTTCTTTCTTCAAGCTCTGTTTTCCTTACTGCCAGTTGGAAAGGTAAATTTCTAGTAGTAAATGTGTTCTGGAGGGTTTTGTGGGCAGGGTTGAAAGAAGGTTTGATTCCATTATTTGAAATACTGTTAATTAACCAATAACTATCTATTTATCAATACTATATTGGAATATAACTACTTCAGATTTGTTGAAAGTTTAAATTACACAACTGCCACCCTGAAAACCCTTGCTGACAAAAGTCTGATTTCTGGTCATATATCCCAGTACCTTCAATACACTGTACAGTAACCATTTATCATTTAGGTATCAAGTAGTAAAATGGACTTGATGCACTGATAGAATCGTAGAAGAATGTCATATGACAACTTTTGAGCATATACATTTTTACCAGCTTCTGTTACTGAGTTTCTATTTGGTTCCACCACTTCATCAAATAGAGGGGAGAGTATTTTCTTCAAGATATAAGCTTCATTGCTGGGAAGTTGCTCGCTCAGGAAGTCATTCCTAACTATCCCACCCATACACATCATCGCACAATTGGACAAGTACATTATATTGTTCTTTACCCTTTCTCTGAAGCATCAGATATTGCCCACTTCTGGAAGAAAGACTACAAAAGTAGATAAACCGTTCGTCTAGTTTGGAATGGCAATTTCTATAGACGTCAGCAATCCTTTAGTTTGGCTGTTTAAAATGGAGAGGATCTGTCATTGGACTCTTCTTTGACGCTACTCTGGGAAACAGAAGCATCTGACTTTGTAACACTCGTGTTAAAATTGCCACCTCCCACTTTTTTCAGACATAAATTTCACTGAGATGCATCCGAAGAAGTGGACTGTAGTCCACGAAAGCTTATGCTCAAATAAATTTGTTAGTCTCTAAGGTGCCACAAGTACTCCTGTTCTTTTTGCTGATACAGACTAACACGGCTGCTACTCTGAAAACTGAGATTTCAGACACCCATGCTTATAGAAGTTCCTTGAAAGTTTATATAAACATAGCTAATGCTTGTATTTCTGTCCTTCTCTTCCTGTTTATTTTCCTTGCCCTCCAAATAATATTTGAAAGAATGCTTTTTAGGGACTTGGTCTACTTGAAATCTAGTTAATTAAAAAAATTAAAAACCCCTCTTCTGGCCTTCAAACAATCCCCCTTCCTCACTAAGCGCATCATCAGAAGCAAGCTCCCCACAGACCAGGACACACCAACTCAAAACAGCACCAGACCCTGTCAGAACAGATGCAAAACCTGCCGACATATCTGCATTGCTACAGTGATCAACACCCACCACAACACACCTTTCAAGATTTATGGGTCCTACACATGCCTATCATAATGCATCAAATGCCCCCAAACAAGTATGTGGGTGAAACCAGACAATCACTATGGTCTCGAATGAACTTACACAGAAAGATGATAAAAGACAAATACACCATGTTACCTGGGGTGGACGCTTCAAAAAGCGATAATTCCATATCTGACCTCTCAGTCCTTATCCTCAAAGGAAACTTGCATAACACCTTCAAAAGATGAGCGTGGGAACTTAAACTTATAACTCTGCTAGACACTAAAAATGTAGACTAAACAGAGATAGTGCTTTTATGGCTCATTACAGCAACTGATTATGCACCTTACTGCCTGCTGACTTCTAATTGTGCACTTCATTTTAAGTGGTCTATAGCATGTGCTATAGGGTGATATTGTGGCAGGGGTCTACCGTAGACCATCAAATCAGGAAGAGAAGGTGGATGGGATGAAGCATTTCTAGAACAACAGAAATATGCAAAACAAGACCTGGTAGTAATCGTAGACTTTAACTACCCAGAAATTTGTCTGAAAAGTAAAAGGGCAAAACACAATTTCTAAGAAGTATTTGGAATATGTTGGGATACATTTTTGTTTCAGAAAGTGTAGGAAATAAGTAGGGGGACAACAGTTTTAGACTTGATTCTGACCAACAGGGAGAAATTGGTAGAAAATCTGAAGGTGGAAGGCATTTTGGGTAAAAGTGATCATGACATGATAAATTTCATGATCCTATAGAAAGGAAGGTGTGAGAGCAGCAGAAGAACAATGGACTTCAAAAAGCAGACTTTAACAAACCTAGAGAACTGGTAGGTAGGATTCCATGGGAAGAAAAACTAAGGGAAATAGGATTTCAGTATTGTTGGCTCTTTCTCAAGAAGACAATATTAAAGGCACAACTGTAAACTATCCCAATGTGAAGGAAAGTTAGGGAGAATAAAGAGGCCAGTATGGCTTCATCAGGAGCTCTTCAATGACCTGAAAATCAAAAAGGGGTCTTAGCAATTTGTCCGTTTTCCACTTTTTGTAAGGAGTACAAAAGAATAGCACAAGCCTTATACACAATAGTACAAACAATAGGGACAACGTCAGAAATGCTGAGGCACAAAATGAATTACCTAGCAAGGGTCATAAAAGGCAGTAAGAAGTTGTTTAAATACATTAGGAGCAAGGGGAAAAACAAAGGAAAGTATAGGCCCATTACTTAGTGGGGAAGGATTGCTAATAACTGATATCAAGATGGCTGAGGTGTTTAATGCCTATTTTGCTTCAGTCTTCACTAAAAACTTTAATGGTGACCAGATATTCAACAGAATTAATATTAACAAGAGAGAAGGAATGTAAGCCAAAAAAAAGGGAAAGCACAGGTTAAAGAATAATTAGAGAAGTTAGATGTATGCAAGTCAGCAGGGCCTGATGAAATTCATCTTAGAGTACTTGAGGAACTAGCTGAAGAAATCTTGGAACCATTAGTCATAATCTTTGAGAACTCCATGGGGACACATGAGGTCCCAGAGGACTGCAGAAGGGCAAATGTAAAACATATCTTTTTAAAAAGGAACAAAAAGGACCTGGGAAATTATAGACCAGTCAGCCTAAGTTTGATATCTGAAAAGATACTGGAACAAATTATCAAAAAATCAATTTTGTAAGTACCTAGAGTATAATATGGTTATAAGTAATAGCCAGCATAAATTTGTCAAGAACAAATCATGCCAAACCAACTTAATTTTTTTCTTTAACAGGGTTAGTGGCCTAGTGGATGGGGGGAAGTAGTAGACATGATATATCTTGGTTTTAGTAAGGCTTTTGACACAGTCCTATGGAATTCTCATAAGCAAACTAGGGAAATGAGGTCTTGATGAAATTGCAGTCAGGTTGGGTGCACAAATGGTTGAAAGACCATACTCAAAGAGTAGTTATCAATGGTTCGCTGCCAAACTGGAAGGGCATATCTAGTGGGGTTCCACATGGGTCAGTCCTAGTCAATGTTTTCATTAATGACATGTATACTGGAGTGTAGAGTATGCTTATAAAATCTGCAGATGACACCACACTGTGAACAGGATTAGAATTCAAAAGGACCGTGACAAATTGGAGAATTGGTTTGAAATGAACAAGATGAAATTCACTAGAGACAAGTGTAAAGTACTTCATTTAGGAAGGAAAAATATTGCACCACTACGAAATGGGGAATAATTGGCTACGTGATAGTACTGCTGAAAAGGGATTTGGGGGATATAGTGGATCACAAATTGAATATGTGATGCAGTTTCAAAAAAAGGGTAATACTCTGGGGTAGATTAACAGTAGTGTTATATGTTAGCCATAGGAGGTAATTATCCCACTCTATTCAGCACTGGTGAGGCCTCACCTGGAGCACTGTCCAATTCTGGGTGCTACACTTTAGGAAAAATGTGGAGAAATTGGAGAGACTCCAGAGGAGATCAACAAAAATTATTAAAAGTTTGGAAAACCTGACCTATAAGGAAAGGTTAAAAAAAAACTGGGCAAGTTTAGTCTTGAGAAAAGACCGAGGGGTCGACCTGGTAAGTCTTAAAATATGTTAAGGGCTGTTATAAAGAGGACAGTAATCAATTGTTCTCCATGGCCACTGAAGGTAGGATTAGAAATAACCATCTTAATCTGCAGCAGTGGAGATTAAGGGCTTGTCTACATTACCCACTGGATTGACGAGCAGCGATCGATCCAGCGGGGGTGGATTTATCGCGTCGCATCTAGTCTAGACGTGATAAATCGAGCACTCTCCCGTCAACTCTGGTACTTCACCAGGGCGAGAGGTGCAGGCGGAGTCAATGGGAGAGTGTAGACCAGGCCTTAGGTTAGATATTAGGAAAAACTTCCTTAACTATAAGGGTAGTTAAGTGCTGGAATAGGCTTCTGTGTAGCTCAAAAGTTTGTCTCCTCCATGAACAGAAGTTGATCCAGTAAAAGATATTACCTCACCTACCTTTTATCTATTTAAAAAAAAAAAAAAAAAAAAAGAGTGAAAAGTAGTTTCAGGTATTGAACCAGCTCCTGACTCCCCGTGTAAATCACATTTTCCTATTTTATTTTCCCTTTTCTAAATGACCCTCCCTGCTCTTTGTGGGAAAATACAAAATAAATGGGAAGCTTACGGAAGGGAAGCTGACATTATACTTTGTGCATTTGACAATACTTTCTTTAAACTAATTAAGAGATGGGAAGAATAGACTTGCTAGCTTTCATTTTTTAATGATCTCAGTTGTTGCTATTTACTACAGAAGGTACAAACATTTTAGAAAGAAGTAAGATTTTCAAGTTGATGGCATGCCTCTAGTTGGCGATCATGACTGAACGTCTGTCATGTTGGCAAATGAAATTGTTTTAATCAAGTTTTAAAAAAAAATCAACTAGTCTTTTATCCTTTCTCTTCTAAGGTTGTAGAAGGAATGCCACTTTTGAATGGAAGAAGGCTACAGTACAGAATAAATGGTAAGTGTATTCAATAGTCTCCTTTGAAATTTGTCTAATCTGTGACACTCTGCTTTAATTAACTCCGTGCCACAGGTTAATTAAAATGCACATAGTGTAGTATTAGTGGGGAAAAGTTAGATGTTTTGTGAATGTTTCATGTGCCCTGTACAATCTTCATAATGGAATAAGACTCTTCAGTCTTTCAATAGAGTTAAAATTAATTGGTATCTAGTGCATATGGTATCTTTGAAGAAACTAGGTTGTAATTAAGATATGCTGTGAACAATAACATCATATAATGATTAAGATTATATAGGTTAAAGACAGGGTCAAATCAACAGCTCATTTGTCTTTTTTTTTTAGTTGGGACCATTGTGATGTTGGTACTAAATCTTTTGCAACCCTTTCTCTGCGGTTGGTTTACATGCTGTCCAGCTGCTGTAATGAGTCAGTGGTATGAGGGAGACTGGACATGTGTCAAGAGTTCTTGTTGGAGATTAAAGATTCTATGGCAGTATGCTAGCTTGGCCGTCAGTGATTGAAAGGCTGGTCTCACTAACACTGCTCTTTTAAACCAATAAATCAATTGCAATTAAGGGCCTGATTCGCTAGTACACTTGGTGATGCAAAGCAGCTGTGAAATAAGCTTAGCTTAAGTGGTCAGTGTGCTCTGGCTGTTTTGTGCTGGTCTGCTGTATCAGAAAATCATCACACAAAGGTTTAAAATAGAACTGATTTAAGGTTGATGCTTTCTATCCTCAAATCATTAGAAATATCTCACATTATTATTTAGGTTTTTTTAGTGCTCAGGTGGGACACTTAAAAAAACAAGAAACAAAACTAGAAAATTCCAAGATACACAACTATATTAAAATGGAGTGAAGATTCAGTACATACAATAACTTACAGGGAAATAAATCATTTGTAACTATATATCATAAAATTGAGCATTAAAACCCAGGAAATTCAGAGTTAGTTACATCTAAAGGAAATCCAAATATGTTAAGGTATGGAAACACACAGGTAAGGTGCCCACACAACCTTAAATGTCTTGTAGTGACACAATATGAAAAAACCCTGTGTCTTTAAATGGGACTACAAACGCTAAAATGTTTCAGCCCTAATCATGGGGTTATTGCATGGCTTCACTGTAGGGGCAGAGTTAAAGTTCTGGTATCTTAATGTGTGGATTTCTTTTAAGTGTAATTCTAACTGAATTTCCTGGATTTGTAATTCTTTGTTTTGGGGTAGTTAATTACACTATCCCTATAGAGTGCGCATGCAAGATATTCTTCCCCCCCCCCCCGGGTAACCCTTAATTGCATAGCTATGGAGACTTTCTGTTTTTTCATTTTGGTCCTTGTCCATGGAAACAATATGTGCTCTCAATCTTAACTTCATTTTAACATAGGGTTTTTTGTTGTTGTTGGTCATGGAATACTGTAAGATTTAGGTAAATGTACCTGTGGCTATGGTAAACACCATAACTTATATCGTTCTTCCGTCTCTGAGGGCACAGGACGAAGCGTTCTTATATATTCATATTGCACTACTAGTTTATGAAATCCACATATAAAATGGCCTTGGAAAGTTCTACATGCCTATGGTATGGAGTTTAAATTATTCCTTATCTGTAGAACCTAATCATCATCTTGGTAAGAGTGTGGTCTGGTAAATTTTAATGGCTATATTGCAAGGTTGGCACAACATGGACTGGCACTATTCTCTATGGCTTGATGGGTATAAAGTTGCCCAGAATTTTCACTGTAGTGTCCAGCTGTGGATGAAGGGATTTAACTTTTCAGATTGTGGAGTTCTGAATTGCAAATCTTTGTGCTCTGGGAAATTTTTTTGCTTTGGGGTATTGCTTTTGTGTGTTGGCTTGTCGTGGGCACACATTCTCCAATATCTGATTGGTTTGTAGCTGTGCAATACCAATGAAGTGACTAACTCAAGTCAGTTTGTATTATTATATTTGATGATTACATGTCCATGCCCACATTTTCCTTAAAATCACTCCCAATGTAACTAAAAACAGGAGAGGCTATGTTATCGCCTGTCTTTCTTGGTCTGTTATACTTCCTAGCATACTCTGGAGGCTGCTATGCAATTACTTAGCTATGGAGATCTACTGTTTTGTTGTATCTGTCCTCGTCCATAGAAACAAAAAAAGGATTTTTTTCTTTTCTTTTTTGTTCAGATAACTCCAGGATGCTCAGTATATTGAGCAGTTTCTAGTTCAAGTAACTTCTCATGGTGATCCCTTTGTAAATACTATGGAGTTGTGCAGTTTGCAGCTTTTGAAGGATATGCTCATTGCACAGTCAGGGGCTCATTGCTTCCCTCCATTCCCTCCACAAGGTCCCTGTGTGCCACCCTCCTTTGACCTTCCATTTCAGGCACTCCTTACAACGCTCTTCATCACCCCCCCTTCCTTAATGCCGGGGGCTGTGTGTTGTCCATTCCCCACTCCGCCACATGCCAGGGAGACTGCCAGTCTCCTGGCCCAGAGGTTCTGTTTGCTCCATTACTTCCCCATACCAGGTCCCTTTATCTCCCCTCATGCTGGGGCTGTGTGCACGCCCCCTGTCCTTCCATCATTATTATTTGTAATTTTTCTGTCTGGAGAGAAGTTATTCAGGGTGTCACACATTAAACTCTGTTGGGAAGATGGGTATAGCTGAATTAGCATTATTGTGCTGGAAAGCATTATTGGGTGCTATCAACCGGTTATTTGATCTACAGATAATTGCAGAGGTGCTTGAAGCAGTTGGTTTGCTAAACAGAGGATAGGGTCTTTGTGTGTCCCCCCTTCCCCCCCCCCCCCTCGGTTTTCCAATTTTCCCTAAAATCAATAAGGTTCTGGCTACTGATGCCCAGAATATTCCCTGACATTTTAGAATTAACTCAATGTGGCATTCAAAAGTTAATGTGTTTAAAGAGATAGAGGAATGTTACCAAGTTGAGTGCATGCCCTCACAAGCTCGGAGAACAGTAGAGCAAAACTTTGAAAATAAAATAGCCATACAAAAATATATCAGGAAAGTATGTATTCTGGGCACGCTCTCCTTTGTCGCTATTTACTCTTTCTGGACCAAAGGTTTCCCCTCCATTATTCAAACTTCTCCAGCAGAGTGAATGATCACAGGGTCCTACCACCCCCAGTCCCAGCTATGTCTCTTACACCAAGGCCCGTGGCTCCCCTCTATTCCTGCCTGCTTTCCTACCTGGCATGCAATGTTAAGAGCTCAAGTTCTTGCTCTCACCTTTCCACTTCAAATAAGCAGTTCATCCTATAGGATCTCTTAACCCACACTCTGGCCCCATTCTCCTCAATGCTTTCACATCCCCTGTCCCTCCAAGGACAAGAAGTGCTTCAAAAGGGCCCTCCCATGTTTCTGCTGGGCAGCTCTGCATGCTTCAGCACTCTGTCCCCTCAACACCATAGAGCAGTGTTCAGAAGATCCTCTTATGCTGAGCAACACAACACACTGTAATAAGACAGTTGCTCTTGAAAGAAAGTTTTTCTTACTGTTGAGAAAAGAACACTGATGTCCAAACCTGTACCTTTTCTATTCAGGTTCTTATACTGCACCATCATCATGTATTGAGCCCCTTTCAGTACTGCTTTAAGAAGTTGAGACATGTCTAGTATATGTCAACTAGTGGTGTAGCCAAGTGGATCCTAAGCTATTTTTATATACATAAAAAATATCAAATATCTTGGGATCGACGTGGCTACATATGCTGGGACTGACATGGCTACAACAACACTGCATGTAACTAGCATCTGTTGTGTGGTTCTTATCTTTTTGTTTTTATTTTTCCCCAGGGGAAAATTTAAAAAACAACAAGAGTCGTGTGTGTGTGTGTGTGTGTGTGTTGATCTATGTGCTTTTTATTAGGAAGGTAAGATTGAAGAGGTGTGTGTGCATGTGGGATGGAAAGCAGCAAAGCCTGTGGTTTGCTTTAGCTTCTGTGGGAGAGCACATTCCTGGATCTCCCAAAAGATATTTTATCTCCTACACAATTGAGCTTTTAGCCCTGTGGTGGATATGTTGCCAGAGGATCGTAGCTGTAGATGGTGGTCCTTGTCCTGGAGCTTTAGGTGACCTACTTGATAACCCAGGCCCAGATTATTACTTGTCTTGAAGAAAATTAGATAATTATGTCATTGTAGGTATTGTTAAATCTTATTTTTCAAAACTTCACAAAATCATGCACAAATGTAATGAATGACCCCTTATACTAAAAGTTTGTCTTGGCTTATTTGTTAACTTTTGTTTGTTTGTTTGTCTTTTTTAAAGGATTTTATGCTTTTGTCCTGACTGCTGCCTCTGTAGGAAATTCTTTATATTTTGAAATTGAGCTTCATTATTTATATGACCATTTCCTGCAGTTTGCAGTCTCCGCTGCAATTTTTTCTGTGTTGTTGAGCATTTATCTCTATGCCCGGTCCCTGAAAGCACCTAAGGAAGAACTGTCACCTGGTGGAAATTCTGGTAAGTGTGTGCATAATATTTCAAACCTTTCCTCCCTTCTGTTTTATTATTCTTTCACTGTACAAAGAAATCTTTGCTAAATCAAATCTTAAGTACATTTTAGGATAATTGCCATCACAGTCTGGCTAATTATTAGATGTTTCTCATATTTATATTGCAAGTTGAATGTTTTTTAATAAAGATACAGATCCTGCATAGCACCTCAAATTTAGTTGCCTTTTTTGCATAATGAACTCAGAAGCATTATTTGAAGTGTTTTATGTAGCCCTGTACTTAGAGATGAGAGGAAAATTATTTTTCTTTTGCAGTTTTCAGCATTTGATAGTCTTCTGTATAGTCACTTTCACACCTTCCCCTCTGTGTTGAAACCTTTCCAACAACAGCTTGTGGGGAGGAGCAGGGAGAAAATGATTGATTCAAAAACTAGAAACATTGGCAGTGGGAAGTCAGGGGTAGGGGAGAATTTCAACGTATTATTTTAACTCAGTTTTTTTTTTACTTGGCTGCATCCTTTTTAAAATCTAGTAGTTTAACTTAGTTTTTGGAAGGCTATTTTGACTCCAGTGGGACTACTCATTTATGCAAAGTTAAGCATATGCATCAGGTTTTTGCAGGATCAGTGATAAATTGGGGGGAAAAGATTGACTATGTGCAAATTTACCAAATATACAAATAAAAGTAGATTCCCCTCCCCCTCCCCAAACATACAGTTATGCTAGTAATAATTTTGGCTTTTACTTGTAACGGTATGGGGGGGTGGGGGAGAAACGTCAGAGCTTGCTGGCTAACTGCAGAAATGTGTGTATATAACACGACATTAAACTGACAGTGTTGCTTCTAATGGAATAGCAGTATGATGACGAACAAGGGGAGTTACCAGACAAAATGAATGAGTGAAACAAGAAAATTATTGAAAACTTGAGCTTACTGGCTTTTTGCTGGTGCTTGAGAGTGAACAGAAGGAATATGAGAAATTGTCACAATAATTGTGCTTCTAAAAGTATAGTTCTAGCGTTCAAAAGGTGACTTTTTAAAAATGGTATTCTATGTTTCTTCTATATAAGATTTTTTTCTACCTGCCAACTGAGCCATTTCTGTCCTCCTTGTCCATCTTCAAAAGTTAACAAGAATTCTGCCTTCTAGCATATCTTTCTTCTCCCATTTCCACCCCCTCCCCCCCCACACACACACACCAAAAAAAAATTAGTCACACTTTATTCACTTATGCATTGTTTCATTTTCTTGATTAAAACTGCTACATGTTCTTGGCTGAAGTTACATTGCTGCTATCCAGCACAGAGTGAGGGGTGTGGTGGGGAATTTAAGAGTAGGAGCAGCTAAGATTAGTTAGTATGTAACTTGCACATGGGGGTTGTGATGTCACCGTGTCACAGAAAATGAAGTTCACAAGCTCCTGACAGCAGAGTTTATGGAAGAGGCAAACTTCAAGGAGGAATAAAAGATGAAAAATTTCCTCAAGAAATTATTAGACAAACTTAGCTTATGTTTTTACCATATGGGGGCTCTCAGGAAAAATTCCATTATAGCTTTTTTAAATTCATGTTTTAGGATTACAGCACGACTTTTAACCACAGAGAAAGTAATAGCTGTTTTATAAGTGTCGGAGGAAGGTGGTGGGGAACAGACAGAAAGCCGTTACTGGAAGCATGTGCATTTTGTTTGCAGGGAACTTTGTTTATGACTTGTTCATTGGACGTGAATTAAACCCTCGCATTGGAAATTTTGACCTCAAATACTTCTGTGAGATGCGTCCAGGCTTAATTGGCTGGGTGAGTATGAGTACTTTTAACCATTTTGTTTCACTTGCTTGGAGCTTATTAAATATGAAAACTTTTAATTGTGGTAAAGAAATATAATATGCTTGAAAGAGGGGAAAATGTGCAAAACAGCTGTGTATTGAAAGACATGATTAAAACAGATCTCACGGGAACAGTTTTTACAGCTCTATCACATTGCTTGTATTAAGCATTCTAAAAGTGTGACTATGCAGAGGCTATACTTTTTTGAACCATGGCTACTAATGAGTTACCTTTTTGTGAAATTTGTAGATTTTTTTTTTTTTTTAATCAATGTCACCTAGATCTTGGGTCTAAATTGCCAGAGTCTGATTTTAAAAATGAACTATAACATAGTAGAAATAAGTGCCTTTAAATCTGTGCAAAATTTGTAGTGAAATCTGACTCTTTTTAGGTTGTTATTAACTTGGCAATGCTGTTGGCTGAGATGAAGGTACAGGATCGTAATGTGCCATCTTTGTCAATGATACTGGTTAATAGTTTCCAACTTCTCTATGTGGTGGATGCTCTTTGGAATGAGGTAACTGACATTCCCTTCAGTCTATATTAAACTTTTGCTAGCATATCCAGTTAAATTGTGACAGACTAATGTACTCCTGCTTTTTTTATGAATTGTAAATTTCCCTCCTAATCTCTCTAGGAAGCTATCTTGACTACAATGGACATTACCCACGATGGGTTTGGGTTCATGCTAGCATTTGGAGATTTGGTATGGATTCCATTCGTCTACAGTTTACAAGCCTTCTATTTAGTCAATCATCCTAATGAAATTTCTTGGCCTATTGCTTCTGCAATTATTATTCTGAATAGTAAGTCATGAACATTTTTTACAATTACAAAACTAATCTTTATTTCCTTTTCTGAGAGAGAAAGGATGGTCCAGTGGTTAGGGCACTTAGGAGGCCTGGAGTTCATTTCCCTTCTCTGCTACAGACTTCCCGTGTGGCCTTGGGCAATTCATTTAATCTCTGTCTCAGTTCCCCACCACAGTAATAGCAGTTCCCCACCATAAGTTAACAATTGTGAGGCCCCCATTACTACAATAGTTCTTGAGTAGGCATATTAAGTATTATAGGTTACATACACTAAAAAACCTGAACATACTCTGGGCAACTGATGAGTTGCTTAAGAGGGGATATTTTTTGGCTAGCAATTACTGCAAAGAATAAACTCATGTTAGATTCACAAGGGGGACTTAGACACCTAACGTGGGCTGTTGTAAAATTAGGCAAATAGCTAGATGAGTTGATGTATCCCCTGGAAGACCTTTGCATACCTCCAGAAGTACACATACCTGTGTTTGAGAACCACTGTTGTATGGGATCGTCCACCATCTTAGAGAGTTCAGCACCTGGTTCAGAGCCAGTGCCTGATTTTGCATGCATTGTGATGAGTGGGTCCATACTTTCAGGGCAGAGGCCTGGAGGCACCTGATAAGGCACCTTCTTCATAGGGTGATTCCTATACATAAAACTAGGAGGACCAGTAGCTATAGACATTAAGCTATGGTTGGCCTGCACACTTTACCAACATGTCTATCAAGTTTTGGATCCAGTCGAATCTGTCTAGTGATGGGTAGACCTTTTGCCAGAGAAATCTTTCCACTCCCAGGCAAACTGTCTTTGTGAAGGGAGGGAATGAAGGAGCTCTTCTTGGTGTTTATCACAAATCCATGTGCTCGAAGCAGATCTAGTGTCCGGATTGTGGCACTGTGTGCTGCTGCTTGGATCAGAGCTCTGATCAAGATGTCATCTAGGAAGGGATAAGGACATGTGAGAGCCCTGAGATTTGAGCCTGGCTATTACTACCACCAGCATCTTGGTAAAGACCCAGAGGGTGGATGAAAGGCTAAAAATAGAAGCGTTTGGTACTGGTATGCAAATCTCAGCAGTCTGTGGTGGCATGGTCGTATGGGAATGTGGAGATCTACATCTGCTAGATCCACAGAAACAAGGAACTCCCCTTGAGACAGGAATGCTACTGTTGAAGCTAGGATCTCAATCCAGAATCTCTTTCTTCATCCATTTGTTGAGCTGCTTGAGATCCAGGATAGCTCTGGGACACCCCCCCAGGCCCCTCCGGTGTGCTTCTGAACAATGAAGTATAGTCTTAAGAATTTTTCTTCTGAGGGAACTTTTTCTATTGCTCCTATGCCCAGGAAATGTGAGTTTTTGTTTAACACCAGCTTGTGTTTGATGGGGGTTTGGATGAACAAGGGATGGGGTGGAGCCTTCAGTTTGAAGAAGTAACTGCCTCTCTCACCCACTGTCTTTAGTTTGACAGAGATCATACTTCTGAGAACTGGGAAATTCTGCTTCCTAGATTCATGTCTGGACTTAGGCACATTTGTTTGTTGTCATAGTGGGCTCTTAAAGGCAGTGGACCCACCTTTTGGATTTTCCACACAATCTCTGATTCCAGGGTTTTCCCCTGGTACCTTTGTGAGGAGGATGGACAAATAGAGTGTTTTTGACTTGCTGGGTTTGTGGTCTCTCCTTAGAGGACTGAGGGGGAAAGGACTGTTTCGGCTTGGCAGCGGTATCTCCTATATTTTGTCTAGTTTTTCTCCAAAGAGGAGAGGGCCTCTAAATTTAGATGAGCACGGAATTTCTTTGGAGTGAGCATCAACCTTCCAGGGTTCCAGGGCTGGATGCCATGGCTCTCGCTGAAAATCTCATTGCATCCATTCAGGCATCTGCCATAAAGGCTGTTGCTAGGAAAATTTTCTTAAGTGTAGACCTGAAGTCAAGCTAGCCTCTGTTCTTCATGGTCTTAAGGTCATCCTCCCTGGACATTGTCGTTCTTTCGCAAAGTATGTAGCTGGTCAGGGATGCTCTAAAGGTGGCCGACAAAGTCTCAAAGTCCCTTTTAAGGGCAAATATCCCCTTTGGACAGAGGTACCATATCTTCTGTTAGAGATGCCATTGCCGCATCAACCTTTGGTATATCTGTAATGGCAATTTTTGGCTCTTGCAATTTATCAGAGCTCCCTCCCCACTCCTCTCTGATCACATTATCGAAGGATGGGTGCAGCAGGATTGGTATTTCAGGTGAAGATTTACAAGGCTGGTGTTCGCCTTTAGACTTGTCCTCTCCCGCCTGCTCAGGTTGGATCTGGATTGTGGATGTAACTTTTTTGCATGATTTCAAATATTTCAGGGCAGAAAATCTTTGTTGCTTTTTTCCCCTGTGTGCTGCTCAAAGCCTGAATCTGAGAGCTCCCCTTCCTCAGTAAAGGAGGAGGTGACTGAGAACAGAGATAAAAAACCCTAAGAGGTATTCAAATACCTTTTCCTCCTTGCTCTTTTTGGATTTTTTTTTTTTAAGGCTTTTTGACCTGCTTTGCGGGTGTTGCCACCTGGCTATTGCCAGAGTATGGCTTGCTTTGTGCAAGCCCTCTGGATATGTCTGACTTGGTGTCTTTTGTGTCCAGGTCCCACTCTCTTTGCCTGGGGGATGGGGTTTCATTGCCAGAGTTCCCTGATTTGAGGTGGGAAGGAGAGCCAAGAATAAGCCTTGTTTCTCTCCCCAGGGAACTCAGGATCCATTTTAGGACTTTTGTGGGGGATAGAGGAGGACATAGACTTGTTTCCTCTTAAGGTTTTTTTCTTGGCGGTTCTGTTCTTCCCCAGCATCCCCCACTCCAACCTTTTTCCCCCCCCCCCCCCCCCCCCCCCCCCCCCCCCCCCCCCCCCCCCCCCCCCAGCTGGTTGGATGAAGTCCTCCTTGGAGTCTCTCCCTAAGTCTTCAGATTGGGCTGTTCTGTGTAGGAGTTAAGGCTTTGTGGAGTAGTGGGACCAACATGCATGCCTGACCTAAAGCCCTGTGTCCTACCAGTGCAAGGTTTACCTGGCTAAAAACAGGCAGGTCCCAATTTGCCATTCAAAGAGCCTGTAAAAGCTGCTTCACAGATAGATAGAATACCATTTGATTTAGTTTGGTGTTTGTCATGCATGACTGAAGGCAAAGGAGTGTAGCAGGGAGGCATTGCAATGCTGGTTCTGGGTGACTGAGACCAGATCCAATGGAGGGAAAACAAAGAGGCTGTTTGCTACTGCCCAAAAAAGTGGATAAAATAATAAGCGGGCAAAGAAAAGTAAGGAGCAAAGTGAACTGTCACTTTGCTGCTGTGGAGGCAGAAGATCTGGCAGCAGGGTAGAAAAAGGGGTGTGGCTAGCACAGTCTAGGCAACAGTTTTGAACTGCAGACAAGAGGGGAATAGTCCATAAATATCAGAATTGTGGGAGATGCTGGGCTACAGAAATCCATCTAGATAATCTTTTGGACCAGATGGGCTTTCCTTTCAGTCTCTCCTCTGAGATGAACAGTCTAGCTGAAGATCTAAAATATTTTATCCTCTGCAGATAAAATGGTAAGGCACGTCTGACATCCAATGTATGAAGCATAAGCAGGCGAGCATGGGTGTGGCTAGCACTGGCTGTGCTACAGCTTTGAACTGCCTCCTGAAACTGCACTCAAGTGGGAAACAGAATAGCCCATATGTATCAGAATTCTGGGAGAGCTCCTCGAAATGCAATAACACTTATAAATTGTATTCATTCATTTTACTTCAAATCTGCTACCCCCAAGAGATGCAAAATGCATCTTTTTTTCCCCCTTCCTTTTCAATTTTTAGGTTTCTTTCATTTGAATAAATGCTTAATTTTTAATATGCTGGAACATTGTCCCATTTTCCTTTAAATTTCTTTTGTGCCCACGCCTCTTCTTTTTCATTTTTATCAATTGTTCTATGCATGCAGAGTGCTAGGGTACATAGTAGTACAACGCAAACTTCAAAAACATACAGTAAAAATGTAGTGGCCCAGGTGCAACATCTCATCTACTCTTTAGCTTGTTTTTTTTTTTTAAATGAATTCAATTTCTCTTCTATTAAAAGTTTACTTTCCTGGGGAGAGTGGGCAAGTAAACATGGTAAGACTATAGTAGTATATATGAGGAGGGTAATAAAAAAGGATGTAACCATGAATGTTGTTGTCTCTTGGACATACATCTACTTCAATGACATATTGGGCATGTATTTTCCCAAAATAGGTGTACTGCTGAGGAATATGAGAACCTGTTGTGCGTTATTTAATAGAAATGTAAAACCCAGCATCATGTTAAAAACGAAACTTGTAAAAAGGCAAAGTTCTTGGTAAAGATTCTCCAAAATCCTATGCCTGTGTATAAAGCTTCAGATACAATATGAAACACATTAACATTTGAAACCCAAGGTTTTTTTTATAATATTTCAGTTCCATTAGTGAGTGATTCTTGAGAGCTGGGTAATTTATAACTATGTACCTAATAAAATAATTTTGTGATTGCACAAGAGGGTATTTTGATGATAGAAAAGTTTACTGAAACATATTGCAATTATGAAATGAAAATATTATTTTCTTTATTTTAGTCGTTGGGTATTACATTTTCCGTGGTGCAAACTCACAGAAAAATGCATTTCGGAGGAATCCAAATGATCCCAAATTGGCTCGTAAGTATCTTTTGGCTAACTTAATGTTCAGTTTTTTTACTACTTTCCATACAGTATCTCTCAATTATGTACTCTTTGCATGCACATTTTTAACATTATTTTATACCCTACTTTCTGTATGCAGACTTGAAATATATTCCCACTGCAGCTGGAAAAAGTCTTCTAGTCACAGGCTGGTGGGGCTTGGTTCGTCACCCTAACTATCTAGGTGATATTATGATGGCTCTGGCTTGGTCCCTACCATGTGGTAAGATCCTAAAACTAAAGTGCTTGCTATTAAAAACATGTGCATGTGTTTTGGAAGCTGACTTCCATTTTCTAATTTGCCAATAATTATTTAAGACGCTAGACTATCTGTAATTAACAGAAAGTTTAAATTCAGTGGAATAAGCCTGATTTGACATCTGGCTTCCCACTACATAACCCCTTTGAACCAAGTTTAGTTCTTAGATAAACTTCTGACACCTCCCGCTTTACCTGTGCCCTTCCTGGGGATGGCTGACTTGTGAGCCCCTTCTTCATTCGTTCGTCCTGGGGCTGCCAGCTGGGCTATGATGTTTACAAATGGAGCTAGAGGAAGTACTACTTTAGTAGGCAGGGTTTCCTGCTGCTTAGGAACATAAGAACATAAGAAAGGCCGTACCGGGTCAGACCAAAGGTCCATCTAGCCCAGTATCTGTCTACCGACAGTGGCCAATACCAGGTGCCCCAGAGGGAGTGAACCTAACAGGCAATGATCAAGTGATCTCTCTCCTGCCATCCATCTCCATCCTCTGACGAACAGAGGCTAGGGACACCATTCTTACCCAAGTGTCAAGTGTCACCAGATACGAGCAGGATCTCAAAACAGAGTACATCCAAATGAATTGATGTGACAGCAAACACACATGAAGGAGGCTATGTGTTGAACTCCTGTTGCTGAGTTTATGCCTTGGAATTAGGATGCAGCAAAAATTGAGCAAATCTTCCACCATTAAAAATATTTCAGTTAAAAAACATCCAAACTTCAGAAAGTATGGAAATTCAACATTTAGGTTCAAATATAAATTATTTCAGCTTTTAAATATTTTGAGTATAGTGAAGTTCACCTAAAGAGCACTGTCAGCAGTCTTTCTTATCTTAAATTTGGAGATCTAGGTATTGGGAGGATACTTTACCTTTGCATTTCCTTGCTTTTGTATCCATCTCACAATACTGTAATATTCTCTCAATGCGTTTTTCTGCCTGAATATCCCTTTTGCTTTAGGCTACAGGAAGTGTGCATTTGTGAGCTTTAATGCAAAATTACTTGCTTTAAGCATTGTAAAAATTGTCACATGTGTACATAAAACAGAGAGAGCAGGTTTACAAAACTAAAACGCCTTCTTCCTTGCACCCTTTACACCTGTCCTCCAAAAACAAACTGTTAGTCCATAATATAGACAAACTGCCTGCAAAATGTGCCATAGCAGTCTTGCTGTATCCTATTATTGAGTGCTAACAAGGGGTTCAGCACTGTACAAATAGATGCAATCTCTTTGAAGATGCTCACAGGCCAGAGCAAGCACATGCCGTACAGTTTGGTATAGATAAAATGTTGTGTTTTGTATAATGTTTGACCTAATAGTTGGAACCCGATATCTGAATCATGACTTGTATTTCAAGGTTTTTACTCTTACTCTGAATACCAGCATATTTTTCTGAGTTTTGCTATATGTACAATGACTTTCCAACTGTGTTCTACAGGTTTTAATCATATTTTGCCATATTTCTACGTGATTTATTTAACCTGCTTGCTTATTCATCGAGAAGCTCGTGATGAACATCAGTGTAAGAAAAAATATGGCTTGGCATGGGAAAGGTACTGTCAACGTGTACCATACCGTATATTTCCTTACATCTACTAAGGTACTCCAGAAACTTGTGTTGCAAACTACGTCTGCAGTTACAGATTCTTTGCAAATAAAAACATGCCCCATACCTTTGCACTTGGTCTGTTTGTTAAATTTTTAGGCTTTTCTTAAAGATGTGATCAAACAATGTAGTGAACAAACACATATTATTATTAGACAGCCTTTTCCAACTATTTACCAACTAGTCATTTTAAGCTACACAGTGTATTCAATTAGAATAAACCAGTTACCTTGCGATGTATGAATAAGTAAAAGATAAGGAAATAGACAGTTCACATAACTCACATATTTAACTGACTTTCAGTATTACCCCTGAAAAAATGTGCTCTCTTTCCCCCCCCCCCCCCCCCCCCCCCCCCCAAAAAAAAAAAAAAAAACACACACACACAAAAAAACTGTAGGGTGAAAGGCTTTGGGGTTTACAACCCAATCAAAATTTTAAGGTTTTGTGAGTTTCTTTTTATTCTTGAGGACCCAATTTTTTAAGTTAAACCTCAATCTACTGAATTTACATTTTTTAGAAAAAGTTCATTTAATTGAGCACTGTGATGTGATGTATGTTTTTGTTATATTAAGGGAATACGATTTCCATCCAGCTCACTCTTCTTCAATCACTTGCTGGTTCCCAGCGGTGAGGAGCTAAAAACCATAATCCTGCATTCAGTGATAAATGGAAGGTATTATAAGGTGTGGTGTGTAGTACACACGATGAAGTAAATTAGCTACAGTGTGTTTGCTCTGAGTTTTGTAAAATAGTTCTTAATGTACCATAGGATCCATTGACTGTATTATAAAACCTTCACGTTTTTCCTGTACAGTGTTTGAGAATGTGAGATACAATAGCTTTTTTAGGAACAGGGAGAAATAAACCATTTCCAGTATTTTTTTAAAAAAATGTTCTTAAGGATTTTGTAAAGTAATGTATTGATTGTCTTGAAAATTAATTGAAGTATTCATTTAAATATTGTTGACAAATATGCTATGAAAATGTAGAAAATATATTCAATCCAAAGTTTGTGAATCTGGCATTACTACCTCAAATGTAGGTTTTGCCTTTTATACTGTTGCAAATAGCAAAGTTTTTTCAATATTTCTATTTAAGTCAATTTTTACATGAATCTTTGTCACATTCTAATATATTTTTGTATATATTTGACTTTTTTTTATCTAGCGTATATATTTTGTATCTACTTCTGTCAGTTATATTCTTTATATCCCAAGAATGGAATTCTATCCCACTGCAAAGGTTTAATTTTTATTTGATTAACTGTAAGTGGGTTAATTTTAATAAGGCTGGGAGAGTGCTGAGGTAATTTTGCATTAATGAACCTTGGGGAACTAGTTTTATCCTGCTTGTCTTTCAGTTGATAGCTTTTTTCAGATACAAAAATTTAGTAAGTCAGTGGTCTTGAATTTTAATTGCACTGTGGAGGGAAATTGGGTACTCCATAGTCAGGGTTCCTATCAAACTACAATTGTTAAAAATGTTGAATAGTTGGATGTTTTAAAAATAGTGATATAATTGAAAAGCTAGTGTTTGCTTTCTTTGAAAAAATACGCTGAGTCATTTTAGTGAATATAGCATAACTTGTTCAACATGATCATGACAGCTTCAGCAGGTCCATGTGGTTGCTGTTGTAAGGAGAATATTTTAACACCAACTATTTTGATTTCTGGAAAAAACGTGGTTAAAAGTACCACTTTTTAAAATGAGGTTAAATTATGCTACTGAAAAATAAACTAGAAACCTTTCTACAGTCTGCATGCCATTCTTCAGAGATATGGGTATATATCAACTGCAATTTGTTCTGTACGCTCATATTTTTGATGTAAAATTCATTAAGTAGCATTTTATACAAACAACCTGTAAACTGAAATAAAATTGTTTTTAAAAGTGCAAATTTTGATCACTTATTTATATATTTAATTGCATTTTTAAGAAAACAGTGCCAGCTGAATCTTCATTTGTATAATACCTGAAGAGAAACAAAATTTCAAATGAGGTGTTTTATTTGCAAAAATTTTCTTGGCCCTTCACTAATGGCAGCACTTAAGCTCCATAAGCAAGTTTTTGGACCTTGTAAGCAGAGTTATTTAAATAATCCTCTTCACATTTTTGGTTTAATCAGGAGTAACTCACATTTGTAACAAGTGTGGATCTTCACAGTGTGAGAGGCACCTACCCCATTAGTTTGCTTGATTAATCTCACCCATGCCCAGCTAATGCTGTGCTGTTTTATGTAAGGGTGGTAATGATATTTTTCTAATCATGCAGTACATAATGGGGAGGTTGTCCATGAAATAGTGCCTTTAATTTCCTCTGCAATGGTAAGACGTCCTTGCAAGAGAAGACAAGAGGCCCAGCCTTGAATGTTGGTCAGCCTGCTATTGGGTAAGAAGAATCTGGTACCTAATTCTGTCTCCTTCTGTGTGCTTTGGGGTGGGGAGCATGTACTCTTAATATATGTTGGGACAAAGTTTTAATTTTGTGCATCATCAATATAAGTAAATTCTATTTGCACAGTCTTTTTCTGGTGATGGTGCAGAGGCCAAAATGTACATTAATATACATTTTATTAAAATGGAGAAGTGAAAAAGATCTTCATACCAGATCAGTGGTCCATATAAGCTGGCTGCTCTTTTTAAACCTGGCAAAACTGGAATGCACAAGAGAAACTGAAGTAGTAGTTTCTAATCAGTTATAACATGAAGATTATCCCTGTCGTTTTGAAGTGGGCTCTGATAACTCCACACTAGCTACCATACTTTGGTAAAACACTTTACCATGGATGGAAGTGAGGAATACACTTTTAATACTATGAAAAAGGTCTTCTCATTGGAGCAGTTAACAACTGTGTTCTTTAATTTCAATCATAAACTTAAATCATAATGCTACTTAGAATGCTCTACTTTCCTGTCTAGCCTATACAGAGATGGTGCGTAGTTATAAAACTTAAAGACACTGCTTCAGATGAATAATCAGATACCAGGGAGGTGAGCGAATGGATAAAACCAAAGCAGGAAGAAAGTGTCATGCTGTACATCAAATTACGGATTTTTAAATAAGTTTTATTTAACCCAAGGAGTGCTGAAGGTACTACATTATCTTGATCGTATTTGTACAGCAACTAGCTGACTGACTACTAGTACTCCTAATGCTTTTGAAACCACTACACTCCCCAATCTTAGTTGTACAGCAGATAAGATGTGGTTTCATGAACAATAAATGGTGTTGTTTTTTTCTCTTCAATTTGTCAGTCATCCAGTTGGCACAGCATTGCAACCCCTCTTGTAACCCAATGACTGGAAGTTCTCTTGGTTGGTAGACTGACTGTTGTTACAAAGTTAGTGGACAGACCTGTAGATAACAAGATTCCAGCTCTTTGAGAAGTCCGGTAAAGTGGACATTCATAATGCATTAGTTCTCTTTGTTCCTCATCTGGACATGTGTGTCTTGTTTGGATAATCTAAAAATTATAATCCAGACACAAGAGGATTGTTTAATAGCAGGTACATAGTTAAACCAAATGAAAATGTACTCCAACAATTTTTGGTTAGTGAGAATAGGGCTAGATCCCCTATGTTAGAAACTAAATCCTGCCTTTTCCTTAGCTGACTCAGGGATCAGCTCCAGTTCTTACTCATGCAAAATTTCCACTGAGCACAGTGCATTTTACCCGAGTAAGAACTACAGGAAGAGGCCATTGGTATTTCCATGGGCAGCCCAAAGTGATAGCATAAAAGTTAGATTTGTTTGTAGATGGCAAAACCTACATCAGAAATTAGCTCTCACCTGTTGTGGTAAAAACACTATTTCAGGGAGTGGATAAAATCTGTCATGAAGAAAGGGTTCTTCCAGCACATGTGTAGTAGGGCTCCATCGTGCACCATCTATATATAAACCAAAAACTAGAACACCATTTTCAGGTGGGGAAGATTCCTAAGATTAGAGAGAGACAAATACTCAGATTATGTATCGTGAGTAGAGAACAAGACTTTGCTCTTCAGCAACCTTAAGGATGCTGTTAAAGAATGTCAGGCAGGCATGAAGTGTTTTCACATGTATTGGTAATGCTCAGGCACCTATCATTTAATGAAACAACATCACATGTTAAAAGGGACAGATTAGTCTTGAGTACTCTCATTTTAAAGGTCAGACTCCATATCACAGTAACTTTTTAAAGGAACGAGTAAAGAATAAAATAACAGACACTATTGCTAAGGAATTTCCCTCCCTTTTTGTACATCTGGCCCCTGTACACCTAGAGCGAGTGAAAATTCTCCAGCCTTCCAGCTGCATGGCGGTTGGCAGCCTGAAGATGGCATACTCTAAACATAAAATGTATGCACCACTCCTGTTCATTTAAAGGAAATTGGAATGCCAAATCCAGAAGTGGTGGATATAGTCCAGCATGAAGAAGGAAAACAAGTTCAAGTAGGAAGTCCAGGGTTATTTTTTTTTAAGGTATGTGAAAGCAGAGGAGCAGGGTGTTTGTGCACAGCTTGATAGTTCCAAGTCACAACAGTAACTCTACAACAACATACTAGTAGTTTCTGTAGCTGCTTGTTCTTGTTTTAATGGGGACTGTAAGGTCTTCAGGGAAGGGATTGTCTTTGTGTTTTCATGGTGCTATCACGATGGGGTCCCTAGGGCATTACTACAAGGTAGGGCTGTCAAGCGATTAAAAAAATTAATTGCACGGTTAAACAATAAACCATTTATTTAAATCATTTTGGATGTTTGCTACATTTTCAAATATATTGATTTCACTTACAACACAGAATACAAAGTGTACAGTGTTCACTTTATATTTATTTTTTATTACAAATATTCACACTGTAAAAAATAAAAATAGTATTTTTCAATTCACCTAATACAAGTACAGTAGTTCAATCTCTTTATGAAAGTTGAACTATGTACCAAAAAAAAACTGCATTCAAAAATAAAACAATGTAAAACGTTAGAGCTTACAAGTCCACTCAGTCCTACTTCTTCAGGTAGTTGCTCAGACAAACAAGTTTGTTTGCACGAGATAATGTTGCCCATTCACAATATCACCTGAAAGTGAGAACAGGTGTTTGCATGGCACTGTTGTAGCTGGCGTCGCAAGATATTTATATGCCAGATGCACTAAAGATTCATATGTCCATGCTTCAACCACCATTCAAGAGGACATGTATCCATGCTGATAATGGGTTATGGTCGATAACCATCCAAAGCAGTGCGGACCGACGCATGTTCATTTTCATCATCTGAGTCAGTCAGATGCCACCAGCAGAAGGTTGATTTTCTTTTTTGGTGGTTCGGGTTCTGTAGTTTCTGTATCGGAGTGTTGCTCTTTTAAGACTTCTGAAAGCATGCTCCACACCTCGTCCCTGTCAGATTTTGGAAGGCACTTCAGATTCTTACACCTTGGGGCGAGTGATGTAGCTATTTTTAGAAATCTCACATTGGTACCTTCTTTGTGTTTTGTCAAATCTGCAGTGAAAATGTTCTTAAAACAAACAATATGTGCTAGGTCATCATCTGAGACTGCTATAACATGAAATATATGGCAGAATGCGGGTAAAACAGACTAGGAGACATACAGTTCTCCCCCCAGGAGTTTAGTCACAAATTTAATTAACACTTTTTTTTTTTAATGAGCATGGAAGCATGTCCTCTGGAATGGTGGCCGAAGCATGAAAGGGCATACAAATGTTTAGCACATCTGGCATGTAAACACCTTGCAAGGCCGGCTACAAAAGTGCCATGCAAACGCCTGTTCTCACTTTCAGGTGACATTGTAAACAAGAAGCGGGCAGCATTATCTCCTGTAAATGTAAATAAACTTGTTTGTCTTAGCGATTGGCTGAATAAGAAGTAGGACAAGTGGACTTATAGGTTCTACATTGTTTTGTTTTTGAGTCATTCCTGTAACAACAAAAAAATCTACATTTGTAAGTTGCACTTTCACGAGATTGTACTACAGTACTTGTATGAGGGGAATTGAAAAATACTATTTATTTTGTTTGCCATTTTTACCGTGCAAATATTTGTAATAAAAAATAATATAAAGTGAACACTAGATATATTGATTTCAATTAATTACAAAGTATTTGAAAATGTAGAAAAGCATCCAAAAATATTTAATAAATTGTAATTGGTATTCTATTGTTTAACAGTGCAATTAAAACTGATTAATTGCGATTAATTCTGTTAACTGCAATTACCTGCTACAAGGTAATACCTTGTTAGAGCTGCCAATTTAGGGTTTAGTAAATAAGACAATAACACTTTCAGTGCACTTGTTCTCAATAAATTGCAACATATGTTGCTCTAGTACTCATTGCTCTTTACCCACTTACAACCTGAATACTGATATCTGTGCCCCCTCTATCCAAGACAGTAAATAGGTGCCCTCCCTTAATTTCCTTGCTTTCTGTCTCTCATGGCTGCATTTCCATTCTCACAATGTTGTTGGTGTCTGCTGTCAGAAATGCACTCCTAATTGCTGGCCTGGCCTCAACATGAGGGTCCAGCTGGGACCTACTAGCAGAGCGGATGTGGGCATGTTCTGTATATACTGGGGTTAAGATCCTTTCAATCTTGTACTCTGCCTGCTGAGAGCTCTCTGTATAGATACTAGCAACAGTCAGTTTTCTAAGGATGAGTTGGAAATAAACAGAAATGAAAAAGTTTTACTTCTGATTTTCTGCTCATGAATTGTAACCACCAAAATGGGACAGAGGGCAGGGTGGTATTTTCTAGTTCGCTACAGATTCAAAGCATCATGGTGTTTGACTCAAGTTTTAAGAATATGATAATAAGGTTAGTGGTATAGGAACAATTTAAAACAAAGCAAGGACAACTTAAATATTGGGGGGAGGGGGTGGAGATTGAAACTGGTGGAGCAATAACCTGCAGCCAGTGCAGACGTGTGTGTCAAAAAAAACTAAAAAAACCTTTTTTAGAATGACCTTGGTTCCTGCCACATTTACAGTTTGTCATCTAGCTGCCATTACAGCCCTTACCTTAAACGCAGTTTGTATTATATTTTGTTTTCTTTTGACTTCTCTGAGGTTGCAGTCTTCATCGTGGATCGTAGGAAGCAGTCTATGGCCAAAAGTTAGAGAATCCACTGAGATTCCATTTTGACGAGCATAGTTCTGCAGCACAGCAGTAAGAAACCCTGCAGGAATAAAATACACAACAATCTAGTATCAAAACTAAGTGTATTTAAGACCAGAGCTGAGTTTACTCTGAGGCCCACATTTGCTATGCATTCCCAAACTCAAAATGCTCTGAAAACTGGCATCACATCATCCCATGATTGTCATCTCTCAGTGACTTTGAAGTTAAAGCTACTCTGTAATGTAAATATGCAGTACTGACAAGTACAGTCTCTCACTCTCCCCCCTGGAATTTGAAAGTCAAGTTTGTTTTTTTTCCTGGTTCATATATCAAAATAAAGATTTTTTTAACAATTAAAATTTGTTAATAATTAATACATGATCCAGAACAGAATCCAGCTCTGTACTGGGGCTGTGCTCTCTGCAAGAGTTAAAAAAACAAATAAATTATAATTTGGGTTAAATGCAGAAAGGGACTTAAGCATCACAATACCTAATTTTTAAGGACCCTGCCACTGTGTTGAATCATCATTTCCAAGGTGGCCATCTAGGCTCTGTATATAAAATAGGGAAGCTAGCCACTAAGAAATACTGAGGAGAGGACTGGGACTTAGGCAGGGCCTAATGTCAGCTTGGGCTTCACAGCCATGAACCCATGCCTGGATTTAGGGCTGACCTGGGTTAGGTGCCTTTCTCAGCACTACACTGATTCAGGCAGAATGGGGATTTCATTGTGGGTGAGTGCTCTAAGAAGTTGGCTACAGACATGCACAAACCATCGAGCCAGGAAAATTCTCATTCCTAGCTGTTGTTTGTTGGGGCCCGATCTAGTAGGCAGGGGCATGCCTAGTTTGAGAATCCCACCAGGGCTTGGGCACGAGCAGCTTGGCAGATTGTGCCCATCAGCACAAATGTTAGGTGCCTTGGGAACTCGCCTGGCAGAAATTTTGAGTGGGGGGTTCTGAGGATCTTGGTGGCGCCTAAATGTTGGCTGTAGGGGCCTAAAGTGGCAGTTAGGCACCTAAACCCCTTTGTGGAGCTAACCCATAGCTTCTTACTTAGCTGATCAGCTCCTTGGGCACATTTGGCATCAGCTCTTTTTACTTAGTGACAAAGCCACAATGCACCATATGCACCTAACTGCCACTTTAGCTCCTCAAAACCCCTGTTCAGCCTCTGCCTAACTCTATAGGCATGTAAAGTCCTCTTGGCACCTCAAGTTCTGCCAGTGGGCATACACAAAGCTGTTTAAGTCCTGTTGATGCAGTGCTGAAGCCGGAGCCTCGCCGCCCAGGGCTGACCTGAAGTCGTGGAGCTCTCATAAAGTCACAGAATTCGTGACAGATTCGTAGCCTTATGACTGGTTGCCTTATGCAGGTGGCTGCAGATGCCAGTAGGTGGCAGAGGACACCTAAACAGTAGGCATTGCAATGCTGATGCTAAGTCCCCCTTTTTGGATCTAGCCCTAAGTTTTTACATAATGAATTCGCTGAGTAAAAATAAAATATGATGTTTTAACTTATGATCCACACCTCATTTCTTTGCGAGAGTTCCAATGCACATAAGTCACATAATGCTAGACACTCCATCTAAAACTGCAGCTATCAACACAGAGCAGTTGCAAGTTCAGTTCATTTTTATAATGAGGCCTTTGGAAATAATGTATTAACAATTTCTTAAAACCAATAGGGGCACTTATTCCAGCCCCTTAAACCTTCCTCCCACAGTCAATGTTTTCTCCAGTCATTTTAAACTTCAATTTGTGTGAGGGGCGTGGGTGCAGTATGCAGTGAGAAAAAGTGCTGGTGCCATAATACTTCAGTTTAATAAACAAATAGCCCTGACTTTTGTTGGCAGTTAATTCAGTTTTGGATGCCACCATGAGAGGGCATCATTTAATCAGTAAATGAAAAATGACAAAGGTTATATGGCTAAGCTGTGCAATACCATTTTGGAAGCATAAAAATATAAAGTACACGCAGAAAGCGAATCAGCATGGATAGCCAATATTGCTATATGATCCGCAGCCTTATTTTTATGATCTATATAATGTGCGCAGCTTTTGGACTGCCTTCAAAAGAATCTTTGCTGAAAAATAACAGTGTAATCCAGGCAGATTTAAGGAAGCATCAACTGGCCAACCTTTTCCAAAATAATAATGTCTTCTGATTTAATCATTAATGAGGCAAGCAGCGTTGAAAGTAGGTAGTCAGCCAAAAATCAAGATATAAATTAAATCAAAACTAAGTATTAACTGAATACAGATTGGGAAACAGCCCAAGTTTTGGTATGATTTTCTGCAAAAACAGAAGAGAAATTGCCCCAAAAAGGAAGAACCAATTTGCCTGCCTCTAAGACATGAAACTCCCCCATCCTCCAGTTCCAAGACAGAGAGAGCAGAAGATTCGAGAATAAAAAATTACAAATCACTATTCATTATTGATGACTGTCTATTTACTAGTGTACCTTGTGGGAAAAAAAACCCTGAAAGCCAGAAGCGACTGGGATTTCCCTGAATGCTGTTGGTGGATATGTTGGGCCTATCGCCAGTCGGTGATGAAAATGAGATCCCAGATGTTTTGGCTTGTTGCTGAAGCATCATTAAGCTGTTATACCTGTTTTTTAAAAGAGTGTAATAAATGCTTAAGCAGGTTTTTTTTAACGCCCCATCCCCCTAAAAAAAAAACCCAAACCCTAGCTCACTTGTTTGAAAACAAAACCTTTCTTCATCATTATTCTTAAAGGCCTATGAATTCCCTAGCAAATTTTCTAAACGTCTTTAGATAAAACACATAAAAATTAGCAAATTAATGTCTGAATGCAACCAGTAAGATCACAGCAAATCATATTATTAAATAAATGCTATTTAGGAGCAGACAACTGTGATTTAAAATTGTCTCTTTGGTAAGCTCTTGTGACTGATTAAATATGATGCAATGTATTTTATTCAAACAACACTATTCAATTCATCTATGTGAGAGAAAGCTAGTTACCTCAAAGTGATGCCAGAACCTTTCATCTTAAATATTATATAAGGTAGGAGCCAAATTTTGCTCTCCTTATTTATGTGAATAATTTCATTGGTAAATAGCTGCTCATGTGACAAAGTCAAGAAGGATTTAACTACAGATTTCTAGTAAAAGTGACAATGCAATGGCTATTATTTACATGAAATGAGATCGTGCTCTCAGTCCAGTACTGGACAAGTGTCTAGATCACAAAACCATCACCACCACTTGCTACTATTCTGAGCAGGGGGACAATAGATTGCATAGACAGGGAGACTGAACTTTTGCTTCATTGCTAGAGGTGGACCTTGCAGACAAAACGGGGGGCCAGAAACTTGCATTTTTGCTGCCTCTACTGTACCTGTTCTCTAACTAAACAGAGGACTTCATTCTCTGGAGCTGGCAATCCAGCACCTTTCAACATCATAATAAAATTTAAGAAAAAAAAAATCATGGTCAAACCAAGTATTGACTGGCTGTGATGTTAAAGAGAATTGTCCGTAAGGGTCACTCTTCAAGCAAAATGGATCATATATCTTATTCTTTTAAAAAAAATTCTTATATCTAATGTTTAAAAATCTTTACACGTAAACAATGCTCAGGATTTCTGTGTTGTTTAGTATGAAGACTCTTAAACTTCCACACACAGAGGACTGCACCCTCTATTCAAGAAGATTCTGTCTTGATATTTTCTACGCTATCCTAGATTTTTAACCTAATTATAAATCACACTATAAAAATGTCTCTTAAAATTACTTTGTCTTTTTACCACTACAATGTTAGTGAGAACTTATATGTATATGAAATACATTGTTATGAACTCTCTTATTGTAAAGTAGGTTTCACATTCAACATGTGTGACATGGATAAGTGGATCTATTTTAATCAATGACTCCAAGGTTAATATTCAATAACTTTGGCAAGGCAACTGAATTAATTTTGCTTCTCTTTGCATAAAATGACCAGGTTACTGATCTTGACAATTTGAGTCTCTCCTTGTTTTAATACACTTCCTCAAGTTGCATGAGAGTCTGTGCGGTGCCTATTCTCCTTTACTTTTCAGGGTCTTTCCCCTTAAAATGCTTTAGTTTCTCCCATCTTAAAAAAAAATCTACCTTTGATCCCATTTGATTCTTCAACTACCAACCTATCTCTCTTTCATCTGTAAGTTCATTGAACATGACGCTTACAATTGCTGTCTGCAGTTACTCTCCTCCAATCCATTCTAGAAGTTCTCCAGTCTGGTTTCTGCCCCTTTCTGCTCAACTGAAACTGCTCTCACCAAAATCTCTAATGACCTCTTCTTAGCAAAAGCTCAGACCCAATACTCTAATCTCAACCTCCTTGACCTGTCAGTCACCTTTGCCACAGGCAACCATGCTCTTCTTGAAATCTTGTCCTTCTATGACTCTGTCCTCTTCTGGTTCTCCTCCTACCTCTCTAATTGTGCTTTCAGCATGTTCTTCAGCCAAGCTTCCTCATCTCCCCAACAGCTTTCTGTGGGGTTCCTCAGAGTGTGTCCTTGGTCCTCTTCTTTATGATATGGCCTTTTCTATCCATCCACAGAGCTAAAACTCTCATCAAGGTTCTCATTATCTCATGTCTCAATTACCTGCAATATACTTTTTTCTGTCCTTGACAAATACAAACTTGTCCCGCTCATATCCATTCAGAATGTTGCTACAAAGATAGTTTTCCTAGCCCATCACTTAGCATGTCACCCCCTTCCTTTGTATCTCTCTACTGGAGTAGTGGGCAACCTGCGGCCCGCACGCGGCCTGTCAGGGTAATCCACTGGCAGGCCGCGAAAGTTTGTTTACATTGACCGTCCGCAGGCACGGCCGCCCGTAGCTCCCAGTGGCCGCGGTTCACTGTTCCTGGCTAATGGGAGCTGCGGGAAGCAGCGCAGGCTGCAGGGACATGCTGGGAACAGCAAGCCGCGGCCAGTTGGAGCTGCGGAAAGTCAATGTAAACAAACTGTCTTGCGGCCCGCCAGCAGATTACCCTGACGGGCCGTGCGGCCCGCGGGCTGCAGTTTGCCCACCACTGCTCTACTGGCTCCTTCCTCTCTATTGTATGAAACATAAGCTATTTGTCTTCACTTTCAAGGGCCTTCAGAACCTATCCCCACCCTACCTATCATCTCATTCAGTATTGAAAGGTCAGCTCCTGCCTGTGATAGGTCCATAATGTCAACCTCCATTCAGGGCTGTCTTTAGGCCGATTTCCCCCAAATTGGGCCCCGCGCCTAAGAGGGCCCCGTGCCCTAAAGAAGAGCGCCTAACTTTAATTTTTACTCACCCGGTGGCGGTCCGGGTCTTCGGCGGCAGGTCCTTCACTCGCTCCGGGTCTTTGGCGGCATTTCGACGGTGGGTCCTTCAGTGCCACGGAAGACCTGGAGCGAGTGAAGAACCCGCCACCGAAGTGCCGCCGAAGACCCGAACCGCCGCCGGGTATTCGAATCGGGCCCCGCACTTCCTAAAGCCGGCCCTGCCTCCATTGTCACCTTTGTGCTTTCTCTCATGCTGCCCCCCACTCCTGGGAAAAGCTCCCATAGACATTTGCAAAACTAATTCTCTATCCTCCTTCTAAATCCTACTTCAAACTCTCCTTTGCCATGAGGTCTACAAAAAAATTGATAACAGCTGTGCTGAGACCACAGCCTATCATGCTGACCAATATTATCTCACATTTTCCTTGTACTCTCCCCTTCAGTTTATCTGTATCCCATCTGTTGTCTTTTGTCTTAGACCAGGGGTGGCCAACCTGCGGCTCCGGAGCCACATGCGGCTCTTCAGAAGTTAATATGTGGCTCCTTGTATAGGCACCGACTCCGGGGCTGGAGCTACAGGCACCAACTTTCCAATGTGCCGGGGGGTGCTCACTGCTCAACCCCCGGCCCCACTCCACCCCTTCCTGCACCCTCCCCTGAGCCTGCCATGCTGTTGCTCCTACCCCTCCCCCCAGAGCCTCCTGCACGCCACGAAACAGCTGATCCGGCAGTGGGGAGGGAGGGGAGAGGTGCTGGGCGCCAGGTGCTGGGAGTGGGGACGGAGGGTAGAGCTGATGGGGGGCTGCTGACATATTACTGTGGCTCTTTGGCAATGTACATTGGTAAATTCTGGCTCCTTCTCAGGCTCAGGTTGGCCATGCCTGTCTTAGACTGTATGCTCTTTGGGGTAGGGACTGTCTTTTTGTGTTTGTACAGCGCCTATCACAATGGGGTCCTGGCCCATGACTGGGGCTCCTAGGCACTATGATAACACAAATAATAATAAATTAATAATACAGCATAACCACCCTTTGTCCCCTTCTGAATCCAGGCTGCTCTAGAGAGTGGGGACTTATCTAAATTATGTCAGTCTCTCCGAGCTGCCCTATGGTAGCAGCACTACCCAGAATCTTCATAGCATTACATGCTGTGGCCCAACCCTGACACACTCCTCATGTCCCCAGTCATGCCTCCTATGCTAGGGGGTCCTCAGGAGGAGAGCCTGTGGGGGTCCATCTCACCCAAAGTATTTGGTTTAGAGTTCCAGCTGGAATTTTTATTTGATTATGGTTTTCCCCTTTACTTCTAGTTTATTTTTTCATGTTTCACTTTACCTTAACTGTATACAGGTGATGACCTGGTTTGCCCAGGTAGCAAAGAAATTAACTCGGAGAATAAGGTCATCAATCCATGATCCCAAAGACTTATTTGACATATAGGAATATAGCTGTTGCAAATGACAGAAAAGTTGAATCTCATTAAATACCACTACAATATCAAATACAGCCAGTTTATAAACTGGAACCGTTATCAGTAGGTCTGCAGAAGGGAATCACTGCATGAGAGGTAGAAATGGACAAAATATAGATTAAAAGCCTTTGAAAGAACACTCAGAAACAACTGTCAAACTTTTGATAGTGTCTCTATGAAATGTCCTTTAATCTCCTCTAACAGATTTCACTCTATGGACTTTCCAAAGTGTCAAAATCTGACAAAGTGCTAAAATTCAGAAAACACATGCTCAAAACAAAAACACAAATGCACCAGCTTTTCCAAAACACACTTGTAATATGGGTTTCCTCAAAAACCAAAGTATTACATTAGATCAATCTGCCTAAGCATTTGTACTGTGATTATATCACCATGCTTACTTTGTGCTCAACACACATATGTGAAAAGATCAGTTGTGTTACTGAAGGTTCAAAAACCAGATCTACTTTGCAAAAAATTTCAAAAGTTGGAATTTTTTTCATTTCACAGGATTTTAAAAGTGGAACAATGTTTATTTTATTTTTCCAAAACTTTTTGCAAAATATTTTTGAAATTTCAATTCCCCATTCTCTTTTCCCTATTTTTCCCTTTATGCTAGTCAGTGCAATAAAATGCATGCTGTCAAGATTTTTAATTGGACTTTTATTTTTCCATATTCTTTTTCCATTCTGCCTTTTCAAAGCTGCCTCAACTCTGGAAAACTTACGAAGTGACAAAAGGGAAAATGAGACTGTAACTCTAGTAAATGTCACTTTTTAACCTTTCTCCAACTGTTGCAAAGTTACAGTGGCAGAGATAGAGAGTTTAATTCTTTGGGCACTTTGTGACTTTTCCAAAAAACAGGCAACCAACCACAAAACAAAGCCCTGGTTTACACTACGAGGTTAGGTCGAATTTAGCCACGTTAGGTCGATTTTATAAGCAATGCATCTATACAACCAACCCTGTTCCATCGACCTAAAGGGCTCTTAAAATCGACTTCTGTACTCCTCCCCAGCGAGGGGAGTAGCGCTAAAATCGACCTTGCTGGGTCAAATTTGGGGTAGTGCAGACGCAATTTGACGGTATTGGCCTCCAGGATCTATCCCAGAGTGCTCCAATGTGACCGCTCTGGACAGCACTTTCAACTCCGATGCACTAGCCAGGTACACAGGAAAAGCCCCAGGAAATTTTGAATTTCATTTCCTGTTTGGTCAGCGTGGCGAGCTCAGCAGCACAGGTGACCATGCAGTCCCTCCAGAATCGCAAACGAGCTCCAGCATGGACCGAACGGGAGACACTGGATCTGACTGCTGTATGGGGAGAAGAAGCTGTGCAGGCCGAACTCTGATCAAAAAGAAGAAATGCTAATATATATGCCAAAATCGCATGGGGCATGGTGATCAGAGGCTACAACAGGGACACACAGCAGTGCTGCATGAAAGTTAAGGAACTCAGGCAAGCCTACCAAAAGACAAAGGAGGCAAATGGTCGCTCCAGATCAGAGCCCCATACATGCCGCTTCTATGATCAGCTGCATGGCATTCTAGGCGGGGACCCTACCACTACCCCACTACTGTCCATGGACACCTGCAAGGGGGGAATTTCACGCAACAGGGAGGAGGATTTTGTGGATGAGGAAGAGGAGGAGGAGAATGAGCAGCAGGCAACTGGTGAATCCGTTCTCCCCGGCAGCCAGGACCTTTTCATCACCCTGGAGCCAATACCTTCCCAAGGCGGGATCCCGGACCCTGAAGCCGGAGAAGGCACCTCTGGTGAGTGCACATTTGTAACTACAGTACAGGGTTTAAAAGCAATTGTGTTTAATGTTTGATTTGCCCTGAAGAATTGGGATGCATTCGCGGCCAGTATAGCTACTGGAAAAGTCTGTTAATGTGTCTGGGGATAGAGCGGGAATCCTCCAGGGACATCTCCATGAAGCTCTCCTGGAGGTACTCTGAAAGCTTTTGCAGAAGGTTTATGGGGAGGGCTGCCTTATTTCGTCCTCCACGGTAGGACACTTTACCACGCCAAGCCAATAGCAAGTAGTCTGGAATCATTGCAGCACAAAGCATGGCAGCGAATGGTCCTGGGTTTTGGGCGCATTCAAGCAACATTCGGTCTATATCTTTCTGTGTTAGCCTCAGGAGAGTGATATCATTCATGGTCACCTGGTTGAAATAGGGGAATTTTTGTAAGGGAACAGTAAAAGGACCCCGTTCATGCTGGGCTGTTTGCGTTTGGCTAAAAGAGATCATCCCTGAGAATAGCCACGTGGGGGGGGGAGGGGTGAAGGGATCATCCCAGAGAATAGCCATGCGGTGAGGTGGGGGGAGGTGTGTGCTGCACATCCATCCGAAAACCGCAGCCCCTCCTTTTAAATGGCAAACCCAACCGGCATTGCTTGCTATGGGAAAGGAGGGCGCTGCAGTTTGAAACCATTCCCACATGTTATGAACGCGGAAGAAGCCAACCCCGCGTACCCTTTGGCTTACCATGGCTGCCTGGAAACCAAATTCTGTTGCCCAGCTGTTTGTGATGTGTCACCATACCGGTAGGTGCTCAATATAAAAGGCAAAATGCGACCTTGTATCTAAAGCACGTGCAGTCTGCTGTGAATTGTTTGATTCACTTTGAAAGAGTCTCCCTTTTGTTCTCAGAAATGTATTATCTTAAATTTTATCCCCCCGCAGGTGCAAATGTTTCTATGCTCCCCCTATAATCTCCATCCCTGAGGTTATCACAGATTAGAAGGCGAAAAAAATGCATTCGTGATGACATGTTTTCCGAGCTCATGCAGTCCTCCTGCACTAATAGGGCACAGCTGAATGCATGGAGGCATTCAGTGGCAGAGGCCAGGAAAGTGAGGGTGATTAGAAGAAGCAGGAGGCGATGCTGAGGCTAATGGGGGAGCAAATGGACATGATGAGGCATCTGGTGGAGCTGCAGGAAAGCCAACAAGAGCACAGACCGCCGCTGTATCCACTGTATAACCACCTGCCCTCCTCCCCAAGTTCCATATCCGCACCACCCAGATGCCCAAGAACGCACGGGGGGGGAGGGGGGGGGGAGGTTCTGGGCACCCAGCCACTTCACTCCAGAGGATGGCCCAAGCAACAGAAGGCTGTCATTCAAACAGTTTTTATTTGTAGTGTGGCTACAATAAGCAATGTGGCCTTATCCTTCCCTCCTCCCCCACCCCACCCCACCCGGGCTACCTTGTCAGTTATCTCACTTTTTTTTTAATTAATAAAGAAAGAATGCATGGTTTCAAAACAATAGTGACTTTATTTCCTTTGCCAACTCTGATTGAAGGTGGGAGGGTGGTTGCCTTCCAGGGAATTAAAATCAACAAAGGGGGCGGGTTTGCATCAAGGAGAAACACACACAACTGTCACACCGTAGCCTGGCTAGTCATGAAACTGGTTTTCAAAGCTTGTCTGATGCGCAGCGTGCCTAGCTGTGCTCTTCTAATTGCCCTGGTGTCTGGCTGCTCAAAATCGGACGCCAGGCGATTTGCCTCAACCTCCCACCCCGCCATAAACGTCTCCCGCCTACTCACACAGATATTATGGAGCACACAGCAAGCAGCAATAACAATGGGAATATTGGTTGCACTGAGGTATAACCTAGTCAGCAAACAGTGCCAGTGAGCTTTTAAATGTCCAAAGGCAGATTCTACCACCATTCTGCACTTGCTCAACCTATAGTTGAACTGCTCCTTACTACTGTCCAGGCTGCCTGTGTACGGCTTCATGAGCCACGGGAGCAAGGGGTAGGCTGGGTCCCCAAGGATAACTATTGACATTTCAACATCCCCAACGGTAATTTTCTGGTCTGGAAAGTAAGTCCTTTCTTGCAGCTGCTCGAACAGCGAGTGTCATGCACCTTTCCCAGCCATCCCACGTTGATGTTGGTGAAACGTCCCACCAGTGCTTGCACCACCATTGAGAAGTATCCCTTGTGGTTTACGTACTGGTTGGCAAGGTGGTCCGGTGCCAAGATAGGGATATGGGTTCCGTCTATCGCCCCACCACAGTTAGGGAACCCCATTGCAGCAAAGCCATCCACTATGACTTGCACATTTCCCAGAGTCACTACCCTTGCTATCAGAAGGTCAGTGATTGCATTGGCTACTTGGATCACAACAGTCCCCACAGTAGATTTGCCCACTCCAAATTGATTCCTGACTGACTGGTAGCAGTCAGGCGTTGCAAGCTTCCACAGGGCTATCACCACTCGCTTCTCAACTGTCAGGGCAGTTCTCATCTTGGTATTCCTGCACTTCAAGGTGGGGGAAAGCAACTCACAAAGTTCCAGGAAAGTGGCCTTACGCATGCAAAAGTTTCACAGCCACTGGGAATCATCCCATACCTGCAACACTATGCAGTCCCACCAGTCTGTGCTTGTTTGCCGGGCCCAGAATCAGCGTTCCACTGTATCAACCTGCCCCACTGCTGCCATGATGTCCCAATTGCCACATCCTGTGTTTTCAGGAACGTCTGTGTCCATGTCCTCCTCACAATCGTCCTCGTGCTGGCGTCTCCCAGGTTCTGCACATACTGCAGGATAATGCGCGAGGTGTTTACAATGCTCACAACAGCAGCGGTGAGCTGAGCAGGTTCCATGCTTGCCGTGCTATGGCGTCTGCATGGGTAACCCAGGAAAAAAGGCGTGAAACGATTGTCTGCCGTTGCTTTCACGGAGGAAGGGAGGGGAGACTGACGACATGTACCCAAAACCACCCACGACAATGTTTTTGCCCCATCAGGCATTGGGGGCTTAACCCAGAATTCCCATGGGCAGCGGAGACTGCGGGAACTGTGGGATAGCTACCCACAGTGCACCGCTCCATGAGTTGATGCTAGCCATGGTATTGAGGATGCACTCCGCCGACTTAATGTGCTTAGTGGGGACATACACAATCAACTGTATAAAATTGCTTTCTAAAGATCGACTTTTATAAAATCGACCTAATTTCATAGTGTAGACATATCCAAAGACAAAACCAACACTCCCCTCCCCCCCCAACAAACAACAAACATCCAAAAATAAAATAAAAAGACTTCTTAGCCCTGAGTCGTTTTATTGCATTCAGTGGTAGAAAGGAAAAAGGAAAAAAGTGAAAATTTTTCACACAATTTTTTGGTTTGAAAAAAGGGCCACAATTTTAGAACAAAAATTCCCTTCCTCCTTCTAGGGAGCTTCCTGAATTGAATCATCCTCTAGTAAAAGCCTGTTTGGAAGAGTCCCTCAGTGCTTAAGATTGATCAATCGATTGATCGATCGATCTATCTATACCTGCACATGTAAACTAAGAGGCTTTAATCTTACCTGCCAGAACTCAGGCACCTTGGATTTCAAAACTGAGTTATAAAGTTCTTCTAATCCTGTAGTGAAGATAATCTCTCCTTTCATAGCGTGTTGAAGTGAATGCAATGATATGGTTATTACAGACAATAAATGATTAAATCGGTCAATCTCCTGGCGAAGAACAGTTAACAAAGCTGAATTGATAAAAGGATCATGTCCTGGTAAAGGAAAAAGGAGTAATATCAGATGGAGCTTTCCTCCCATAGAGAAGTGAGGAGGAGCTGCTCATTATCATAACATTCAAGTTTTGCAAATATTGCCTTAATTTCTCTCCTATGCTGAGTTAGGGACAAGCCACTTTGCACCATATGAAGTAGTGGGAGAGAACTTTATCATTAACTTTATCAAAAGTCTTCTATCAGCCAACTGCAGGTTTGAAGTAAATGACACTCAGAATGTCTGAGACATTTTTTGTCTCAATGCTTTGTGAGCCTCACTTAAATGAGGCAGGGAAATGGAAGATCAAGTTTTATTATAATTCAAGATAATTTACTTCTCTTTTTCAGCAAAGAAGGAAAACATCCTTTCCCTGTGTATTCACTTTTGTGAATGTGGCTTCCACAGTACACAGTATCTGCAACACTGTCTGAGACCAGCAGGCTCAACACATTAGAGCAACAAGTGAATGTCAAATGTGCCAATTTCCAAGTTTATAGAAGTTCTCAAATCTAGCAGCATAATCCTCTGAGAGGAATTTGCTTTTCTTTCAGATTTTGAATTTCTCTTAACTATTAATAGTGCAAATCCTGAAATCTTTGCTCAACACTTAATCTTTACTTGGACAATACTACAACTGAAATTACTGGGAAGTTTGCCCGATTAAGGCGTAAATATGGACTTCAGGTTTTGGGCCTTTAAAAAAATTATTATTCTCATTTTTAAAAATACGGATAAAATTATTAATATAGTCCAACAGCAACAGATTTAGAATTTATTTACTGTTACATTTTCTATTTTGTTACACTCTTTCAGCTAAATCATTGCAGCAGATCAATGAGGTGGAGCTCAGATTAACTTGAAATTCTTTGGGACTGAAACATAAATGTGGACCCAGGGGATTCTCAAATATGCCAACAAGTATTTTACACTACAACTGTATTTTCTTTTGGGATTTCACATGCATCCACACATGAATCTAGAGCTAGATATGAGTCAGGCTTTGGTTAAAGCACTGACTAAATGTTTGAGCAATACAGATTAGAAAATTCCTCCCCAGATTAACATTAAAGACAGGGAAGACTTCTCAGTGTTTTTGGCATCCTATTGCACATCAAAGTCTAGAAAAAATTGACAGAATCATAGTTAGATGTCTCCCTTATATTATACATTAGCCCAAAGTAAGATAATATCCTAAAATTTGTTCAAGAGCATAACTGGCTATAGTGAGTTGCTGATCCACATAACATAGGCTTATTCAACTAATGTCTCTGTAGGACTTTTTAGTTACAAGAAAGTTGATTTAACATTTCATCAAAGCTTGGGAAGAATGGTTACTTACCCTGCACTAACTGTGGTTTTGCAAGATGTGCTGTCCACATGTGCCCAATATGTGCAGAAACTGAGGGTGGTGTGGGAGATCTAAGCCTCTCCCTATATGGGCTCAGGCGTACTGTCTCCTGTATGCCCCCCATGGGTCCCAGTAGGGCCACTGAGTGGGGAATGGCATAAGCGGTCACATCCATTGGGGGGCCATACCAGGTCTGGGTGTCAGCCCTGCGATGGATTTTAGGCTGTATAGGTGGACCCAGCACTGTAGTAGATTGAATAGAAAAGGAGTGCTGAGATGAGAAGACACCCTCCTCCTCAGTATCTTCTTCCTTGCTGGAGACTGGAGGGGCCAGAGGTGAATTGAGCTGACGCGGTGCCATGTGTGCCAGGGAAACACTGGTGCCGAAAAGACATGATTCAGGTGTCGATGAGACATACAGGTCTGCCTGATGTAAGAAGAAGTGTGGTGCCAATGGTTTCAGTACCAAGGTGGTCAGTGCCAATGGTGCTGTTGTAGTCGCGGTTGTCAGTGCTGGCCTCCGTGCGCTCTGTGTTGTTGGGACAGGAGGTGGCACCATAACTTGGGCAGAGCGTATTGGTGCCGCATCTTGTGGCAGCTCTGTTGGTGCCATAGAGGAGGAGGTAGGTTTCTGTTTGCCCCTTGACTCCGAGCTTGCCCTCTAACGGTCAGTGGCTTTCATGGTATGCATGGCACCGGATGAGCCCAGTGCCTCATAAGTACTCAGCTGGACTGGGGAGTGCATCTTTTTTGGTGGCTCTTTTCCTCACTGCCTTTTTGGAGGAGTGAGCCTTCCACTGTGAACTGGGTGAAGTTGCTGGGGAACACTGTCCGGGCGGGGAGTTTGTGGATCTGGATCAGATGCTGGGCACAGAGACTTCTTCATTAACAGAAGTTTGAGACATAGGTCTCTATCCTTTCTGGTGCAAGGTTTCAGTTAATGCAGTGAGAGCAATTTTGAGGAACGTGTCTCCACCCTAGGCACCAGACACACTGAGAGTGTCTGTCTGAGACCGGGTCACCTCTCAGCAGGAAAGGCAGTGCTTGAAACACGGTGAACCGGGCATGGCTCGAGTTATGATGGTTCAACCCTAACAGTGAACACTAATAAGCTAAGGGGTATTCAAACTCAGAGTAAAAAGGGAAAGGAAAAAATAAACAGGGAGAAAGAGATAAGTAAACTTAACTAGGGTGCTAAAGACTACTCTAAAACCTAAGTATAGATATCAGTTTTAACACTGCTGGGAGCTCCATTTCAGGTCAGGACAGTTGAGAAGGAACTGAGGGGGGTCTGGTCGCATGGTGCTAGATAGGCACCAACAATGGCACAAGAGAGTGCATGCGTGACCCAGATGAGCACTGCTGCTGAAATTTTCCAATCAAAGGCAGAGGGATGCACCAACACCTGAAATGGAGCACCACAGGGACACTCCTCAAAGAAAAACCCCTGAATTTGTCCTGAGAACCTGTGAAAGATGGATTGAATGCTTCATCAGGGAACAAGGGGATATCTGGGAGGATAACAAAATGGAGGTTCTTTGAGAATACCTGCCCTCTTTCTATGTCCTTTAATGGAGTCATTTCTGGAGGTTCTGCTGGATTCCTGTGGCGCCACCCAGGGTGGAGAGTGGGGGCAGGAAGGAGAGAAGTCTCTGTTGTGATCTGGAGAGGACAACGAAAATAGCAAACCTCCTCCAGGGGTGGAGCAATCCTCTCTGGGGTATCAGGTCTACACAAAGGTACCAGGTTGGATGCAGGCAGAGACACAGGCTGCTTGGAGATGACATCTCTTAAGTACTCCAATAGAGGTACCAAATCTACCGGTACCAAATCTACAGGTAGACTGGCCAGTACCATGAAAGCTTCAATGCCAGAATCTACAGCACCAAAACATATGGTGCTGAAAATGTCTGTTGGTAATGAGGAGGTTGTGAGTGGTACCAGGGATGAGGTGCCAAAGGTTTCAGTGCTGAAGATGGTGTTGGAACATATGGCACCTAAACCGTACCAGGGGCAGCATGGTCCTTAGGAGTGTTTGGTGTCACTTTGCTCTTCTGTGCCAGGGCACCAGAATGGGACTCTGAATTGCAACTTTTGGTAGATGAGATTCAAGGAGAAGTTTTAAGTTTCTTACTTGGGGTTGGTGAGGGCTCCATAGGTGGGGGGCATGTTGTGAATGAGGAGAGAAACTGCGATAGAATGTTAAAAACAGAGAAGGAATATTTTAAAATAAAAGATTAATTTGTGAAAATAAAAGTTTCTTTCTAATTAAACATTATGTAAACCGTTGTTCTGACCTTTAGCAGCTTTTGCAAGAGCAGCCCAAATGGGGCCTGACAGTAAGCTTCCCAGTGTGATTTTCATTTTGGAGGAATGTTCAGTTCCAGGTGTCAGTTCTGTATCTTGTTCCTCTACAGTGAGTGGCAGCTGCCTTAGAATGTCAGAAGCTATTTCCAGGACTAATTCGTCTTGGCTCTTTCCACCACTGGAAGGGGCAAAACAAATTAAAAAAGGGTAAGACTTATAATTCTGGAATTGTCAGAGCTGGAGGGGTCCAACAGGAGATGATCTAATCTTCCCACTTCCACTTGTGGTTTATGGGCATATTCTAATATTTCTAGACCATCTCTAGCAGGTTTCTATAGTTAGATGAGTGGATATGTACGAAGAGTTAGGTTGTGGGGGATATTCCAAAAGAATGGTCCTTTCAACATGACACTGGGGAAGAGTCAATGATCTATGCAGTAAGGCAGATTTCTGACAAAGCAGTACAAGTATCTAGGAATTACAGATAAATAGCCATTTCACTAAGCAAGTTAGTTACATGGACATTTGATCATTTTCCTAGTGGTTGTTTTATGGGAGTTAGAATATATTTGACTTGCACAATACACAAAGAACTGAATACTGTACCCATATATCAGAAACAGACCAGCCGAGGGTTGAAATTTAGGTTACAATGATGCCTGTAAATCTAAAATACGGCCAGGAAGATACTCATTTCCTTTTCGAGGCAAGGTCTCGTTTACTATGAAGCAGATTAGATTTAAATTATGTGGCAAGGCCTCTGGAATTATGCAGTAATACTCAACCCTGCAGAGAACACAACAGTTGGAAGGGAGGAGACTCCACCAAATAAAACACTGAAGGAAGAATTAGAGAACCAGGAAAGGAGAGAATCATGACAGCTAAGGGAGGAAAAGACTTCAGGAAGAATAGCATAGTTGACTATGTTAAAGGCAGCCAAGACAATGTACAGGCCCTGGGATTTGGCCACGAATAGGTCATTAGAGACTTTGGTGAGAGCAGTTTCAGAGAAGTATACAGGTCAGAATCCAGACTGCAGAGGGTCTAGGGATGGAACTGGAGGAGACGAAATCCATACAGCAGTTGAAGATGAGGCATTCAGTGAGTTTTGAGATGAAGGAGAGAAGGAAGAATAATCAATAGTTGCACAGGCAACATGAGATCAAGGGTGGGTTTTTAAGATTGAGGAGACTAAAGTCTGTTTATATTGTGAGGGGCTTATGTCAGTGTAGTTAGGGCAATGAAGTTTCTGTGTCGATACCGGGTTACCTACATCCGCTGTTGGCTGCCTTGTCAATTTCACGGTGGAGCCGTGAAATTGACAAGAAAACCCAGCTTTCCAGCTGGGCTGCTACCAGGTCTCCGCTCCAAGCCAGGCTGCCACCCAGACTCCTGGCTTGGGCTGCCACCCAAGCTCCTGTCTGGGAGCCCTGCTGCCCCCCACCTGGTCCCGGCTCCCCGCTGGGAGGCCAGCTGCACCAAGACTCCTGGCTGGGAGCCCCGCTGCCCCCCATGGCTCTTGGCTCCCCACTGGGAACACGGCAGCCAACCGGACTCCGGGCATGGATCTTCCTGCCGGGAATCCGGCTGCCCCCCAGGCTCTCAGTTCCCCTCTGGAAGCATGGCAGCTGACCAGACTCCAGGTGCAGATCTCCCTGCCAGAGGTGAGAAGCCCCGGGGGGGAAGCTGGGCTCCCGGCCGTTAGCTACGTGGAGCTGAGAGCCCTGGCTCTCAGTCCCCCACACTGCCCCTCTTCAGTTGGTGGAAGCACTCCTGGTGAGAACGTGCACCACCGACAGAAGGAGGGCAGTGTGGACATCAGCTACTGCAGTAATTACTGAGGTGGCTGTAAGTTGACCTAACATAGGTCGATTTAAGATTGTAGTGTAGACATGCCCTAAGCACTGGTCTACACTAGGAAATTAAGTTGGCATAACTATGTTGCTTAACCCCTGAGCGAGGCAGTTAAATCAACCTAACTCCCGGTTTAGACAGTGCTAGGTTGACAGGAGAATTCTCCCATTGACCTAGCCGCCGCCTCTCGGGGAGCTGGATTATCTACACTGACAGGAGAAGCCCTCCCTTTGACATAGGTAGTGTCTTCACTGAAGCACTGCAGTGGTGGCACAGATGTGCTAGTGCAGTGTTTTAAGTGTAGACAAGTCCTGAGTACCTCTCCCAGACCTGAAGAAGAGTTCTGTGGAGCTTGAAAGCTTGTCTCTCTTACCAACAGAAGTCGGTCCAATAAAAAAATATTACCTCACTCCCCTTGTTTTACTCATTCAGTAAATCAGAGTTAAGTATATGCAAATAAGCTTTAAAATTGTGGGCAAGCATAACAAATAACTTCCTAACTCTTTTAGGTAATAGATTCTGCTTTGTTCTGTCACCAAAACAGTTTCTTTTTAAAACACTGACCTGATGATCAGGGTGTCCATGCTGATTCCTGGCTGCATACTGACAATGGTATCAATAAAGGTTTGTGCCTGAGATTCCAGGAATGCTCTTCCAGCACAGGCGTGCATTCCAAATAGCTCTGGTGAATCAGTGTCTGGCAGAGACTCTAAATAGGCTCTACAGTCTTGTAAGCTATCTGTGGCAGACACGGGTCGATATACCTGCAAAATAAATGACAAACATTTTATTTCCCTACTTAATGAAAGGCTGGTTAGTGCAAAAAAGGTTACACACAAGTAACTTTTCTTCAAGGTTGCTTATATGCAGGGCCGGCTCCAGGCACCAGTGCAGCAAGCAGGTGCTTGGGGCGGCCAATGGAGAGGGGCGGCACGTCCGTCTCTTCGGCAATTCGGCGGCGGGTCACTCAGTCCCTCTTGGAGGGAAGGACCTGCCACTGAATTGCTACCGAAGAATGAAGCGGCGGCGGTAGAGCCGCCGCCAAAGTGCTGCCAATTGCGGCTTTTTTTTTTTTTTTTTTTTTTTTGCCGCTTGGGGCGGCAAAAACGCTGGAGCTGGCCCCGCTTATATGATCCCAACAGGGACTGCTTTTCTAAAAGATTCCTGAAAGTCAGTGGTGCCTGATATTCCTTACAGGTGGGAATAGACACAAAGCCAATTTGAAGAAGAATGGAATTATATTGCAAATACCCTTCTGCTTGAGCAGTTATCTGATTAACACATGCATTTATACATGTGTTGGTGGTGGTGGGATTCTTTTGTGAGTGCAAATTATTCTGTACTGTTTATATAAAAATAGCATACAGTATATCCCTTCCCCCATCCTTCTCTCTATATGTATATGCATGCATGCAAGCATACATGTACACAAACACACACAAAGGAATAAACAGCATAATTTATTCATAAGGTTTATATATGGGTCAAAATATCATCTATTAATATAAAAGAAATCAATTCACCTTCCTTTAAAATGACAAAAAAGGAACAACAAGACATGGAGAGAATTCAGTATTCTCCTCCTCCCACAAGCACTGTAAACTTATGTCAACTTACAAGTGTTTTTGCTTTTTATACATATGTTAGTTATTTTTAAAATTCAGTAAGAAAACTATTTTAAATTAATGCTGTCACTGTGTTGTTCAGGTAGTTCTAAGCTAGTAATTCAATTGTTTCTGCATCAGAGTTAACTTTCCTGATTTTTCCTAGCACTACTAAGTAGCAGAGGTAGCAATACAAGAGATCCTTCTGGGGGCTACCCTTAGCTGTGCAGAGAAGTTTTATTTACTAGAACTATTGTGCTTCAAGAGTTGTCTCTGTGCATTCACACTTTTGGGTTCTAGCCCCTCTAGTGTTGAGCTGGGGAACTATGTAAAAAGCCATGTTTGCTGGGGGTTGCAGATGCGCTTTTTCATAACGGAATATTCCCCCGCCTGACCACCTCAGAGCTTTCTCCTAGCCCGCAGAGTCCAGAAATACAAAGCACTCTGAGGCAGAGAGGAAGGCAGGTGCGAAGTGTGAATGAACTCAGGCAATACTTGAAGAACAACAGTTACAAGTAACCAACCCTTTTTTCTTCTTTGAGGGCTTCTGTGCATTCCACCTTACAGGAGATTAGCAAGCAATGCTCCCATCAGAGGATGGTAGGTGAGGAATTCTAGGCAAAATGAACTGTAGTACCAGCTTACCAAACCAAGCAATGGGACACAATGCCAAATCCAACAAATAGTGCTAACTAAAAGTTTGAACCGAACTCCATGTTGCTGCTTTGCAAATCTCTACACAGGATCCTATCTCAGACAATCTATAGAGGCAGTAGTATAAGTCCTGGAGTGAACTGTAGCAGTGTCCACATGGCGAGTTAGCGTGCAGCAAGCTGACTTGCCAGGCACTAAGTCACTGTGTAGTCATGCTCAGAATGTGTCTTTAAGCCAAGAGATACTGGTCACATCCTTTGGTACTACAATGGATGGGAGCCTATATGTGGTGTTTTCATATTTGATGCTAGAAATGCACTTCTCCTCCACTAGTATGTTTATTCCAGAATAATCAGTTACTTTTATTTTTGTTGGTCCCAGTTTTGGTCTTATTTTCAGTCTCTCATAATCTTGTTCAGACAGAATATTAACCTGCTCTTCTGTGTCCAGGTTGAGTAGAATAATGATTTCATTCACTGTCATTGGCAGTATCCAGTCCCTCTCATCAGTTTTGCTTGATTCCAGCACACCTATGTAAAACTCCTCAACCAGGTTGTCTTCAACTACACGTTCTTGACTTTTCTGTATTTGGAATCTGCAGCATTTATGATAGAGCTTCCAAAAGCAAAACACTGTTTGGGGCCATGCTGTGATCCACACTTTCCACATAATCTGTATTCACTCTCCCCCCAGCAGTTGCTTTCATAGTGGGTGGTTGCATTTTTTGATCTGACCTTTTCTGGCTATATTCTTTTGTATTTAGTGTGTTAATAACCCCTTCTAGTGAATTCAGCTCTTTGGCATGTGCTTTCAGTTTCTGCTGCTTTGCATATATGGAGAGATTTTTCTGAAGTTAAATCTCCTTCATGGAGCAGTCTCTCTCTTAAAACATTGTCTTTAATGCTATCTTTGACCAGAGTCTCTGTCAGCTCACCAAAGTCACAGGTCTCACTAAGCCTCCTTAATTCTGTGACACATTGCTCTATTCTATCATCATTTTTTTTGTGTGCATGTAAAAAATGTCTCTCTCAAAGGTCTCGTTCACAGGCGCCAACTTTCTAAAGTGCCAGTGGGTGCTGGACCCCCGGCTCTGCCCCAAGACCTGCCCCCACTCCACCTCTTCCCCCAAGGCCCCACCCGTGCCCTGCCTCTTCCCGCCCCTGCTCCACCCCTGCCCCGCCTCTTCCTGCCTAGTTCCATCTCCTTCCTCCAGTGCGCCATGTCCTTGCTCCTCCCCCTCCCCAGCCTCCTGCATGCCACAAAATAGCTGATTGTGGCGGGTGGGAGGCGCGGGGAGGGAAGGGGAGGCGCTGATCTGCGGGGCCTGCCAGCAGGCAGGAGATGCTGGCGGAGGTGGGGAGGAGGTAATAGGGGAGCTGTCGATGGATGCTCAGCACCCACCATTTTTCCCCCGTGGGTGCTCCAGTCCCGGAGCTGGCACCTATGGTTTCATTCCTTTTTGGCATGCAATATTCCTCAAATTTGGTCAGTATTTTACTTAACTTCATGCTTTCACCTTCTTCAAACTTAAAGTTGTTACAAATATCCAATCCTTCCTCCCCAACAATATGCAAAAAGACAGATGATTTCACTTTATCACTTTTCATCTCTGCCCTTATACAATTCAAATCTCTTTCAGAATTTTTTTCAGTTCTCTGCAACATTGCCTGACAATTGCAGACTGGGTAGAGTTTGCAACATATCCATTTTTGGCTTTCTTCCCTTCTTAAATGTATCAAACTACTATTGTGCTCATAAAATACGTACAAAAGCCTTTGTTGTTCTTTGTTTGTTGCTCCACGTGCTCCTCTTTCCTGTTATCAGTTTCAAACACAGAATTAACCTAAAAATTACTGCAGTCTCTCTCTCATTTGGCATTTCTGACATGATATAATGATCTTGGGGGTCATTAAACAACAAGCCACTGAATGAGAAAGGCATAAACTTTTAGTAGAAAACTTGGGAGTGTCCATGGTACACACATACCCTATGTTCTCCATCCCTGCCACCAGGGCATGTCTCAAAATTCCTATATTCACAATGCTGTCATAATGCTGTTATGAGGGAGCTTCTCTAAATTATAATCTTTAACAAACATCTCTCTGCAATGAGGAGATCTGGAAGCTTGTCTTTTATTTGTAGTGTCAGTGTCTATTCTAAGAACACCAAGGCAGTTTTCAGTGACAATGCTGATACCAGTGTAGACTGCAGTGCTGGAGCACTCTGTTTTGATAGAGCCTGTGGTGATGAGATGCTGGGCAGGAAGCTCAGCCCCAGTAGATATATATCTTGGGGAGACTGATGTCAGGCCTAGTATTGTGTGCAGCACCCAGGCTGAGGCAATGGGATATTTAATGGAAGACCTCGGCAGAAGAGGCAGACTTTGAAATTCCCGAAGGACTGTTAGGACAGTCTGGCTTAAAGCTTAAGGAAGCCAAGGGCACCTGCACCATCTGTCGTTCCTTGTCCAACTAGTGAAAGCATGCCAAATTATGCACTCTGACACTACATGAGCCTCTCCCTGGCACACTAGACACTGAACATGTGTGTCAGTCTCAGGAACGAGGGCTGAGCAGTTTGCATACCTTTTGAATCCCCTACCAAGTTTGGGACCTGACATTGCCTTGGGAATAATCCAAGGCAAATTACCCCAACCATTCACTCTGTAAATAACCAATAATAGAAGAAAACAGGCTAACTAGCTTGCAGACACAACAGATAGTTTCATTTAGCTCTTGGCGGCTAAGGAACTGAGATGGTCAGGGGGATGCACTCCCTTATGTCGATGGAGCCAATGATATTCTAGCACAAGAGTGCTCCTGCACTCCCTAATGGACATGACTCTTTTCTATCATTCTGCAGCTCCATGCTAGAGGTGTTAGATCTCCTAAATGGGAATTCACAGAAGCCCTTGAAGAATCAATTCTTTTCTTAAAAATTCTACATTGATTTTGCTATAAACAGGTTTTAGTTGAATCTCTACTCACAATAAATTCCCATGCTCCTCAGGGGTAACTGTTTCTGAGTCAGTGCCTGTATCCCTGCTTAGCTAGAGGGTCTTTAAAGGATCAAATGCCATTTCATATCCCAGTGCATCTATTTGACTACTAAATGGGGACATTATAATGTATTTTAAAGTGTGATTGTAATCTCACTACCACATTGTGCCATTTTTCAATACCCCTTTGTAGTTAAACATCACTCCACATGATTTTTAAAAAAACAAGGGGGGTCATTTTGTTTTGGTACCACAGCAAAGCAGGACCCAGGAGCTAACAGTGTGCAAATAAATCCTTCTGTTGCCCATTTCCAGAAGTTTGCCACTAAGTCAGTAACATGCAACTACATAAAACGACAGGGGTGCATTTTGACCATAGAGATGCACCTTGAGCTCTTATTTTATTTACAAAAATTCATACAAGTATGGTAATCAAAGTGTGCCACTGTAATTCAGATCAATGCAGCTAAGTATACTATATTTCACCAACTGTTTCCAAAAAATACATACAGATGCATGTATATAATTTTAATCTGAATGACGAGAGCCTTCTGTGCCATAGTAAAGTTTAACAATTAATTGCCATTCAAAATTTAGATTTGAATGCCCATAATCTGAAGTTCAATAATTTATAAGGCTGAAAATATTTTAAATATGCAATATAAAGGTACAACTTATTACAACACTTGAGAATAGTGAGAGAAAAAATATTTTTCCTACCCCATCCCTAGAGTAAGCGAAACCCTCCTGCAATACAAGAGGGCTATAGAAATTGTTCAGAATGCTGAGCAAGCAACGACGGTCCCAGTGGTCAGTCACACGACCTCCATAAGCTACCTCTCCAGTAAGATAACATATTGCTTGCCAAGGAATCTCTTCTTGGTTTGCCAGAAGCATCCCCAACATCTGTATGGAAACCTTTGGAGGAAAAGATTGAAGTTAAGCATTAGTATTGTTACTTTAATTTGACTCTTGTGATTATGTTATCATAGAATCATAGAATATCAGGGTTGGAAGGGATCTCAGGAGGTCATCTAATCCAACCCCCTGCTCAAAGCAGGACCAATCCCCAACTAAATCATCCCAGCCAGGGCTTTGTCAAGCCTGACCTTAAAAACCTCTAAGGAAGGAGATTCCACCACCTCCCTAGGTAACCCATTCCAGTGCTGCACCACCCTCCTAGTGAAAAAGTTTTTCCTAATATCCAACCTACACCTCCCGCACTGCAACTTGAGACCATTGCTCCTTGTTCTGTCATCTGCTACCACTGAGAACAGTCTAGATTCATTCTCTTTGGAACCCCCTTTCAGGTAGTTGAAAGCAGCTATCAAATCCCCCCTCATTCTTCTCTTCTGCAGACTAAACAATCCCAGTTCCCTCAGCCCCTCCTCATAAGTCATGTGCTCCGGCCCCCTAATCATTTTTGTTGCCCTCCTCTGGACAATTTTTCCAAATCCTTCTTGTAGTGTGGGGCCCAAAACTGGACACAGTACTCCAGATGAGGTCTCACCAATGACGAATAGAGGGAAATGATCACGTTCCTCGATCTGCTGGCAATGCTCCTACTTATACAGCCCAAAATGCTGTTAGCCTTCTTGGCAACAAGGGCACACTGTTGACTCATATCCAGCTTCTCATCCACTGTAACCCCTAGGTCCTTTTCTACAGAACTACTGCCTAACCACTCGGTCCCTAGTCTGTAGCAGTGCATGGGATTCTTCCGTCCTAAGTGCAGGACTCTGCACTTGTCCTTGTTGAACCTCATCAGATTTCTTTTGCCCCAATCCTCTAATTTGTCTAGGTCCCTCTGTATCCTATCCCTACCCTCCAGCGTATCTACCCCTCCTCCCAGTTTAGTGTCATCTGCAAACTTGCTGAGGGTGCAATCCAGGCCATCCTCCAGATCATTAATGAAGATATTGAACAAAAATGGCCTCGGGACCGACCCTTTGGGCACTCCGCTTGATACCGGCTGCCAACTAGACATGGAGCCATTGATCACTACCCGTTGAGCCCGATGATCTAGCCAGCTTTCTATCCACCTTACAGTCCATTCATCCAGCCCATGCTTCTTTAACTTGCTGGCAAGAATACTGTGGGAGACCATATTAAAAGCTTTATCATCATCAGAACCTCATGATATATGTGAATCCTTCAAGAGCACCCTACTAGCTGCATACTAACTATAAAAACAGATTAAAATAAATAAAAGTTGACTCATCTTGTAACTGTGGATCTTCGAGATGTGTGTCCCTATTGGTGTGCCACTGTAGGTGTATTCACACTTCCTGCGCCTCAGATCAGAGATTTTAGGTAGCAGTGTCCATTTGACTCTGCTCTCTCCCCGTCTTATGCCCTGCATCAGGGCTATATAGTGCTTTGCAGGCGAACCATCCTCAGTTCCTTCTCTATCGCAGAGCTCATTGGTAAGAACTCCAAGGCAGGCAGGAGGAGGGCAGGTAGTGGAGTACCCACAGGGACACACATCTTGAAGAACCACATTTACTGCACAAGGTGAGTAACCTTATCTTCTTCGAGTAGTGTCCCTATAGGTGCTCCACTGCAGGTGACTCTGCAGCAGTGCCCCAATGGAGGAGTGGGGCTTAGGAATTGAGTCTAGAATTGAGGATAAGACAGTGGAGCCAAATATGACATTGGACATTGATTCTGCATAATGTTCAGCAAATGTATGAGCAGATGTCCAAGTCACTGCTCTGCACATTTCTGTGACCAGAATGTTTTTGAGGAAGTCTATGGAAGTGGAGAGAGATCTGGAGTGCTTTTATCCTCTAGGAGGAGGCTGAATGTTGTGAGAACAATAGCAATAGGTAATGCAGTCTGATATCCATCTAGAGAGTCTTTGTTTAGCAATTGAGGATCCCTTAGATCTGTCTGCAATGGAGAGAAATAGTCTGGGAGCTTTCCGGAAGGACTTAATCCTATCCAAATAGAAGGCTAGTGCTCTCCTGACATCGTGTGTGTAATGTCGCCTCCCTTTTGTCCCGGTGTGGTTTTGGAAAGAAAACTCAGAAGTGGATAAGCTGGTTTATATGGAAGTCTGAAGGTATTTTTGGTAGGAACTTGGGGTGTGGTCATAGTGTAACCTTGTCTTTGAAAAAGATTATAAAGGGGGGGGGTACGCCATTAGAGCCCCTATCTCTGCCACTCTCCGAGCAGAAGTAATGGACACTAGGAATGTGGTTTTCATGAAGAGAGCTGATGGGCATGGGTTCAAAGGGAGGCCTTGTAAGGCACCTGAGGACAAGGTTGAGATCCCATGCCAATGTAGGCCATTTGATTTGTGGGAAGAGGTTACTCATTCCCTTGAGAACCCTTCTTGTGAAAGGATGAGCAAAAACAGAACAACCTTCTATTTTATGATGGAAGACAGTGATGGCTGCGAGATGCACCTTTATGGAGTTTAGAGATAATCCTGACATCTTTAGTTCTAGGATGTAATCTCACACAAGTGGTAATGGAGAGGATGTAGAAGTAGAAGTAATGCGTCTCAAGTCACCAGAGTTAGAATCTCTTCCACCTTTGAACATATATGTGAAAGTAGTTTGCTTCCTGCTATGTAACAGCATCACCTTTACATACTCGGAACAGGTCATTTCCAAGCTTTGGAACCATCAAAGGGCCATGCCTTGAGCTGAAGATTGGGGTGATGGACCTAGTCAGCATCCTGACAGAGGAAATGAGGAACAGGTTGGAGAGTGATTGGTTGGCACATCGCCAGTTGAGTAGGTAGGGAAATCTTTATCACTATAATTCTGTTGCTTTTCTGATTCCACAATCCAAGCAGGAGAATGATGTGGCACTCAAGAACTTGAATTAAGTGACTTACATGTATGCTCCATGTATTGTGGGGAACTCATCCTGAATGTTGTAGATACTGTGATCATGGGGGTCAATATGCCACAGTTGAGGATCTTATGGATGACACACATTTGACCAACTTGAAGGATACCAAGGAAAGTAATTAGGATTTAAATCTTTACATTCATAATAAGGCTAGTTTGTATTGCCTTTACTGTTACTGTTTTCTTGTTGCTGACTTGCTCTATTCTTCAGTGAAGGCCTCCTGCTGAAGTCTAAAGAATCAGATAATGACAATCCTTTTATTGATGGGATAAGAAATGGTTACTCACCCTGTGCAGTAACTGTGGTTCTTCGAGATGTGTCCCCCATGGATGCTCCACTCTAGGTGACTACTGAGCAGTACCCTCTAAGGCGGAGCTGAATATTGTGTCAGAGTGGAGTCATGGGTGAATTGCATAGTGTTCAGAGAACATACGCACAGAAGCCCAAGTGGCAGCTTTACATATTTCGATGACTGGTACGTTATTAAGGAAGGCCGTGGAAGTGGCGATGGACCTTGTTGAATAGGTGCATATGAGCTAGGGTGGCTCAATGTTGTGAGATCGGTAACAGGAACTAATGCAGTGTGAAATCCATTTGGAAAGTCTCTTGCTAGAGATTGCCAACCCATTTGATCTGTCTGCTATCAAGATGAATAACTTTTTGGTCTTTCTGATGGGTTTTGTTCTGTCTAGAGAGAAAGCTAGAGCTCTTCTGACATCCAGGGTATGCAGTACTACATCCTGGGGGTTCAGATGCAGTTTGGAGTAGAAGACAGGCAAGTGAATTGTCTGACTGAGGTGGAATGCAGAAGAGATCTTAGGTAAGAATTTGGTGTGAGGTTGAAGCATGAGCTTGTCCTTAAAAAACACTGCCAAAGGGGGATATGCCATCAGGGCCTGTAGCTCACCAAACCGTCATGCCAATGTGATGGCTATCAGGAATGCTGTCTTTGTCAACATATGGAGTAGTGAACAAGAAGCCAGAGGTTCAAAGGGCAATCTTGGGAGGCATTTAAGGACCAGATTGAGGTCCCATATTGGAGATGGACATTGGACCACTGGGTAGAGGTTTCCAAGCTCTTTGAGGAACCATCCTGTGGTTGTGAGGCTAAAGATGGAATAGCCCTGTATGGGGGTGTGTGAAAGGCTCTGATGGCTACTAGGTGGGCTCTTATAGAGCTCATCAGTAAACTGGAAGTTTTTAGGGCTAAGGTGTAATCTAGTATATCTGGAAGTGATGCAGTCATTGGTGAATGTTGTCTATGGCCACACCAACTGGCAAAATGTGTCCATTTCTGACAATACATGTAGCAAGTAGATTGTTTCCCATTGTGTAGTAGCACTCTTTTTACATTGGTTGAACAGGTTATCGCTACCTCAGTGAGCCCTCGCTTAATCATGCTTTGAGACGAAGAATCTTGAAATTGGGGTGAAGAATCGTCCAGTGGTTTTAGGAGAGGAGGTGGGAAGTGTGATGGTGCACCCCATAAGGCTTTATGGAAATATGCTTATGAATGTATGTGTGACATAACTGGAATATGTTTTATACTACATATGCCATGTAACATATCTATGTAAAGGTTATGATCTACTGAATATATTCATCCTATTTGTATGCATGTGTCATTTTTGTATTCAAAGTTATGAATATTGGCTGTGTACTTGCTTGATTTTAACTAGCCTAGTAGAGCATTTGGTCAGCTTCTTGAGAAAGGAATGTGCAAATTAAGTGCCCAATCAAGAACCACTTAAGCCAGCTATGAACTCGAAGATGCCAATCCACATCGGAGCTTTCCCAGGAATGTGACTTTGCTGGTAAAGAAACTCAGTCATGCATGGACATGTGACTTGCCCATGTGACTCCAAAACTCCATCTTGGAGCTTGACTTTGCATAGGAGAGAGGAAGGGGTCTCCACCCACAAGAGAAAGTCTACTTAAATCCCAGCTGGCTAAAGAGATAGCTTAAAGGACAGTAACTATAGGGGGTGTGAGTGATTGCTGGACCCAGAGTAGGAGACTAGTCTTTAAAAGAAAGCTTACTGGAAAACCTCTAAGGTTTTATCTGTATTCAGTTTTCTTAGACTTAGACTTGCATGTTTTATTTTATTTTACTTGGTAATTCACTTTGTTCTGTCTGTTACTACTTGGAACCACTTAAATCCTTCTTTCTGTATTTAATAAAATCACTTTTTACTTATTAATTAACCCAGAGCATGTATTAATACCTGGGGGCAAACAGCTGTGCATATCTCTCTATCAGTGTTATAGAGGGTGAACAATTTATGAGTTTACTCTGTATAAGCTTTATACAGGGTAAACCGGATTTATTTGGGGTTTGGACCCCATTGGGAGTTGGGCATCTGAGTGTTATAGACAGGAACACTTCTTAAGTGGCTTTCAGTTAAGTCTGCAGCTTTGGGGCACGTGGTTCAGACTCTGGGTCGGTGTTGGAGCAGACTGGCGTGTCTGGCTCTACAAGACAGGGTGCTGGAGTCCCGAGCTGGCAGGGAAAGCAGGGGCAGAAGTAGCCTTGGCACATCAGTTGGCAGTTCTCAAGGGGGTTTCTGTGATCCAACCCGTCACAGGGAGTGTTGTGGAGAATGATCGGACGGCAACAGCCAGCTGTAGGAGGTAAGAAAACCACATTTGCCTGGGCCAGGTGGGGGTTATTAGGATGATCTGGCCCTGTTCTTTCTTTGTTCTGAGCAATGTCTTGCCTATTAGAGGAGTCAGAGGGAACACGTACAGTAGGCTGATGACCACTGAAGTTGAAAAGCATCCCTTAAGGACTGGCAACCCAATCCTCTTGTTTACTTCTGTGGTGAACAGATCTATTTGGAGGGTGCCCCACTGGTGGAATATGTGATGTAATATGTTGGGATCTATTTCCCATTCATGGTCTTGGAAGAAGTGTCTGCTGAGTGCATCCACAGTAATATTCTGTGAAACAGGCCACTGTGATAGTAATACGGTTTTGTATGCTTCCAACTCTGACTGCCTTGGTGCAAAGGGATGGGGAACTTGCTCCCCCCTGGAGGTTAATGTAAAATGTGCATGATATATTGTCCACCATTATTTTTATGTGCTTGCCTTTGATTAGCGGTAGGAATCAGAGACAGGCACATCTGACTGCCCTGAGTTCCAAGAGATTGATATATAGCATCATCTCCTTGCTTTGGATCATGTGAATTTCTAGATGCGCTCCCCACCCTAACAGAGAGGCATCCATTGTTATAAGACCATTGGGGAAGGTTGTGTGAATGGAACTCCTGTGCACTCATTGTGATGGTTCTTCCACCAATTGAGAGATTGTTTCACAAAGGCAGGTATGGAAAGGAGCCTATGTAGACTGTGTCTGGTGAGCAAGTAAACGGTTCTGAGTCATCCTTGGAGGCAGTGCATTCGAAGTTTGGTGTACTGTGTCATGAAGGTGGTGGCTGACATGTGATTCAGTAATTGAATGCAGTTCCTGACCATGGTTTGTGGACTGAGTTGAATCATGTTTGCTATGTTGGCGAGGGCTACGAACCTGTGTTGAGAAAGGTAGGCTCTTGCCATCACTGAATTGTGCCCCTATAAATTTTGAGCTCTGTTCCAGGGTCAATGTTGATTTTTGTATATTCAATTAGAGGAAGAGACCTTTCTTGTGGAGTTGGGCTGCTACCACTGATATAATCTTGGAAAAGACCATTGGGGCAGATGATAGGCTGAAGGGGAGGACTCAATATTGGAAGTAATCCTGGCCAATAACAAAGTGGAGGAACCATTTGTGGGATGGATGGATGGATGGTGATGTGGAAACATGCGTTGTTGCTAACAGTCTTTGTGCCTTCAATTTGTAATTTCTAAGTGTAACAGGGGCAGACTCACCTCTCGCGAGCACCCCATGGCTGAGTGCATGTGACTGCACACTCACTTTCTCTCTTTAGTGGGTCTTTGGTGACTCATCCCTCTGGCCAAATCATATACAGTCTGTCTACAGGGGCCTCTTTCAGTGCCCTCTGTAATGCCTCTCTCAGTTTGTCCCTGCTCCGGAATACAGCGGTGCTTCAGGGCTCCTTCCCTGAAGGCAATGTGTTTGCCCTCTCAGGGCCTTTCTGGCCCCAGCTCTTCAGCTGGGTCACTGCAGTTCAGGTTCCCCTTTGGGGTGCCTCAAAGTCCAGGCCACTTCCCTCAGTGACTAATGGGAGGGTTGGGGGAACCCAGGCCCGCCCACTACTTCGGGTCCCAGCCCAGGGACCCTGTAGATAGCAGCTGTCACTGTGTCCCTTTATCTAAGTTGCGCTGCTGCTCTAATTCCCTGGGCCACTTCCCCGTGGCATCTTCACCCTTACTTCAGGGCCTTGTCCTGATGGAATCCCTGCAACCAGCTTAGGGCTCCTTCTCGCTCTCCCCAGCTTCTGGCAGAACTACCTCATCTGAGGTCCTGCAGCTTCTTCAGCCAGCCACACACCATCCAGGCCCCTCCAGCTCTATCAAGGAACTGAACTTGCGCTGGCCCTGCAGTTCTTCTTATAGTAGCCTGCTGGGCCCTGATTAGCTGCTTCCCTCACAGCCTCTCTAGGCAGGTTGGAGGACCTCTCTACTGCCGTTTTCTGGGGCAGGTGTGGCAGGGCCACAAGGCCTCCAGCAGGGGGCCTCAGAGCCTAGTCCACCCCATCACACTAAGCCAACAGGGTCTTGAAGGTTGAGGGCTGAAAACTAATCCCCTTGCTCTAGTGAAGGAATTATCGCTGCAAGCATCACTATTTTGAATTTCTGTACCTTCACATAGGTGTTGAGTAGTCTCATATCTAGGATGGGTATCCAACCTCCACTCTTTTTTGGTACCAGGAAGTACCTTGAATAAACCCCCTTCCCTCTGTGCTGCATGGGGACTGGTTCTAGAGCACCCAAACATAAGACAGTGTCTATTTCTTGGCGAAGCATGCTCTCATTAGAGAGGTCCCTGAAGAGGGATGGAGAAGGGGAAAGTGAAGTTAAGTTAAGTGTATTGAATAATCTGTGGAAATGATCTCCAAGACCCACTTGTCTATAGTGATTAACTCCCAGGCTCGCCTAAAGTGGTGAAGGTGTTTGCCGAAGGAAGAAAGGCTGGTGAACTGGTGCATCAGGAGAGGATGAGGATTGTAGTTCACACTCTCAACAGACACATCAAAATTGCTGTTTGGAAGTGGATGGGTGTGAGGCAGAAGGCTGAGAAGTGGATAGTTTCCTTCTCTGAAACCTCTGCCTTCTTAGGTGTGGTTCATATCATAGGCGCCAACTCCGTAGGTGCTCCGGGGCTGGAGCATCCATGGGGAAAAAATGGTGGGTGCAGAGCACCCACTGGCAGCCCCCCTATCAGCTCTCTCCCCCAGCACCTTCCGCCTGCCAGCGGAAGCCCCATGGTCGGATCAGCACTTCCCCCTCCCTCCCTCCGCCTCCCGCCTACCACAATCAGCTGTTTTGCGGTGTGCAGGCAGGAAGCTGGGAGGGAGGGGGAGGAGCGAGGACACAGCACGCTTGGGGGAGGGGGCAGAACTGGTCGGGAAGAGGTGGGGGGGGTTGAGCAGGGGGAAGAGGCAGGGCAGGGGTGGAGCAGGAAGAGGCAGAGCTTTGGTGGGGCCTTGGGGGAAAGGTGGAGTGGGGATAGGGTCTGGGGTCAACCCCCCGCCCCCAGCATTTTGAAAACTCGGCGCCTGCGGTTCATTTGCCCTCTGAGGGGAGAGGAATTGGATTGGGTGGGATCTCTGTGCTGTCTGGGACTTGCCGAGTTTTCTCTTGTATGAAGGGGGTATAAATGCCAAGAGAATGCAAAGTCACTCTGGAATCCTTCAATATTCACAGAGGCTCATCCATCAAATCTGTGAACAATTTAGAACCATTGAAAGGAAGGTCCTCGACCATGGTTTGAACCTTCTAAGGGAAACCAGAGAGCTGAAGCCAGGAGGCCCTTCTCATTACCATTGCTGTGGCAACTGAACGAGTGGTGGTGTCAGCAGCATCGAGGGAGGCTTGCAACATTGTTCTGGCCAATAGCTAGGCCTCTGCCACAATCACTTGAAACTGCTCCCTGTGTTCTGCCAATAGGTGGTCGACAAAGGAGGCGAGTTTGGTATAGCTGATGTGGTTATATTTTGCCATCAAGGCCTGATAATTGGCAATTCTGAACTGAAGAGAGGCCGAGTAAGACTTTCTCCCTAATAGGTCCAGGCACTTGTGATCTTTATCATGAGGTGTTGATTTAGCATGGTGCTGCCTACCACATTCCTTCACCACATCTACTATCAGGGAGTTAAGTGAGAGGTGGGAAAATAAAAACGTAATACCTCTTGTCTGCTCTTTTACATGTAGGGGAATGGAAGCTAGTGTTTGCCAAACAATCTTTGCTGGATCTAAAAGAGCCTCATTAACAGGTAAGGCTATATAGGCCTCTGAAGGTGGAGGATATCAAGCTGCTTATGATGAGGCTCAGTAACCTCCTTTTAGTTTGGACTAATTCAGTCTCCCTTTTGTACTGTTTCCTATCAACATTTGTTATTATTTGTTATTGTGACATCTTATGAACTTTCACATACTTTTTACAGTTGAGACCACAATTAGGGTAAATTGGTAGGTTCAATTATCATAATAGAGCTCAGCGCTGTTGTATCTAAACTAAAAACCTACTGCCTGAGAATAAAAAACAAAATTAAAATGTACCTTTCTAAAAACTAGAGTAACAGTAACGCTAGTGAATACTAAGTTTCAATTACTAAAAAGTAACATCCTATCTAAGCAACAAGGAACTATAAAAGGGATATTGATGTTGTTCCATCTGCTCTGCCTAGGGTGGTTGCAAAGAACTGAGTGGAAGTTAGGGTCTCAAGCTCTTTATACCCTTGGGAAGGGTACACGGAGTGTGAATGCGACCCCTACTACACACTGCTAGTGAAAATGTTGCAAACTATTGTGCTGGGGTGCCCAACACACCATGAGTGGGATCCACATGTGCAGTGATCAAAGAAGAACAATTACCTGCTGGTTCAGGAATTATGGAATCTTTGTTTCTCCCCAGAGTTTTCATGATCTCCTGCACTAGTGGTATTAGAAGGGATATGGGGTACCCTTCCTGTATTGTAGGGAAAAATGATACATGGTGGTCTTCCATAATCATCTTTTTCAGACACATTTATAAATACTTAATGATCACTGGGTTCTTCCCGGCCTGACCCTGGAGTGTTTACTTTTTATTTTAAACTTATTGAGATTTTGTCTCCCAGAAACTGAATAGTTCCTGGGAGACAAACTTAGAATCAAAGTACAGTATAAGCTAGGCATGGGCGTGAGACACTGAATTTGTGTACTTGGGAGATCAGACTAGGTGTTCCAGTTCAGACCCATCTCTAGTGTAAGCATTCATGAACCTGGGAATCAGAGTTCCAGATAACTTTCTATTTGTTTCTCTGTGTTTTTTTTTTTTTTTTTTTTGCAAAGTACTTACTTCTAAATCGGAAGAGTTAAATTCATATGGAACATTCCAACCCAAAGCTCCATATTTTTTTCTTTCATGGACTACAGCATTGAAGAAACACAGGCTGAACACCAGCTTCTTCCATGATAAGCCACATTCAACCCTGTTGAAGATAATTTCCGTTACGTCTCCGCTGCCACTGTATCCAAATGTCTGAAGTAATTTTCCCTTCAGACCCTGAGGTGGTTCTATTGCCATCTTTAAAAAAGAAAAGAGGGAAACAAGGCAAATGTATTACTATTATTATATTTTCTGAATAATAAGCTGCAGGCAGATTGATGAGAGCAAAACAAATCTAACAAAACCCTTTTACTTTTTTTAGTGGATTAGTTATTGAATTGGATATGATCAATTGGAAAGAGAGAGAGATTACTTACAAGTAACTATTGTTCTTGGAAAATGTTGTCCCTCACACTTATGAGATATAATACTCCTTGTGCTGAGCTGTGGAGTTTTATTAGTGATCAATATCCATTGGTGCCAGTCATTCTACCCTGCATAAGGATTCACAAGTCTTGAACCACGATCCTCGGGTCCCCAAGCAACCTTTGTATTTTGGCTACCATCTGGTGGCTTGCTAGTAACTGGTGGGCTCAGTGGCTAATGGAACCCTAGCCCCACCAGAGGCATCGGCAATTGAAGTCCCGATTGGATGAGTGCCCGGCCCCACCTATTGGTCTGGCTGTGCTATTTAAACCAGAAGCAGACACAGGAAGTTATCTGTGCAACTGGGTAGTTGCTACATTGAACCCTGCCTTCTTGCCTGACTCCTGAGCCATGCTTTCCTGACTTGTCCCTGGTTCCTGCTTCCCTGTCTGCTCCTGATTCTGGTTTTCATGACCTAGTTCTTGCTTTCCTGCCTTGTTCCTGATCCATGCCCCAGTCTTTGATTCTGACTTCCACCTCTGATTCTGACCCTTGACTTGGTTTACTGACTCCTAACTCCGACTCGTAGGTCTGACTGGCCAAATCCGTCATGCTACCCGTTCACCCCCCGCTCCCCCCGTGGAGGATTCCAAGGGTATAAAAGAGGGTGTGGCCCCAACCACCCTTCAATTCCTTTGCTACTTTTGGAATTCTTTACCTGAGACTCCAAAGAAGAGGTGAAGGTGAGTAGGGAGTGTGAATATACAGAAGCAATACTCTCAAAGAACAACAGTTTCTGGTAAGTAACCTCTCTTTCTTCTTCAAGTGGCCTCCATATATTCCCACTTGTGAGAGATTAGCAAAATGTATAACCCCTGAGGAAGTTGGGCTGATAAGTCTAGGTGAACAAGGACTACAAACTGCCAACATGAGCATCAGCTGTAGATTGCAATACAAGAGAATGTTGGAAGTGATTATAATTTCATTCTCCCACATCAGACCTCAGCAAAAGACATTTTTATTTCAATATATTTACATACAGGGCTTCAAGCAACAGCTGTGCAAATTCTACAAAAAAGATAGAAGGCCTGCAATGGATGTATCAACAACACTGAGACCTCAGGTCGATTGCGGGGAATCCAGGGACTTAGGCACTTCATCAGTTGTGCCAGAACCTCAATGCTAATAGATCAACCCAGAGGGATCCAGGTGCTTTGATGCTACATCAACAATATTGGGACGTCAGCATCAAATTAGGCTGACGCTGAGAAATCCAGGGGACCTTAGCACACATCAAGGGTGCTGGAATTAGACTGACCCAGAGGAATACGGGGACTTTGACACCGCAACAAGGATGCTGACCTTGGTGATGAATAGGTCAATCTGGAGGGATCAGGAGACTTTGGCAGCATGTCAACTGTGTTGGTATCTCAGTACTGAATTAGACTGACCAGGAGGGATCCAGGGACCTTAGTGCTGGTTGGCACCAGGACCTTGGCATGGGGCTCACCCAGATAAGATCACTGAGATGGGCGTGGCTTAAGCCAGGGACACAGCCACTTTAGGTTAATGGATGGCCAAAATTGATGCTGGATTTACACATTGCCAGACTTAGTCAACTGGGCCTGAGGTTCCTCCCCTGTCAGTAGGAGAGTTTGAGGTGGCCCCACCACTCCTGCGGGTCATCCAGATGATACCTGTGTCCCTTGGGTACCATTTATTCTTTATTCTTCAAACTGAAGAAACCTGTGCTAACTGTTAATCTAACTGACTAAAAAGAAAATAGCCACAAAGGACAGAATCAAAAGAAATAAAAAGATGAGAAAAGCATCACACACACTATGTGATTCAGGGTCACTGCACCTTCAGCAGTTAAAAAAGAACTGAAGGGCAGCTGAGACCACTCCCCCTCTCATGAATGCCATTCACTAGAAAAAGTCTGCAACATGATGCCAGGGGTGCTGAATTCCACAAGTGGGAATAGAGAGGCCGCTTGAAGAAATCTAGATTTCATCAATGGCTGATTACAACTATCCTTCTGAAAACCAGTGGGTTAGACACTACTATTTTCACCATTTTTGCATAAGCGGGGCACTTTTCCTGAAAACATTACACAATTTTCTGTAGGATATAATGTAAATAAACAACTCATTAGTTTTCAATGACACTGCTTCTGAATAAATATTTTAATATAAACAATTAATATAAATATATAATAATTAATATATACATATTTTCTGAAACGTGAGTATCAATATTCAGCAGAGATAATTTTGTTTTTGCCATCATGGTGGTCATGAATTTAGGAATTAAAGTGGAACTATTAATCATTGAGCAGGTGGAAATAAACCATGGAAGTGTTAAATTTGGGCCTAATTACTCAGAGTAATATATGAAGAACTACTACACTTTATAAAAATTTTTGCTCTGGGATCTCTGCCATTGAACAACCACCACTTTTGGGAAGGAGCACAGCTGTTATGTTGCCCTAACAGGAAACCCAAGTAAATTTATCTGCAGTACTGAGATCTGATTTTTTAGCTGATAGTCTTCTGAAAGTGAATGCGACGTGAAACTTACTCCCCGTCTACACTACCCGCCGAAATCGGCGGGTAGCCATCGAAGTATCGGGGATCGAATTATCGCGTCTTGTCTGGACGCGATAAGTCGATCCCCGAACGCGCTAGTTCGAACTCCGGTACTCCTGCAGGGCGAGCGGAGTTACCGGAGTCGACGTGGGAGCCGCGAACTTCGATCGCGGCGCCGCGCGGACGCGAGGTAAGTCGCGTTAGTTCGAACTAAGGTACTTCGACTTCAGCTACGCTATTCGCGTAGCTGAAGTCGAAGTACCTTAGTTCGATCCCGCCCCTAGTGTGGACCAGCCCTTAATCTCTTGCTCTGAGCAGGAGCTGAGGGCATTATGGAGGCTGCATCTGGGGGATGGACCACCTTGCATTCTTCTCAAATAGCCTACTCTAGCTGACCCATCAGCACCATCCAGCTCTTCTTAGCCACAAGAATGAGTAAACCTAATGGCCTTAAAGGATGTGTATATATAAAATGATGTATTCCCAGAAAATCATTCAAATTAAAAGAGTGGAAAATGGAGCACTCATCCACCAAGAAAAGATCAGACCATAAAAATTCTGTTTATTTCTTCAAGGGAAACAAGAGATGAAAGTGTTTTATTCGTGAGGCCATCTTCTCCTAGAGCACATTCATTTTATTTCATTGCTACAACATATACTCGTATCAAACTCTTGAACTTAAAATACATTTAAAAAACAAATCCAGGATGTTTGAATTCTAACTTTTTCTTGTTAATGCAAGAATAACATTCAGCTCACTTGGGGGAGGGGAATAAATCTTCAGTGGTCAGACAGGTTTCTACTAAGCAAAGTAGTCTTTATAAATGTCTCCTTTTTTATATGGAGAAACAAAGCCATCTAGTTCAGAGTAGTAATATTAGAATGGGAAATTTGAAATATTCAAATTGAGTATTCACAGCCAAAACCACAGCAACTTTCTGATTGTGGTGTTTGAGCAAATTATATCAACCCTTACCCGTGGGAGCCAGATTAGTATAATTTTTGGTGGTGCCCAGAACGGGTCCAAGCAGAGCCGTCCTGCTTTGGGGGGCCACGCGCTTTGGGGGGACTTTGGGTCCAGGGTGGCCTGGGGGACTAGCGGGGGGGGGGCTTGCGCTTGCAGCAGCGAGCGGCCCGGCCCCAGCCCGCCCCTTGCCCACTCCTGGCGTTGCTTGGGGGGAGGGGGCAGAAGCCGGAAAGAGGCGGGGCAGGGGCTTGAGGGAAGGGGTGGAGTGGGGGGGGGGAAGGGGCGGAGCGGGGCAGGCTGGGGCCGGGTCGCTCACTGCTGCTGGCCCCAGGCTAACACCCCAGGCCCCCCACTAACCCCTTGGGGTGTAGGGCCCCCCGGGGCATTTGCCCCGGTCTGTCCTATGGACGGGATGGCTCTGAAAATATAAGCCCAAACATTGGTGGAGCCCATATAACTCACCGCCTATGCCCTTACCTTAAAACCTTTCTGCAGGATAGGTATGGGGAAAGAAGGATCAGGTGTGGAACTTAACCATAGTCTAAACTGAGGATCCATGTTTATGTTTGGCTGGGTAAATCTGTAAAGACAGGTAGTTTGGTAACATAATTATTATTCTACCAAATATATAAGGCAAGATGCAAACTTTTAATAATCAAATTTCATTACCATTTGCTCAAGTAATTTAAATGAAACAACCTGGACAGAAATAATGTGATTTCTCCAGCTTTTGTCTTACTCTTCAAAGTAGTAAGCCTAGAAAGAGAGCTAGTGGGTCTTGCAGAAGAGAATCTGAATCTTCACATCATGGTCCAGTTCAGAAACGTGATGCTGTCCACTCACATTAGAACCTCTAATGATGTACTATAAGACTGGGAATTGTCATTCCTACCTGGTAGCTAATTACTAAGTACTGGGGGTTGCCAGGGTCAGAAAATACTCAGCTGCATTCCAAGTGAGTGGTGCAGTGGGTAGAGGAGAGAATTCAACAGCCCAACAGGTTCACAGATGCAAGGTGGATCCCCTTTCACTAATCTCTGGCAGCAAACCCCACAGCCCCTACCTTTTGTTCACAGATATATTGGGTGGTGATCTTCCCTTTTCAGATATTGTGGGTGAACTCATCACTCACTTCTGACAATGAATGGCAACTTCAGCCTATCTGCTCATGCCATGAGGGGCCCTCCCTGATCAGACTGATCTCTAGGGTGGTAATGGGGGACAGTTCTCTTGCCTTCAGGGATAAGGGTACCGGTGGGCAGCAATAGCAGCAACAGCTGTATTCCACTGAGGTCCAGGTCAGGAGCTGCTAGCTAAAGTCCAGGAGTTGTAGCCTTTCCCCAGAACTCAGCATATGGTGGAACAGTGCAGACACCAATATCTTTGACAAATCAGAAGCCTATGTGGTTTTCTGAGCATGGTAAGCCCAACAATTATGATTGCAGACTAGAGGATTCTCTGTGTCTGGGAAAAGTGAGAGAAGGAAGGACTGTGAATTGGTAGTGGGTATTGTTCACCACAAACCTGAGGTACTTTCTGTGGGGCTGAGTGATTGCGATATGAAAATATGCGTCCTTCAAGTCGAGGGTGCCATACCAGTCTGCTGGATCCAGTGAGGGGATGATGGAGGCCAAAGAGACCATGCAAAACTTGAGTTTCTTCATGAACTTGTTGAGTTCTCGCAGGTCCAAGATGGGCCTGAGGCCGCCTTTGACTTTCGGTATTTGGAAATACTGGGAATAGAAGCCCTTGCCCTTCTGCTCCTGAGGGACCTCTTCCACTGCCCCTAGAGATAAGAGCAAGTGCACCTCCCGTATAAGGAGTTGCTTGTGAGAGGGGTCTCTGAAGAGGGATGGGGAAGGGGGGTGGAAGGATGGGAGGGCACAGAATTGGATGTAGTATCCCCTCTCTACTGTGTGGAGCACTCAGTGGTCCAAAGTAATACGGGAGCATGCACGGTAGATACTTCCTGGGAGGTTCATAGTCTCTCTGGCAGTAAAAGGGCGGAGAAGCAGGCTCTTGCTTATAAGGAGGTGGTTTGGAGTGCCTTCTCCAAGGTGCTGAGGTGTATATACTCAGGGAGTGGAGGGTTGCACGAGAGTCCTGAAGGATTGTAGCAACTCATCCATTTTGTCACTGTACATGTTGTTAACCTCAAAGGGGAGATCCTCCACGGTAGGAATTTCCTTGGGGAACCCAGAGAATTGAAGTTATGAAGCTTATCTCATTGCAACCAAAGTCACCATGCAACAGGAAGCTGTGTCAGATGCATCTACTGAAGCCTGGAGGGACAATCAAGCTATCAGCTTGTCCACTCACTCAGACAATGGTCTGCAATTGTGTTTTAGGTTCCTGGAGCAGTTTGTTTCTGAACTCAGAAAACTTATTATAATAAATAAAATCATATTTGGAATTGAGGTCTGATAATTCACAATGCAGAACTGTGGTTAGCTGAGATAAAACTCTTCCTGTTGAAGTGGTCTAATCTTTTGGTGTCCTTGTTGGAGGGAGAAGAGCTAGGTTGGTGCAGTCTGTTACATTCAGTGACAGTCTGAATTTCTCTGACAGAGAGAATTTAGAAATGGAAGTAGCTAAGGAGTACTTTTTGGGAGCTGGAACCATGGAGGAAGTTGTGGCACTCCCATTCACCAGAGCAAGCCCAGTAGAAGAATATTTGGATCCAGGCAGATATTGTTTGTCCAGGACCAAGTATAGGCTTGTCTAGGAGGTACAGTTTTAAATAAGCCTCCCTTGCTTTTGAGTTCTTTTGGAAAAAGACCAACAAATAGAGCATTTGTTGGTAATATACCACTCACTCAGACAAAATAGGCATCTAATATGCCTGTCATTGAAGGGTATAGCCACCTGGCATGAAACCTGGTGATTTTTGCTCAGCCATAAGGTCTGAAGCCTGGTAACTAAAAGACAGAGTAAAAACTATGCAGAATGGAAACCTATCATAAACTACTGTATCCACACTAAAAGCAACTATATACAAAATGATTGTATTAACAATCACAAATGGGCAAGAGACAAATACTGTCCTCAGTTATGTCTCTCAGTCCTGGGTGGTATGAAGGAACCAAGAGTAGGCTGGCGTGGCTCTCCTCTTTATGCCCTTTGGAGAGGAGAATAAGGGCACTCAGGTTGTAGGAACTGCCCAATAGATATTGCTAGCCAAGAGTAGAATATATAAACACTCGAAGAAGAAAACTTTTTCCAGTTCCTCTTCTGAGACTTTATTCATACCTCTTGTGTTAAAAAGATTGATATTTGCATTTATATTGATTGCTTCAGATTTGGCTGGGTTAAGTTTATAACATAATTTATATTTTGAATATAAATAAAACACTTACGAATCAACAATATTACAAAGCCTGGGCATAAATGATGCAGCAAGATGGCAGTTTTGGAGGAAAACCCATTGTCCACTCAGCAGCTGTGCTTTATGTATCAAATCTTCAGCTTTGCTTCCCTGACCACGTCCCAAAGAAACCATTTTCACATGCTGTGTGCTTCCTTTTATTTCCTGTGCAAGGCGCAGAAGGTGAGCTGCTGGGTCTATTCCTGTGTAACAACATGGAATTGATTTATTTATGTGGCTACAGCAGCCAAAAATTATCTTTAGAGTTACATATTTGAAAATGTGTCATCTTTAATTACCTCACCTGTAAGAATAGTACTCTGTGTTATTATTTTTTGTAATATTATACATTTCATTATAAGGGAATCATGGGGTGAGGAAAAATGGGTTATCTTATATTTTCAGAAGAAAGCACTGAGACACTGATGAATAAGAATGATGATTTGATTGTATTAGTTCAAGAATTGCTCACAATGGTAACTATCACAGCAAATGATACTGAACAGCAGAAGTACCTCTTATCAGGAAAATGCCGATGTGGTTCAACCAATATTTTTGGTTAAGTTATTTAGTGTTATTTTAAATATTGAACAAATAATATAGGGCCAGATCACTCACTCCCATGGAAAAACCACGAGAGGCAGTCTAGAAGGAGAAAAACTCTGCCCATGGATTTTTGGGGAATCCATTTAAATCCAGGCCTTGTAACTCTGTGCTGCCTCCTGGTTCCTTACCACTTTCCTTATCTCTGGTGACGATGAGCAGGGCTTCCCCTACCAGCAGCTACCTTGAACCCAGTCTTAAAGGGGAATTTGAAGATTGGAGCAGAGTTCCAAGGCCAGAGGTACTGGTGGATTGATGTGGAGCATCCCTCACAACCCTTCTTCTTCCTGTGATTTTTGTCTACTCCCAGTTTCACTCTTTGCTGTTCAGTTTAACAGGAGACAAGGATAACATGAATGCAAAAGTTGGTAACACTCTAGGAAGCAGGGGCAACCTAATGAACATAAAAGCTAAACTAGAATCTGAAAAGTAATGCTTCATAAACCAGGTTTTATGTGCCCCTTCTTAGTTTATAAGTATCTCACCATGAGAATGAATAAATATTAATGGAGTGGTGGCATTGGAATCTTCATACACTTCTTTCAAGTTAATCCCTCCAGTCTGAAGATATCTGGCTCCTAATTTCTCAATAACAAACTCTCGTATTGCACTATTTAAACTTCCTGGTCTGAGAATTTTAATCTAACAATAAAATATGAAAGATGAGAGAACAAATTCATCAAGTCATTTAAATTAACATTAACATAATAATTATGCCTGTGATAAAAATAAAGTCAGGTTGTTTTGTACTATACAGTTCTAAAAGATTCCAAAATCTCAACATTTGTGTTTTACATAACCAATATTAATACCATTAGGTCATTGTATACCTCTCACTTTACATGAATCAAAAGATATCTACATGGGAAAGTAAAGCACTTATCAGGTAATATGGGAAGAAGTGCAATAAAATCAGGACTAGGAGCTGAAAAGAAGGCGAAAGAAATGTTATTTACCCCATGGTAACTGTGGTTCTTTGAGATGTGTTTTCCACACGGATTCCACTCAAGTTGTGCATGTGTCCCATGTGAGAGATTGGATTTTTTTGGATAGCAGTGTCCCTTGGGGTTGTACCTGTACTCTGAGATCCCTTGTGACCACCACAGCTGAGGGCATAAAGGGCAGGGTGGCCTCAACAGCCACTCAGTTCCTTTGCCAACAAGATTCACAAGAGAACAGGATTCTGATTATCTGGGATGGAGGGTGGCTTGCAGAGTGCTGGAACAATTTGTGTAGTGGGGGTGCTGAGAACCACTAAATATAGACAGAAACACACTTGGGTAACCTCTCTGTGGACATGGGTTGCCCTCTAACTTTTTCTGGGAAAGCCATAAAGGGTCTGGGGGAAGAAATGAAAAACTTTGTTCCATTTAATTAAAAGGATAAAGCTCTCACCTTCTTTAGTATGTGCTGTTTTATTTTGCCTGGGTTGCAGTGAGGTTTTGGGGAAAAAATGGGAGATGGATTAATTGATTGAGATTAATTGATAGATTGAAACTACCTTAGGCAGAAATTTGGGATGAGGCCTAAGGATTACTTTGTCCTTATGGGGACATGAGGGCCTGTATTTTGCTGACTTTTCTAAGCTGAGATAATGGCCACCAGAAAAGGTGTCTTCACTGACAGATGACAGAAGGAGCAAATCGCCATGGGTTTGATGGGTAATCCCATTAAGCCAGTAAGAATTAAGTTGAGGTCCCAGGAAGGGGGAAGGTCCTTAAGTAGGTGGAGAATGTAAGTGAGGCCCTTCAAAAATTTCAGTACGGTGGGGTGTGTGAATACAATGTAACCCTGGACTGGAGGGCGATATGCAGAAATTGCTGCCAAATGTACTCTAACTGAGCTGATGGAAAGTCTGGATCACTTCAGGAAGGGTAGATATTCCAGTATAGTTGTAAATGAAGGAGTCATTAGTGAAAGCTGCTGCTGGATTGCTCAGATAATAAAACCTTTTCCATTTCTATATGCTAGTCTGGTAGAAGGCTTTCTGCTTTGTAGAGCATTTTCTGTAATTCAAATGAATAGATCCTCCCCAGGGGAGTTACTCAAACAGTATCCAGGCTATTACATGGAGTGACGTTGTATATGGGTCAATATTCAGCCCCTGTTTTGGAAGACTATGTCAGGAAGAAGTGATAAGGTGATTGGTGGGATGACCAAAAGATTCAACAGCTCAGAAAACCAGAGCTGTCTGGCCCATGCTGAGAGTGGTCAGGATAATGTGGCAAGAGTTCTATTTCAGCTTTCTCAAACTCTGGAAATTAAGTGAGTTGGTGGAAAGGTGAAGTACTGATCCAGCACTCAGGGGCAAAGAAAGGTGTCAGCGAGCCTGGGTTTACATCCCTTCAGGAGCAAAACGTCCAGCAGTTGCTGTTCTTGTATGATGTGAACAAGACCACAACTGGAAATCCCCACCTGGTTAATATGTTGTGGAAAATGGAATTGGGGCCATTCTTGGTTCTCTGAAAATGGTCTGCTGAGTTGGCCTGCCAGAGTGTTCTGGAGTTGAAAAAGTATCTAGCACTGTGCTGATAAACTCTATGGTTTGAGTTGGGGTCACAGTGGACTTTGTCCTTGTTGACTCTGAGGCATAGAGATGCAAAGACCTGTAGAGTTACGTGAATTGAGTTGAATATTTGCTGTGGGAATCTTCCTTGAACTAGCTAGTCATCCATATATAGACAAACTTGTATTCCCAGTCTGTATAGATGTGCAGCCACTATGGCTAGCAACATGGTAAAGACCTGTGGGGACATCAAGAGGCTGAAGCGTAGGATTGAATATGAAACATTGAATAATAACCTTGTTGAGGCACTGGATGCCCAGATCCCTTTCTTCTTTGGAATTAGGATGTAATGAGAATAAAAGCCCTTTCTTCTGAATTCTAAGGGTATTTCCTACTTCTTGCCTCACCAGCATCTTGTGAGAGGGGTTCTTGAAGAGAGACAAGAGGTAGGGGGGTAGGAATTGTCTAAAACTGGATAGAATACCCATTGGTTACTACAGGGGTGGCCAACCTGTGGCTCAGGAGCCACATGTGGCTCTTTAGAAGTTAATATGTGGCTCCTTGTATAGGCACCGACTCCGGGGCTACAGGCACCAACTTTCCAATGTGCCGTGGGGTTCTCACTCAACCCCTGGCTCTGCCACAGGCCCTGCCCCCACTTCATCCCTTCCCGCCCCCTCCCCTGAGTCTGCCATGCTCTCGCTCCCCCCCCCCCCAGAGCCTCCTGCATGCCACGAAACAGCTGATTGGGAGGTGCGGAGAGGGATGGGGAGGCGCTGATCGGCGAGCTGACGGTGGGTGGGAGGCGCTGGGAGGCTGCTGACATATTACTGTGGCTCTTTGGCAATGTACATTGGTAAATTCTGGCTCTTCTCAGGCTCAGGTTGGCCACCCCTGGGTTACTATATCCAGAAGTCACCGGTCTGAAGTTATCCCATTCTCGGCTTTTTGAAAGAGGGAAAATCAGTTTCCAAAAGATGTGACAGAAGCATCCACAGGTAGTTTGAGCAGGCTCTTGATACTTGTGTCAAAACTGTGGGACAGTCAAGGAGATGGTGAAAGGGTAATGCTTGTGGAATCTCTGTCTACCTCAAAGGCTCAGAAAGTCACTGCTGAGAGTAGTACAGGTTTTGTGGCCTTTGCCTGTAGCAAGGCTGCCACCTCAGAGGCTGTTTCCCCTGAGAAGTAGGGACCTATAGTGCCTGGAATCGCAGGTCACTCAAGTGTCCTTAGGTCTGTGAAGAACCTCATCAGTAGTGCTGCTGAAGAGCTCACAGCCCTTGAAAGGAAGGTTTGCTATAGTCATCTTGACCTCCCAAAGGATCCCAGATGCCTGTAGCTATGAAAAACACCTCATGAAGATGGCCATGGTCACAGTCCTCACTATTGTGTCAGAAGCAATAAGAGTGGCCTGGAGGGATGTTCTCACAGTGAATTGGTCTTTGGTCATAAGGATCTTTAACTCCTCCTGATGATCCCTAGATAATTTATTGAGGAGGTTCGAAAGACTGTCCCAGAGAAGAATTCATATTTAGACAGGAGTAAGGTGTTGCAGTTGGCCACTCTCATTTGAAGTCTCATGGAGGAGTATATTTTATAACCATACAGGTACAGTTTCTTAGGTCCTTGTTGCAAGGAGTGGTTTTGAAGGACTCTTACTATTTTGACCTCTCTTGGGCTGCTTGCATGACCAGTGAACCTGGGCTTGAGTGCTGAAATAAATATACCATACCCTTTGTTTGGGCCTCTGATCTGTTCACTTGGAGATCGCCATTACTGAAGTGGGAGCGTGCCAAAATGCTGTTGCGAGTTTGAGAATGCCATTGTTTATGTGCAGTGCTAGGCTACAAGGTGTTGAGGAGTTAAGTATGTCAGTAATTTATGCTATTTCTCCTGGATTATTTCTGGTGGAATATCACAGGTTTTGGCAATTCTCTGCAAAAGATCTTGAAAGACTATTCATCCTATGAGGTCAAAGAAGGTGGAGGTCTTCTAGCTTTGTCATCCTTGACATCATGCAAAATCACCTATTTGTGGCAACTCAGACTCACAACTGGGAATTAATTTATAATTTGGAAGAACTGGGTGAGCAGAGGCATCATATGCATTTCCCAATTAGTCAATGATGAGGACTTTGTCCCTTTTATAATGCTAAAGCAGCATTAGGACCTGTGACCATCAGCAGAGTGGCAGTACTTACAACTAAGACACTTGCTAACATATCAATTTGGTTCAGATGCCCTGAGGCTGCCAGAGGCTCCAGAATACTGGGAGCCTTAGAAATGCTTCATAAACTCCCCAGGCCTACGTCCACTATATATACTTAGTTAATGAAGAGGACCTCCATTACTTAGATTTTCAGAAAGCCTTTGAGAAGGTCCTTCACCAAAAGCTCTTAAGCAAAGTTATTTGTCATGGGAAAAGAGGGAAGGTCCTCTCATGGATTGGTAACTGGTTAAAAGATAGGAAACAAAGGGTAGGAATAAATGGTCAGTTTCCAGAATGGAAAGAGGTAATTAGTGGTGTCCCCCAGAGGTCTGTACTGGGACCGGTCCTATTCAACATACTGATAAATGATTTTGAAAAAGGGATAAACAGTGAGGTGGCAAAATTTGCAGATGATACAAAACTACTGAAGATAGTTAAGCCCCAGGCAGACTGCAAAGAGCTACAAAAGGATCTCACAAAACTGGGTGACTGGGCAACAAAATGGCAGATGAAATTCAGTGTTGATAAATGCAAAATAATGCACATTGGAAAACATAATCCCAACTATACATATAAAATTATGGGTATAAATTAGCTGTTACCACTCAAGAAAGAGATCTTGGAGTCATTGTGGATAGCTCTCTGAAAATGTACACTCAATGTGCAGCGGCAGTCAAAAAAGCAAACAGAATGTTGGGAATCATTAAGAAAGGGCTAGATAATAAAACAGAAAATATATTGCCTCTATACAAATCCATGGTACACCCACATCTTGAAAACTGTGTGCAGATGTGGTTGCCCCATCTCAAAAAACATATATTGGAACTGGATAAGGTTCAGAAAAGGGCAACAAAAATGATTAGGGGTATGGAACGGCTTCCGTATTAGGAGAGAGATTAGTAAGACTGGGACTTTTCAGTTTTGAAAAGAAACGACTATGGGGGGATATGATTAAGGTCTATAAAATCATGACGGGTGTGGAGAAAGTAAATAAAGAAGTGTTATTTACTCCATAACACAAGAACTAGGGGTCACCAAATGAAAGTAATAGGCAGCAGGTTTAAAACAAATAAAAGGAAGTATTTCTTCAGACAATGCAGTCAACCTGTGGAACTCTTTGCCAGAGGACATTGTGAAGGCCAAGACTATAATAGGGTTAAGAAAAGAACTAGATACATTCATGGAGGATAGGTCCATCAATGGCTATTAGCCAGGATGGGCAGGGATGGTGTCCCTAGCCTCTGTTTGTCAGAAGCTGGGAATGGGCGACAGGGAATGGATCACTTGATGATTACCTGTTCCATTCATTCCCTCTGGGGCACCTGATATTGGCCACTGTCGGAAGACAGGATACTGGGCTAGATGGACCTTTGGTCTGACCCAGTATGGCCGTTCTTATATTCTTCTGTTCTAGTCTGGAGTTCTTTGTGAAAGTGAGGGAAGGGGATTTATCACAGCCCTTAAAAGAATCTCAATGGCCGAGCATATTACATAATGTTAAAAATGCCTCTGTGGATCTCAGGCTATGCTTAATATAACAAAAGGTTTTATTCAAAATATACTGGATCCAAAGAGGTCTTAACTTCTGATGCTTGTTCTTTACAACAAAGAAAAAGGAACCCTGATACATATGCTATGGGACTATTCAATGGTCAGGCATCTGTGGAAAAAGGTGAACTCAAGAGTTAAAACAGTGCTCAACCTCAGCAGCCAAACCTCATCCTAAAATTATATCTTAGGTTATTTACCTGCTAAGCTGGGTTTAAATTTGACACAAAGACTGGTTCGTGAGGGCTGCACTTATCATCAAGCCCATGATTTTACATAAATGGAAGAGTAGGCTTATTTCCAGCACTGAGCAGTATTTGGACCTTTCTGAGTTAGCAGCCAAAGAAAGAATAGCTTATCACAGTAGACAGAAATTATATTCATTCAGAGAAGTCTGGATCCCATTTCTAGATACATTTGAGACAGCTCAAAGAATGCCAGACCTCTAATTCCACCTAACTCCTCCTCTTTTTTCCTCATACTCCAGCCCCCTCCGCCTATTCATGTACTTCTCCTATTTTATTACTGTTACCCCCATCTTAACATGTCATGTCTATGTAGCATGGTTTGGTTTTGTATTGTCTGGTTTTGGAACTTTAATAAGTTGTAAAACTGTGTAATTGCATAAGTCTGTTGCAAATCCCATGAAGCGTGCAGTATTCAGAAACATACAAAAGCTATAAGTCATTTATCTTTTTTACATTTCATTGTCTGTTTCTTTATGAAAATAAATAGAAAAATTAATCACAAAAAAGTGGATTAACTGCTTCCTCAAGCAATGAAGAAGACACCCATTGAGGGAGAGGGTGTTGTTGGTCTGGGGAGTTGTCATCTACATTCTCAATGTCCTCATCTTCCAGAATCTGATGTTGCAGTAGACGAGGAACTGGAGGAGGTTGAATCTGCTTCTTCAGAGAGGGAGACTTCTATCTAGTCACAGTAGAAGTGGGCTTTGTAGTATAAAGGTTCATATCCCATGGAGATCAGTAAGGCTACAACTGATAGGTTGTTAGGCATACTGAGGTGGAGGGCACATGGGGGGTACAAAGATAGATGTTATTTGTGGGTCCCTGCCCTCTGTCCTTCTTGATTCCCAGTGGTCTGGGAAGTGGTGGGGAGTGAAGATGAACCAGTGAGAAAAAAACAGTTACATACCTGAAGAGTAGCTGTTGTTCTTCAAGATGTGTTGTGCACATATACATTCCATTGCCCAACACACTTGAGTCTGTGATTTTTGCCAGAAGTACCACTAGGCAGTGCATGCAACCCTGCTCTCCTCTTGTTCCAAGCCAAGGGCATAAAAGGGGTGTGTCTATTGCCTCCCTCTCTGGTCCTTTGCACTGCTGTGTACCTAAGTGTCTGAAGTAGCAGGGAAGGAGGTAGGATTGTGGAATGTATATGTGCACAACACATCTTGAAAAACAACAGTTACTGTACGGGTAAGTACTGTTTTTTCTCCTTTGAGTGATTGTGCACGTATACATTCCACTGCAGATGACTCATCAGCAGTTCCCTTACAGGTGCTAGGACTTAGGATCATCTGTAACACCAACTTCAAAATTTTGCATTGTTACAAGAGGCTTGAGTGATAGCATAATGTCTGGAAAAGGTATGTGCAGAGAATCACATTGCTGCTTTGCAGATATCTGTTATTGGGATGTTACTCAGAAAAGCTGATGAAATGGACTAAGCCCTGGTAGTGTGAGATGTTATTCTCAGGGGAGGAGAGACTTTAGCAATATCTTAGTAGAGTTTAATGTAGTCAGGAATCCAACGTGAAATTCTCTGAGCTGACATGGGTTGGCCTTGATTATGTTGGCATAGGCTACAAAAAGCTTAAAAGAGTTCTGAAGGACCTAGTGTGGTCCAAATAGAACGCCAGAACACTGGGAACATCTAAGGTATGGAATCTTTCAACTTTGAAAGTGTGGGGTTTTGGTAAACACACTGGAAGATAGACAGTTTGATTCAGGTGGAAAGTTGACACTATTTTTGGCATAAACCTTGGATGTAGCCTAAGGCTATGTCTACACTTATGGCAGTGTGTAGAGTACAGACACTGCATGGTTCCCTAGCACAGGTATAAATAGCAGTGTAGATGGTGAGGCACTGCTTAGGTGAGTAAAGACACACGAGAACCTCATGACTCTCTACATGCCCAAGAAGTGCATCCCATGTCTACAATGATATTTTTAGCAGTGTAATGTGCTGCTGCTGCTCCAGCAGCAGGGAAAGGCGCTGGGTAGGGGGAGGCAGTGGGGAAAGGCTCTAGCCGCGGGGAGTCTTTTACTGCAGCGGGGAAAGGCTCTGGGGAAGTTTTCTCCGCTGCAGCCTTTCCCTGCTGCTGGAACCTTTTTTGCTGTATGTAGCTACACTCCATAGTATGGACACAGCCTGCTTTTCACTGCATCTTTATGGAAGACATTGAAAGAAGGGTCAGCTAGGAGAGCTTGAAGTTCTGAAACTCTCCTTGTGAAGGTGATTGCCAGTGAAAACACAGTCTTTATAGATAACAGAGATAGTGAAGTTGTTGCCAGAAGATCAAAGGGGGAACCCATTAGCCTGTACAGAACTAGGTTAAGATCCCTTCATGTTACTGGATCAGACATGGGAAGGAAGACATTGACTAGATCTGGAAACCAAAAAGTAAGAGAAAATAGAAAACCCACCTACTGGTGGGTGTACTGCAGATATGGAAGCGAAGTGATCAGAACTGTTTGAAAGGCCAGATGATTTCAGATGCAGTAGGCAGTCTAGTATATGTCTAACCTCTGTGTGATGGAGCAGTAACTGTTGAGATTGTGCTCAGATCAAAAACCTCTTCCACTTTGCTGTGTATGTGGCTCTAGTAGATTCTTTTCTGATGCTCACCAAGCTGTCTTGGACATACTCTCTTGTGAGTACGCAACCAGAGATCATCCATGCAATGAGGTGGAGAGATTGGAGGTTGGGAAGCTGAAACTTGCCCTGGTTCTGAGAGAGAAGATCCTTGACTCGGGGCAAGGTTATCAGTGACTGGATGGAGAGCTGATGTCGGTGTGTGAACCGATACTGCTTGGCCAAGCCAATGCCACTAGGATTAATGTTGTCTTGTGCCTTTTCAGTTTTCAGAGTACTTTTGGCATGAGAAGAACTGGAGGGAATGCAAATAGGAGATGAGTGGACCAGGGGAGAAGGAAGGCATCTGTAATGGAACTGGGGCTGTGGCTCACCCTGGAGCAAACACTTTCGCAATTGTCGTTCAGATTAGCCAGAAATAAATGTATTATCAGATGTTTCCACTGGTAGAAGATCCGGAGAAGAATATCCTTCCTCATTGGGCACTTATGCTGGTCTATGAAATCCTTTCGGAGGAAATCCACAATTGTGTTCCTTACCCCTGGAAGGTGAACAGATTTCAGAGATACCTTGTTTCTTACAGTGGAATGTATATGTACACAATCCTTTGGAGGAGAACATCTTCTGTGCTCTGGAGAAGCAACAGGCCTCCTCAATAAATGGAGCGGTTCTGTCTGGGGTAGCTAGTCTAAACAGCACCCTGAGCTACGGTAGTCATGAGGGCTCAGCCCCAATGGACACTGCTATTCAAAAAGAATCTGATCTCACATGCATGGGGCACATGTGCACCTAGAGTGGAATCTGTGTGGACAATCACTCTCAGAAGAATCCTAAATACAAAGAAAGTTCTATGAAAGTCTTGGTAAAAAGGGAAGGGGCTTAAGCCGTGGAAAAAGAGATAACTGACTATTGAAGGAAAGGGGCACAACAACATTAATACAGACGCGCCCCATGTTACACAAACCCAACTTACGCAAATCCGCACTTACGGAAAAAGTTCCGTAAGTTCCATAAGCTTTTTGTGTGTGTGTGTGTAATTGTCGGGTATACGTTCCCGACTTACACAATATTCGACTTACGCAAGGCATTCCGGAACAGAATGCTTGCGTAAGTCGGGGAGCGTCTGTAGGTGTGTTTGGGAGACAGTAAGTGAACAATGGATTGGATGATTGGTTCTTGTGTATGTGTATATTGACATGGGTATAAGAGGGAGGCAGTGTGTTTGTGTGTGAGAGAATGGAGTATTGCTGCAGGATTTAAATCAGGCAAATGGGATATGTTAGCAGGAGTGTTGTAAGCAAGACACAAGAAGTGATTCTTCTGCTCTTCTCCACGCTGATTAGGCACCACATTTCAGGAAAGATGTGGACAAATTGGAGAAAGTCCAGAGAAGAGCAACAAAATTTATTAAAGGTCTAGAAAAATGACCTGTGAGGGAAGATTGAAAAAATTGGGTTTGCTTAGTCTGAAGAAGAGAAGACTGAGAGGGGACATGATAACAGTTTTCAAGTACATAACAAGTTGTTACAAGCAGGAGGGAGAAAAATTGTTCTCCTTAGCCTGTGAGAATAGGACAAGAAGCAATGGGCTTAAATTGCAGCAAGGAAGGTTTAGCTTGAAAATTAGGAAAAACTTCATAACTGTCAGGATGGTTAAGCACTGGAATAAATTGCCTTGGAGGTTATGGAATCTCCATCATTGGAGATTTTTAAGAGGAGGTTAAACAAACACCTGTCAGGAGGGTCTAGATAATACTTAGTCCTACCACGAGTGCAGGGGACTGGACTAGATGACCTCTTGAGGTCCTTTCCAGTCCTACGATTCTATTAAATCCTTAAAATTAATAAAACTGGGAATTGGAGAGAGGGCCACATTAACCAATGTGCACTCATTTCACTTCCACAGGACCCCCATCTCAGGGGGTTGCTGACAACTGGGAAAAACAAAAAAACAAAAGAAACTCTGCAGCACTGTGACCCTGTACGCTGGGTCACAATGCCACTCACTCAAATTTGGTCTGGCTGTCCTCCTGTCAGATGGAGGGATGGCCACACCAAACCTGAGCAGCGCTGCAACCCTGTGCACCAGGTTGCAAATCAAGTTTGGCCTGGATACCCCTCTGTCATGACGGAGAAGTGGCTGAACCAAACCTGAGCAGCACAGGGCCCTGTAAGTGCAGGGTGGGCAATGGAAGTGAGCAGAGCTGGGTGGCTGGGATTGGGAGAAGCCACCATAGCCTGGGACAAAAGCAGACCACTGAGTTGGTGAGTGGCTAAGAAGGTCCTGGGAGTGGTGGGTGATGGGCTATGGGGTGAGAGGGGCGTGTTGGAGGGCTACATGGTGAGGGGTTAAAGACTAGTGAAAGATGGTGGGCTAAGGTGAGTTGTGGGGGCTGTGGAGGGAATGGAGGCTGCGTGGTGGCAGTTGGGGTCTGGGATGTTGGGGGTGAGTGAGGGATGTTGGGGTCTATAGCTAGTGGAACTGAAGTGTGAGTGAGAGGGATATATGTCAGGGCTGCTGGGATGTGTGTGGGAACTGCCAGGATAAGTGGATAAAGGACCATAGGAGGTTGTTGGGGTACATGTGGGGTGAGAGGAGCATTTGAGGGTCTGTGTGTGGGGTGGGGAGACAGTGGCATTCAGGGATTTGTGTGGGGTGGGGTATATATGTGGTCAGGTTGCTTTGTTGTCTAGTTTATGGAAGATGTAGGTGCCCCAATTTCCATAGTGCACATGGTCCCAAAATTCTTTAATCCAGGCATGATTAAAGATAGTCTAGCCCAGATCTAGGGTTGCAGTCAAGAAGCACACAACGTAACTCAAGTGAGGTGGTGCAAAGACGGCTGTAAGCCACTTCTGTGTTCTCCTGATTTAAGGTGAACCGTGGACCTAAGAGTCCTCTGGTCTAAGTGAGGCCTATTGAAGTGAGGCCGGTTGAAGCCTGTTTTAACTTATTCAGGCTGCAGATAGCCACCAGGGGCTATTTATGGTGGATCGCTGTGCCCCAGGAAACTCCCAGACACATCTCCTATTTTGACTGCAGAGAGAAGGGTGATATAAGACTCTACTATGCTCGTTTTCAGGTTGCTTTGTACTTGTGGTATGGTGCAAAGCAACCTGAATGCAGATGAGAATTTGGGCTTCTGTATAATTCTTTTTATTTCACAAAATGAACAGTAATGTATTTATTCAGAAAAAACACACGATTTAATTGCATTATAAATAGCTTTCTATGAAACCTGCCCCCTTTATTTTCTTACAGGAGTTTAGAAGAACTTATTTTGTGTGTCTTCAACATTACATCATTGACAAATATTTTGGAATTTAGGAGCTATAAAGTCCTATCAAATCTATATCTAACTAAGTAGTCAACAGTGTCTAAAATTTTTGGTAAAAGAATATTCCCTCATCATTTTCTTTTCTTACCAATATAATTCTTTGAAATGAAGAAAGATTCTCCCAATGAAAGTCTACCACGGCACTATCAAGCCCAATTCTTTCTTTCGGTGCATCTGATTGCAGGTCCGTATCTGTTATAGAATCATAAAACCAGAGTTACAAACATACAACAGTAATAAAAAAGACTAGCACTAGCTGCCTAACTATATTTTCCAGTGAGTACCTCACCAAAAGTAGCCATTGATCAAAGACTTTAGATGGCTTTTTGTTTACCTTTTAAAAGCTAAACATAAGATTTTTGTCAATTGAATCAGTTTCAAGAATGGCACCATCTGAAAAATACTGTAACAAATCCCTGCCCCCCTAGGACTCTACAGTTGTAACAGAATGTAGACATCCTGCTCCAAAAGCACAAACCTCTACCATTTCAGCTAAAGGAGAATTTCAATAGCTATTAGCAGTACATGGCCTCTGACACTGGAGCAGTTCTGATTCTATTCAATGGAGAGCAGTGGTATACATGCACAGCAACCAGTTCATTACAGTACATAACATTATATGCAGCCAACTTTACACAATAAGCCTTAAGGTCTGTTGATATCAACACAATCACAAAAGTGAATCTGGGATGATTTACAGAGTTGTGTGAAAGTTTTACCAATATAGTTATTCTGATATAGCTCCTCATGTGGACCCAATTATACAGAGCTTCCCGTACAGGAATAGCTCTATCAGGATAGAGTACCTTTATAGTGGTATAATTGTGTCCCTTCTGATGTGGGGTTGGAGGTGGTTATCACAGAATCATGGACCTTGAGAGGCCATCTAGTCCAGGCCCCTGTGCTGCGGCAGGACCATTCCTGCCAGGTGTTTATCTAACCGGTTCTTAAAAACCTCCAATGATGGGGATTCTGCAGCCTCTCTTGGAAGCCTATTTTATGCTTAGCTATCCTGATAGTTAGGAAGATTTTTCTAATAGCTAACCTAAATCTTCCTTGCAGCAGATTAAGCCAATTACTTCTTGTCCTACTTTCAGTGGACATGGGGGACAATTGATCACACTCCTTCCTATAACAATCCTTAGCATATTTAAAGATTGTTATCAGATGCCATCCTCAGTCATCCTTTCTCAAGACTACACATGCCCAGTTTTTTAAATCTTTCCTCATAGATCAGGATTTCAAAACTTTTATAGTTTTTGTTGCTCTCCTCTGAGCTCTCTCCAATTTATTCACATCTTTCCTAGATGCCCAGAACTGGACACAATGCTCCAATTGAGGCCTCACCAGTGCTAAGAAGAGTGGGAGAATTACCTCCCATGTCATACACAGGACACTCCTATTAATAAATTCCAAAATGATATTAGCCTTTTTTGCAACTGGATCACATTGTTGGCTTATATTCAATGTGTGATGCACTATAACCCCCACACCCTGTTCAGTGGTACTACTGCCTCTTCAGTTATTCCCTATTTTGTAGTTGTGCATTTGATTTTTTTCTTCCTAAGTGAAGTACTTTGCACTTGTCTTTCTTGAATGTAATCTTGTTGAGTTCAGACCAATTCTCCAATTTGTCAAGGTCATTTTGCATTCTAATCCTGCTCTCCACCTGTTTGCTACTCCCCCTGCTTGGTGTCGTCTGCATATTTTATAAGCATACTCTCACTTGATTAACCAAATCATTAATGAAAAGTACTAGACCCAGGATAGACCCTTTCAGAGCCCCACAAGGTATGTCTTTCTAATTTGACAGTGAACCATTGATAACTACTCTTTGAGAATACTCTTTCAACCAGTTTTGACTCACCTTATATGTAATGTCATCTAGACCACATTTCCTTAGTTTGCTTATGAGAATGTCATGTGGAACTGTGTCAAAAGCATTATTAAAGGTATATCATGTCAACAGCTTTCCTCCCATCCCCTAGGCCAGTGGTCCCCAAACTGTGGGACACCCCCCTTAGAATGTTTGGGGGGAAGCCGCGGGGCCAAGGCCAGCCCCCACAGGGAGTGGGGAGGGAACGCCACACAGCCCTGCTCCACCCCCCGCTCTGCCACAGCCCTAGCTCCCGGATCTTGGCTGTGTCTTCGCTCCCAGCCCCAGCCTTAGCCCCTGACTGCGGCCCAGCCGCAGCTTCTGCTCCTGCCCTCAGACTCACCCTCAGCCTCCAGCCGCAGCTTCTCACAGCCCCAGCCTTAGCCCTGTCCCCAGCCTCAGGCCCTGGCTGCAGCTCCGTTCCTGGCCCCAGACCCACCCCCAGCTGCAGCCCTAGCCTTGGCTCCCTTACTCCTGTCAACACCCATCCCCCCTGGGGAGCTGTGGCCCCACTCCTGGCCCCGGCTTGCAGGGGCACAGAAAGGTGTAAGGGAGAGCTTGTCCGTGAAAAGTTTGGGGACCACTGCACTAGGCCAATAACCCTGTCAAAGGTTGTACCACTATCTATATTGGTACAATCAAAGTGGTACAACTTGTGTGTGTACACAAGCCTGAAGTATCTTGCTGACCCAGAGCCTTATAAACGTTACTTTTCTAGTTTATAAAGTCACCACAAACCTCCTGATTGACATACAGCTTTACTAGGCGGTAGAGGTGCCTAGCAAATCTATATGCAGTGTTGTTGTAGCTGTGTCAGTACCAGGATATTAGAGAGACAGACAAGTTGGGTGAGGTAGTATCTTTTATTAGACCAACTTCTGTTGGTGAAAGAGACAAGCTTTCGAGTTTATACAGAGCTCTTCTTCAGGTCTGGGAGCTCTGTGTAAGATTGAAAGCTTCTCTCTCTCATCAACAGAAGTTGGTCCAATAAAAGATATTACCTCACCCACCTTGTTTCTCTAATATCCTGGTACTGACAGCTACAACACTGCATATAGATTTACTAGGCACAGCTGAGGATACATGACTCCTTACCCAAGATTACTTAAAGTTTTAAACAAAATAAAGTAAAATTACAAGTTTGTACCTTGTTGTGATGATGTTGGCCTGTAACGTGTGCTAAGTAAATAATATAAGTTACCACTGTTTAGGAAAGAACTCCATTGTTGGGAATTTGATGCAAGGGAGTCACACAAAAGATTGAAAGGTTGCATGTGAGTGCTCATGTACTGACATTCCTTCCACATAGATTCAGTAATCCAGAGATGAGGAGTTTTATTAAACATATATGAACCTAAGCAACAAGAATTATAGGATTAGAACACATTCATCCTTTGCTTCTTAGATTTTCATCCACATGTCATACGAGTAAAATTAATTGATGCAAAAAAAGTAACTATGGTCTGTTCACTTAAGTTTGATCATAAACTGATAATATAAAGGAGACTATGTAGAAAAATTACTGTTTATGCTTTTTGGATGTTAAAACAGCATTGTTACATTACCATTACTCTATTCTACCAATATTAATGCTGTTTCATTCGAATGAGAGGGTACTTACTCTGTGCAGTATCTGGAGTTCTTTGAGATGTGTTCCCCTATGGGTGCTCCATTTCAGGTGCACATGCACCCCATTTGCCTTTGATTAGAGATTTTTGGTAGCAGTGCCCATTCGGCCCATGGATGTGTTCCAGACATCCCTGTGTCCAATACTAAAGATACATAGAGCTGTGCAGGTGAACCACTCTCTGTTCCTTCTCTACCACAAAATTCTGTGAAAGGAAATGCTGAGGCAGAGGGGAAGGAGGCTGGGGAGTGGAGCACCTATAGAAAGACGCATCCCAAAGAACTCCTTTTACTGCACAAAGTAACCTCCTCTTCTTCTTTGAGTAGTGTCTCTATGGGTACTCCACTTCAGGTAACTTCTGAGCATTATTCCTGGAAAGAGGAGGGAGCTTCAGAGTTAAGTCTAATACTGAAGGACAGAACTGCACTGCCAACTGCAGCATCTGAGCTAGAGGCATGAACCAAAGCACAGTGTTTAGAAAAAATATGTAGTGAAGTCTAAGTTGCAGTTTTGCAAATTTCAGCAACTGGAACATCTTTGCGTAATGCCACGGAAGTAGACTGAGATTTTGTACAATGAGCTAGCATCCTAGAAGGAGATTGGATGTTGATAGATTGTAACATGAAATAAAACATCCAGAGGTCCACTTTGAGAGTCTTTGGGCAGAGACTGCAGATTCCTTGGATAGAAACAGTCTTGAGACTTTCTAAATGGATTGGTTCTGTCTAGATAGAAAGGTAATGCCCTACTGATATCCAAGGTATGGAAGGTAGCTTCCTTCCTGGTCTGATGTGGCTTTTGGAAAACAACTGGGAGATGAATGACATGACTAATATTAAATTCAGAAGACACTTGAGGTAGAAATTTGGGATGTAGTCATAACAAAACCTTTCCCTTGAAAAACTCTGTAAAGGGAGAATCTGCCATTAATGCCCCCATTTCTCTGTTCCTTGAAGGCAGAAGGTTTGGCCACCAATAATGCTGTTTCAATGGATAGGTGAAGTAAAGAGAATGTAGCTAATGGCTCAAAAGAAACATTTCATAAGGGAATTGAGGAAAAAGTTCAAATCCCATATTGCGGTGGGTTCTTTAATCTGTGGAAAGAGACTCATCATGGACTAGGATAGCTTCCCGGCAAGAGGGACAACATTTAAAACCTAAGGATCCCGGCATATCAAAAAAATGCCAATGTACAGAATAACCCTTGAAGTGGGGAAAAAAGAAAGGGGGAAAACAACAAACAACAGAACCACAAAAACTAAATACTATGAACTAGACTAAACTAAAGAAATAAAAGAAGTAGTATACTTAACTGTGCCTAAAGTGAAGTGGGCATGCTCAATGCCCTGCCTCAGGCTGAAGGGCAACTGAGAAGGAACTGAAGACAGTTTGTCCACACAGCTCTACAGACATCCTCATACCTTGATACAAGGTATGAGGATGTCTGGAGCTCATGCTCAGGCCGAATGGGCACTACTACTGAAAATCTCTGATCAAAAGCATATGGGGCACATGTGCACCAGAAGTGGAGAACCCATAGGAACACTACTCCAGAATTGTTGTTACAACGGCACTGTGTCATGCAGTCCAGGCCCAAATTTTAGGTTTTATATTAAACATAATAATAAAAGGCTTGCATTTTACAAAAATCGTGTTAATTAAATATTTTAATGGTTTACAAAAATGCAAGTATGTTTTTTGTATTTAAATACTTCCCTGAAATATTTGCAATCTAACACACAACAGAATTATGGCAGTACATGAGAATCAGAAAGTGAAACTGGATATAAGCAGATTAGTCAAGATTTAAAGTCAAACCCAGTTCAAGAAGCAAAAACAAACAACAACAATAACAGGCTCTCTATTGAACATTTGATGAGATTTTTCAAACTTTTCAGTTCTACTATTATAAGGGCCAAATTCTATTCTAAGTTATATGATATAAAACCAGAGAAATTCCAGTGACTTCACTGTAACAGAGTGGAAAGTATTATTGGCAACAGAGGCAAGGAAGTCATTTAAATATATATGTTTATTACCTCGTCTGTGTTTCTTTAAAGGTACCTAATTCTGCTCTTAGTTACCCTCATGAGGCCCCTTTAATTTCAGTGGGGTTGTATAACTGAAGGATATGAGCTTTATTTACCATAATTTTTGAACTCTGATTGTGTATCCATAATATTTGCCAACATGCTGGAGTAGAGGAAGAAGTTCCACTCATTCTCAGGTAGGAATCCAAGTTTGTCTTGGGCTTGATTTTCACCACAGTTATTCTGCATGATCTTAGTGCAGAGTAGGAAAGAGAAGCAGAGTTGGTTTTCAGTGAAGAGGGCAGAAGAAACTGTCTGTTGAGGGGGAAAGATGTGTGTCAATACTAATAGTGTAATATACTTAGAAAACACACAGAGCAGATATTTAAGGCAATGTCTACTCTACAGACTAGGGGTGTGATTCTCCTGCTTGAATACTGCTAGCATGAGTATAAATAGCAGTGTAGCCACAGTAACACTGGTAGAGGCAATGGAGGCACAGCTGAGCTATGCTGAGTACATATAGACAGGGCCGGCTCCAGGCACCAGCTGAACAAGCAGGTGCTTGGGGCGGCCACTCGGGAGAGGGGCGGCACGTCCAGCTATTCGGCGGCAATTCGGCGGAGGGTCCCTCACTCCCGCTCGGAGCGAAGGACCTCCCGCCGAATTGCCGCCGCAGATCGCAATCGCGGTTTTTTTTTTTTTTTTTTTTTTGGCTGCCTGGGGCAGCAAAAACCCTGGAGCCGGCGCTGCATATAGGTACGTACAGAGGGGGTCATACTCAGCACAACTGAGCCGTGCTTCCACTGCGGCTTCCCAAGCTATTGCGGGTACACTGCTATTTATACTCGTGGTAGCAGTATGCGTCCATAAGCAAGAGAATCACACCCATAGCTCATAGTGTAGACATAGCTTCAGACACAAAGCTTCTTATAGTAATTAAGAAGATTCATGTGTAAATAACTATATTGTATTTTGGTGACACCTCACCTTATAAACATTATTCGTCAACATGTCAATTATATCTTTAAGATGCCTGTTAAAGCTGTCTGTCTCATTCTCACATTCTTCCCAGTGCTCTTGGGTGAAATGCCTTTTTCTCTGCCTGCTAAGGGCTCGTACTGTTCCACATACAGAAGAAGTCGAATCTGACAGAGAAATTTGACTTTGCAGTTTATTCACAAAATCCATAGATTCTACAAAGATTTTATGCAACCACTCCAATGAAAACTGATACATGTAGTTGATCTTAATAAGATCTGCCACTACAAAGTAGAGCACAGCACCTCGAGTTGCAATAGGGAGATAGTTTTTACGTGTTTTTTCAATTGTGGCCTCTGTTTTTGCTGATGCTTCAACACGCTCAAAAATCTCTTTTGAAGTAACTTTTGTTCTTTGTAAGTTGTCAATGAGGTCCTGGTCATCTAATATGTGTCCTAAAATGTAAAAAAGGTTTTATTCAAATTGAAAATTTGTGAACTAAAATGCAGCAGACAAATGAACAATTTTTTTAAAAATAAGCCAGGCTGTATTTTATGGAGGTTACTTCATAAACTGTCCCTTTAGTCATAAATTTAGTTAAAAAAAAACACCCAAAAAAACCCCAACAAAGTTTCACACTAAACCTAACTGATGTTAGTATTGTACTTCACATTATTTGTTTTTATATGGAATTTATTGTCTTGCTGTATAATTTATATTTATCTTCATACTTTATATAAACTGTAATGAAAATAAATGCACAGAAATAAAGTTACCTGATAATTTCACACACAAGAATTAACAGAAGAAACTGAAGCAGAAGTTTGTTTGCAATGCACATTAAGAAATGATCCATGTTCACTATCACAATACTGTATAGCATAGTAAGCAATTTTGTTCTATACTTTCCTCAAACAGATGCACAGTATGTCCTCAATTTCTGTAACATTTTTGCTTACCTTCTGTTTTCTGGAGCAGTTTAAGTGACTTTTGCTCCAGTTCTCGGAGTGTGATTTGGTCAGCAGAGATACTCTCCAATAACTCACAACGTTGTTGCTCTAACTGGGGTGTTTCATGAATTACTACAGTGGACAACAGTTGGTCCTGCAAACCTTGGAATGTTACAGTGAAGTTGATCATTGTGACCATGTTACAAACTGCAGGAAGAAAATGGGGGTTGGCTTTTTGCGTCGTTATGTATAATCTGAAACCACAAAGCATTTTAAGTATTAAAGGAATAAGTAGTAATGCACATATCAACATATCTTACGCATACGTTTTCTTTTAATTTGAACTTCAGGTTAGGGATGAAGCACATTGGCAAGGTGAGATGAAAGAAGGCAGCGCTTTCTTTGACCATGCTTTACCTGTTCTGTGAATGAAAATCTATCTAAAGAAATATATTACGAGGGCATCCATCACAACAGGATTTGAGTGTCAAATGTTTCTTGTCTAGCACTTTCAATCTGGCATATTTCAGCAACACTAAGAACACTAAAAATAAATTGGGTATTGGGCTAGACCCTTGCAGAACCAAAAGGGGTGGGGTGGCAGCAAAGATGGCTATACATCACTTTTATGTCCTCTTGATCCTGTGTGGGAGTTGGTTTGACTCCCACTATAAGTCAGAACAGCCTCAGGGATGCTCTAATTCTTTTCAGAAAATCAGTGATTTCTCCTCTCCCGCCCTAGCCCCAGCTTTATCCCTGTTAAATAGGAGTAGGAATGGGAGTTGTCCCACAGCCAGGACTGAGGTAAACGGAAAAGGTATCCAGATTGTCAGGTGCTCCCCAATGAGCAGTCAGCCACCACAAAGCTGTTTTACTCCACCCCATGGCAGACTGGGCCATGAACTGAAGATGCCACACTAGCATTTCAACCTGTCCCTGTGTGACCCTACCCCCTGATTAAGGACACTACACATGCAGATAAGCGGAATTCCAAAGGGGTGACCAAAAGACCACCTAAGAGACTGACCACATTTGTCTTTTTCTTTCACTCTGATTCTGTCTCTTGCAGGGGAAGGAGATGAAAAAGTACCTTTTTGTTTGTTTTGTTTGTAGAAATCTCTTGTCTGCCTCAAACAGGGGAAGGATTGTGTAAGCAGTGTAAATTGTGGTCTGGGGGTGATGCAGGGGATCCCCTACCCACAACACCAAGTCTCACTATTCTTCTGATGTAATCAAATATCTGTGAATCCTACTGGAAAAGTTTCCCCTTCTTGTTCTGCAGGGGTGGCTCCAGGCACCAGCGCAGCAAGTGCGTGCCTGGGGCGGCAAGCCGCGGGGGGCAGCCTGCCGGTCGTTGTGAGGGCGGCAGGCAGGCGGCTTTCGGCAGCATGCCTGCGAGAGGTCCGCCGGTCCCGCGGCTTCGGCGGCAATTCGGCGGCGGGGACGCTGATGGCGCAACACTGGTGGACCTCCCGCAGGCATGCCGCCGAATCCGCGTGACCAGCGAACTGCCCACAGGCACGCCGCCGAAAGCCACCTGCCTGCCGTGCTTGGGGCAGCAAAAAACATAGAGCTGCCCCTGTTGTTCTGGGCCACATAAAGGCTGATAACATACTGCTGCTATAAGTTATTCCATTAGCTCAAGGTGCAGAGGTCTATGCAGTGGATCTAAAGGTTCAAAACTTGTTGATGACTCACGTGGGCCTGCTCTAGGGATGAATACAGTTTGTGTAGTGAAGGATGACCTCTGCCCCATTTGCTGCAGTAGTTGGAAGTTGTGTGGTGAATAACTTTATGGATTGCAGGAAGAGAAAGGATGGTCTTATGGAGAAGGCAGTTGTATGCTGTCCCGGAGAACTGGATTCTATCCCTGCTCCTGCCACAGAGTTCCTATATTATGCTAATCATTTCACTTAAATGAAACTTTTCACAGGTGACCACTAATTGGGTGTTCTTCACTTTCTGGGTGCCTGACTTGAGAGCTTATATGGCCAAATCTGCAGAAGTGCTGAGCACTCACAGCTGCCACTGAAGTCAAAGGGATCTGTGCTTTGAACATATAAAATACTATATTAAATTAAGGTCACCTGCTGATAGCTTGTACCCTTCCAGAATGTTGAGTTCAGCAAAACTAAAACTTCTGAAAACACAGAAATATAGAGTTAAGGTAAATGCCCTCGCAACCTTAGCTCTGCCCTCACTGGAACTAGCAATAGCTACTGGCAATTATCTGAATGCACTCCAGCTGCATTCTCTGTGTTAGGTGTAACTGTACTGAATGGTGGAGGAATAAGTTGGAGCAACTTGAAGAGCTGAGATTGAGATATGAGGAGATCTGGTTCTGAGTCCCCCCCCCCATTTGTGTTATCAAAGGAAAGAGATGCATGTGTACCTGTACCTTGAGATTCCAGTCTACATCATTTCAATACAGAATTGTGTAGGCTGTCTCAGTAGAGAGTACTGGGGTCTTCTTGCCATGGGTATTGTCATAGTGAGGGGGATATGAGAGAAGTCTGGATTTCATGATGGGTAGGAGAAAGTATAAATTTAGGTGGTGGCCTGTGTGCAAGTGTGAAGGGGCTGTAAAAGGGTATATAGTGATTGTTAAATTTTGCAAGTGTGGTATTCTGTTGGGGGAGTAGGCTCAGAGTTTGAGGGTAGGGAAGTGCAGTTTGCTCCTGTCCATTACAATGCAAAGACAGAGTGCAAGTTATGGGAGTTGTGGGGGGTCTCACTCAAAGAGGGCAGAGTTAAGGTTGTGTGGGTGTTTATCTTAACTCTTTATTCCTGGTTTTCAAAAGTTTGAGTTTTGCTGAACTCAGTGTTGTGGAAGGGCACAAGCTATCACCAGGCAACCTTAACTCTGCCTTACTGAAGTTTTTTGCCATTTAACTTCCTAGTTCTTTTTTTAAACAGAAAAAGAGAAATGTTGGTTTGTAGGAGTTAGTGCAGTGGTTCTCAAATTGTGGGTCAGGACCACAAAGTGGGGTCTCAACCCCATTTTAATGGGGTCACGAGGTCTGGCTTAGACTTGCTGGGGCCCAAAGCCTGAGCCCCACCACTCAGGACCGAAGCCAGAGCCCCACCGCCTGGGGTCGAAGCTGAAGCCTGAGGGCTTCAGCCCTGGGCAGCGGGCTCAGACTTCAGTCCCCGACTCTGGGGTTGTGTAGTAATTTTTGTTGTTAGAAGGGGGTCATGGTGCAATGAAGTTTGAGAACCCCTGAGTTAGTGCTCATTTAGGCATTTGTAGTTCTCACCTAGGTTTGCAGTTGATGTTACTGTGGCTAGGTAATAATCAAAACATATAGGATAGATATATGGAGACAATACCGGCATAGCTATATCATTGTAGCTATGCTGGCATAACTGCATATTGTAGATGCAGCCTGCATTGATGGAAGGGATTTTTCTGTCGGTGTAGGGACACCACCTCCCCTAACAAAGTTAGCTATGTTGACAAAAGCATTCTTCCATCAACATAGCTGCATCTACACTGGGCATTAGGCCAGCATAGCTATGTTGGGGTGTGTTTTTTCACACCACTGATCAATGTAGCTATGTCAACCTAACTTTTAAGTACAGATCAAGCCCTAGCTTCTATATCAGGGGTAGGCAATCTATGGCACGTGTGCCGAAGGCGGCACGCGAGCTGATTTTCAGTGGCACTCACACTGCCCGGGTTCTGGCCACCGGTCCGGGGGGCTCTGCATTTTAATTTAATTTAAAATGAAGCTTTTAAACATTTTAAAAACCTTATTTACTTTACATACAACAATAGTTTAGTTATATATTATAGACTTATAGAAAGAGACCTTCTAAAAACGTTAAAATGTATTACTGGCATGCGAAACCTTAAATTAGAGTGAATAAACGAAGACTCGGCACACCACTTCTGAAAAGTTGCCGACCCCTGTTCTATATAGTACTTTTCAGCAGTAGAACGTTATATCATTAACCCCATCTTACAGATGGGAAACTGAGGCAAAGAAAGTTGAAGTAACTTGTCCAAAGTCACCCAGCAGGCCAGTGGCCGAGCCAGGAATAGTCCCCCAGTCCAGTGGTCTTTCCACTAGACCACATGATTGGTACATAATTCCTAAGAGCACCTCCCCCATCTTGACATTTTGTTAGAGTGGAATAGGGATAATGGTCATGCTTTGAAATTTTGGCAATGTGTATTTGCTAACAGAGCTGATGAGAAAAATCTCACCCATATCTATGTGCTAAAACCTCAATAGTTTTATTACATGGTTGTTACAGTAGCTTCAAGCATGAGAGAGAAAACTGGTATGTCTCTCTCCTTCTCCACCTCCTGATCCCCCACCATTCCCTGGAACATATAGCCCTCTGCCAACATTTCCAGTTCCCCCTCCCTTTCCCATCCCATTAAGCCATTCGTTAGCACGGCAGAAGTCATTAATATGTAAGAAGTTGCTCCTTGCTGTCTCCTGCCCTATGCTGCTGACTACAAATATCACAGTCAGCACTTTCCTGGAGGGTCCCACACTACCTTGCTTATGTAGCCCGAGCTGTACACTCAGCTAGCACCTCACCTCCATTGCCCACTTGCAGATGGGACTCCTGCACCTACTTCAGCCAGGCTTCCCCAGCCATGCCTCAGTTCCACCCAGTCTGCCCCTTCTCCAAACTGAGCCCGTCCCCCATACACTTTCAACAGCTCCATCCCCACACAGCAGTGATGTGTAACTTAACTATTCATTTTCTGGATTTCAGATGTCTAAATCTGTTACCTTCAGTTCCTCCTCCCCTGTGACCTCCCATGGAGGAGCAGGTCAAGAAGCTCAAACAGACCAAGAGGAGCAGTGTTCCCCAGATCCCAGAACACACAGCAGGTAGGGAGAGGGGCTCAGACCGCTGCACAGGGGTAGGGCTCCTCCAGATCCCAGCACACATATGGAAGGAGAGAATTCAGGGCAGAAAGTCTCCCCCCCGCCAAACTCCAATTACCTTTGGTACTCCTCACATTCTCCAACCCATCTTTTCCCCTCCCATTCCTTCTAATCCTTACCCTCTCCCCCTTACCTGAGCCCCCCAGCTTCTCTTCCCTCCCCTACCACCCATTCCTATTTATCCCCCTCTCCAGGATACTTGCATCCTTCATGGCAGACCCAAACAGCTCCTCCCAATTACCACCTATCTTGCCCCTTAACCACCCCTAACGTCCCAATGTGCATTCATTCGTGTAATTCATTTTCTTTTCAAAAGTAGTTCCAGTGCCTTCTGAATATTCTGTATTCAGATTGTACTTCTCAAAAAACAAAACAAAAACACCTTGACAGAGGCAGATTTTTCTCAAATGTTTACTGTTCATTCTCAGATTTCTACTCATGGTGGGTTTCAAACTTTAAAGTTGCTAGAAAGTGAACTTAACGAAATGCTATTTTTTCCCTGGGGTCTGTATCTTGCTGAAATGACCTACATTTGCATAGCTAACCCTACCCTCTAAACTGATAATCTGTGTAAGCATGCAGGTTTTAGAGCATTTAGAAGAGTTGTCCTTTACACAGGAAGGGCTTCCCAACCTTAGCTAAAGAAGAGCTAGCACTTAATTATAATATTCTATGAAATTATAGGGAGAATGGAGCAGAGGGGCTCTACACATCCATCAGGAGTACAGCAGGCTCAGAGGGGTGTTAAGTGGCTCATTCATTTCAATGAGATTCTCAGTTGAACGAATAACCAATGCAGATAAATACAGCCTAAAACAACGGCTCTGAGAAGTATGACCCTCCCACCCCCATTCATGTCAGTGGGTGTTCCCTTCCTTCCTCCCCAGTGCTGGAGAGTTTCTGATATGCATCAAGCATAATTGATCTCAGCTCCTCACCCCAGTGTTAGCACTGTGTTTTGGGGGTATGCTCTGAGCAGCATGTCTGTTCTAAGCTCCCCACCCACAGGGGCAGGGCTTTCCCAGGTTCTGGCTCATATGTGGGGGTTAGGGAGAGGGGCTCAGATCCCCTTAAAAGGACAAGGCATCCCAGATCACCTGATGGGAATAGGAAATGGGGCTCAAGCACCTCCAGAACAGCTAGCTATTGCCTCCCCCAGAACCTGGCTCACGAGGGGGACATGGAAGGGAGGTCAAACCCCACACATGGGCAGGGAACCCCAGATCCCAGCTCACATCGGGGGTAGGGAGAGTGGCTCAGAACATCCCACTCCCCAAATAGGCAAGCCTCCTCCAGAAGCTGGCTCACATGTGGAGGGGCAGAGAAAGGGGTCATACCCCTGTAGATGGGTTGGGGAGGGTCCCAGATTGTGGCACACATATGGGAGAGAATGTGGGGCTGACAGGTGCCCCTGCCCCTATCCTCTCCCCACGTTCTTCTTCCCAGTGTCCCAAGCCCTCCTCCATTCCCTAGGGCATCATTTCAGATTTTGGTAGGTGGGGGGGGGGGCAACTTTAACCATGATACCAAAGGCTACTTAGGCACCTGAAAACTCTAGGTTTTTTTTTGTAGATAATAACTTAGAAATTAGCTGATAGGAGTATTGTATCTAATTCCTATATAAAAAAAGAAGATTTAATAAATATTAGACCCACTCAGCTCTAATACTAATATGTTCTCACATCTTGTGTCAAGTCACTTAAAGAACACTGGTTAGGTTTAAAATGTTAATGTATATTCTTTGTTACTTGAATACAACTGAAACAATTGTAGAAAAATCTAGATTACTTTCTAGCACTTTTCTGCAGTTCATCAAGCTTGGACTAGATCATTTAACTTTGGAAACATCCTACTATGGCAAGGCCCCAGGAGTTTATACTGCACCTACCTGGGGCTCTAGAGGTGTTACCTCACTACAAAGAGTACACTAGAAAATAACCTTAGAGAGAAGTGAAACTGACATTTCAGGTCACTTTCACAGTATTGCCAATCCCAAATGTTCAAAAATCATGAATCAGGCTCACCAAAAATCACGTGATTGGTTTTAAAATCATAAGACTATGTAAAAATAACAGATTTGGGGTTCTTTTTATTTGCCTTCTGCTGTCAACCATGGCATCCATCCTGGGACCGTTTGCTAGAGTCTCAGAGAACTGGCCGCTTTGGTTTTGCTCCCATCTGTAGGAGTCCTCTTTATTGCAGCATGCAGCAGAGAGAGAGGCTGGTCTGCTGGATAGGGAGCTAGCCCTGAAAGACCTGGGTTCTACTTCCCCCCATAGACTTCCTCTCTGACCCCAGGCCAGTGCTTTAAGGACAGACTTTCGAAGGTTTTTAGGCACCCAAAGATGCAGCTAGGCATCTAATGGGGTTTACAAAGCACCTAACCTTCTAAGTGAATTTGAAAAATCTCACTAGGTGCCTAAATACCTTTGAAATCTGGCCTTTAGTCTGTGTGTGCCTCAGTACCTGTTAAGGAAAATTAGCATGAGTAACTTTATTTTGGTTTGGGCCCACCATTAGTTAGAAGTGAACACATCCCGTACTAGGAAAACGAGAAGGGGGGGAAGAAGGGCATCTGGAGACAAAGAAAGATAAGGGCTGCAAGAAACTAACCACATGGTCAGGGGAAGGAATTCCTGACTTGTTACCACACTGCTAACAGCACAGGGAGAATGTCTAGCAGGGATAGGTGGTAGATAAGGGGTAAGCTTGTTTATTGGCTAAGGCTTACGATGCATGAGGACAGCATGCTTTGCTAAAAGATATATAATCATTGTGTAACCCGCATTGGGGGTCCCTTCCTGACTAGCAGGGGGCACCACGCTCGAGCGTAATAAACCTGTTATCTTTGGATACTCTGCAGTTTTGGATTTTATGTGCCTCAGCCTAGACTCGAACTGCGCGTGACCTATAGGTATAATTCGCAACAGTGCCCCATCTGTACAACGGGGATAACAGCATTGCTCTACCGCACCAAGGGGCGGGGAGGAGAAATAGGTTAGACATTGTGAGGTGCAAGCTCAAATACTATGGTGATGGGGCCACAAGTACCACAGGTAGAGTGGGAACTTCTCTATACACTGCTAGCCCTTCCCTGGGTTTGACCCCTTCTTTTCACCTATGCCCCCAAAACCTCCCCCTTTTCTGAATGCAACCTAGGCTCAGTGCTTTGGTGTATTTTTTCTGAGTCCCCTGTTTCTCTCTAAAACAATCCCCCCTCCTCCCTCTCCCCTGTCCACAGAGGGATTCCTCTTTTACAGGCTAAACTTCCACATCCTCAATTTAATCACCAGCCCTTTCTTATCTTAATCACCCTGCCTCTGTTTTTAAACAAAATACTGACTCCCTGCCCCAGGGGCACCTCTCCTCTGTAGAACTTACATTTCACACTAATGCTGTTCTGTTGTTAAGAGCTCCGCCAGGGAACTTGCACACCTCCTGTATGGGGAGGGAGGAGGGGGGGAAACTACCGCCCTCCCCTGCCCCCCCCCAATTGGCATCCTTGCCCAATCCCCATCACCCACAACCCCCTCCCCCATTATCACCTACACCTTCACCTCTACTCTCCCTCCCCTCCCAACAAGCATTTGCTTGTGTAGTTTATTTTCTTTTCCAAAAATAGTTTAGGCACCTCTGAATATTCTACTGTATTCACTTTACATTTTCCCCAAAGTAAATAAAATAAAACCTTTTGTCAGAGGCAGATTGGAGCAATATGCCTGCTTTTTTCACTTCAGATTTCTGCCCTGGGCCGGATTTAAACTCTCAGGATATGTCTATACTGCAGTTAAAAACCTATGGCTGGTCCGTGCCAGCTGACTTGGGCTTGCAGAGCTCAGGCTAAGGGGGTGTTTAACTGCGGTGTGGAGGTGAACCACACCTCACAGGGTCCCAGAGCCTGAGCTCCAGCCCAAGGCCAAACATCTACACTGCAATTAAACAGCCCCTTAGCCCAAGCTCTGCAACCCAGGAGCCTGTGTCAGCTGCCACGGGCCAGCCACAGGTATTTAATTGCAGTGAAGATATACCCTCAGTGGCTGGGGCAGTGCTCAGATTCAATAACATATCTCAGAGACACACAGGTCCTGTAACACAGAGGTAATTTTCCAAATACTGTAGTTAGCCTCTCTCTTCACATGTCCACTGTGATCCATTAGGAGTGTAAATAGGTGCATGAGCCTTAGAACTGCTTGGCGCGTGCCTAACTGGAGAAGCAAACCCTATTTCAAATAATATTTTCCCCAAAAGGCTGGTGGGTGCCATGCACTCTGTTGAGATAACCCTTGAGCGTAACACTAGTGTGATGATCTGAGCCCTGGTTTGATTTCTACCTGTGAACAAAAAGTGTCAAAATGTGTTTTCTGGGGGCTGTATCTTGGGAGCAACTTGGTCAAATGGCCCCAATTTTGGATCACTAACAGAACTCTGTGCCTCATGAGGAACACCAAATTTCATGGCAATCCTAGTAACCATGTGGATTTAGAGCACTTAAAGTCAAGCTTTCAACAGAAAGCTGGTCTTAAGTTTAACACTCTGAAAAATCAGGGCCGAGATATCTCAGATTGGGGACTCAAAATTAGTGGTTACTTTTGACCTTAATGTCTCTGTGCCTCAATACCACTTCTGTAAAATTGGGATAATACCACTCACTTTCACGGAGGTGTTGTTAAAATGAATTATTTAATGTTTGTGAAGCAATCACATACCACAATGATAAGCACCACAGAAAAGACCATGAAGAAACCAATAATTCTGTCTTCAGAGCAGAGTTTGAATAGTGTGCAGTAAATAAGGCATGTGGCACACAATCAACAACAAAGAGAAAAAAAATATTGAATAGCTACTCATTAAGTGAGCACTATCCATGCTCTTACTGAATGAAGCAGGGGTTCTGAGGAAAAAATATGTGATCATATAAATCAATACAGTATCATCATGGAAACGCACAAGGGAGTTGAATTAAGATTGCACAGGCAACCTTAATTCTGGCATTTTCTAACTTTTGAGCACTTTACTTTGCTACTTTAATAATGGTCTTAAAATGCATTTTGAGAGTGTAATTTAATATATAGTACAACCTAATACAATAGTAGTTAGAAAAATTGTCATTGATGAGGACAGTTACCTAAAGTTGTGATTGTATTCAATTTCAGCATCTCCAGTCCTGATGAAGTCTTTACCTCCTCTACTGTAGATTTCCTTTCTTAAGATTGGCTTTAAATTTGAATCCAAAGTTTCAGCAAGATCCTAAAACCCATAAATATATTGTCTACATTGCAATCATTATGGTTAATTAATAAGCTCAAATAATTATTTAGCTTTGTGAGCTCAAAATCAGATATACACCTTGCATTTTATCATTAAATTTAATTTCTGGAAGGATATTCATATCCCCTGTGCCCAGCCGGGAACTCCCCTTAAAGAGGGACCCAGGGACAGTGGGTACTAGAGATGCCCTGTCAGTGAGACTCCATTGGAATCATGCTGCCTAGCAATGCAAGTGTGGGGATGGCAAGTACACAGAGCTAGTGCAGAAGCATAGGTCCTCAGCGCAGATGGCTCTGGCTTTCTGATCCCATAGCAATCCATGTAGCTGACTGAGACTTTCTTGTATGTGGTTTTATCGAGAAACTGTCAGTGCTTATGGCCAGTTCTCCACACCAGTTTTAATGCAGTGCAACACCACTGACATCACTGGAGTTACTACTAATTTACATCAGTGTCAGTGAGGAGAATCAGGTTCCTAGAGTTTTAGACAGATGTTTATTATTACATTTAAATAAATAAAACTACAAAGTAGTTCATTACTTCCATTGCTCTCCTACTCTTATACCTTTGACTAGGGAAATTAACATTCAAACACACTCTATACTTCTTACATTTATAGTTTTCTGATGGGATTTTTTTTCCTTGTTATTTACTCAGAACCCCCCCAAAATTAAACCAAACTACCTGTAGCAGAATGGAGTCTCCAATTCGCATGGCATTTTCTAAGGTTCTTAAGTAATTGGAATCAGAAGCATGAATTTGTCGTAGTCTGTCTCCCTCCATTTGACAAATCCATTTGTAAGCTTGTTTCTGTGGATCAATTAGTAAAGGCCATCGCTGTCCATTCTTAACAAGGATAGCATTCTCAATGGAGTACTGGTCGAGAGGCAAACCTTCATTTTGCCATTTACTAACCTAGAAAAGATTCAATTTTCAATATTTTTACATTTTTGACAATCCTTGTTATTTCATGGATACAATGTTTACATTTAACTACATAAAAAGACATAAACAAGGTGATGCAACAAAACACAACAATCTATATTGTAAATAATCTCAGTAAAATACTTGGACCTCTCAATTTTACTCTTAGTAAATCAAGTTTGGAATCAAGTGTTCTGAAAGGGGGAAGTCCTGATAAAGCCTTTGATGTAAAAAAATCAGCTATGCCCCTCACCATCTGCTCATATTATTACCTCATTTTTTTCTGTCATAGCTGTTATTAGGGAATAATTTGGAGACACGGGAATGATGTTCTCATTACACAATCTCAGACATTCATTTATTAGCTGCTGACGATATTCTGCTGCTAACACTCCGCTGTAGATGATGCATGCTGCTGAAACAAGGGCATCACCCATAATACCTTGCAGCCTTTCGTCCAGGTTATTAACTGATTCTTTCCATCGCTCCTAACACATCCAAATGAAATATTATCATTTACAATAAAAATGTACCTGTTTTTAAATGTACATAAATATGCATTTTTAATAATGTAGTATCAAAGTTTACTGTTTACAATTATGTGGAATAGGAATCGGGAGTGTAATTAAAGTGACAGTTGCAACTCTGGACCAAGGAAAGGAATCATTACTGCAGCACCTCAAAACCTATTAATCATAATAGGGAAGGCTTCCTCCTGCCCTGCAGAACAAGTCATAATAGGGGAGGCCTCTTTCTGCCCTGCAGTACAAGGGATTGGAAATACTGTTGTACCTGCTGGAGGGAGGAAACTAAGGTGCAGCTGTTGAAAGGTGGGAAGATTGGTTTTATCGGGCAAGAATAATCCTCAGAAAGGCAGTTCTCTTCTTCTGCCCAGGGCCGGGATCTAGTTATTAAACTGGACAGGCCAGCACAAAAGGCCACAACACCATGGTAAGCCATATGGTAATGTGGGAGAGGGAAAGCACTATGTGAAAAGGGGAGGCAGCTTTCCACCCCTGAAAAATGTAAATGAAGTAAAACTCCTATGACGCTCTTATGCTTGAATGTTCTGAGGCCAAAAAGTGGACAATACAAAAAATGAAAGACAATACCATCTCATCCGCCAGAGCTGTGCTTAATATAGATGCTCTGTGTAGACGCTGAGTTGCCAGTTGCTTTCGAGTGGCTAGCATTTCTTTCTGGGCTATGCTCTCTTGATAGCTTGCCTCTAAATTCTGTTCATGTTCTTCAATCTAATAATCAATTGGCAGATAATAGATCAAGGTTTTTATTTTTTATTTTGACTAAGGGGTGCCTGCCTGCCTTTTAATAGACCTACTTCATTGCTTCTATTACTACGTGTGCTACCAATGTAACAGGCTTGAGCTTATTTAAGAAAGTAAGAGCTTACACTGTAGTGATTGACAGTTGTTTCACATTGCATTGCTCTAAAACTCAGTCTTCTCATTATGCGCTGTCTGACAATAAGATGGCAATCCACGAATGGCAAATGATCACAGCAATTTAGAGGCTAAGTCACCTCTAGTCTTTACCCTCTCTGAAGTATAGGCACAACACAAATTTCATTTTCAAGTGGGCCTTTCCTACATTTTGGAGCAACATTTTCCCTTGGTACTGAAATTGTGCTTTTGGGGTTATTTATTACTACTGATTACTTTTCTGTTGTTTAACACTTCCTGCATTAATAAGTCCTCCTCCCACTCCCACTGTAAAGTCCAGTTTCCCAAATTTGAGCTGTAGTTGGTTGAGAGGAATGAAGCAAACCAGGAGGCATTGGAAGCTATTTCTCTGAAGAAATCACTATTTTCTAGGCTTTGCTGAAGTTTGATTAAAGGCCTGATCTTGCAGTCCTAGTGCAGGTAAAGCTCCCATTGAAGTAAATGAGACATCAGACAGGAGTTCCACAGTCTTAGGATTGTAGGATTGGGCCCCAACTCTCCAGTAAAGAAGTGTCTCCCCCTTCTGAAGCTTTTAAAATAAAAATAACTTGTACAAGTTTTAGTAGGGTCTAAGAAAAATATGAATATTTACATGCTTCAATAACTAAGCAATAACATATAATAATGAGAAATGTCTCACCAAGGTCAAACTTCTTTGTTTTTCATCCAGTTTTTGATGGGCAAGTCTTAGTACTTCCTGAGCTTCTGTAACCCGGATTTGTTTTGGTTTCACCAACTAGATAAAAATATGTATCACAGGCTACACTTCACTTTGAATGAAGAAAATGTATAGAGTGTGTTAAATACCACCTACATATTTTGAATTTATTCAGAAAGCTGAAAAATGACTTTTTCCAACACACACCTTTCTCCTGCAGTCCCCCTGGTAAATATTTTCAAAACTGGGCGTCCAAAGTTAGGCTAACTGAAATACTAATGGTTATCAGTTAGTTGGTAATGGTATTGGTTGCTAATATTTGTATTGATATGAAAGAAAAATCTGCTGGTCATCTTATTTCCTAATGCAGACCTAGACAAGTATAAACTACATTTTCCCATTTCTTCACTGTACTCTCTTTGTTTAGCTTGTAGACATAAGCAAATACCTACCTTGACATCATAAGGCCATGTTTATTAACCTAGGTGCATATTACTGAAAAAGGTCTCCAAGAAAAATAAACTTCAGCTCTTATAGTATAGTTATATAATGATATATTTAGCTCAAGTCATAAAAAATGTGGCAACTGTACTTTCTAACAGGACTGAAAAGTCAATATTAAAAGTGAATCAAAAGGATGTCCAAATCAAACAAGTGACTGCCCAAATCTTTCATTCTGTGCATAAATTATATTAAATTCATTGCAACTCTGTGCTATCACTCCATACACTCTTTCATGGGTATATGTCTCCTTTTGATTTGTATTATTACTGGCTGCATTTGATTGTTTTGTCTGCCTTTCTGGGGTTTTCATACATGCAGAACATTTGAGCAAAAGCTCTTGTATAGATTAACATTTTCTTTCAGTCTGTAAAATTACAATTGTGTTGTAATAAACACATATTATTAGAAGTTATTGATTAACGAAAGTATCTGTTTGGCTTCTAATTCAAATAGTTCATCAAGGTAAGAATAACTGTTTCTCTAAAATTTTCACATATTTCTCATACTATTTTAAGACATGCATAAAATAAAATCACAAACACAAATGTAAGTTCCATGACTTATTTTTTCAGTATAAATGAAAATATTTACATATGTAGAATGCAAACTCCAAATACTCAAAACATGCATCAGGACAACAAAAATCAGTTGATTGTATTAAAAATCCTGACATTTTTAAAATAATAGATTTGGAGTTCTTTATGTTCTTTCTCTGTTATGAATCTTTAGGGTTTATATTTTCAAACTTTTCTCTGCAACCATGAGGGCTAGAGGCTTACTCTTTGAAAATTAAAATTGAGATTCTCAGGTAATTAAATGACTCCTGGAGTTGGCACCTCAAGAAAAACACCAAAATATTGGGGGAGTCAGCATAAAATCATAAGAGTTGGCAACTAAGGCATCATGGTAGAAATAGGTCATTGGAGAGATAATTAGGATAGGGCCTTAAAGATAAGACAAGAATCGAGCCTGATGTAGATTAGAAGGGAGAGTACAATGGATGGATGAATAGATGTGGGGGTAACATATCAAGAGGACAGAAAGAGGAACTGACCTCTTTCTGTAAAATAAGGATTTCAGTTTTGGCCATGTTAAGGTTGAGCTAATGGTAAGAGATCCAGGAGGAGATGTCAGACTTGCAGAGATATGGGTCTGGATGGAGGGAGGCAGTGAAGAATGTACAGGCAGATTTCAGAGTCATCAGCAAACAGATGGTAGATTAAGAGGACAAAATCAGCCAAGGAGAGAATCCAGAGGAAGAAGAGGAGAGGACTGAGGAAAGACCCCTGTGGGATGTGCATAAGGAGTGTAAAAGGGTATGAGGTTGACCCATTGAAAGAGATGCTGAAGGAATAGTATGAGTGGCATATGGGGAACTGAGAGACGACAATATCAGAAAAACCAAGGGAGGGAAGAATGTCTAGCAGGAGGGGAGTGACTATAGTGTCAAGATTAGGAGAGATGTCAAGGTTGAGGATGTAGAATTGTTTCCAAGACTTGGGCAGGAACAGGTCACTAGAAACCTTAAGAAGAGTAGTTTCTATAGAGTGAAGAGGTCAGAAGCTACAATAGAGGAGATCCAAGATGGAATTAGAGAAAGGGAAATTAAAGCAGCAGTTGTGTATGCTTGATGAGTTTACAGCTGAAAAGAGTTGAAAATTGGAAAGGGAGGAGACAGGACTGACCATTTATGAGAAATCAGGGATACTGATGGATTGAAGTTTGGAGAAGGTCTATATGGCAAGACTAGAGAGCAAGAGGGTGAGTGATGTTAAATTAGATGAGGTCAAAGAATGGGAACTTAATGGTGGAGAGATCAAAGAGAGCAGTTTTTAGTGAAGCCAAACTTGAGAGTGACCTTTTCGGTGTGTGAGGAAACTTCAAATGATCCAGGAGATTAAGGGACCACATACCAATGAGATCAGAGGGACACTAAGAGTAGGAGAGGAGTCTGGGGGTGTTAGAAGTTTGATAGATACTTCTCAAACATATATTCAATTCTTACTAAACGCGAAAACAAATTTTACTTGACAAATGTCAACTACTGAGCTGCATTTACCATTTTTCTATTTCAGCTATTAAAGATGTCTTCTTGCACAATAATCCATGGTCATGTGACTGTAACATGAAATCTGTTAATTCATTGGTTCTCCCAGACCAAAGTTAACTTATCTCCTTTTGAAGATCTAAGGTGTCATTCTCTGGCAGAAAATAAAGACAAAGCACTTCATACACGTAGGGAAGAGGATTTCAAATGCAAAGCCAAATTCTGAATTGTGAGCAATGTCAGAAGATAATGCAGTTGCAATACATATGTATTAGTTTTAATATAATTTATTCATCCTAATTAATATGTTTTAATTCCAATATCCCCTTCACCACAGTGAGGATCTGAAAGCAAAGAGCTCTAAGTGTTCCTGTCAGTGGATGTCTCCTCAGGTGCTTCTACCTGTCCTGTTGTTCTACTCCTAACACTTCTTCTTAGTTTCTACCCTTGCTCCCTGATTTTATGTGAACCCTAGAGCCTTGTCCAACTTTAATTCCCTAGTAACTGCTTCTCCCATTCCACTCCTTTTTCTTCCAATTAACCTAATCTAATCTGCCCATACAGTTCTCTTCCCCATCTGACCCTTCTCCTGGCCCCCAGGCTGTGCCTATCAAAGAACTTCCTTCCCACACAGACTGGCTTCACCTCTCATCTAACCCTCCATGACCATTCCACCTAAACCTCCCTACGTCCTGGCTCTATTCTCCATTTTCTATTCACTCTATTTAAATCTCCATTTGGGTCTGGATGCTCTGCTTCAGCTCCTGCTCCATCTGTTACCTTGCCTCTAGCCACTAGCTACATACCAAACAGAATACCTGGTGAGATTCCCTCTTCTGAACATCAATTTATGAGAGGGTTAAATAAAAGGTGGTTTCTTACATTATTATAGAATGAAAAAGGAATAAAAAATTATCATTCTCCATGTACACATACTCAACATCCCCATAAATAGGGGCCTTGAGAGGAAGATTCCACAAACTTTCCCTCATGAAGATCTTCCCACATGGTTTCATTGGGAGGCAGGGTTTGAATCTCTGAAACTCGCTGCAGGTGTGGACTAGACAGTAGGCAAGCTTTGTGTCTCACCTCAACTTCTTGGGAACATGGACCCAATGGAGCTGCAATGTCAGGGATTTCCCTGGTTGCAGATGCCCTGAGACCCTATTTAGAGGCTATATTACTTCTCCTGACAAATTAACAGAGGCCTGGCATATGGACAATGCACATCATTCCCTAGAGCTGGGCCTGCTCAACTGCCTGTTTCCTCCAACCATGCAGATCTCCGGATGGACAGTCTTCCATGGAGTGCAATGGAAATGGAACTGCCTTCAGAATAGGGTTGGGGATCCTCACACAGTTCAAGGGATAAGACAGGACCCAACTGCTTGTATTACATTTTCTGTGTATGTATTTGAATATGTATGTATTACACAGACACTGAATATACACACAGAATTATTGTGCTGTCCTTATGAGATAACTGTTGAAATGTTTAATCCCAATAAATATATTGTACACTCTCTTTTCACGCCATGTATATATTTCTATAATGGAAATATTATTAGGTCTGTCGATTAATCGCAGTTAACTCACGTGATTAACTCAAAAAATTAATCGTGATTAATCGCACTGTTAAACAATAGAATACCAATTGAAATGTATTAAATATTTTGGATGTTTTTCTACATTTTCAAATATATTGCTTTAAATTACAACACAGAATACAAAGTGTACAGTGCTCACTTTGTATTATTTTTATTACAAATATTTGCACTGTAAAAATGATAAAAGAAATAGTATTTTTCAATTCACCTCATACAAGTACTGTAGTGCAATGTCTTTATCATGAAAGTACAACTAACAAATGTAGATTTTGTTGTTGTTACATAACTGCACTCAAAAACAAAACAATGTAAAACTGTAGAGTCTACAAGTCCACTCAGCCCTATTTCTTGTGCAGCCAATCACTCAGACAAACAAGTTTGTTTACATTTACAGGAGATAATGCTTCCCACTTCTTATTTACAATGTCACCTAAAAGAGAGAACAGATGTTCGGATGGCACATTTGTAGCCGGCATTGCAAGGTATTTTTGTGCCAGATATGCTAAACATTCCTATGTCCCATCATGCTTTGGCCACCATTCCAGAGGACATGCTTCCATGCTGATGACGCTCATTAAAAAAATAATGCATTCATTACATTTATGACTGAACTCCTTGGCGGAGAACTGTATGTCTCCTGCTCTCTGTTTTACCTGCATTCTGCCATATATTTCATATCACAGCAGTCTTGGATGATGACCCAGCATGTTGTTCGTTTTAAGAACACTTTCACTGCAGATTTGACAAAACGCAAAGAAAGTACCAATGTGAGATTTCTAAAGATAGCTACAGCAGTAGACCCATGATTTAAGAATCTGAAGTGCCTTCCAAAATCTGAGAGGGACGAGGTGTGGAGCATGCTTTTAGAAGTCTTAAAAGTGCAACACTCTGATGCGGAAACTACAGAACCTGAACCACCAAAAAAAAGAAAATGAACCTTCTGCTGGTGACATCTGACTCAGATGATGAAAATGAACATGCGTTGGTCTGCACTGATTTGGATCGTTATCGAGCAGAACCCATCATCAGCATGGACGTATGTCCTCTGGATTGGTGGTTGAAGCACGAAGGGACATATGAATCTTTAGTGCATTTGGGACGTAAATATCTTGCGACGCCGGCTACAACAGTGCCATGCGAACGCCTGTTCTCACTTTCAGGTGATATTGTAAACAAGAAGCAGGCAGCATTATCTCCTGCAAATGTAAACAAACTTGTTTGTCTGGGGCTTTGGCTGAACAAGAACTAGGACTGAGTGGACTTGTAGGTTCTAAAGTTTTATATTTTTTTATTTTTAATGCAATGATTTTTGTACATAACTCTACATTTGTAAGTTCAACTTTCACGATAAAGAGATTGCACTACAGTACTTGAATTAAGTGAATTGAAAAATACTATTGCTTTTATTTTTTCAGTGCAAATATTTATAATAAAAAATAATAAGTGAGCTCTGTACACTTTGTATTCTGTGTTGTAATTGAAATCAATATATTTGAAAATGTGGAAAACTACCATTTATATAAATATTTTTGGATTTCTATTAACAGCACGATTAATCGTGATTAAATTTTTTAATTGCTTGACAGACCTAAATATTATTGGTTATGTTATCATATATACTGAGTTTAGTCAAACTAAACATGCTGTAACTAATTAAACTACCCTAGTCTACTGAATCAACTTTATGCCAGGTGAATTTTATTCAAGAACATAACCATATTGTGCAAAACACTCTTACAGCTAAATTCAAGGCTCAGATGGCACACAACACATGCCCAAAAATGGCCTGCGGGGAATCATAAGGTGTAATTTTTGTGTCCCACTCCCCAAATCTTGCAGAGTTCACACCTCACAGGTCCTCTGCAGCTGTAGCTATGGAGAGTAATATTCCAGGGTGGGACCTGGGGTCAGGACCCTATATTTTAGAAGGTGCACTCTCTGACTTGGTTTATTTCTTTAGATGTAAATAACAATAAAAATCACCTCTGAAGTTGCAATGTATGTCTGAGACCTCTGGTAGATTGCTTCTTTTACAGAAGCAGCGTATGAGCAATCTTCATGGGGAAGTGCATGGGTCTATAGTTGGACTGAAAACAAGTTCATTGTCTGATCTAAAAGTACTTGGGACCTGAATCTTGCCCCTCTTCTTTAGCCAGTGTTAAATTCCTATTTCTACTTTACCTAGAACTTGCTTAAAATTGAATTTCTATAAAAGATTTTTAAAAGACGTTTTTGTATTTAAAAGTGAATTTACTGGTTGTGAAAAGTGTCTGATAGGAAGGTAGGACCTAGGGAAGGAAGGAAGGGCTAGACCTCTCTTTATCCACAGTACAGGAACAATATGGCTCCACCAAATATATCTTAATCCTGATTCAGAGAGAGAACCTCAAAAAGACAGAAGATTGGTTTTCTGGGCTATTAAAATCATAGATCTCTCTATTGAAACTCCTAACAAGACAAGAATGAAAAGATCCTGGGAAGGACACTAAGGATGGTCACAGATGTAGCAAGATTTATATATGATGAGAGAGAGTAAAGAATAAATTGGTACTCAATTTATTTGGCTTTTTAATCATGCCCAGTTTCTATGGCCACGTCTACACTACCTGCCGGATCGGCGGGTAGCGATCGAATTATTGGGGATCGATTTATCGCGTGTAGTGTAGTCGCGATAAATCGATCCCCGATCACTCTCCCGTCGGCTGCTGAACTCCAGCAGTGCGAAAGGCGGAAGCAAAGTCGACGGGGGAGCCGCGGCCGTCGATCCAGCGCCACGAGGACGCGAAGTAAGTAATTTTAATTCGATCTAAGTTACGTCGACTTCAGCTACGATATTCTCATAGCTGAAGTTGCGTATCTTAGATCGATCCCCCCCCCCCTAGTGTGGACCAAGCCTTAGAGCTTGCATAACATGGAAGTGAGATTGAGTCAGCACAGATTTTAATATTTCTGTTTTTATTCCACGTTCTCTAAGGCATCTAGTTGAGTTCTTGGAATATAAGTAGCATGGGTTTTGCAAACTAATTTTCACCATTTCTATTTTGAGATTACTACCTTTAGATGGATTGCACAGATATTACTAAGAGCAGAATTTGGCCCATGAGCTTTATTATGGGTAACTATTTGGCTAAGAGGCTGAATCTGCATTCCAGTAGAATAACTGTTTCATATGAAGGTTCCTACTAACTTAAATAGCTAATTTCAGTCATCGTTGAATGCATTTGTATATGAAAGATCATATTCTAAGAACAGAAGATCATCTACCAAATATATTCTTATAGGGACTTGTATTTTACTGGGAGTATTAAAAGAGTTTTTGGAAATAATGATAATTTTATTAAATAAGATACCTTTTGTACTTCATGGAAGTGATCTAAAGCTAAAATCCAGTGACACATGGAGCAACAGGCAATAGACACTAGTCCCACTTTTGATGGGCTAAAGTCAGGTGATCTTACATATCTTTTCAATTGCAGAAACACCTAAAAAAATGAACAGGTTAAATATTAGAACAATGACTTAGAGTTCCCACAGATTTGAAGAGTTATTACAGCATTCTTTGTTGCTTAAGGAGAAGACAATGGAAAATCTTTTTGGATATTTTTTAGTTATGTGAAGATGAAAAAACCCTACTATAAATACTTTGGACAGGATTATGATCTCATTTTCACTGATGTAAATCCATAGTAATTTTACTGTCTTCAGTTAGATTTACACAGGATTTATATAATAGAATAGTATCATAGAAATATAGGGCTTGAAGGGACCTTGAGAAGTCACCTACTCCATTCCATTGTGCCAAAGCAGGACCTCCATTCCACTGTGCCAAAGTCCTAGACATCACTGACAGGTGTCTTTCTAACCTGTTCTTAAAAACATCCAATGATAGGGATTCCACAACCTCCCTTGGTAGTCTATTCCATTACTTAACTATCCTTACAGTTAGAAAGTTTTTCCTTATATCTAACTTAAATCTCCCTTGCTGAAAGTTAAGTCAAGTCAATTACTTCCTATTCTATCTTCAGTGAACATGGAGAACAACAAACAGTGAACATGGAGAACAACAACAATGCCACTCCCTTAGCAGAGCCGCGTCGCCAGGAGCTGGAGCTGCCGCTAATAGCAGCCTGGGAACAGCAGCTGCTGGCACCGCCACCGCCTCGGCCGTGAAAATTGCACAAAAATGTCTCTCTATCCTTCTCTGGAAGATCTGAAAGTGGACAAGGTAATTCAGGCTCAGACTGCCTTTTCTTCAAACCCTGCCAATCCAGCAATTTTGTCTGAAGCTTCTGCTCCCATCCCTCAAGATGGAAGCCTCTATCCCAGACTATACCCAGAACTTTCTGAGTACATGGGTCTGAGTCTTAATGAAGAAGAGGTACATAAAAACTTGCCAATGGTTGCAGGTACACAATCTCAGGGGCAGCTGGTAACAAGACCCTCCACTGTGAATTATATGGTGGCTCCAGTAACTATAAATGATGTTGGAATTCGCAGAGCAGAGATTAAACAAGGCATCCGTGAAATAATTGTGTTTAAAGATCAGGATGGAAAAATTGGACTTCGTCTTAAATCTATAGACAATGATATATTTATCCAGTTAGGTTTTTCCCCCCCCCCCGGGGTTCTCTGCTTGGTGTCCCCATCAGGTTCCCTTCATTTGACCCTTTGACCGCACTCCTGTCCCTGTTATTTCATTAGTTGTCCCCCGGAATCACTTGGCTTCCAGGTCCTGTGGATCCCCCCCTTAGACTGGGGGGAGGTCCTTTAGCAGTGGGCGGGCTTCCACCCACCCACTTCCTGGATCCCAATAGGACCATTCTCTTTATAACAGCCCTTAGCATATTTGAACAGTTATCTGGTTGTCCCTCAGTCTTCTTTTCTCAGGACAAAATATACCTAGTTTTTTTAACCTTTCCTCACAGTGGGAAGGGATAGCTTAGTGGTTTGAGCATTGGCCTGCTAAACCCAGCGTTGTGAGTTCAATCCTTGAGGCAGCCACTTAGGGATCTGAGGCAAAATTGGTCCTGCTAGTGAAGGCGGGGGCTGGACTTGATGACCTTTCAGGGTCCCTTCCAGTTCTATGAGATAGGTATATCTCCATAGGTCACGTTTTCTAAAACTTTTATAATTTTTGTTGCTCTCTTCTGGACCCCCTCCAATTTGTCCATATATTTCTGAAAGTGCAGACACAATATTCCAGCGGAGTCCTCACCAGTGCCTGGTACAGAGTCCGTGCAAACTGTCATTCTCTGGTTTGAGGCGGGCAGACCTGGTAGTTAGAGAGGTGTCGAAGACAGCCATAGAGTTGGGTCTGGGCTGAGTTGGGGAGAGGCTGTGGGTCAGAACTGAGGTCAGAGTCCATAGACAAACCAAATCAGGATTATAATTGGAATCCCAATTCAGGCCAAAGATTGAAGCTGGGTGGCAGTCAGTCTGAGGGTCTGGGGGGTCAGGAGGTGGATGCAGGGCTGGAGTGGGTGAGTAACAGGGCTGGAGCACAATCGGACTAGGGCACGGGCAAGGCTGAAGTAAGCTGGAACAAGGCTCAGGTAAGGGTGGGGCAGGAATTGCACCAGGGGCAGGAATTGCACCAAAGGCAGGCTGGAAGCAGAGGGAGTCTATAACACAGTGAGACAGCGGGAGGGTTCCTGGCTGAATAGTGCTGTAGCACAGACTAACCTGACATCTGGTGCCATCAGTAAAATACCTGTGCCTTGGGGTTATTTGACCCAGGCCCTGCTCAGGGATAGGCTGCTACAACATGCCTGAGTGCTGAGTCACTGCAGGCTCTGTTGGAGGGGTGAATCTCGGCAGCTGAGTGAGCAGTGGTAGTCTGGTTGTGGGTTTGCCTCACACAAGGTGAAGGCACAGAACAGTTTTTTACAATTGCAATGGTGCTTAGAAAACAAAATGGAGGTTATTATTCTATATAGATGTATACTGAGTTCAAAATATCAAACAGAATTCAGAAGTTGTATGTAGGCAGGTCCCCCAAACTATTACAACACCCCTAAACCTTGATATTAAGAAGAAAATTCTGGTGAGGGAAGTGAGATTTAAAAACTTCCCGAACAACAAAAACTTATAAAAAATTTGCCAACAGGCAACTAATCCTATCTTTTCCTAAATTAACACTAATATGTGCAAAAGAACTAGCATAATAATCTAAAAAGAGATGTGTCATGGATACTAAGAAGCTCTGTTTTACAGCCACAGGCAGTGAGAAGGAAATGAGTTGCAGGTGGACCACCTCCACCTTTGATGCCTTCAATATGAGACCACAAGGACACTCAGGGTGCAATGCAGCCCCAAACAGATGCTGCTGGCCAAAAAAAACACATGGGGAGCATGCGCACCAAAACTGAAATATATATACCAACAAGCACTCAAAGAAGAAACTACTGGTTTAATTTTTTCTAAAAGCATTACTCTCATCCATTCTTTTCTACATATTGATAGAAAGGGGAAGGTTCTGTGTTCCTCCAGTTCTTCATTAAGCACTAAACCAGTTGAGTTGGGGGGAAAGGAAGCTTTAAACCACCTCTGCACCTCCTCTGTTCTGTCCCCAGTCCTCATCTCAACTCAGAGCAGCCCACGAGCTAATCTAAATTGTGCCAGTTTGTAATAGACCTCTATGGACAATTACAGTGGCATACAGCACAGTGTGCTCATGACTTTCTGTTTCCTCACCCTCCCATCCCTGCCCCTGACATGGCCCATACTTCTGGAGCTGCCAGGGAGTCCAGCATAAAGGTATGGGAAGAGAAAGCCTATCCATGACAGTAGGATTCTGCAGCAGTTGTTTCTGCCTCTGTCCCCTTTGTAGCCCCTTCATCCTGCCACAGTGGCATAAAGAGGCTGCAACATGGGACTGAATCTGGCCCAAAGTTATTATACAAAATTCAGTCTTTATTAAGACAAAATCAACATTCTTTGAAGAATCCTAGAAGAAGTGAAGATGAATTATTGGGCACTATACCATCACTTTACCTTTTCTGGTAGATTCTCTTTATCCAGGGTAACCAATTTTTTGAGGAATCCTGCATCTGCAAGGAGGAGCTTTGCTGTTGCCCAACTAGGTTTCTTTTGCAGAAGAATACAAACTGCATTCATAACAGTTAGTACAAGAGGAGGAGGATGAGTATATACTCTGTAAAAAACAAAGAAACATTTGAGAAATTAATACAAATCAGCAGTTTCATACAAAATATGGTGCTGTATATTTTCATTTAAATCATCCAGTATTGGCCCACCTCAAAGACAGGCTACTGGATTAGATGGCTCAATAGTCTGAACTATTATTTTAATTTCTAAATTAATACTAATTTCTGTGTTCTTACTAATTAGTATATAACTATACTACAAAGTACTATATTGTTATATTAATAGAATGGAGAAGAAAATAAAAACAAACCTATATTAATAGAGGAAAACAACTGAGATCTTTTTACTCCATCCTTCACCCCTTTTCCCTGAGAAAGGTCTGTGTATAAAAGTGTAGAAAATGAAAATTTCTGACAAGCCCCTTTTGACCCAATATAGGGGTGGTGGGCATGTCTGTGTCTTGATTTAGAAAGAGAATAAACTAACCCATAGGAACTAATTTGACACATGAAAGCATAAATAATTAAGAGTAAAAGAGTGAGTCAGCTTGAAATGTAGGCAAGATTGCATTGTTTGCACTTTCAAAATCATTTTCTTTAGTTATGGATGTTCTGTATGGAAGGAACTTCAGTGGAAACCTTTGCTCTGTTGTATAATTTGCCAGCATTATTATTCCAGAACTGAAGATTGTCACTGTTCCAACTAATAGCAACGTTTTAAAACAAAACAGACCTACCTGAGTTCTGCAATGTGAGCTTTGTCCAATGCATCTAGAGCAGCGAGGGCCTTTTCTAAAGCTGGCAATACAGCATTTAGCTCTTCAGTTGCTTGCTACATTGTAAAAAAAAAACCCCAAACAAACAAAACCCCACAGCCCACAGAAAAAGGTTAGAGTTGGCATTTTCTTTTGGCAATATGTACTTGAACAAAACCAGTTTTCTGTACACTGTAACCACCAGTAGGAAAATGTTTGTGAAGTACTAAGATGCTGTTCATAGTTACTTTTCTAATCAGAATCATGCTTGAAAGAACTAAAAGAGAGATCTTTCAGTTTTTATTACTTCCAATTTTATAATATGGTGAAGATTCCTAAAAAACCAATATCTATGCTGAAGGCATATGAAAATTTCTGCACTTTTTGGAACTACTTATTTTTTACCATAAATAGAACTGGATCTTGCAAGGCTGTTAATGCCCAGAGTGTTCTTAATGCTTTGTAAAACTAGGCCCACAGAAACCAAAACCTGTAAGAGACCACAAGAGACTCAGTACCCGAGCGTATTCTTCCACAACTTTTGTTTCCTCAGCCATGATTTCTTCATCCTGTTTAACAAGAGTTCGAACCTGCTCCACTACTAGTGAGTCTCTATGAAGTTTTTCCACGAGTTCTTCTATCTCCTAACAGGGGGAAAAAAAAAGGTTTTCCTTTACAAAACATTTTGACTGCAGAATTTCAAATACACTTGGTGAGATGACGGAATAGTGAGAAGATTGAAACATTTCAGAAATGTATTGTGTTTTTGCTTTTTCTCATGAGCCAATCAGGAAACTGACTTGTCTTTACTGTGTCTGAATCTCCTGTCAGCAATGGAAGTGTTGAAGGAGAAAGGGTATAATGTAACTCATTGGCAAGGGTGATATAACAAGTAGGTTTTAGGTCCTGAATTTTGTGGAGAGGAGGAGGTGGAATGGGAGGTCACAGAAGATTTTTAAAGCCCACTACAGAAAGTAATTTGTAATTAAAACATACCTTTGATTTTTGCTCTATCTGAGGGCCAAGGGTAAGCAACTCTTCTTGCATTTCTGCAACCAGTGATGTTGCTTCCAGAAGCTTGGTGAGACCATTGTAAAAACAAGCCCTAAAAATAAAAATTAAGTTGCAATGTGCATTATCTAGTTGTGTTCTTTTATTTTATTTGTCATTAAAGATGATAGCCCAGTTTCATTCAATGGCCTATGCTAACTTCTGCTATGGGAAAATCTGACTGAAGGGGTGGAGGGGTAGGCTGTAGCAGTGGAAATCTGCTACAACCTCCCCTCCAATGAAGGCCCACAAAAGGCCAACACAGCCCAAATATTTTCAGTATGGGCTGGAGAGATGGTCTGGGAAGGGAATCCAGAGTTGAGCTGATTTTAGGTGGTTTTTAATATTTTGAAACATCCTCTAATATACGGACAGTGTGAAGATAAAGTAAAATATAAGTTATTATATATTGACTTTGGGATCTTTAGAAATAATTAGGGCTTTCAAGCGATTAAAAAAATTAATCGCGATAAATCATGCAATTAATGACACTGTTAAACAATAATAGAATACCATTTATATAAATATTTTTGGATGTTTTATACATTTTCAAATATATTGATTTCAATTACAACACAGAATACAAAGTGTACAGTGCTCACTTTATATTTATTTTTTATTACAAATATTTGCACTGTAAAAAACAGAAGAAATAGTATTTTTCAATTCACCTCATAGAAGCACTGTAGTGCAATCTCTTTATCATGAAAGTTGAACTTACAAATATAGAGTTATGTACAAAAATAATTGCATTAAAAATAAAACAATATAAAACTTTAGAACCAACAAGTCCACTCAGTCCTAGTTCTTGTTCAGCCAATCGCTCAGACAAACAAGTTTGTTTACATTTGCAGGAGATAATGCTGCCTGCTTCTTGTTTACAATATCACCTGAAAGTGAGAACAGGCATTTGCATGGCACTGTTGTAGCCGGCGTCGCAAGATATTTACGTCCCAGATGCGCTAAAGATTCATACGTCCCTTCGTGCTTCAACCACCATTCCAGAGGACATACGTCCATGCTGGGTTCTGCTCGATAACATCCAAATCAGTGCAGACCAATGCATGTTCATTTTCATCATCTGAGTCAGATGTCACCAGAAGAAGGTTCATTTTCTCTTTTGATGGTTCAGGTTCTGTAGTTTCCGCATCGGAGTGTTGCTCTTCTGAAAGTATGCTCCACACTTCGTCCCTCTCAGATTTTGGAAGGCACTTCAGATTCTTAAATCATGGGTCTCTGCTGTAGCTATCTTTAGAAATCTCACATTGGTACTTTCTTTGCGTTTTGTCAAATCTGCAGTGAAAGTGTTCTTAAAACGAACAACATGCTGGGTCATCATCCGAGACTGCTGTAATATGAAATATATGGCAGAATGCGGGTAAAACAGAGAGCAGGAGACATACAGTTCTCCGCCAAGGAGTTCAGTCACAAATGTAATTAACGCATTATTTTTTTAACAAGCGTCATCAGCATGGAAGCATGTCCTCTGGCATGGTGGCCAAAGCATGAAGGGACATGGGAATGTTTAGCATATCTGGCACAAAAATACCTTGCAATGCCGGCTACAAATGTGCCATGCGAACGTCTGTTCTCACTTTCTGGTGACACTGTAAATAAGAAGTGGGCAGCATTATCTCCTTTAAATGTAAACAAACTTGTTTGTCTGAGCAATTGGCTGCACAAGAAGTAGAACTGAGTGGACTTGTAGGCTCTGAAGTTTTACATTGTTTTGAGTGCAGTTATGTAACAAAAAAAATCTACATTTGTAAGTTGTACTTTTACGACAAAGAGATTGCACTATACTACTTGTATGAGGTGAATTGAAAAATACTATTGGTTTTATCATTTTTACAGTGCAAATATTTTTAATTAAAATAATATACACTTTGATTTCAATTACAACACAGAATATAATATATATGAAAATGTAGAAAAATATCCAAAATATTTAATAAATTTCATTTGGTATTCTATTGTTTAACAGTGCGATTAAAACTGCAATTAATCGCGATTCATTTTTTTGAGTTAATCGCATGAGTTAACTGCGATTAATGGACAGTCCTAGAAATAATATCAGGTAACTTCACATATAAAATTATGCATGTTAAATGAGTAATTGTGCACGCAATCACTCTTACACATCTGTATTCTATTGCACAATATTAGTGCATACATGCTCATAGATTTTACAAGGATATTTTAGGTGTCCAATTTTGAAAATTTGACCCATTGTGTTTGGTTTTGATATTTTGCTCCTTTGAAGTAGGATATTGTATGTAGCTGTACATTGCAGCAGAGCACAATGGGGAAACGTTATTAATTTCTCACCTGTTAAACAGACTTTTCTTTTTTGTGCTCTGTAATATGCTTGAAAAGGTGTCTATGAATTGCAAATAGCTATTAGGAGTGATGTAGTAGTGCCTTTTAGTTTCCTTCAAATATTTCTCCGTTGTTGTAGATGCACTTTTGTGGATTTCAACACATACCTGGGCAACCAGGTTTGTTAAGTTCTGGAAGACAACATGATTTTAAATAAATATGAAAAAGTAAAGTCTTCATATTTTTGAAGTTATAGTATTAATGGTTGTTTATATTTTGGTTCACGTAACATTGTTAAATGCACAGGAAATAATAAATTAATAAAATGATGCTTATTAATATTACTTAATTAATGCTTATTATATTAGTATTACTAGTAATAATAAAATAAAGTAATCAAATAATGCTTCATATACTGGCATGCAAAGTTAATAGAAAATTAAAATTATGTACCTGTAATCAGAATTCTTCGAGATGGACTTTGGATACCCCCACTCAGGGGATGTCCTAGCTGATGCAACTTAGGCAATGAAACCTTCTTGTAGCAGTGTCTCTTAGAGTGATCATGTGTTCTTCCTACCCCTCTCCTCTGTTCCTGGATATTCTGAGGGTGAAGCTATAAAAGGGAGCATGACACCCTCTGCCACCTCAACTCCTTGCACCACTTCCCCAGAGCCAAGTTTTTATTAGGACTCCAAAGAAGATAGGAAGGTGGGCAGGGAATGTGCATATGCAGAGTCTGTCTCAAAGAACTCGAGTTACAGGTTACTAAACTTCATTCCTTCTTGGAGAGTCCTCTGAATATTCCCACTCACAGGATAATTTGGCAAGCAATACTCCATGAATGGATCGTGGGACTTGGAGTTCTAACTGAATAGAGAATGAAGTAGTGCCCTACCAAACTAAGTGTCTGATCTACACAGTAGATCTAGGGAACAGTGTTTTGTAAATGTATGTATAGAGCTCCCTGTACCAGCCTTACAGATCTCAGCAACTGGAACATTTCTAAGACATGCCATAGCAGTAGCCATTGCTCTGGTCCTAACCCCAGTGATGGTCTGTCCAGCAGTCATCCGTACCTCTCATAGCTCATGTAATATGGACAACAGTACGATCACAGGCTCTGACAATGACAGTGAAAAAGATGCCAGTGTTCGGAACGTGGGTGTTTCCAAGTGGTCTTACGTTCATCGCTTAGTCAGATCAATCATGAACATACAGCTTGCACCACAACACCATAAACAACCAAAAGGAATGTGAAAGAGATTTAACATCAAGGCACTTAAAAAACGAGCTAGTTGTGAGACTCTTCAGCAACACCTCATTGAGAGGCTCTCTGACTTTCCTGACAACATCAATGACATCTAAACACATTGGGAGGAATTCAAGACCATTATTCACAAGGCACGTGCTGAATCAATTGGATAGTCCACTCACTGCCATAAGGATTGTTTTGATGAGAACAACAAGGAAATCATAGCACTTATTCACTAGAAGAGAAGCGCATTTTGCACTTGGCAAAATGAACCCTCTAATCAGCAAATACCAGAGACTTATCATTGGCTTAAAGCTGTGTTCAAAGGAAGCTGCGTGACATCAAGAATCAGTGGTGACAAGCAAAGGCCATGGAGATCCAGAGTTTCTCTGATCAGCATGACATGAGAAGCTTTTTTCAAGCAACAAAAGCCATCTACGTTCAAATGGCACAATCCCTCTGCGATCCCAGGACAACTCCATCCTTCTTAAGGACAATGGCCTTCAAGCAATGTTGGAAGGAACATTTCGAGACTCTATTGAACTGTGAATCTGAAATCTCAGCTGCCACCATTGAGTCCATTCCTCAGCATCCAGTAATAGAACCTCTTGCTACCCCCTGCCATCTTCTGAGGAAGTTTGGCAAGCCATCACTCAGACAAGAAACAACAAGGTGCCAGGCCCAAATGGCATCCCTGGGAGGTTTTCAAAGGTGGTGGAATAGCATTTGTGCAAAAACTGCATCAACTTTTTGTTAGAATTTGGGTTAATGAGGAAATTCCATCCGACTTAAAGAATGCCCATATTGTGACAATTTTTAAGAAAGGGGACAAGTCAATGTGCGGGAGTTACTGAGGTATTGCCCTCCTCTCCATTTCTGGGAATGTCCTTGCTTGCATCCTTTTGAACTGTCTCCTCCCTCTTGCTGAAGATGTACTTCCAGAATCCCAATATGGTTTCAGACTGTCTCAGGGCACCACCAACATGATTTTTGTTGCATGACAGATCCAAGAGAAGTGTAGAGAACAACACCAGCCATTGTTTATGGCTAAGGCGATGTTTTAGTCATGGGTATTTTTAGTAAAAGTCATGGACAAGTCACAGGCAATAAACAAAAATTCACGGCCCGTAACCTGTCCGTGACTTGTACCATAAATACCCCTGCCTAAATCTTAGCTGGGGTGCCGCTGCTCTGGGACAGTGGGCCAGGGGACAGCTGCTCAGGAGGGGGTCTGGGGGGAGCCCCTGGGGCCAGCAGCATCAGCTGCCAGGGACTGCTGAGCAGTGGCTGTTCTGGCCGCCCCTGGTGCTACTTCCCCCACTGCTCCGGCTGCCCCTGGAACCGCTGCTCAGGCAGTCCCCAGGGCCAGCTGCACCTGCCGCTGCTCAGGCGGTCCCCAGGGCCAGCTGCCCAGGGACACCCAAGCAGCGTCCGGTGCGGATGGCCCTGGGGCAACTCTGGCAGCACCTGTTGCAGCTGGCTGCAGAGCCGCTCCAGCAGTGGCTGGTGTGGCTGGCCCTGGGGCCAGCTGCGTGGCCCGCCCTGGGGCCAGCCACACTGGCTGCTGCAGAAGTCATGGAAGTCACGGAAAGTCACGGAATCCATGACTTCCACGACCTCCGTAACAGACACAGAGCCCTATTTATGGCATTTATTGACCTAAAACCTTTGATTCCATCAATCATGAAGCATTATGGAGGATGCTGTCTAGGTTCAGTTGTCCATTGAAGTTCATTTATGTTCTCAGACTACTTCATGATGCGATGACCGCCACTGTCCTCTGTAATGGGTTGGAGACGGACCTGTTCACCATCCGTACTGGTGTTAAGCAGGGCTGTTATTGTCAAAACAATTTTTTCCATCTATTTTACTGTAATTTTGATTCTCATTCGTGATTGCCTTTCTTCTGGAATTGGGATTGAGTATCGCATGGACAGTCAGCTCTTCAATCAATGATGTCTTCATTCTAAAACTAAAGTCATCAGGATTGTTATTACTGACCTTCAGTATGCTGACGACTGTGCTATCTTTGCACAGACTGAGGTTGACTTGCAATCCATCCTAGATCTCTTCTCAGGAGCCTATCATAGCTTGGGACTTTCCCTCAAGAATGGGAAGACTAAAGTGCTCCACCAGCCTGCCCCCACACTAGTTGCCCCCGTTCTCCCACAAATTGTCACCGGTCGTGAACCCCTGGAAAGCTGAGCATTTCCTTACCTTGGTAGCCACCTCTCCCAGACAGCCAATCTCAATGTAGAGATTGAACATAGCATCCATTGTGCCAATGTGTCCTTTGGAAAGTTACTCCATTGTGTCTTTACTGACAGAGATCTGCAGATGCAAACTAAGATCCTGGTCTACAATACTGTAGTCATCCCTACCCTTCTTTACGGGTGTGATACATGAGTGACAAACCGAAGCCGTCTTAAGCATCTGGAGTGGTACCAACAGTGCTGCCTTAGGAAGCTTCTCCATATCAGATGGGAAGACCATCGCACCAATGCCAGCATTCTCTCTGCTGCTAACATCACCATGTTGAGGTGAAGATTAGGAATAGGGCTCCATGTCTGTCATGGAAGTCACAGATCCTGTAACTTTCTGTGACCTCCGTGACTTCTGCAGCTGCCAGTGTGGCGGACCCCAGGGCCGCCCAAGCAGCTGGCCCTGGGACCAACTGGTCAGGTGGCCCCGGGGACAGCCACACTGGCCGCTGCTGGAGTGGCTCCATAGCCAGCCACACCGGCCGCTGCTGGAGAGGCCCTGGGGCCAGCCGCACTGGCTGCTGCTCAGGTGGCCCCAGGCACCTGGCCCCGGGGACCGCCTGAGCAGCGACCGGTGCAGCTGGCCCTAGGGACTGCCTGAGCAGTGGTCCCGTGGGTGGCCAGGGCAGTGGCAGGTGAGTGGCACCTGGCAGTAGTCCCAGGGGTGGGCGGAGCAGCGGGGGGTGGATGGCCCCGGAGGCATGCCCCCTCCATGAGCAGCGACCCCCCCCCAGCTAAGATTTAGTTAGTGGTATTTATAGTACAAGTCATGCACAGGTCATGGGCCATGAATTTTTGTTTATTGCCCATGATTTGTCCATGACTTTTACTAAAAATATCCATGACTAAATCATAGCCTTAATTATGAAACATCAACTTAACTGGGATGGTCATTGTGTGTGGATGGCCGATACTTGTCTTCTGAAGCAAGTCCTCTTTTCTCAACTTAGTGATGGTAAGAGGATCTGTGGGGGACAGAGGAAAAGCTACAAGAACACCCTGAAAGTATATTTTAAGAAGAGAGGCATTGCACCAATTGGGAAGAGCTGGCTGGCAATAGACTGCAATGTTGTTGCATCATACATCAAGCCTCAGCCTGTTTTGAAGAGAATTGCCTTGCTCAAGTGGCTGAGAAACGGCAGAGGAGGAAGGAAAGGGTACAGCATCCTGGCCAGAAGTTGTGCTCTTTTCAAGCAACCACCTGTCACATATGTGAAAAAAACACATAAAGCACAAATTGGACTCCTTAGTCATCTTAAGTTTCATCAATGACTTTTCCCCTGGCAGACATCATCCTCGTATCAAGGGATAGCCCGACGACAGCCTAACCCCATCATGGGGAGGAATGGATGCTATCTTTAACATTTTTCCATACACTGTCTAACCCAGGGCTTTGGAGCGGAGTCCGGAGCTGGAGCGGAGCAATTCAAAAATTTGATTGCTCCAAATCCCTGGTCTAACCTATCTAGATAATGATTGTGAAGAGGTAATATGACCTTTAGGGTTGTCAGAACATGAAATAAAGAGATTGGGAGACTTACAAAATTACTTAGCCCTATTAAGATACTGTAGTAAGCTAAAGCAGGGGTTCTCAACCTTTTTCTTTCTGAGGCCCCCACAACATGCTATAAAAACTCCATGGCCCACCTGTGGCACAACTGGTTTTCTGCATATAAAAGACAGGGCCGGCATCAGGCGGTAGCAAGCAGGGCAATAGCCTGGGGCCTCACGCCACAGGGGCCCCCATGAAGCTGAACAGCTCAGGCTTCAGCTTCAGCCCCGGGCGGTGGGGCTCAAGGCCTTGGACTTCAGCCCCATGCGGTGGGGCTTCAGTTTTCTGACCTTGGCCCCAGCAAGTCTAATGCTGGCCCTGCTTGGCAGACCCCCTGAAACCTGCTCAGGCCCCCCAGGGGGCCCTGGATTCCTGGTTGAGAACCCACTGAGCTAAACACTCTTAGTGTTTAAAGTATACGTCTTTGAGTCTTATTTAAGCATGAAGTCTAGGGAAGTGTGACACAGAGGCCCATAGGTGTCAACTGGCAAAGGGTTCACTGTACTTTAAGAGCAATTCCTGCCTCAGACCTGACAAACTCACTACACAAAATACACTGCTTTTATGGTACTTATCCATAAAGGGCAACAGGTGAGGTTTCTACCAAATACTTGTAACTTATTGATACTTCTAATCATTGTGAGATGTGCATACAGGTAATATTTAAGGAATAATGTATCTATATATTGAAAATTAAGCCCCTATGGCCTTGGAGTGAAAGTGAGTCACCGATGACTAATATGTCTCTGTGATGGCCCATTCAAGTGGGAGGGAGCTGTAACTCCTCCCTGGCTAGCTGATTATGTAATTATTACTCAATTGTCTATTTTTGCACCAACCCAATTCTTGTGTCATCTGAGATCTCTATCAGAGATGTTTTTATGATTTCTTCCAGGTCACCGATATAAGTATTAAACAGTGTAGGGCAAAGAACAGACTTCTTGCAGGATCCCTGGAAATACACCACCTACTCAAAGATGATTCCTCATTTACAATTAATTTTTACAGAAATATTTATTGAATACTCCTACCTTTTTGCATTATTATTGATAATTCTATCTTTTCCATCTAGTAATGGACCAATACCACTCAGGATTCTTTTTGTTCCTAATATATTAAAAACCTCCTCCTATCTTTAACTCTACTGGCAACAGATTTCTCCTTGTGTCCCACTGCTTCTCTTTTTATAGGCTTGCCTCCGGAATGTTTGGGAAAGTGGAGGAGAGGGGGTTGGAGGAGAGCCTGAGCATTCTAAGGATACAACTATACTGCAATCTGAGGTGTTACTGCAGCATGGATAGACATACCTATCACAGCTAAAAATAGTAGTGTAGATGGGGCAGCATGGGGTTCAAGGTGTGCTAGCCACATGATACACACCCAGGGTCCCCAGTGTGCTTGTACAGCTTGCACTGATGCCTGTGCCACTGCATCTACACTGATACTTTTAGTCACCAAAGCCAGAGTAGGTTTATCCATGCTGCTCTCACACCTTGGATTGCAGTGCAGACATACCCTCTGGGGCACTGCTATAAGAAGGTTCCACCATTTACACTGCACCAGTTGACATGTCCCATGAGTGGGAATATGAAAAGGATACTTGAATAAGAATTTCAGCTCTTGTTGCCAAGTGAAAACCTGTATAGGTTTATTACAAATGAGGACACTGAACAATACAAAGGGTCAAATTCTGTCTTCAGTTATAATTAAGGCTGTGATTTAGACATGGAGGTCACGGAAGTCACAGAATCTGTGACTTCCAAAGACCTTTGTGACTTCAGCCAGCGCTGGATGAGAGCTGCAGGGTCCCCCGCCATGGGCAGCAGGGGGGACCCCTGCCGCTCTCTATTGCCCCGGATGGCAGGGGGGACCCTTGCTGCTCCCGACCACCACGGGAGGCAGGAGGGACCCCCCCACTGCTCAGAGCCGCCAGCAGAGCGGGACTGAAGAGTTCCGAGCCCCTAGGGGTGGTAGGGGCCCCTGGAGCTCCCAGCCTACCCCCAGCAGCCCAGGCTCCCCATTTTGTCATGGATATTTTCAGTAAAAGTCAGGGACAGGTCATGGGTTTCCATGAATTTTTCATTATTGTCTATGACCTGTCCGTGACTTTTACCAAAAATATCTGTGACAAAATCTTAGCCTTAGTTATAATGGTAAAAATGAAGCCAATAGATTTGCACCAATGTAAGTGAGGGAAGACTCTGACCCATCATGTTTGACAATTAGGCCCTGGAAAAATATGTAAACATATACATTGAGAATGGCAAAATTTTCCTAGTCACTATTTTTGCAAAAAATGAAAACTCACTTCACATCAATTGTAGCTTGGTTAAATTTTCCTTTAATGAAAAGCAGTTTTCTATAGCAAAACAGCTTTTGTAAAATTCACCATAAGCTAAGCCAAAAATTGTACATCACCATGGAAGTGGGAAAAATAATTGTACTCATTTTTGCAATGTAGTACATTTTATTTTATACCATCCTGACAACTGGTGTTTCTACTGCTCCCTGTTCTTGCACCTCAGCATGTAGGTCTCATTTTATATCAAATTGGTGTTTTAACAATGTTCTGACATACATTCTATGGGCCTGATTCTTTTCTCAGTTATACAGGTTTTACACCAGTTTAGCCCTATGGCTTCAATCAAATTATTCCTGATTTGTACTCAAGTGCAAAAATCAGGTCCAGACCTACATTATCATTTAAATCTCTGCTGAATTTGGCTCTGCAATTTCCATGTTGTCTGAATCTGGTATCAAATGCACAATAAATGAAAAAGTGTTAACTACGGTTAAAAAAAAGGTAAGTTCTATTATTACACTACCTCACTGTCATCACAAATGTCTTCATGGCTAAAGTAGCTTTTTGCAACATGCAGGAGAGCTTCTTCAGGCCAGTTGTCGTACCAGTCAATGGTAGAGCAATTAACAATGGAAGGATATATCCGACAAAGTTGACGGAAGTTAAGTCCTGCAGGACTTGTCGCCAAAACAATATGAAGCTTGCTACGTACTCTCTGAAATAAAGGTTTAATTTTGGCAGGGGGAATTATAGTTACATATCTCTTTTCCCAAACCTGTTTGCTGGCTGGAATTATTTTATTAAAAAAATTATGTTAAGATTACTACTTTTTACTAATGTAATGCTCTCTTTTTTAAGTGACAACAATACTGTACTAATACATGATCAACAATGTAAAAATTTACCTAATCATTTTTAAATCACACATTTAAGACTATAAAAAACACAGTACAAAATATTAAAATACCTAAAAGAAAAGGCAGACAGCTCAAATACTTAGTGAATTTGCTAGCTCATAATATCCTTGATCTTGCAGTCCCTATACATGCTTAATTCTTAGAGTAAATGGGAGTTACACATTCATATGGACTGTAGAATCAGACCCCAGTTGTGATGGAAATTTGTTGACATACTGTGACACCCAGTACTCCATGTTCACCACATTAATATGGTTATGATATATTTTGTACAAAGTATGCCTTGTGATGTATCATTTGAAAACTTATAATATGCTGAATATCATTGTACTGTTAAGATGTGTGTAACAACACTGTGTGTAAAGCTGTGAGATTTTACTGTATGATTGTTACTGGAATATGTTGTAATTCTGGGTAACACCCACAAACCAATTTCTCAGAGACAAAGACACACTGGCATGCCAGCAAAGTGCTAAAGCGCCATTACCTACTTAATTGGCTTTTCACCAGCAGGGCAGGAAGGTATAAACAAAGAATTTACATTTCCTCACAGAAACTTTTCAAACCTCACATACACGGGAGACTGTTTGTCTGTACCCGAGTGGGACTAATCCTCAAAGAGGGGAGTGGGATATAAGAATGGGAGACAGTGACCTCCACCTTACCACTTCCCCTCCATCTCTATTGACGGCAACTACATTGCTTGAAAGACAAAAGAAGCATCATTGAACTGGGGGACTGGTCCTGGCCTGGCGGTTTTCAAGCCAGCACAGACTGCTGTAAGCTTTTGTTGAGAAAAACTTCTTTTTGCTTTTAAACCTATTACCCTTGATAAAGTTTAGGTATTAGTTTGTGTGTTAATCTTTTTATTTCTTTTTAACTAATTCTGATTTTTAAGCCTTATCACTTGCAATCACTTAAAAACCATCTTTCTCTGTTAATACACTTGTTTTGGCTGAAGTGCTTGAGCATCTCTACTTAGGTCAACAAGCCTGGTGCATAAACATTACCCAGTGTTGGAATGTTGGACTATCTATGAGCTTGTACTGTCCAGAGGGCTATTGAGCAGTATAAAACACATATTTCTGGTGCATAAGACTGGGACTGGGAATATGCGGGTGTCGCGCTATATGTAATTCATGAATGGCTGGGCATAGCATTCATGTATTCAGCTGGGAGTGACTTTACATGCTGGTGGCTGCGAGTGAGCAGAGCCAGGAGGGGTTGCTGTTCACCAGCAAAGCAGTGTAAAAAGCATCTCAGGTTGGACAGCTAAGGGGACATAGCAGTCCATCAGTTCAGACTGTACCCTGTGGAATATCACACAGACCATCTCTTTAGTTTTCTTTTTATGAAGAAGAAAAAACATTTCAGCAAATCAAATACTTAAGTAAGCATCCTAGATGGTTGAATGTAAAAACAAAGGGTGAAATATGATGCAAAATATAAATTTTAAAATTCAAAACTACCACTATTAAAAATTATATGTAATAATATAAACATGTGGCAAAATTTTCAAAACATTGAAGTCACTAAGTTCCATTTTCAAAAGTGATTTAAGTGCCTCAGTAACTTTTGACTTAGGTAGGCATCTTTGAAATGGTCTTAGATACAGCTACCTACTCCTGCTCACACTGATGACAATGGCAAAACTATTGTTCAACTGGAACAGGGTCTAGCCCTTGGACATTTTGATAAAAAAGTTTCAAATTTTCTAAAATTAATGTATTTGAAACAGTACCTGCGTGAAAAATGAAAGAATAGCTTCTCTGCTGTTAGAGTAGTTAGCCTTTTCGGCAACAGCTGTAAGCTTCACAACAATATCTTCCAACTCCTCCTTATCAAATAAATCAAGCACTTCTCCAGAATTCAGAATGCAGCTCAAATGTTCTAAAAAAGAATCCTAGGGTAAAGAACAACAATTAGTAATCCCTGCAAAACTTGTTACTTATTTCCTTTTAAAACTAATACATTATAACATAAAGCATTTTTAGGGCTGAAGGCTTGTCACAGTGGTAAAAATATCACAGATACAGTGATTTTTTGGTTAATCTGTGACTTTTCTTTGTGTCTGTGATTTTAATAAAGGGGAGTTTCCCAAACAGTGGATTGCAAACCAGTAGATTGCGGGGAGGTTCTAAATGAGTCACTGGCTCGGTGTGCAGAAGAGGTCAGGGAGTGGGAGGAGTTGGAGAGTGAGTGTGACCCACACTGTCCCATATGCTGGGCCCAGCTCCCCACTCCAGGTAATGTGACCTGGCACAAAGGGTTGCAGCGCTGCCAGGCCAAATTTGTTTGAGTGACATTACAACCTGTCAGGGTCACAGGACTACTCACTCAGGTTTGGCTCAGCCGCATTTCTGTCATGACAGAGGGATGACCAGGCCAAACCTGAGCGGTGCTGTAACTTTGTGTGCCAGGTCGCAATGCCTTGACTGGGGAGCCAGGTCCAGTCCTATGGGACAGGACCCACCACTGTGGGATGAGTACAGGACAGGCTCCAGCTTTTCCTGACCCACCTTAGGGCCCAGGGCCGCCCAGAGGGGGAGGGGGGGGGCAAGTGGGGCAATTTGCCCCAGGCCCCGCAGGGACCCCGCGAGCCCTTGCCCGGTCCAGGTCTTCGGTGGCATTTCGGCGGCGGGGGGCCCTTCAGTCGCTCCGAGTCTTCGGCGGCATTTCAGCGGCGGGTCCTTCAGTGCTGCTGAAGACACGGAGCGACTGGAGGGCCCCCCGCCGCCGAAATGCCGCCCAAGACCGGATCGCCGCCGGGTGAGTACAACCGCTGCAGCTCCCCCACTTTGCCCCAGGTCCCCTGAATCCTCTGGGCGGCCCTGTTAGGGCCTCCCCTCTTCACTGGGCGGGGATTAGGTTTGCAGTGCTGGGGCGGAGGGAGCTGCTGTGGGTGGTCGGTGCCCCTTCTGCAGGGATTTATGTAGACTGTATTTAAAGAGGTATAGCTGACTTTCCATATCTGTGACTTTACACACCATTGCCCCCTAAACACATGACTTTTACTAAATTTACCAAGACTGCTCTGTGATTTTTGATAAAAAATGAAGTGACAAATTTGTAGCCCTAAGCATTACTGTATTTGGATTACAATTAGGATGGATGGACCAGTTTAGAAAAAGAGGAATTAACCCAAATCTTTGCCTGCAACTCAGATGAAACCTGAAACTTCTCTAAGGTGAAAAAACTGGTTAACTTTACATTGTCTATTAATTTTCATATGCTTTCTCATCCTGCTTTTTTGGTTAAAACTGGAAAAAGAAATACAGCAAAAGAGGCCATTTTCTTATTGCCTCGGACCCCATTAACAAAAATGCTGAAATTTTATATGAAGGTCTACTCTTGTCAGGTTTCCAGTCCAGCTGTCAGAGCAAAGAGATTTGCTCTGCACAAGCACCAGAACAAAATAATGAAAAATTCCCAATGACTGATAGCACCAAATATTAGGTTTTTGTCTTCATTGGGCACATACATATAATATACACAAGTACAAAAAATATACATAATGATGCATGCAGGTACACCATGAAACCCGTGGCCACGAGTGCCTTTTGAAGCATAAAGTCAAATACCTCGTTCTTTCAACTATGGGTGAACTGTGAATATATCTTGGTAATTAATCAACTTATTGAAGTGTATGATCACTTTTAAATGTTTCATTTTTTTCTTTCTGTTCAAATTGGTGCCTATTTTTTCACATCAGTGTGAAATAGGAACACAGTTTAGGAAAAAGGACGTTTCTCACTATATAGCATATAGTCGGAGCCCAATACTGCACCACTGAAATCAATGGGAGTTTTGTTATTGACTTCAAAAGGAAGCAGGACCAAACTTTTAAAGAGCCCAATTTTCAGCCCATGGTCTCCATTTGTTTGTACAAAACATATTTGTATCCGCACAATGGTACAGCTATAAAACAAGCATGCATGCAAGTACTCTAACTTTAGCAAAAACATCATGTAAGAAAGCAGTTACCTCAACTATATCTGAATCAGTGATGAGCAAAACAGTGTTCTGGCCCTCCAGCCCTGTTTGTCTATAGACTCTTTTCAGGTCCTCTATGAAATCTGTGTAGCTGTAACTGTGGGTAACAGACAATCTAAAGAGACTACAGTTTGATAAATAACAGGCTAGGGTCGCACAGGTTATTTTCCCATTTCCATCCAGGCCAACCTGCAGAAAGATATTAGTTATTTTTTTATATATATATAAAAAACCATCTGTGTGTATATATATACACATACACACACTCACTCATGCAGATGGTTTGAGAATCCCTTCACTATAAAGTAGATTGAGAAGAAAAATATAAAATGAAATAACTGTACAACTACAGATATTAGAGAGACAAGGAAGGTGAGGTAATATCTTGTATTGGACCAACTTCCATTGGTGAGAAAAGTTGGTCCAATAAAAGATATTACTGTACCCATCGGGTCTCTCTCCTGGAACCAATATGGCTACAACAACACTGCATACAACTACAGAGATGACTATCAGTTCAGCAGACAGTTGCTGCAGCAGTTCTGCCACTTGATTGTGTAGCTCTGGAAGGTAGCATGCAGATGTTTCCACTTTTTTCTGTGCACCAGTTTATTTGCTTCAGTTAGAGTACTGAGATGACATAAATGCTATGCAGCGGGACATGACAGATATTTAAACACTTTTATACAATTCCATTCACTTCAGGCCATTTTTATTCATTATTAACAACATTTACCCCTTGTAAAGGGATTTCAACACTCTTTAGAACAGTAGATAAATATTATTAACTTCATTTTACAGATAGAAACACTGAGGCATGGAAAGGTTAAGCTGTCTGTCCATGGTCATAAAATGAGTCACCGGTATAGCCAAAAATAAAACCTAGATCTTCTAATTTCCAGGTTCTTGCCATAGATACTAAACCACCTTGCCTTCTAAATTATCATCAGATATTGTAGTACAGAGTAGGCAAGTGTATTTAGAGCTAGATTCACAAAAGGACTTAGATGTCTAACTGCCACTTCAGGTCCCTAAAACACAGAATCAACCCTCTGGTTACCTGCCCCTGAACCCTGTAGGTACCTAAAAATCACTCTACGTCTATTTTTTTGCACTAAGAGTTCCCCAATCAGCTATGTTTCTGCTTCTGAACATGTGCACTGAAGCTTCATGCCAGGTATTTGTATGCCTATGACAATTTTATAATCCATACTGGCCCTTATGTCTGTCATTATTTGTAGGGATTGACTATATCATGAGAGTGGAGTTATGGCCTGGAGCTCCAAAATGTCTACATGAAGGATGGACTTCTAAATAGTCCAGCTGCCCCTGATAGTATGATCTTGCAGATGAGCTCCCCATTCTAGAAGGGATGTGTCCAAAACTACTGTGACAATGGGGGGCGGGAGGAAGGGGAGGATGGAGATGGTTGATGATATCCCTGAGCATATCTTGTCTGGATTCTTCCACCAATCGAGGGAAAGTAGCATATGACATGGAATGGAAAGAAGTTTGTTTAGACTGTGTCTGCTGGGGATGTAAACTGCTCTGAGTCAGGCCTGGAAGCAGTAGAGATGTAGGTGAGCGTAGGGTGACCAGATGTCCTGATTTTATAGGGATAGTTCCAATATTCAGGGCTTTTTCTTATACAGGTGCCTATTACCTCCCTCCCGATTTTTCACACTTGCTCTCTGGTCACCCTAGGTGAGTGTGTAGGGTGACAAAGATGCATGTGCCATGTGACCAAGGAATTGTAGACATGACCTGGCAGCTACCTGAGAGCTCAATTCAACTCAGCAGTAAATGTGATAGAGTGAGGAATCTTCTGGTATGTAAGCTCTGGATGTTGTAGCATCGAAAATAGTCTCTATGAACTCTATCCATTGCACAGGTAAGAGGCAGGACTTTCTGGTGTTGTGCTGAAGGCCAAGCACATTGAACAGAGTCACAGCTTTCTCTACAGCAGTTCAAACTTCGATGTAGGAATGTCCCTTGAGAAGCCAACCATCAAGATAGGGGAAGATCATTCCCCATCGACGAAGCTGTGTGGCAACTATTGCCATAAATTTTGTGAACACGCAGAGAGTGGCAGAGTCCAAATGGCAGGATCCAATATTGATAGTGGTTCTGACCAACAAGAAAGTGTAGAAACCTCATGAGAGAGGTGTATTGCGATATGAATATATGTGTCTTAAAGGCTGAGAGTTGTGAATCAATCCTCTGAATCTAGGGATGGTATGTTAGCTGCAAGTGTCACCATCTTGAACTTCTATACCTTGACAAAGGTACTCACCATCCTGAGATCTAGGATTGATCTCCATCTGTCCTCCTTTTGTGGGAGCCAAGAAGTATTTGTAATAGAATCCTCTTCCTCTGTACTGAGAGGGAATTGGTTACACAGCTGCAATGTGGAGGAAGAACAGAACTTCTTGCCTCCGGAGAAGTTTGGGAGACATGTCCCTGAAAAGGGATGGGTAAGGAGAGTATGGAATGGAAATGAATGGAGTAGCCCAATTTTATAACCTCAAAAAACCCGTCTGTTAGAAGTAATCTGCTCCCAAGAGGTGTGGAAATGGGAAAGATGATTTCCAAAAGGTCAGAAGACGGACTGGGTTGGATGATGAAGCATCAGATCCAGGACGAGGGGATGTTCTTGACTCTCAACCAAGGCATCAAAACAAACGCTTGGCTGATGATGGCTGTTGCACTGATACAAGTGGAGCAGTTCAGAATTTTCCCTTCTACATTCTGTGTTTCTTTTTGGGTAATTCTGGTGACATATGATAGGCAGAGAATTGAGATGCAAGAGATCTCTGGGCTGTCTAAGACCAACTAATTCTCCTTTTGTTTGCAGGTATGTATACTCCCAGTGAGCAAAGGGTTGCCCTTGAGTTTTTAAGAGAATGTGGGGACTCATCGGTTGACTCGCTAAACAACTTGAGCCCATCACAGGGAAGGTCTTCTACAATATTTTGGACCTCACATGGGAGGACTGTAGCCATGAAGCTTAGCCCCTAACAGCAAATGTCAAGATGGAATAAGCTACAATGTCAGCTGCATTAAGAGAAGCTTGTAAAGTCACTCTTGCCAGGAGTTGGCCCTCAGCAAGGGTAGCCTGAAACTGTTCCTTGTATTCTTGTGGAAGATGTTCAATAGAGAATTGAATTTTGTGTCACTGATGGGATTGGGGTGGGGGATAGCTCAGTGGTTTGAGCATTGGACTGCTAAACCCAAGGTTGTAAGTTCAATCCTTGAGGGGGCCACTTAGGGATCTGGGGCAAAATCAGTACTTGGTCCTGCTAGTGAAGGCAGGGGGCTGGACTTGATGACCTTTCGAGGTCCCTTCCAGTTCTATGAGATAGGTATATCTCCATATATATATATATATATATATTATTATTTTATTTAGCAAGAATCACCTAGCAATTAGCAATTCTGAATTGCAGGGTGGCAGAGGAGTAACTCTTGCGATCAAAGAGGTCTACATTTTGGTCCTTATTATGCCAAGTGGTCTTTGAATGATGCTTCCTGTTTCGTTCATTGACTGCATTGACCATCAAAGAGTTAGGGGCAGGATGGGAAAATAAAACTCTGAGAACCCTTAGCTGGGACATAGTACTTTTTAATCTGCCTTCTTAGTGGTTAGGGTTTGCCAGATTGTCTTGGCAGGTTCCAACAATGCTTTATTTACAGGCTGTGCCATTCATGCTGAAGATGGTGTGCAAAGAAAGTCCAATAGCTTATGTTGGGTCCCCTGGACCACTTATGATGGTATTTGGAGAGTGTATGCCACTCGCTTCACCAAGTTCTGAAACTGTTTAAAATCATCTACATGAGATGGAAGGGGCATAAATGCTTTATCCAGGGAGGAGGATGAAATAGCCACCTCATCAGCCCTTCTTTTTTGTTCCTCAAACATTTCCTCCTGTGATGGAGATTGATATCAGGGAACAGAGGGAATAGGAGATTGTTGTCTTTGACATCCATATGAGAGTTAGGTGCCTTGGAGAGCTGCTGATGGCAGGCCACCCAGGGATCCTAATATTTCCATTGGGGAGAGCCACAAGGAAATGGAGGATGCATCCAGGCTTGGTCATACCAAGGAGGATGCTGAACAGACCAACCAAGTTCACATGGGTCTTTAAGTGTTCCTTGAGGAAGCAGATTCAGTGAAGTCAGGCCTAGGATGATGAGCAAAGGAGCCCTGAACAGACATTTGAGAGTCTGAAGAGCTATCATCTGCATTGTCCAAAGAGGAGGCAGATGATGGTGGCGTGTTTGTCTGTCTGTCCATCCCCATTGGTACCAGGGAAATCAGTGGTATTGGCGATAGAGGAGGTACTAGACATTATGCAAGCTGCAGTACTGGGGGTCTGAGCTCAATAAGGGAGACTCAAGTTCGTCAGAGATGAATAAGTCTTTGAAGCATCTGAACTTCTGGGATACTGAGTGATTGTGTGCAGAAACTTGATAGTCCCAGACATAGAAGCATCTGTGGTACCAACGATGGTGCAGAGTACGGTGGCACCTGCTGGATGACAGGTCTGCGTACTGAAGAAGCAGCAGATGTTGCAGATGGTACCACTGTCTTTGGGGTCTCTAGCTCCTCACTCATGCCCCAATGGTACTGAGGAATGCTTTGGTACCAAATGGCATATGCCAAGGGTGGCCAAAATTACTGATCCTCCCTGACGCATACGATAATCGTCAGAAATTCAAGAGCCACAAGACACACACAACCTGCCCCACCGGGCGGCACCTGCCGGGGCGCGGGACTTCTGCCCCAATGCCCAACTGCAGGGCTAAAGCCCCAAGATCCCCTCCCTGCAGGGCAGAAGCCCCCAGCCCCACCAACCTGCCACAGGGCAGAAGCCCCATGCTCTCTTCCCCAGTCTGGTAGGTGGCGAATGGGGTGGGGGACTCCGTGAGCCGCACTTTAACTGTAAAAGCACCACATGCAGTTCACAAGCCGCCGTTTGGCCATGCCTACCATATATTGTGAGTTTTACCATGAGGGTTCAATTTAGAAGCACCCTCTGTACCAAAACTGCTTGAAGCCTCTGCAATACCCATTATGGGTGTGGGGTTTCAGGTATGGCAGCTCTCTTAAGGCCTGCTTCTTTTTAAGGAGATTTAGAGCTCCTCTTAGCCTAAGGCTTCTCAGTGTTGCTTATAGACCTGTCTCTCAAAGATTTGGGAGGCAAGCAAACTGAAGAGGCTGACAGGGCGCTGCTGTGGCTCATAGGGTACTGTACAAGGGGAGTCTCTGGGCCTGGAACTGAGGTGAGAGAGGTTCCACAATGAGACAACAAAGATTTACCTTTCTGTCTTTTTTGGAATGACTCTTGAATCCTGTGAAGATCATACACTTTGAAGGCTTATGTGTATTCCCCAAACAGCGGATACAGTGTGAGGGCCCATCACTGACTGGGAAGAACTCCTGGCAAGTGAGGTAACATTTGAAACCTAAAATTTCAGCATGCACCAAGAAAAGAGAGCTCCTTTGACAAGGGGGGAGGGTAGGCAGGGTAAAAGCCTCAACTAAAGGAACCCTCTCCCCCAAAATCAAGAAATCAAACACACTCTAAAAAGCAGAAAATTATAAAACCAGGTAAAATAAAACTAAACAGTCTAAACTAAGGAGAACCAGCAAGGCAAGAAACTGCATGAGTAGCTGCTACCAGACGTTTCATCTGAGGCCAAGATGGTCAAGAAGGAACTGAGGGCGATTTGCTCATTGCAGCCCTATATAACCTTGCTATAATGCACAAGAATAGCTAGGGCATGTGTACCAACTGAAAGTGCACTGCTCCTGAAAATCTTTGACTGAAAGTGCATGAGGTACATCTGAAGTGGATCACCCATAGGGGCACACGCAATACCGGATTTACAATGGTGCCAGTGGTGCCGGGCCCACGGTTAAAAGGGGCCCCGGCGCGCTCTTCTCCGCCCCCCGCTCTCTCCTGTGGGGTCAGAGAAGCTTGACGCTGGGAGCTGCTGCGGCTCCGTGGCAGCCTCTGCCAGCAGCCTGGCTCCTGCCCCGCCTCTTTCCCCAGCGAGCTACGTTCCCTCCCCCCCTCCCTGCCTGACGCTGATCAGCTGGATCAGCTCCTTGCTGGCCAGAGGGGGGAGGAGGGAGCTGCAGCACGCCGCTCCGGAGAGGAGGAGGAGAAGAGGCGGAGGTGAGGCCTTGTGGAAGGGGCTGGAATTGGGGCATATACCCCCTCCAGCCCCCTGCATGAGCACCCCCCCGACCCCCGCCCACCCTAACCCCTGCACCGCCCCAGCCCCCTGCCCTGACTCCTGCCCCTCCCCACACACCCAGCCCCCTGCACTGCCTCACACACATCCAGCCCCCTGTCCTGACCCCTGCACTCCCCTCACACCTCCCCAGCCCTCTGCACTGACTCCTGCAACCCCCTACACACCCCCAGCCCCCTTCCCTGACCCCTGCACCCCCACACCTCCCCAGCTCCCTGTACCCCCTCACCCCCACACACCCCCAGCCCTG